>CM030360.1:145546483-146146483 GCA_017893485.1 Hemerocallis citrina
AACTTCCTAAGTTGTGTCTGTTGATCAGTATAAAATATAATGAATTTTGTCAGCTAAATTTTTTATTTTTCATTTCCATGGGTGTGCGTGTAAAATTTTGAATATAAATTTGGGTTTATTAAAATAACAAATCAGTATAAAATATATACTGATTTTGATATAAATTTGGGTTTATTAGCAACATCTGCATATATATAAAGATTTTGAATTGGATTTTTTTTTAATTTAAAAAAACCCTGGCGTTTTACAACACGCCGGTGGAAATTTCTAAAAATCAAATTATTTCAAATTTTTAAAAAGAATAATATTATTTATATATATATACCCCGGCGTTTCCGAACCGCCGGGGTAGGTAAAAATGCAGTTTTTTAAAATAAAAAAAAACTAAATGCACCGGCACTTTAAAAAGTGCCAGCCATTAAATAACATCTACCGGCGGTTGTGGAAGCGCCGGGGAAGGCTGCCCATGAAAGCCCGGCACGCGCACCACCGGCGGTTGGTGCGGCGCTGCTCAACGCGCCGGTAGGGTTTTCACCGGCGTTTATAAACGCCGGTGAAGCCATAAGAAACCACCGGTGAAGCCTTCGCCGGTTGTAGTGTACATTTTAAGAGAACCTATGTATTATTGTTTCTAATTCCAATTTGGTAATATAAACAAAATATGCAATTTCCTATTCCATATTTCACATATTTTGCACATATCTTTTTTGCATACTTTCTTGCTAATTTTGTGCGATATCAGTGACCAACAATCATTACCATGCTTGCATGGCTGTACTAAACGAAATTCTCAACGACTGTTATTGAGATAAAAACAAGTGTTTTCAATGTGCTAAAAAGCTAAGTCAGTATAAGAAGCATCATCATAAGAGAAATAAGTTATGAGAAGCCCAACATCATCATCACTATCTAAAATTGCACATGAATCAGGAACAAAACCTTGAAATGCAATGTATTTCCAACTTTCCAGCTCTCATTAAACACACATTCAAGCATATTACATAAATTTTGCATACACATCTCAGTTCTTTTAAACTCTTCACTCCCTGTAGTAAAACACCAAAAACAATAGTCCAAGCTTTCAGTACTCTCGCAACAGTACAATCAGGTAAATATAACAAACAAAATACCTGTAAACACTCATCTCCTTTCGTCACTAGGAGCTACTCTTCTTCTTCAATAAGCTTCCGAATTTCTGTAGCAACGGCTTCTTCTTCAGTGACTGCTGCTCCTTAATGGGCGAAGTCGCTCCATTCTCTAACTTCTCTGATGACAAAGAGTTCATTACTTCGAGGCTAGTACTATCAGACTTTGAGTCTACCTCGCCATCTGCTACTAATTCAGCCTCTTGTTCCTGTTCCCTATCCGATGTCACATCCTGCTAATATATAAGCATGGGTTCAAAAAATAATCATGGATTTAAAAGGGCAAATTAGTCCAATCGCTACCTAATTTCTCTCCCCTCCAAATCCCCCAATATTAGAGGGGAGTCAAAATTGGCTCATGAGGGGTATTGCACCCCCCCCCCCAATTTCCTCCCCTCCCCTTCTAAAAAATGAACCAAACATGAAGAGTTTTAACCCCCCCCCCCCCCTAAATACTCCCTGAGAGGATGTTGGAGGTAAATTTTGGGGTGGATTTGGTTACGGTTTGAATGATTTTGGGAGTGAATTTGTGAGAAGAGAAGAAAAAAATGAAGAGAAGAGAAAAAAAAATGAGGAGATGATCAAACTGCTCCTCACACTTAGGCAGATTATTTATTTATTTATTTATTTATTATAGATCTGTAGAAAAAATTGGGTTTTCAATTAACTAATCCAAATGAATGAGAGCCATTCATTTCAATTTCCTATTTCCCTATATATATATATATATATATATATATATATATATAGGGAAAAGGGGGTATGAGCAACTTGCTCATTTGGTAAATAAGCAATTGATTATGTGGCATACATGTGATTGGAAAATCATTAAAAGGGTTAGTTGTTCAATGTATCACATGCATGCCACATAATCAATTGCTCATTTACTAAAGGATAATGCTACACCTACTACCAAATCTACTACCTTTCTTTTTACTACCTTAGGTGGTACACTACTATTGGATGTTTCTACCACCTACTCTACAATAACCTTCACTAATAGTGTGCCACATAAGGTAGTAAAGGAAAAAGTAGTAAATTTGGTAGTAGGTGTAGCATTATCCTTTACTAAATGAGCAAGTTGCTCATATCCCTTTTACCCATATATATATATATATATTGCTCATATCCCTTTTACCCATATATATATATATATATATACATATATATATATATATATATATATAAGAGAACATTAATAAGGTGAAAGTGAAATGAAAATGTGAACGTAAAGAGAACATTAATAAGGTGAAAGTGAAATGAAAATGTGAATGTAGAAAGTAAAATGAAAGTGTAAAAGCAGAATGAAAGGTATAAAACTCTTACCTTACCCGCATATAAGTATGAAAGTGAAAACACTACTATTAGAAGAAGATGCAGAACGAAAGAGAGAATATCGTAATTTATATAAGAGAATTGATACTATTTGGTATGCTTTCTTGCTTATTTATAGCTTTTCTTTTTCTAAGATAATGGTTTATACAGGGCAATCAAAATACTTTCTATTATACAATTTTTGCTAAAATTGAAAAAAAAACCCCTAAACTATTCCATATATACAGAAAACCTTACTCACCTTTTTTTATGCAGAAAACTACACTCAACTATGGTGCGAAAAACCACATCATAACTCCGTTAGGGTTTCGTTAGGCTAAAATTGAAAAAACCCTCTTAAACTATCTCATATATGCAGAAAACCTCACTCACCTTTTTTTTCTGCAGAAAACCTCACTCACCTTTTTTTTAATGCAGAAAACCGTACTCAACTATGGGTGCGAAAAACCACCTGTATAACAGAACCCTAACGGAGTCATGGCGTCGTTTTTCGCACCATAGTTGAGTGTGGTTTTCTGCATTAAAAAAAAGGTGAGTACAATTTTTTCCATATATGAAATAGTTTATGGGGATTTTTTCAATTTTAGCCTACTATTTTTTCTTTCTTCTCACTTTTTGCGAAGAATGGTAAAATGAAAGTGAGCACTCTAGATCTTCTAATTTGCACACGTGGAAAGTCACTTTTATTTTGCATTTTCTTCCTGCTAAGCATCATGGTAGCAAAATTAGGTTTATTTGCGTACTTTTTGTTCCTTTCCTCTTGCCAAATTAATGCCGCTTAAATGAAAGACAATCAAACATCTATAATGAATTGTGTCAATCATCTAACGGTGATCAATTACATGCATTAAAATGACAACCAATATAAATCATCTCATGTAGCCAAGAACACGGTACTCATTATAGAAGTGCATAACGCATAACGCTACTAAAGTCAGTGTTCTAAAAAGCGACCTCGTTAAATGGCCCTCCAACGCCTCAACTAGCACCTACGCGTTTATGAAAATTGAAAATTGGTTCTAGGCGGCTAAAATCGGATCTAAGCGGCGTTTAATCGGTCTAGGCAGACTAGACCCGCTTAGGAAGTAATTTTAATTTAAAAAAAAAAAAAAAAACCCACCGCTCTCACTTTCTCCTCCTAATAAAAAAGGTAAAAAACCCTACATCGTGCTCTTCACTTTCACCCCCAATTCATGCTCTTCACTTTCACCCCAAATCGCAGCTGCTCTTCCTCCGCCTCCCTCCTCCTTCGCCGTCCTCGTCCGCCTCCCTCCTCCTTCGCCGTCCTCCTCCGCCTCCCTCCGACTTCGCCTCCCTCTGACGTCCTCCTCTTCTCTCTCAAAGTTCACAGCACCTCTGATGTCCTCCCTTCGACCGCCTCCCTCTGAATCGGTTAGGTCACTGATGGTGAGCGTATTTTGGGGCTTGGAGATCTCGGATGCCAGGTATGTTTGTTAGTTTTGTTAAAATAATGTTATATTTTTTCATGAGAGTTATTATTTATTTGAATGCGAGCTACAGTTTGCAATTTGTGAAGGGAATGGGAATTCCAATGGGGAAGCTTTCTATGTACACTGCTCTTTGTACTTGACTCTTAATTAGTGTCAGATACAAGTGTAGCTGAAAATTTCCTTTAATTATGCTCATCAAGTTTTCAAAATGTTTGTTAGACTCTCAAAGTATTTATATCTGCACCTTTGTTTGCATTCATTTTTGGCTTCTTAAACAAAAACTTATATTGTTTGCAGCTTACGCCGAGCATGGCTATATATGACACTGTGCAAAGCCTGCAAAGTCCTATGGCTACCAATTGTGTTGGTTATGCCTATAATTTAGCAGGATTTCTGCTTGCTGCTAGAGAGAAGGTTCAACTGCTTCTCTAATATAAGTTGAAATATCTTAACTACTTCTCTTTAAGAGTTTTAATTGCAATGCTTATATTTATTTTCTCTTTGTTTCTTTGTTTTTAGGGTAGACGTGTTGCTATGCCTCTTTGTAGAATTGCACTTCAGTCGCCAGCTGGAGCAGCACGTGGCCAGGTTTTATTTTATCATTTTATAACTAATACTAAGAAAATTGTGTTGAGTTTTACTATTCGGTGTATGCTTGTTGATGTTGATGGTCATTTATCTTTTAAGGCTGATGATATTCAAAATGAAGCAACTGAGCTCCTTCGAATCAAACACTACCTTTACGAGGAGTTAGCAAAGAAGACCGGACAACCTATTGAAAATGTAATTAATCTTTACAAAACTTGTTGTACTTTGTTTTATCTCTATAGGAAGAACATCTAGCTCAGTTTTCATATATTTTTGAATACTTTAGGGATGATCCCTCGCTTGAGCACTTACATTTTCTCACTGTGCATGATTTTTTCCCCACTAGAGAACATAATAATATTTGCTTATCACTTATCAAGCATATCATGAGATCATCTATCAAGTTTACATTTATTCTCTCTTTAGAACTTGTATTCTTTTATGAGTAGCCACAATGTGGTTTATATCGGATAAAGAGAAGATAGAGTCCCCATGTTCACCGATACAATAATACACCGATTTGACTATGTGAAGCCCATCCTACAATTGCAAGAAGAAAAAGTTCAATAGTAAGAATGAGTAGCAATAAAGAGTAAAAAGGGGTAACAACAAAATAAACCCAAAAGATCAATAAATAAATAAATAAATAAATAAAACCGCCTAGCACCTAGCCGCTTAAACCCCGATTACAAGGTCTAGGCGCTAGGTCCCCATCGGTCGCCCGATTACCGTCTAGCTCTTTTGAGAACATTGAATATTGTGACTGATTTATTTTGAATTAACGGGAATATATATATATATATATATATATATATATATATATATATAGTCTGTAATGATGTATATCTTCTTTACTTGAGTAAATTTTCTATAAATTCTATGTTGTTTATAACATAGAAATTAAATGCAAATCAAATAATATTAGAACTAGTATTCACCAAATATAAGACTATGAACATTCAACATTTTACAATGTTGGAGCTCCTACCAACTCCCCTCCTCTCCCCTTCCTCACCACCAGTCAACTTCTCCGGCATCTTCCCCGGCCCTCCTTCTGCTCATTTCTAACCCATCATCCTCTCCTGTACCTTTCCTATACCTTTGAACCCATCGTCAAGAACCCGCACCACTCTTTTCTTTAACTTTTAACCCTTCCTCTAGAATCGTCTTGTTTGTGCTCGCCGACTTCTGTTTCGGCTGGCCGCTACTCTAGCTTCTAACATCGGACCTCTGACTTCATTCCATTATGTTGTCGAAATTGGAACTTAGTGAGTGCAGACCCAACGAGAGGGTCCGCCACACCCCTACCACCCCAACACCCCCTCCCCCAACCTCCGATACCCCTGACCATCCCCCTCACAGACCTGATCCTACGACAGCCTCTCCTCCACCACTGGTCCCAAACCCTATTCCAAAAGCTACCCTACAGCTTTACAGCGGTGAAGGCGAAACCTCGGGGCTCAGAGTTGCCATCTCCCCTCAGTGGGCACATCGAAATGCACATCCTCAGCTTGAGGGGAGAGGCTCAATTCATCATCGCCCATTGAAAAGAGCTATAGCCGAGAGGACGGGCCCAAAGAGAGGGTCCTCCTACAGGCCTGTATCGGCGTAAGAGAACCCCCCAGTGGGCCGGCGTCACGCTCAACAACAACATTACAGCACTGAAGTGCATCACAGGGACAACTACAGGGACACTTATGCAAGAGAAAGAGACAGAAGCTACGTGGTACAACCCACAAACCTCCTCACCACAGAGAACCAAGAAAACATCACAGTGACTCTAACCAGCATCCCCACAATCACAGAGAGCAAGCTCGCTCAATCACCCCGCCAAAACCAACAGCGCCAATGCTCCACCACCTACCTCCAAATGCTACCACACCCCCTATGGAACCCAACAAGCAACACCAACTCCAACCTCCTGCTTCCCCCCCCTACAACCCCCACCAACTACTGCCAAGGAAGCTCACCCATGATCCTCCAAGGTCCACCGTTGTATGGGCCCAAAGAAGAGGTCCAAACGATGGAGCTAAGGAGGGCGAGGGACTACCTCCGATTGGGGTAGAGGCAGAGAATTGGCAGGAAGTAATTCACAAAAGAAAAAAAAATCAAAGTCCCCACTTCCAGCACCAAAGGAATTCAGAAAGCAACAGAGAAACGGAAAGCGCAAACTGGTGTCGTGCTTCAACTGTGGAGAGTTGGGACACTATCAGACAGAGTGCACCAAAGAAGTACGATGCCTGAGGTGTATGAAGTGGGGTCATATGTCTTACAATTGCACAAATGTCGTCACCACCAACGATGACGAAGAGAGGCGAGTGTATAGGAGTAGGTCTGTAACGCCCCGCCCCAATACTCAGACAATTTTATAAATACTATGTAGTACAACTGCCCACCACAGGCTGCCTCTCAAAAGGTGGTTAACCGAATTGGTGACTCTTGATCATTGGCTAATAGTATTTATACTCAAATTATCCTATCAAACTTCCCATGTGGGACTAAATTTCTCAATCTCAATCTCAATCTCAAATTCCGAGCAGACCAGTCGACTGCTATACTAACCAGTCGACTGTTCGCTCCAAACTGGGGTATTACAAGGTCACCTGACAACCCAGCGACGATCAAGCTTACAAATAGTCTTGCTACAATAAAAAAGGAGGAAAATTGGCTTAGTTAGTGGTGTGCAGTAGCACGAGTGACTGCAGGAAGACCATCGGAGGCCCATGTGCTCCAAGCTTTGAATGCAAGATGGCCAATGAAGGCGCACCGCAACTGGGTTGTCAAGAGAATGTGTCTCCTTCAGTTTTTGGTTTCTTTCCCTTCACCGCAAAAGATGATAGAGATCACCGGAATAGCAACAGTGGATTTTGGGCATTTCAAGATGGAATTCAAAGCATGGTCACCAAGCTTCGGTGCTGAAAGGCCTCAGGGGGATAGATACTGGGTGTGGATTCACAATGTACCCTTACATTTTTGGAAGAAGGAGACTTTGCAAGAGATAGTCTCCGACTTCGGCATAGTGGAAGAAATCGACGAGAAGACCGTTCGTCGAACGAAAATAGTATCGGCAAGGATACTGATCAGAAGTAAGGACATCGCCCTGATGCCGAGATTCGCAAAAGTGTTCTCCTATGAGAATTCTTATCTCATATGCTTTGTCCTTGACAAACGCGCAAATAAAGAGACAGATCCCACCTCCATCACGTCCCCACCCCCTCCATCCTCTCTCAGAGATGGCCGAAGCTACAGGAAAGTTGCATCGCCAATATGGGAGCTCTCCATAGATGGGAGCCACAAAGTGGAGAGGGCCCATCGAGGGTGATCAAGGCGGCAAGAGAGATGGAAATGCATCAAGAGGCCACAGCGGAGGGATCAGAGAGGCATGGATCAGGGTGGGATGCCGGTAGTCGACCTCGAAGCCAGACCAAAGGATCCAACGGTCAAGATGACCCAAGCCCAGATCTGGTAAACTTCACAGCATTAGGGGCAAATCAGAAAAAGAGGAAACGGCAGATTGCCCAAAATGGCAATTGAGCGCTGCAAAGTGGTCAAACGCCGCATGCAAGTGAGGAGGAACAGGCTGTGGAGCAGAAAAGGGGGACAGGGCTTGTAGGCCCCCAAAATGGCAAAAACCAACTCCGTAACACCATGCATGCTTCGGGACAAGAGCTGGTGAGAGACAGTGCAAGCTTGGGGAAGAGTCAAGCGAGATAGCTCAATCCACCAGAGTGTGGGTAGAAAAGGTGTGGAAAGCACCAAAATGGAAAAAAGTTGCTTCTTTGGATCTAGGGAGTCAGGTTGCAGATACCAGAGATGAAAGCTCAAAGGAAAGTGAGAAGAGAGGGACCTCTGGCGCTCAAGATTTGAGAATGCCTAAAAATGGTATAGAAGCCAACGAAAAAGGAGCGTCTTTGAAGCAAGGGCGACAAGAGTCAGAGACCCCTCTGGGAAAAGCGACGAGCAAAGACCTGCTCAACCACAGAGAAAAGAACTCAGTGGAGCTCCAGATTGACGTTGAGGGGTGGGTAACAAAGCGAAGTTTTTGAAGAGAGGCAAAATTGGGAAAGAAGATAATGGTGAAAATGGAATAGCGCCTTCTGCCTTGGTGCTCAGGGAAAAAGGAGAATTCAAAGCTTCGATTAAATCGCCGCATTCATCGTTACTCACGCTGTAACGCCCCGAATCCCAAGTACACTGAATTCGAGAGTTCTACAGGATCTTTCCACTTCATTTAGTACAAATTTACAAGGAAATTTGAACTTTTCACTTAACATCAGAGTTACATAAAAATATTACACTTTACATTGCATAGCGGAAGTAAAATTTACAACAATTAAATAAATGTACAACAACATTGTATAATCTTTAAGCATCTGTTCCTCTTTAATCTTTATCATGTCATTTACCTGCATATAAGACTGTGGGTACGTCAGTTTATTCAACCGACGAACATTATACACGGCCATCCTCTCTATGCTGAAAATAGTATAACTTATTTTCCATATTTAGCAAACACAAACTTGTCACATATCAAAATAAGGGGACTACCCTATTGATGTCGTGTTGTGATTGTGCACTTAGTCCTTAATGCAGTTATTTATGTTACATGACACTAATGCGCACTTGTTCGGATTCTATGCATCCCATACTACATAGGTCCGAGGGCAAGCCTCTTAATCGTTCTTCATCTTTGTAGGGTTCAATCCCTCGCCATGACTTAATCTACTACCGTAACTACGGTAAGTATCGTAGATGATCTATGAGTACAAGCACGTGTACAGAAAACCTGGAAGGAAACCCCACGCCATGTCTTGACTCATCAAGCATGCATTCTGTGGCAATTCAGTCTCCTTCATAGCACACGATCCTCTTGCAGTCACCAAACATCCCACAAGTGTGGCTAAAGTCCGATCATTACTGAGTTGTGCCCACACCATGTCTTGACTCATCAAGCATGCATTCTGTGGCTCACACACCCGCACCGTAAACTCTAACTCTCATACTTGTGTTTTTCTCTCACTTTCATCACGTCTTCACTATACACTAATCCTTAATTTTTATTAGAATCATGAATAAAATCAAAGCTCTAGAGTTAGCCTCTCCACTAAACCGGACTTATTCATTTATTCAAACAGGACCAACCTTGGTCTTTCATTTCAAATTTCATTTTATTTCTTTCCAATTGCCGGGGGAGACTTAGCTACTCCTTTGTTTCAATTCCAATTCACAATTTCCAATTTGAGCATTTCCAACTCATAAATTCATTTTCATAATCATAACAGATTTCTTTTTTTTTCAATAGCATGATCTCTAAATTATTCAATAGTCCATAATGACACATGGAATTTTATACTTCATCAAATATTAATTTCACATTGAAATCACATCACTAAATGAATATTCACATACCATAAATTTCACACTATTCTCAAATGAGAATAATTCACAATGCATCACTACATATAATTTCTATTTTTTTATTCCACTTCTTTTCTAATATGTTATTTCAAGCCTTTCTACAAAGTGCAACTTTTATACCATACAAGTATATAACCATAAGTCTAAATTATACATTTTATTCTCAAATCTTATTTTATTCTATGTAAATAATTCCCAAATTATTTTTCATAAGTCCCATATATTTTTAGAAGAATAATCATATTTTTTCCATAATTTTTTATCACCAAAACATCCAAAAAAATATTTTTTTCCAAACTGCCGAAACCAAGATTCGAACCCAGAACCACAGGGAACATAGCCAAAGGCACAGGCCACTAGGCCACTTGCGCCAGCGGTATAGAAAGGCGCTGATAGCATTAAATGCTCTCGGCCGCTGTTTTATATTATTTGTGAAAAAGAAGTAAAAGTATGGTTCCACAGGGATTCGAACCAGCGATCTCAGACCACTGTAGCGATTAAAGCCGTCCCAACCACTTGAGCTATGCGCTCGGGTTGTCAATGGTACAACTCTAAGTTCATTTAAACCAATTCTCTCTGTTATTAAAACGTTTCGATGTTCAACTAGTCCTCATTTCATTTTGCTTTTATAAAAATTACTGTACAATTCCAGATTGATTCTTCCTCACATAATTTACATACCAGTATGAACAAAAATAATTTTTGTAATAATTAAAACATATTTTTCATACAATTAATTCGGATTCTACATTATAACTACCACATTTCTTCTTTTTGACATTTCTTAACAATTAACACCACTAATCCCTTTATTAGCAACTTCACATTAATTCTCTATTTTTAATCTTTTACCAAACATACAAATCTATATTTTAATTCATTCATTTCAATGAATCACAAAGATTCATTTAAACACACAAAGTAACATTGTCAATCTACTAACTTTTTGTATATAATTTGTGATGTAGATAATGGAACTATCTTCAACTAGTATCATGCACGTGCGATGCACGTGGAGGAAGAAGGAAAAAGACCCAAAAAAAACCTACCAACACGTGCGTTGCACGTTTTTTTTCTCGCACGTGTGGAAAATGGGGAGGGGAATGAAAAGGACCCCCAAAAAAAATCTAGTATTATACACGTGCGTTGCACGTGGAAAAATGGGGAGGGGAATGAAAAGGATAAAAAAAAAACAACACGTGCGCTACACGTGTTGACAAAATGACAAATGGTGACAAATGACACTAACCCCTTCTCCCATTATAATAGTAGAGATAATCCATGGCCATAATTAATTCACTCACAATTTAGCCTTTACTAATAGAACCACATACTATTTCACATCCACATTTCAATCAATCCATAGGTCATTTTTTTCAATTAAATGCGTACTCTTATTAATATTTTTCATGCTTCATTCATTCAATTTAATCTAGCATGCATTCCTAATTAGAAATATAGAAAATTTACCCACCTTAAATGGAGAGAAAATACAACTAGCAACCTCCTAGACGAATGTCCTTGCAACGAAATGCTCCTCCTCCTAGATGCACGCACACTAGCAAAATTCCGAGCACTCCACAAGTCAACCCGAGCACTCCCTCCTTGATGCCGGCCTCCTCTTCTTGTTGCAAGCACAAATCCCACACACAACTCAATCTTTTACTCACTTACTAACTACTAGATAATGTAATTGAACTATAGCTTTGGAAGAATTAATTTGCACAAGAATACTACCCAAAGGGGGGGAGGGGGGGCATTTATACAAAAAATCTAGAAAAATGGATGGCTAAGATTGAAGTAGGAGTTAGGAACCAATGGCTTAGATTTAAGGAGGAGTTACACTAACTACCCATGATGAGTAACCATCTCCACCATGATCCCACTCAAAAATTTCCCTTTCCCTCCAAAAGCTCCAACCGGCCTAGCATAGAATGGTGCACATTGCACGTGTACGTGCAATGCACGTGCAAGCATTTGCCTCCAAAAATTTGTACATTATATTTTATATAAAAATAATATTTAGATTGTATCCTACATGACAAGTTGTATTTAAAAAATAAATTAACTCATGGGCTTTAGTTTATGGGCCAAAATAATAATTTTAAAATAAAATAAATGAATTAAATTTTGGGCTTTAAGAAAAAGGCTTTTTGTCTAATTGAAAGAAGGCTTTGTATAAAATAATTAAAAGCACATATTTAAAAATCTATACTCATCATGATGAAAATATTTACCAAAAATATTGCACGTGCACACTACGTGCAAAAATAAATAATTTTTCATTAAATGAAAAATCGGGGCATTACACACGCCATCTGACTCTACCGCTCCCCCCACCAATAATGCGACGCCAGCTGGCAAGGGGGGTGAACTTACTGCCCACATAAAACAAACAGGGAACGCAGCAATCGAGGCCAGCGATATTTTGGAATGCAGATGAGTTTTTTCCTCTTTAGATGGGTCTAGCGTGTATAGGCCAGGGGGCACCTTTTATATGCGTTAATGGGCCCAAAGAGGGGCCCAAAATGCATTTTATTGTCTCTGGGACTAGTATCTCTACAATTTCGAACAATCAGACAAAATGTCAGATAGATAGCGGGCCCATCGAGGGGACCGCAACTGAAAGCACCGCTATTACTATTGAGTCGCCAGTCTGTAGGCTCAATAAGGAGTCCGCAATGCGAGAGCCTACTTTACAATGGGAAGCTCAGCAACCAGATGGTGATAAGTACTTGGAAGGGCGCCTAAATCTAAACGAAGAATTCTTTTTCACAGATGAGTAGTCAGAGGATCTAGAGTTCATCGCTAACACACAAATCTCGCCAGAGATGGTCTTGTCCACAATTCCAGAATCAGCACCTGGAGACAGTACTGGAATGTCACGCAGGACGGTTGGGTTCAGAGTTCAGCGATCGCCCAAGAGGGCTCATGTGGAATCCTTGGATGACTATCTCGAAGTTGCAACGGCAGCCAAAGTTGCAAAATTCGACAACTGAGGTACGAGAAGTTTTTTAGCTACTATATTAAATTTCATGTCAGACTCTGAGGTTTTTTTCCTAGCTAAAATATGTGGGTTAGAGGTATGTGACACAGAGCGTAATGCATTATTACTCAATAAAATTAGGGGTTGGGAAACTGAAAGGGTTAAGATTAGTTACGAGAATGCCCTAGGAGATAGTGCTAGGTCGACAGACATCCCCGAGGATGAAGCCGGCCCCACATCCACACCAATGACCACCGCTAACACAATCCCCCAATAAATGCACTATTCTGGAATATTAGGGGGCTGGGGGATAGGGAGAAGAGAGATATGGTAAGGGACGTCATCAGCAATTCCAAGGCAGAAGTGATAGGGTTGTAGGAGACCAAACTCCAGCACGGGCTAAAACTCAAAAGAATCGGGGGTAACAGAATCAAGGAATAGGTGTTATGCTCGTCAGCAGGAGCCTCAGGGGGGATCGCTATTGGGTTCAACTCGGATATCCTCAACTGCACCAAGGTATACAGTAGAGTGTTCTCCCTGACTACCAGACTACAGCGACGATCCGATGATTGGGTGCAGGCGGTGACTGTCGTTTACAGGCCGAATGTGGCTGCCAATTGAGAGGCCTTCTGGCAAGAGCTTGTCGATATCCGAAAATGTTGGTCGGGAGCGTGGATTGTTGGGGAGGATTTCAACATCACCAGATTTGCTTTCGAGCATAAGAGAAGAGGCTCCAGCGACAGACACAGAGAGGAGTTCAATAGGGTAATAACGGAACTAGAGCTGATTGATATCCCAATTAATGACAGACTTTTCACGTGGTCTAATATGCAAGCGGCTCCGGTCATGGCCAAGTTGGACAGGATATTCGTGTCCATAAATTGGGAAGCTAATTTTCCATTAGCTACAGCTAGATCGATCCCTAGACTCACGTCAGATCATACCCCGATCCTACTCGATGTGGGGGTATGTGGAGCTCAGAGGTCACGGAAATTCAGATTTGAGAAGGCCTGGGTGGAAATTCAAGGATTTCACCGCATGGTGATGGAGAATTGGGCGCTCCCAACTGCTGGCAGGGATGCTACATCCCGATGATGTGAAAAAATCTACAGATTGAGAAAGCGACTACGCAGATGGAATCGATCTAGATTCTTGACCATCTAGCGTGCAAAAGATTCCTTTTTGGAAGGAATTGATGAGCTAGAAAGGGTGAAAGAGATGAGAGTATTGTCACAAGAAGAAAGAAACAGGTTACTAGAGCTTCGGGAAAATGTTGCCAATCTTTATAAGTTGGAAGAGATCAAATGGCAACAGTGGTCAAGGGTTTTGTGGCTCAAAGAGGGAGACGCAAATACGGCCTACTTTCACCGAGTGGTAAGCGCAAGACGTAGATCCAATCTCTTCCTTTCCATACAGACGGATACGGGAATATCACAGGACGAAAATATGATTTCCACAACCTTTCAAAATTACTACAAGGGCCTCTTTGGTAGGAAGAATGATTTCACGATCCCTTTGACGGAGGATTACTGGCAGGCATACCAGAATGATTCGGCGCAAATTTTCTCCACTTTGGAGGAACCTTTTTCGGAAAGAAAGTGAAAAAGGCCATCAACCAAATAGGAGCAGACAAGTCACCTGGGCCAGACGGCTTTCCAATGATGTTCTTCCAAGTGTTCTGGGAAGAAATTAAAAGGGATATTATGGCACTGATGGAGGAATTTTTCCATAACAATCTCAGATTGGGCATGTTCAATTTTGCGGAAGTTGTCCTGATACCCAAACGGGAGGAGTCTAAGCGTAGGGGGGATTTTAGACCGATTAGCCTCATTAATTGCTTGGTGAAGATGATCACAAAGGTCTTGGCCATCCGCCTGGGGAGTATAATGGATAGTATATGATATGGCTAAAAATAGGATTAAATCGGGACCGTTCACATCGGACACGAATCTTAAAGCTCAGGGGTAAAACGGTAATTCCACATACAAATGGGTCCGAAACGGGTACTGGGTCTCCTTCTCACAGATCCAATAACCCGCGAACGGATCCACCTCAACTGGGTACGGGTCCTAACCCGAAACACACCCAGTCCAGAAAAGATAGAATTAGGGTTTCTGATTAATCCAAATCAACGGCTCTGATTCACATCTATCTTTTCACCGGGAATTAAGGGATCCTATTCCTAATCTGATTACGAGAATTTTATGCCTTATCAGATCACAGGAATCACATTCCTTATCTGATCCCAACGGCGACTATAAATACCCCACACCCATCTCCATTAAGAGGTAATCAATCTTTTTCTAGTTAAACGCTCTTTCATAATCATTTCTGGTTACTGACTTGAGCATCGGAGGGTGCGTCGCCGGGATCAACCCCGGTGTATCGCACTTCCTTGCAGGTGAACGGCGGGAGTCAACGGTCAAGCTCCGGCGGAACAGGTTAGGTTTGCTATTCAGGTTTTTCCACGAACTCACAAATACTATCTGTTTGCCCCCACACCGAATTTAGCGGCAACAGATTGGCACCGTCTGTGGGAAAACCAAACGAATAGCAGCCCCTCTTCCCGTTGGTCCGATCTTCTCCAGCCATGCCTCCGAGAAAAGTCAGGTCCAGAGGGTCCAACCGCAGGCCCAACCCTGCCGATCAGCAAGAGGTAGTCCCCGTCCAACCCGTTCCGCAGCAGGGACAACCCCCGCCTCAAGTGGAGGACCCTCTTCAACAAGATCAGCCTCCTCTTCAGAATTAGGAACCCCCCAAGGGTCCCACCGGTCCTCAGAATGCCGGTGCGGGGGGCTCCCACATGAAGCAACCTCTCCATCAAGACCGCGTCTCCATACACAAAGCCTCTTCAGATTCTATGGCCTCCCATAATCGCCGAGCTTCTAACTTCCAACAACAAGTCCCAAATCGGCCGAAAGAGGTGGACCTTCGCCACCGTCTGGATGAAAAGCAGGCCCGAGAGGGAACCTCCCACCAACACCGTCCGGATGAGCGATCTCCCCGCCACCGAGAATACAGAAGGTCTCCTACCCAAAGGGGGCAAAGAGAATCCCCCGAGCATCACAGAAGAAGACCACGCTCCCCTGCGGGTCGGCAGCAGCCTAGGAACGATGAGGCGCCAATCACCCGTGCCGAGATCCAACGAGTTGGAGCACAACTCTCTCATAGAGTTCCTTCTCACACTCGTCTCACAAACAGCTCTTTCCCAGAGCCGGGCTCTTCCGCTCCGCTCGCCTCCGAAGCGGACCTCTTCTCAGACAGTTCGGAGCTCACAACTCTCTCCCAGAGCCGAGCTCTTCGCTCCGCCCACCTCTAAGGCGGACCTCTTCTCAATGAGTTCGGAGCTCACAACTCTCTCCTAGAGTTGCTCCTCAAACTCATCTCCCAAACGGCTCTCTTCCAGAGCCGAGCTCTCCACTCCGCTCACCTCGGAGCGGACCTCTTCTCAACGAGTTCGGAGCTCGCAACTCTCTCCAAGAGCTCCTCCTCGCACTCGTCTCACAAACGGCTCTTTTCCAGAGCCGAGCTCTCCACTCTGCTCACCTCGGAGCGGACCTCTTCTCAACGAGTTCGGAGCTCACAACTCTCTCATAGAGTTCCTCCTCACACTCGTCTCACAAACAGCTCTTCCAGAGCCGAGCTCTCCACTCCGCTCACCTCGGAGCGGACCTCTTCTCAACGAGTTCGGAGCTCGCAACTCTCTCCAAGAGCTCCTCCTCGCACTCGTCTCACAAACGGCTCTCTTCCAGAGCCGAGCTCTCCACTCTGCTCACCTCGGAGCGGACCTCTTCTCAACGAGTTCGGAGCTCACAACTCTCTCATAGAGTTCCTCCTCACACTCGTCTCACAAACAGCTCTTTCCCAGAGCCGGGCTCTTCCGCTCCACTCGCCTCCGAAGCGGACCTCTTCTCAGACAGTTCGGAGCTCACAACTCTCTCCCAGAGCCGAGCTCTTCGCTCCTCTCGCCCACGAGGCGGACTTCTTCTCAATGAGTTCGGAGCTCACAACTCTCTCCAAGAGTTGCTCCTCAAACTCACCCCCCAAATGGCTCTCTTCCAGAGCCGAGCTCTTCGCTCCGCCCACCTCTAAGGCGGACCTCTTCTCAATGAGTTCGGAGCTCACAACTCTCTCCTAGAGTTACTCCTCAAACTCATCTCCCAAATGGCTCTCTTCCAGAGCCGAACTCTTTGCTCCGCCCACCTCCAAGGCGGACCTCTTCTCAACGAGTTCGGAGCTCACAACTCTCACCAAGAGCTCCTCCTCACACTCGTCCCGAAAACAACTCTTTCCCAGAGCCGGGCTCTTCCGCTCCGCTCGCCTCCGAAGCGGACCTCTTCTCAGACAGTTCGGAGCTCACAACTCTCTCCTAGAGTTGCTCCTTAAACTCATCTCCCGAATGGCTCTCTCCCAGAGCCGAGCTCTTCGCTCCGCTCGCCCCCGAAGCGGACCTCTTCTCAGACAGTTCTGAGCTCACAACTCTCTCCTAGAGTTGCTCCTCAAACTCGTCTCCCAAATGGCTCTCTTCCAGAGCCGAGCTCTTCCCTCTGCTTGCCGCCGAAGCGGACCTCTTCTCAACAAGTCCGGAGCGCACAACTCTCTCATAGAGTTGCTCCTCAAACTCGTCTCCCAAATGGCTCTCTTCCAGAGCCGAGCTCTTCCCTCCGCTCGCCGCCGAAGCGGACCTCTTCTCAACAAGTCCGGAGCGCACAACTCTCTCCTAGAGTTGCTCCTCAAACTCAACTCCCAAACGGCTCTCTTCCAGAGCCGAGCTCTCCACTCTGCTCGCCGCCAAAGCGGACCTCTTCTCAACAAGTCCGGAGCGCGCAACTCTCTCCTAGAGTTGCTCCTTAAACTCATCTCCCAAATGGCTCTCTCCTAGAGCCGAGCTCTTCGCTCCGCTCACCTCCGAAGCGGACCTCTTCTCAGACAGTTCGGAGCCCACAACTCTCTCCTAGAGTTGCTCCTCAAACTCGCCTCCCAAATGGCTCTCTTCCAGAGCCGAGCTCTTCCTTCCGCTCGCCGCCGAAGCGGACCTCTTCTGAACGAGTTCGGAGCTCACAACTCTCTTCTAGAGTTGCTCCTCAAACTTGTCTCACAAATGGCTCTCTTCCAGAGCCGAGCTCTTTGCTCCGCTCACCTCCAAGGCGGACCACTTCTCAACGAGTTCGGAGTCCAGCTTCTTCTACATGGCTGCTCCCACAACTTGCTAAGCACCACACGATGGTTCGGAGTCTAGCACTCGGCTCGACTCTTCTTCCTCGGCCCGTCCTCAAACGAGCCAGGAGTAGATCGCCGTTCGAAATTGCTTCTGCAGCCGTTGAATGGATCGGAGTCCAACACTTGGCTCGATTCTACTTCGCAAGTTCGCTCCTAAGTGGACTAGAAGTAGCTCGCCATTCGAAACTGCTCCTGCATCCCTCAAACTAACCTCACGATGGTTCGGAGTCCAGCACTCGGCTCGACTCTTCTTCCTCGGCTCGTCCTCAGACGAGCCAGGAGTAGATCGTCGTTCGAAATTGCTCCTGCAGCCGTTGAATGGATCGGAGTCCAACACTTGGCTCGATTCTACTTCGCAAGTTCGCTCCTAAGCGGACTAGAAGTAGCTCGCCATTCGAAACTGCTCCTGCATCCCTCAAACTAACCTCACGATGGTTCGGAGTCCAGCACTCGGCTCGACTCTTCTTCCTCGGCTCGTCCATAGACGAGCCGAAAGTAGATCGCCGTTCGAAATTGCTCCTGCAGCCGTTGAATGGTTCGGAGTCCAACACTTGGTTCGATTCTACTTCGCAAGTTCGCTCCTAAGCGAACTAGAAGTAGCTCGCCATTCGGAACTGCTCCCACAACCTTAAACTAATCTAACGATGGTCGGGGTCCTATGGCTCGACTTTACTTCACCAGCTCGTCCTTAAACGGGTCGGAGGAAGATGGCCATTCCCAACTGCCCCTACGACCATCCGAGCCGAGCTACCCATCTATCGAGAAGCAAAGTGGCGGAAAATGTGCCCCAAAATCCATGCTCGGATCTGCCGAACAAGATGCATCTACCGAGCAGCAAAGCAGATGAAGAGCAAGAAGAAAAAGAGGCTAACGGGTCAGGGTCGGATCCAATACCCTCGGTCCGACCCATACCCTTCTTAGCTCCTTCATTCTTCTCCTTCTTCAGTCTTCCCGCCAAAAGTACCCAACACTTCTGCTCTTCTTCACTGTGCGAAAGAACGAGGCAGGGGAGAGAACCCGAATGCCTCTCCTCCCCTTCCTCTTTCTTCTCAAGGCCAAGCTCTTCACTCCGCTCGCCTCCAAAGCAGAGCTCTTCCCAACGAGTTCGGAGCTAAAAACTCTCCTAGAGTTGCTCCTCAAACTCCTCTTCCAGATGGCTCTTCTACAAGTCGAGCTCTTCACTCCGCTTGCCTCCAAAGCGGAGCTCTTCCCAACGAGTTTGGAGCTAAAAACTCTCCTAGATTTGCTCCTCAAACTCCTCTTCCAGTCAGCTCTTCTACAAGTCGAGCTTCCCGCTCTGCTCGCCTCCAAAGCGGAGCTCTTCTCAAACGAGTTCGGAGCTAAAACTCTCTCCTAGAGTTGCTCCTCAAACTCCTCTTCCAGTCGGCTCTTCTACAAGTCGAGCTCTTCACTCCGCTCGCCTCCAAAGCGGAGCTCTTCCCAATGAATTCGGAGCTAAAAACTCTTCTAGAGTTGCTCCTCAAACTCCTCTTCCAGATGGCTCTTCCACAAGTCAAGCTCTTCACTCCGCTCACTTCCAAAGCGGAGCTCTTCTCCACAGGTTCGGAGCACAACGTTCTCCTGGAGTTCCTCCTCAAACTTGTCTCTCAAATAGCTCTTCTCGACGAGATCGGAGCTAAAACTCTCTTAGAATTGCTCCTTGCGCTCACTTCAAAGAATGGGTCTTCCCATGGCTCTTACGAGGATCTTCCTAGCACCTCTTCTCCACCCCTAGGAGTGGAGCTCCTCTTCAAAAATCTCCAAAAACCAAGCAAAGCATCACCTCTTCCATATGCCGACTCATCCCCTTCATCAACTCACCGAGCTTCTCTTCACGCTCGAGCCATCCGAACAGCCGAGCTACCGAACGGCCGAGCCACTGAGCACGGAGGGGCGGAATCTTCAAGGAACACTTCCTTCAAAACAGACAATTCAGCACCTCGGCCAAACAGCCCTGATGCGCCGAGCCGAGGTACCAGGGTACCGACCCTCGTATATGGCAAAAAATCGTCCCGAGGCGATCTCACCGTTAGATCATCTCCAAATTCGCACTCAAGCGTGATGGACAGATCAGATCGCGTCACGTCTCCACAAAACGACAAGATAACGTTTTCTCGAAACTCGTGCCTCTTGTCTCGTGATTCGCGCCACGATCGTGATCAACCGTCCAGATTGAGCCGTGCAGCTCGGATCTGCCAATCTACCCAATTGCAGAGCGGCGAAAAATGTACCTCGAAATCCGGGCTCGGATTCGCCGAACAAAGCAAGCAGATGAAGAGGAAGAAAGAAAAAGAGGCTAACGGTCGGGGTCGGATCCGATACCCACGGTCCGACCCATACCCTTCTTAGCTCCTTCATTCTTCTCCTTCTTCCCCAACACTTATCCTCTTCTCCACCGAGCGGAAGAACAAGGCAGAGGAGAGAACCCAATTGCCTCTCCTCCCCTTCCTCTTCTCCTCTTCTCCACCGAGCGGAAGAACAAGGCAGGGGAGAGAACCCAGTTGCCTCTCCTCCCCTTCCTCTTCTCCTCTTCTCCACCGAGTGGAAGAACAAGGCAGAGGAGAGAACCCAAATGCCTCTCCTCCCCTTCCTCTTCTCCTCTTCTCCGAGCTACTACGGGCAGAGGGTGAACAGCCCTGACGCGCCAAGCCGAGGTACCGGGGTACCGACCCTCGTATATGGCAAAAAATCGCTCCGAGGCGAAGTCACCGTCGGATCTCTCCAAAATTCGCGTCAGAATTCGATGGGCGGTTCAGATCTCGCCACGCCCACAAAACGACAAGATAACATTTTCTCGTGATCTGAACCCCATCCTCGTGATGCGCGCCATGATGAACGGCCCAGATCCTGCCGCGTGTACCTTCCGAATTGCCTTTCATCGGCCTGCTCGACCGAGCTACCGAACAGCTTAGTCGAGCAGCCGAGCTACTGGGCACAGAAGGATGGAACCTTCAAGAAACGCTTCCTCCAAAATAGCCAACTCAGCACCTCGGCCACCAGCCCTGAAGCGCCGAGCCGAGGCACCGGGGTACCGCCCCTCGTATATGGCGAAAAAACTCGCCGACCCATGTCAGCCGTTGGATCTTGTAAAAAAGCGCGCTCGTCATGATGGACGGATCAGATCGCGCCACGTCACCACAAAACGACAAGATAACGTTTTCTCGAAACTCATGCCTCTTGTCTCGTGATTCGCGCCACGATCGTGATCAACCGTCAAGATTGAGTCGCGTAGCTTGGATCTGCCAATCTACCAAACTGCGGAGCGGCAAAAAATGTACCTCAAAATCCGTGCTCGGATCCGCCGAACAAAGCAAGCAGATGAAGAGGAAGAAAGAAAAAGAGGCTAACGGTCGGGGTCGGATCCGATACCCACAGTCCGACCCATACCCTTCTTAGCTCCTTCATTCTTCTCCTTCTTCCCCAACACTTCTCTTCTCCACTGTGCGGAAGAACAAGGCAGAGGAGAGAACCCAATTGCCTCTCCTCCCCTTCCTCTCCTCCTCTTCTCCACTGTGCGGAAGAACAAGGCAGAGGAGAGAACCCAATTGCCTCTCCTCCCCTTCCTCTTCTCCTCTTCTCAACTGTGCGGAAGAACAAGGCAGAGGAGAGAACCCAATTGTCTCTCCTCCCCTTCCTCTTCTCCTCTTCTCAACTGTGCGGAAGAACGAGGCAGAGGAGAGAACCCAATTGCCTCTCCTCCCCTTCCTCTTCTCCTCTTCTCAACTATGCGGAAGAACGAGGCAGAGGAGAGAACCCAATTGCCTCTCCTCCCCTTCCTCTTCTCCTTTGAAAGATCGAGTCTTCAATCAAAACGAAAAAAAATTTCACAGATTGAAGACTAGTTATATTTAGAACGGTCTTTGAAAGACCGACTGTGATGTTCAATCATTTCCAGAGAGCAGCTTGGTCTCTGGAATAGACTGAACTCAAGACTCGGTCTTTCAAAGACCGTTCTAAATATGACTAGACTCGGTCTTTGAAAGACCGAGTCTTAAGTCTGTAAGCAAAATTTTGCAATCAGCATCAAGACTCGAGTCTAGTTAAAATGACAGCGGTCTTTGAAAGACCATGTCTTGAGGCTGATTGAATTTTTGCTTACAGGCAAAGACCGAGTCTAAGACTTAACTACAGCCACATACAATTTCTTTTGAAGCAACTCCCCTTTACAAATATAATCTTTCGCATTCTATAACTTCCACAACCACAACAACAACAACAACATCTCAACAACATCATCTCCAACAACTCCACAACCACATCATCAATCTCATTAACATCTCCACAACTCCACAACCACATCGCCACATCTCCACATCTCCACAACATCATCTCCACAACTCCACATTATCAAAAATCTCACTAACATCTTCACGACCACATCATCTCCAACAACTCCACAACCACATCAATAATCTCATTAACATCTCCACAATTTCTATAACATCTCGACAATATTGTTAATATCATCTTCACAACCACATCAACAATTTTAATAACTAAGAACATTAAAAAAAATATGCCCAATAATAAGAACACTAAGAACATTAAGAACATTAAGGACATCTTGTAATCCCTGTTTCCAATTGTACGAGTTAATATTCTCGTATTTCTATTGATGTCTTTTTCCCCTAATTTATTGTATTTTTTGGGCCTTGTCTTTTTGTGGGCTTACTAATCCCAATTAATTAATTTATTATTATATTATTTTAGCCCAACTACATTAAGCCCAACCCATATCCTTATTGGATTTTGGATCCAAATCTTACTCTACCCTAAACCCAAACCCACAAACCCACACACCCGTATACAACTTCCCCACTCTTTCCACATTCCCTTAACTACATCCCCACATTCTCTAACCACCCACAACTTTAAACCCTGTATTCCCCACCGTTACTCTCTCTCTCTCTCTCTGTCTCCCCTTCCCCTTCTCTGGCTTAAAACCCTAAGCGCAACCAGACCAACACAAAACAAACCCAACACCCGAACTATTCCTTCCTCCTTCGTCTCCATTCTTTCGCACGCCATCTTCCATCACCGTCGCCTTCTCTATCTTCGTCACCACCATCACTGAACCACCACCTCGCCACCTCCAACTCATCCCCTCGACCTCCTCTCCACCTCCGACGCTTCGCCAACACCCCACGCCGCCGAACTCCTCTCCCGCTCTCACCCTCTGTTCGAACCCACGAACAGAGATCGCCACCATCCTCCGCACTCCCCTGCTCTCGAACCCACGAACGGAGGAGCACCCACCGCCGTCGCCGCCCTCCGTCGCTGCCGCAGTCGCCGCCAACGAAGAACCCCTGCCGTTGCTATCTCTCTCGCACTCTGTCTCGATCGAACGAAGAAGAACAAAGAAGAAACGAACGAAGAAGAAGGAGGAAAAGGCGGGATCGAAGCTCAGCCGTTGGATCGCGCCAAGATCCGTGCCTGTGATCGCTATTTCGTGTTCGCCCACAGCGGATCCAGACCTGCTGTCCCGTGTTCTGTCGCAGATCCGCTGCGTTCGAGCCCTCTGATTCGCTGCCGTTGCTGTCCCGTGTTCGTGCCGCACCATATCCGCTCGCCGTTTGCTGTTCTGGGCTGATCCTGTGTGCGGGGAAAACTCGATCTCCGATCAATTTTTGCACGCGCTTTTGAGGACTTTTTCCGGGATTTTCTACCCAAATTTCTTCTACAACAAGTGGATCGTCAATCTAAGGCAAGTACCCTTGTACAATTTATTGTTCTAGTACAAGTACCCTTGAAATACTACAAATAGTTAGATTGTGACTCCCCTTTGAAATATCATTGTAAATCAATTTTGAACCTTCAAACCCACAATTCTAAGAGTCACAAAACTTCCTCGTATTAAATAATAATCAATTGGACTCTTTTACCCCCTTGAACACATGAATCACATAGACATATGAATTAAGGAGCCCTAAAATTTGTAGATACATATATATATTTAGTATTTTGACGAATTTGCGACTATTATGACTTGAAAAACATTTATTAGTTGCTGTTTTGACCTCCATGATTATGTATTTATGCTACTTAACAACTTAGACGCCAATGACATTTTTCCATGAAATCTACGTTAGTAAATTATTTCTATGGGTTGCTGTCTGAATATTCTTTTGCGGTTTCGACCCTTTTATCATTTGAATCTGGGCCTGAGCCCTGAATAGAAATTGTAGATCCGGATGTTTAGATATCGATAGACTCCAAAATAATCAAATTTAGAGCTACGGTCTAGGAGTTATGGCAGTTATACTGCAACTGTGTCAGTAGACGCAGAATTGCAAAACTGCTGTATAAAATTACTTCGCACATTAAATTAGCTATGTAACCAGCGAGCGATTGACTCCAAATTTTACATGTAGTTGCTGGACACCCTATAGGATATTCCAAATTTTTCCTAGAATTAAATCACAACAATTTACATAAGTATGCTGGCTTGATAAGAGTTAATAAATGAAATAAGCCGGGGTTATGGGAAGGACTATAGAATGGACAATATAGATAAGTGTACTCGGAAGGGGGCCCGTGTTTCCCGTACTTGGTTCATGAACTTGTTGCATCTTGTTCGATTCATGGAGTCAGTTACTTGGCCCATGAACTTGTTTGATTCTTGAACCCATTGTGCGGTTCTTGAACTTGCTTGTGGATTCGCGAACTTGCTTCGTGAACTTTGTTATTTAATTTCCGATTCATGAACCATGGCTTGCTTGATACTTGATACCTGAGTATGCCACCCTATAAAATCCATTACTAAGTCTAAACGAAATTGTTTGACTGTAGCAACCATGTAGTAAAAGTATGGATGCATGTCGTGCTACCTAGATAGTAATCACCACTAGACTTGAACTTGATAACTTGAACTAGACTTGAACTTGATACTTGAGACTTGACAACTTGATACTTGAACTTGACAACTTGACATTTGAGACCTGACATTTGAAATAACATATGACACTAGACTTGAGATTTGTCGCTTGATATTAAATACCCCTATAGGTATACCTGACATGTGTTACACTACTAGCAGTCGTTATCCAATTTAGTTATTAAGATGTTTCCTCTTGCTAGCTAGTTCTTGAATTTGTCCACTACTTCTTATAACCTTGTTATATTCTTGAATTCCAATTCTTGTTTCCCTTACTTGTACTTGTTTTCACTATTTGTGGCCCTAGCTTGTACTAAGGGCATTCTCTTTGTTTTCCCTTTGTTTTTCCTGTTTATATTTATTAAACAGACTTTGGAGATGAGCTGCCCGCTGGAATTGGTGAGCAAAGGTTCTAGCCTTCATGTGGAGAAGAACTTGATTAGAACATTTATTTCCTGCATTATTTGTTTAGTTTGAAATATTATTTCTTACAAAATTAGAACTTGTAACGGGTTGTTGTTCCCGAGTTTAACTGGACCCAGACTAGCAACTGCTTGGTTGTTTTATTATATTTCAGTTGTTTCTGTTGCTAGTAAATTATTCATGCATGCTTGGTTTTATATATCTCTCTGGTTATATACTTGTTGCGATGCTGAGTCGATCCTACAGCTTATGAATGATGTTAAGATCATTCGCTGGGCTTCGTCACGTACTCGTATTTCCGTATTTTGGGAAGCGGGGCGTGACACATCTTCACAACCACAATCTCAACATATGCCCAACATTAAGAACATTAAAAAAAACTACAAAATCAAACTAACTAAAAATATTACAACACCTACCAAATTCAAAATATTACAAAATTATACTAACTCATAACATCAACATAACATCAAAAGTCAAGGGTTAGGTGTGAAGAAGTTGGTGGGTCTTCATTGTCGTCTCCCACGTTGTGGAGTTGCCTGTGTTAGTCCGGACAACGGGATGTTCTCCTCTTCTTGAATCTCACCCCCAACTTCTTGTTGTATACCCTCCCCTTCAATCTGAGGCCCTGCTTGTTCTTCTTGTTCTGAATCGCTTTGATGTTGAGGTGGGGGCCTTCGAACAACTCTCTTTCATCGTACACCAGAACGGCCGCTCGTTCGATGTGTGGGAGTCCTTAGTATTGCATCTAATGTTGCGCCCTCCCCCACAAGATCAGCTTGTGCACGGCAACAAGATAACATCTCCCGTACGGTTTCCTTCGCCGAGTTGGCGATGTTGCTATTCAATATAGTTGCACATTTCTTTGCAAGGACCCAAGTCTGGATCAACTGAGAAACATGAAAAGTTGAATGATTAGGTTACTTACAAATACACATACATATACAAAAACAAATATATATATATAAACCTTAACAATTTAAAACGAAACTTTAAAACTTACAAAATTCCGAATAGTGGATCCCTTTGGTTGGTACATCGGCAACTTCACGAAATGTTCATATGCTGGTTCGGTCCCTGGTCGACGTATCGGAACTACCACTCCAGCAGGAGTCTGCAACGTTGGAGAAGTAAACTGTCTAGTGACTCTCTCGTACCAAGCCATGTACATCCCATGCACCGAGATGTCAAACGGTGGAATGTCACCGATGATTTCTTGGAAACGGTGAACATTCCATCTCTGAACGTATTCGAAGAAGCAAGCGGCCCAATTGTGTCCGGGGGTACGGCCCATTCCTGTGATGTTGTGCATCTCGGCATTGAATGGCGCGGCAACTGCAATCCCTTGGTGAAGACCAAACTCGCATAACACTCTATCGGGGTAGTAAAACTCGACAACCCCAAAGTTGATTAACGGTGCTTTCGTGAGCCACAAATCACGCCTGTACGTACAATTAGGCGGCAGTCGAACCAGTCGCTCCTCCGTGTAAGGAGACCACACTACACAGTCAGCTGCCAACCTATCGAGCTCATCGCGGTAGTATGTTAAGCACCTATTGGGGTTGGCTGTCCATGTCAGTTTGCCTGTCCAGTACACACCGATAGGAGGTAGCATGTCTACGTCATCGGGAAGAACTGTCCAGTATTGAGATTGGATCCGTACTACGGGCCGACCTATGTGAATCCTCTCCCAACTCCAGATCTGCAGTAAAATCATAGGCCCATTCATCTGGTTCGTACCTATACTGCACAAATACAAGCTCTGATACAGTGACGAAAGTACTGCACTGCCCCAACTGTAATGGCTGACGTTACCTAGATCGGCGATTAATGGAAAGAACATCAATGAGACGCTATTTCCTGTCGAATTTGGAAACAAGACGGTGCCGAATAGCGTGAGAATGTACGCCCTGCAATAGCACTCCACCTCCGCCGCAGTTGAACCTTCATTCAGTTTATTTTTAAACGTGTCCTTCAACCACTTCAAACGGATAAATTTACCATTAACCGCACCGACTTCAACTTCAACCCCTAAGTACTCATCGACTATATAAACTGGGTCGAAGTCCATTGATCCTATGACTGCCTCTCCATCGATTGGAAGCCCGGTAAGCATGGCAACGTCCTACAGAGTGACTGTCATCTCCCCAACTGGCAGGTGAAAGAAGTGTGTCTCGGGCCTCCATCTTTCAAGAAGTGCTTCAAAAAGAGGACGATCGTACTTGATGGATGTCATCCTGGCAATACTGTAGAACCCACAGTCTCTTAGTATCTCATGTATACGTGGGTGCACAGATAGCGGATGACCAGTTCTAAAGCGGCACTCCGTAGCCTCACCGTTCCAAATATTCTGCGATCGATGCAACGGCTGAAGAGTGAGGAGTGAAGGGTCGAGGGGTCCTGGGCCTCCAGAAGGGATATACGATGACGAAGGGACTGAAGAAGAAGTGCCCGCCTCATTTGGATTGACTTCAACCTACATAACAATAACATTTACATCAATAGACCGAAATGTAATATAATTCTATTAGAATCAACAATTAATTACTAACATTAGTACCCGCGGTACGAGCACGACCACGCTCACGACCACGTCCACCGTGAGTACGTGGTCCATCGCCACGTGGAGGTCTACTACTTTCTCCTACCTCCATGTTACCCCTTGTGCGTGCCATTTACAATAGAATACAAATCCTACAACTTCAACAAAATTGTTATTAACTACACATAACCTAGATATAAAAAACAACAATCTCGAAACATCTCCACAACCACAACATCTCAACAACAAAAACATCAAAAATCTCAAAACTTCTCCACAACCACAACATCTCAACAACAAAAACATCCACAATCTCGAAACATCTCCACAACAACAAATTCTATATAACAATGTCGTTAATTCTCTAATTTTAGCAAATTAGTGAATTTTAACTCTTTCTTAGCAAAATACTATATAGAATTCTATATAACAAATTCAACTTCAACAAATTCTAAAATTTTTAACTCTTTCTTAATTTTAGCAAAATTCTATATAGAATTCAACAAATTCAATATAACAATGCCGTTGATAGCAACAACTTCAACTCTTTCAACTCTTTCTTCTTCAACAAAATTTATGAAGTTACTATTTTTTTTTTTTTCATTTTCTAATTAAAACTAAAAATAACAACAATAGCTACTCTACATTGTCAACAATAAGTCAAATTCAACTCAGCACCTTCACAATAGCATCAAGACTAACACAATAATTGCTTATCAAAAGCTTCGGAAATATACCTTTCAAGTAGGAGATTTCAAAGCGAGCTACTAACAAGGTAGAGAAGAGCAATATCCTTCAACCAAGATCTTCCAAAGACGAAGACGAAATTAAACTAGGTCTAAGAAATTGGGTATTCGGGATTTAAGGTTTAAAGAAATAATTAAATTTGGGGAATAAGGATGGGGCAAATCGAAAACCGATGAGAGATTAATTGGTTTTGGAGAGTGTATCGATCGATTAAAGGGGTAATCGACCACAAAATTGGCTAGGGAGCGATGAGTTCGTTGAGGGACAGAGAGAAGAAGAAAAAAAAGTCGAAGTTTTTAATAAGTCGAGAAGAAGAAGAAAGGAAATCTGTGATATTAAAACCCCCAAAGTGCAAGACTCGAAAGACCGAGTCTAGTACAAACTAGCGCGGTTTTTCAAAGACCGAGTCTTGCTCTTGGATTTTTCAAAGTGCAAGACTCGGTCTTTGAAAGACCGAGTCTAGTACAAACTAGCGCGGTCTTTCAAAGACCGAGTCTTGCTCTTCGATTTTTCAAAGTGCAAGACTCGGTCTTTGAAAGACCGCGCTAGTTTGTACTAAACTCGGTCTTTCAAAGACCGAGTGGGATGCTTTGGAAATTAAAAAAAAAGGTCGGACTGTTTGAAAAAAAATTTCAAAAAAAGGGTCGTTTTGGGGAAAAAATCCCTGCAAAGATGGCAGAAATATTCTTAGAAGATGACACATACTTATTCCTCATATAATTATATTTATTTATTGCGTTGGTATATAGGAAAATATTAATTTTTATTCTAAAAAGATAATTTTAGTGCGATCTGGGTTAGAACTTCAAATCTTTCATAAGCACATGTGAATACTATATATAGTAACTTTTCTGGACAACAAATGATCTCTGTTTGATCATGCATGTTTTAAAGTTTAATGAGTTGGGGAAAAAAGCGGATGAAAAATATTTTTTTTTTTGAGGAAAAATGTGAAATCTGGCCACCCTGTTCTATTAATAAAAAATTAACAAAAGAAACTGAGGGTACTGAGCCCAAACCAACAAAGCAAAAGTACATAAACTCCACCCTAAAACATGGGGGTGGGACAAAATAGACATAGAGTAGCCACCAAGAAATATATCATATCCCCCCAACAAACCCTGGGGTGGTGGGTATCTATGATACTAGTAGCTGGCTATCAATTGATCGTCCTACCGATCTCAATCTCCTCATCATCAAAGTCCTCCACCTGGAATACGCTCGCAATCCTCCCTCTTGGACCTGCTGTTGCCATATTAGCCCAAAATGAAATAAAATGTATAATGTAAGTCAAATTACCAGAAATACTATTACAAGTTCTACGAAAGTAAAGGTTATTTCTGTCTAGCCAAAGAACCCAGGTCGTTGCGGCGATAGCGATATACCACGCTTCTATCATAGATCTTCTTTCCGGTGTGAACCTTGGACCTACCCACAGGTCCTCGTATATGATGGAACTGCGATGATTCCCAGGACCACAGATTGGTGTGCGTATCGATCATAAAAGCTTAACAGATTTAATACGTGATCTAACCCTTTATAGCGGAATCTAGGGTTCACGAACTATACCTGCGATGAGAAGACGACGATAGTTTCTAGCAAGCTCGAGCCGTCAGCGACCCCAAGATCTTCTGCACGTATTCCTTCCTCGGGTTGGACGTCGGGTGGGCGACGGTCTCCCAACCTTTCTTCTCCTTGGCTGACCTCTCTTTCTCTCCTTACGTGAATCACGAATTTAGAGAAAACTTCTTATCTCTGATAATAAAAATTGACGGCCAGAAAATAGAGGATATATATATAAGACTACGGCAGAGACCATGAGGAGAAATTAGGGTTAGGTCTCCTAACGAATCTGGGTATCCCGTGTTCAGCCCGAACACACAACCCAGGCCCATTAACAATAGCTCGGTCCACTAAAGAGCTATTGTTGCACTACCTTCCTAATCCCAAATTATATTTATGAGCTCCTTTTATTATATGCTCGTTCAGCTCCCCATGTTAAGATATCGAATGTCCGTTGATCAAATTAAGTTACTGACAACTATATTGATCGACATCTTTTATCTTTAAGTAGTACCACTCAACTTTATTTGTCATGTCGGATGTAATCCACCTGCAGGATTTACATGACAATCCTTATGAGCTCCTTAAGGGGACATCATCAACCCGACGTATCGGGACATGGATTCCTTTTACAATCAACAGCCCATCATACATACAATGCTATTACCCAATTCATAGAGGTTGTCGATCCATAATGAATCTCACTCTTTTATGAGTCAAAGTAATGCACACTGCATATACATGTCTGTTATTATATCTGGATTAAGAGCATAAGCATCCATAATAACAGAGGTGTTTGTTCTCTTTTGTAGTCAGTACAAAGAGAACAACCTCAAGTGGTCCTGTTCAATACACACAAAGTGTACTAGTGTAAACCTATAGTCAAGATAGACTAATACCAGATTACACTACAACCTTTCCAATGGATTGTCCAAGTCCGTCTAGGTTGTGAACTATTTATATATTCCATAGGGAACTGATAATATGATCTTTTGTGTGTCACCTCACACCATATTATCAACCTTATAGAATATCAGATACTTGCATTAATATTATAATAAACACAATATGCAAACATATACCCATATGATTCTCATTCAAAAAAAATAAGGAAATAAAGTTAATACATAAGTGATGCTTTCAGTATATAACCCTAACAGTATATACTAGGATATTGAGTCGTTCCCAGGGCGCTGAGTACCTCTACGAGTACTGCTCTGCTCCTAGGACATTGTAGAAAAAAGTGGTCTCTAGTTTTCAGGGTAGCGTGGCACGATCCACATTGAGAGTCCACACTCAGTTGTCGTTTAGCGATGTTTTCCCTAGTTAAGATGGCATCATTCAGTACCAGCCATAAGAAAACTTTGATTTTTAGCAGGGCTTTCGTCTTCCAGATGACGGTCGGCCACTTTGGGGTACAACCCCTCTAGTGAATGCGGTTGTACATGGAGCACACTGTGAATTTGCCATTCTTCTCCAGACCCCAGGCTTTTTTATCCAGACCCTGGGAGCACCCAATACCAGTGTTGGTGATATAGGACTGAAGTTCCATCATCCTAATCTGGGAGCCCGGGTCTAGCGGTTGTTTGAATAGTGGCTTCCAGGTGCCTCTTTTCCAAGTTGCGGCCACTGTGCAGTGTGGTTGTGACGCCTGATCATATAGATCGGGGAACAAGGTTCTGAGTGTGTGCTCGGCACACAATTTATCCCACCAAAACCTGGAGAGTCTGCCATTACCGATAACTGTGGAAGGGTTCGTAGGCCGTAGTGATGCCTTTCCAGAACCAGGAGACCCGTGGACCTATCCTGAAACCCAGGTTTCTTGTACCATTCCCATGCATATATCCCTGCACAAATTGTTGCCACCCTTCTCCGTTAGGGTGGAACACCTTCCACCACCACTTGCCCAAAAGTGCCAGGTTCATATCACGAAGATCAATTATACCTAGTCCTCCATGAATCTTCTTCATACATGCCTTCTCCCATCTGATGACACTACAAACGACAAGAGCTATAGTGGCATTTTTTGGCCTATAGCGGCGTTTTTAAACGCCGCCATAGATAATAGTGGCGATAATAATAACACCGCGCGTAACGCCGTTGTATCGAGCATCGGGACAAACCATAGGTCTATAATGGCAATTTTATAGACCGCCGTTATAAGTCATAGGTCTATAACGGCGCACCCGAAACGCCGTGATAGACACATGTGACGGCGTTTGTTGAACGACGTTGTATATTTTTTAAATAATTTTCGGCATCCTATACCGGTGTTTCTAAAACACCGGGATAGGTTCAAATTTTTCTTTTGGATAATTCGGCACGTTTGGTGGATTGCTATCTGTCCCGGCAAATTTTCAAAACGTCGGGATATGGGGTTTCGGGTTTTTCCCACTATTTTAAAAATAGGTCACAAATTCAAAATATCTGTAGTCACATCAAATTTGAAAGTTCAAATCTTAAAATCACTAATAGCAGAATAATAATCAACTATATAATCACGGATCACAATAAACAATAATTACTTGTCTAAAAACTAGTATACGATGAGTTAGAAATATATATGTTATACATCAGTTTCTTCAACAAAACATAAATTCAGTTTCGACAAAACATAAAAAGACTAAAGTCCAAATAAAACTAAACTATGGCAAAGTCTACTGGTGTGGCTCGGCATTACTGTCATTCCCATTGATATTTCGCCCAAATGTATGTGCATGACTAGAAGTCGATGGAATTCGCTAGCCCTGTATAATTCACAATAGTGTCATTTATTAGTTTATTCACCACACTAGTTACCACACCAGTCAAATGCAATAGTTAAATTTCATATTGATATCATAAAATTTTGCTGAATACTTACAGTTCCATGTACTGGATTGTCAAAGTTGAGATTTTGTTGGGAGATTAAAGAAGTAATCATATCTTTCAAGCCGCCAATCTCTTCCTGCATCTTGAACACGTCCGGATAGGATGTACGACTGGAGCTAGATGCACAAGAACCAAATACCTTTGATTGAACACCTAAAATTAAATTATCTCCAACGATCAATCGAAAAAATACTTCATAACAGAAACAATTTAAATTATCTCCAACGATCAACAATTTAAAATACTTGCATCCTGCATTTGTACTTAGAACGTAATGGGCTTGCAAATCTAAAGTCAATAGCTGCCTTACTTGTTCATGTTAATACATAAGTTGTTTCTAGCAAAATCAAGTTCAGGTCAACAAATCATGAACTTCAGTCTGACTTGTTTATGTTAATACATAAGTTGTTTCTAGCAAAATCAAGTTTCGGGATTAACATTTTCTAATATTAGACTCCTGTTAGTTGAAATTTTGTTTCACTTTCCCAAGCCTAATCCTCATTTCAACAATTATCAAGTTAAACCAATATAGGAATGGACATAATAGTTTCTTCTTCCCCACCCTCATTTTTATATTTGCAACTCAAATCAATCCATGAATACTGAAATCCCCATTAGGCACTGACGCTATTCATAGGAAGTTGTATATACGTGTCACAACCTATTTCAGTGTAAGTTTTACAGTCATTTTCTGTATATACATGTCCAGTCAATTAGCCCATGTTGGAGTATTAGTGTCAGTCATCTTTAGTTCTATTTTTTTCCCATCAAAATCTAGAAAACAAAATATTCAATTTCTCCATCCAATGGGAACAGGATTGTGTGAAAATTGTCTGCGGGAATCATCTTATACTGGCCAAAATAACACAGTTTCAACGAAAGCAACAATTGCAATGATAGCAGGGTTTGCTAACCTAGACTTACTTGGACTTGTTCAAAGCACATCTGAAGCACGCGCCGTGTATAATCACATAATCTAGCTTAACTAGCTATTATTAAATTAAAGACAGATCAATTATATAACAAACAAACAATGAAGTTTGTGGGCTATATGCAGGGACCACATAAATCTTATGATGTAGTTGGTGATGTAACACAGGAAGCAAATCATATATTAACTCCTCAGTTATCAGTGGATTGCGGCCAAGAGATATCATATATATCTACCATTTTAGTTTCAATTGAAGGTTTTAAAGGTTCGGGTCTTTTCAGTAACTTACATAGTTAGTTACATAGTTACAGTAACTTACATAGTACTGTCCAATTGCCCCCTATATTTGTCATGTTCGGGTCTTTTCAGTAACTTACATAGTTACAGAAGGTTCAATATACGTACCTATCAACAGGACATTTTCCATCAATATATTGGAATTCTGGGCACGGTGTATTCATAAAATGGTTGGACAAATTTAAAATAATGGGCTCGATCTCCATAAAGAATGAACTATATAGCATTCAAATTCATTTGTCTTTTGTCTAAATCTAGCTCAGATCTGCAAAATTATCAAATCGAGTTCATGCCTTTCCTTATTTTTAATTAAAACTTAATTTACCTGTGAACATATTATTTTTAAATTAGTTTATTGTTATCTAACTAATAATAATGTGATGTGTGGCCTGTTTGCATCAACAAACCTTGAACTTAGATTTAAGTTCTACTAATTTAGTCCAAGAATTTTATGTTGACATACAAATTCTTTATACTTATTCTGGATATGAAGATCTATACAGTTGACCCATCCGTCATTGCAGTAGTAATCTTCGTACATTTGTCCATTTGGCCGTGTTCAAGTATTTTAAATATTAAGATTAATGCACAGTAGTAACAAGTAGAACATACAACTTACTAAACTAATTAAGGTACTAAAATAATTAAGGTACTAATTATTACTAATTCCATTTAATACAGCAGTTACTTTCCCAGTAAAATTTCCAGATGTATTCAGGACTTTGCAATCCAGATACCATGATGCACATACTGATGCAATCGAAAAAATAAACATGCATACAGACATAAAATGGTTTAAAGGAAAAGAACACTTAGACGATACAACAACAATAATATTGAAGCTAATATATAAACATAATTTATTAAGGCAGATACACAAGAACATCAGTTTAAGGGTTCAAGCTCACTAAACCAAAAGCCACAAGACTGAATTCAATCAACACAGTGAGACTAAATGCTAATGTACCTGTGAGGGTGTTGGCCCCAATCCCATTCCCCGCACACGATCGGGTCGCTCTTTCCCCCTCACATCAGTCATAGCTTCACGCTGGATCGTTAATCGATCTGCTGTAGAAGATGTCGACCTCTCTTCAATTAGTTTTCCGGCTTCTTTCTACAAAAAAGAGCAAACACAACATTAATACCAAAAATTGGGCTGAAAATTAGTTTGAAATTTTGTAAGTTATGACCAAATTAAAATCCAAATTTGAGTTGTGAATAATATCTAAATTTGAGTTGCAGAATGGAAATTTGAGTTCGAAAGTTTCTTGTTTACCACTATATTAGCTGCAAATTCATCCCGAAAGGTCCCATCCTTACTTGTGTGGGTAGATTCAAAAAAATCTACCTCCTTGACACTCTCTCCCTCGACTGACGTATCATATATATGAGTCAAATGAAATAGTTAAATCATACCAACGCAGAAATTGGTAAAAAAAATCTTCCCACCATTTTAAAAACAGACTTGCTATAAAATAAAATTTCCTTTACCATCTCATCCCGCACAACAGCAAAGCTGCAGCTCCCCGTAGTGTGCTTGACCTTGATTTGCCTACGACTGCTTAGACCAATCTCAGCTTCCTCTATACCATTTTAATAAGTGGAATAAATGCTTATGTTTACCAAAATTAATAATTTATATCATCAATGGAAGATATAAACAATGAAATATGATTACCTTTCCAGCATCCGATTTCCAATATTTGACAAGAAAATACCAATCCTGTGGCGTCACGGATTCGGGGACTGGTCTTGCATTTTCGACCTCGGTCTTCTCCTTGTCATAGTACTTTCCTTTCAAGAAGCTCTTGTGATCCCTCCATTTTTTCGAAATCGATTTATTGAGTCATCCTTCAGCAGCATCAGGGATTGCAAACTTTTGCTGCAAAACAAGAAAGATGATGGAGCTAGTAAGGCTTCGGTATGGGTTATACATATAGGCACTTCTAAAATATTTCACTTGGTACCTATACACACAGTATATATATGATAATTATTTGGCAAACATAGTGATGATTTGTATAGCATTGAAATATAAAAGCACACTTCATTAGTAAGAATAGTAACAGCAACCTATTGTTGGTTGAAATATTTATCCTTCCCAACCTTACTGGTAAAATGTGTTTTAATATTCTAAGTTACAGTCGATTAGTTTCCTTTTTTGGTTGTAATTTTTTCAAAAAAAATGAAATGGGCCTGTATTTATATGATAATGTATCTGCATCTCTGTCAGTTGGTTTGTTCTTGTCCTTTCAATTTCCTTTACATTAAAAAATGATGTTCATTTATGCATTTGATTTAAAGTTTATTAATTTTATTCTCACAGATGCAATTTTACTGGCATTTTGTATGTTGTGTTGACAGAGCAAGCGAAGGAGCGTGAAGAATGTGGAAGTTCTTCTTACCAAATAGTCTTGGTCCCTGATCTACTTATTAGAATGTCTTTTAACTTTTTGAATGTCCAAAGAACCAATCCCTATTTGGTGTCAGGATATTGGTATGTCTTAGTGGTTTCTTTTTCTTTTATTTTTTGGGTTCATTTGGGATTCTGGTGCATTGGAATGATTGTCATGAACATCTTGTGTGAAATTAAGGCTTGTAAGCAAATCTAAATTCAAGTTTGCCCCCCTTATTTCATTTTTTATATTATTTTTAACTTTCCTGTGATCAAACTTATTTTTAACACATTTTACCAGTAAGGTTGTGTTAAACTAATCGACTGGTAACATGCCACTGAACATGCATAATTGACACTTCTTTTAGTATAAAATCAAAACCCCCCAACCTTCATCATAATATCACATGAATGACTGAAGTAAACAATTAACTATATAAATTTTAAAAATATACCTTAACCGCATCGATGGCCGTCGCCTTGGTCATCGTTGGTACTTTCGACCAACTCTCGTAGCTTAGGGAAAGGATACGAGGATTTCCTGCTATGACACCGCAAAACTTCCCGAGCTTACTCCCGCCATCTCTAACTGGTTGATTGTATTCGTTGCATTCCACCAATAATTTTTTATTGTTTGGGAGCTTCCATATTTCCTGCATCTTCGTCGGCCCTCTCGACCTCCTCAAAGTAGTGGGAGTGCTACCTTCACCCCCCTCGACTGTAGTAGCACCCCCATCCGCCACCCCTCCAAGCTCTTCCGTCGGGTGCTCAGTAGAAAGTCCCCTGCTAGGCTGCTCTATGGGCTCGTCTTGGTCGACAGTTATTGTTGCCAACTTTCTCTTTGTTCTAGCCATATGTCACATGTTTCAAGAAAATTCAGAATAATTATAATTTAATCAACAAATCAAACAAATGAACAAATAATGACATTAAAACAAAAAGTAAATTAAAAGAACCACAAATCATCACAATATGCCAACAATTTTAAGCTTTTATGTCAAATAACATTAATTATAATCATAAAAACAATAAGTTCCACTAATTAACTGCACTGAAATTCATGAAAACAATCGACAAACAAATGAACTGGCACAATTTACAAAAATGTGTATAAGGTACTATATTACAACATCATCAAATAGATCTCCCTCTTCTCCATCCGTACGGTGCCAGGTAGGGCAACTATTAACATCAAAAACGTTTACATCAAATGTAGGGAATTCTGAAGCAGTGAAATTGTTCTCAATATCATCATCTTCGTCATCTGAATCATCCCCCAACTGAAATACATCTCTTGGATGCATAGGTAGCGCCACATAAGTTTTTTCCACTACTGGGTCCTGAATATAGAAAACTTGTTGCACTTGAGATGAGAACACAAATGGTTCATGACTAATGTGTGTCCCAGTGTGAATCAGATGTGAGAAATCTACAGCTATAAAGCCCAACTTATCATGGTGGTTGTTACTTAACATAGCCCAATCACAACGAAATAATACTACTTGAAAGTGCCCGTAATAATCCAAATCTATGATATCTGTTAGCACCCCATAATAGTCAACATCCCCGTCTACAGGATTCCGGTCTTTATTAGAGGCATAGCTTCTTGTTTTTAAAGTCACTACAATACCGCTATTATGAGACTTCAAGTTGCGTTCACGCTCCTTAGTTCGAAATCTAAAACCGTTGTATATATATCCATTGTATCTTTTAACCATTTTATGGAGACCTTTGGCAAGAATCTTTACTTCACATGACACATCATCATTACCCAATGAGGAAACCTACAATTATATAGTAAACGGTATTAGCATAAGACTTTAAATTATTTTTTATAGTACTTTAATTCAAACAATGGTTGGTCACTTACGTGAGTTTCAAACCACTTGTGAAATTGCTCATTCATTAATTTATGTTGCTCGTGTGGCCTCAAATTTTTTGGTCTATGTCTTCTTTTCATTTTCCTGATAAATTCGCTAGAACAAGATAAGAACGAATGTAAATTAAAAGTTAGGTTAACTACTCTTTAATTGACAGAAATAAATTCACACTACTGACAAATCCAACTTATGCTCGATAAGTCTCACAAGATGCATGGTGATCCAACACATATCAATGTGCCTGTTCCCATGTTAAGTCATCTAACTCAATCGCATCGATTTTTCCAAAAGTAGTGCCCGCAGTCTGAAAGAGATATTTAGCGCCATTGAGGTTGGAAATGTTTGAATTTCTCCTTGGTCTAGTCAGACATGTCTCCACACCCTGAAGATACCATGAACAAAAATTGGAGTACTCCTCCAAAAGATAACCTTCTGCTATAGAGCCTTCCAGATAAGCTTTATTTCTAATGTAACCCTTAAGTCGGTAAAGGTACCTAAACAAGAATATTTGGATTGGAAAATGCTTGGAAATTACACACCAAAAAAGTACATAATTAATGAACTTAATGAGGGATGAAGTACTACCTCTCAATGGGATACATCCACTGATAATGTACCGGTCCACCAAGTCTTGCTTTATCGGCTAGGTGGATTATCAAGTGAACCCTTATAGTGAAGAATGATGGGGGGGGGGGGATATCCTCTCCATTTGACAAAGTGTCAATGCAGCACACTGCTCTAATTTTTCAATATCTTCAACACGTAGCAATCTCGAGCAAAATCCTTTATATATACTACATAAATCTTTCAGGACGGAAGTGACTTGCTCACACATTGAGGACTTCAGAGCAACGGGAAGGAGATCCTGCATCAAGATATGGTAGTTATGTGACTTTAGACCTTGCAACTTTTTATCCTTATAGTTGACACATCTTGATATATTAGATGAATAACCATCAGGGACCTTAAGATCCTGTAATACTTTGCAAAACATCTCTACCTCGCTTTTTGACATTGAGTAGATTGTAGGAGGAAGTCGTACTCTGCCATTGGGTAATTCTTCAGGGTGCAACTCATGCCTTATACCCATTTCTACTAAATCAAGGTGAGACTTAAGATTTTCTTTTGTCTTCCGGTCATCCCCCATAACTGTTCCTATACAATTTTCACCAATGTTTTTCCAAGATGCATCAAATCAATGTTATGGCGCAATAAGTTGAACTCCCAATAAGGCAACTAAAAAAAAATACTCTTCTTCTTCCATGATCCTAAACCGATAGGACTATCACATTCATCTACATCACATTCATCAGTGTTCTGTTGCTCATCTCTAGCTCGCTTCTTGGCATTTTTAATGACATCGGGTTCCTTTGACAAAGTGCACTGCTGGCCTTCTAGCCGTCTTAACACATCCGATCCAGAATTAACTATAGGAGCATGTCTCCACTCATCGATACCATCAAATGTCGTTGTTTCAGCCCTGAAAAAATGTGTGGTAAGCAACCATCTCCTATGCCCCATGTAGTAGAACTTTCTGCCTTTATATAGCCACTTTGAAATAGTTTGCTCAGCACAACAAGGACAAGCATAACGTCCTTTCGTGCTATAACCAGATAAATCTTCATATGTAGGAAAATCATTGATTGTCCAAGTCAAGACAACCCGGAGACGAAAAGTTTCTTTAGATTTTGCATCATATGTTGGAACACCCTCCCACAATAGTTGCAGTTCATCAATCAACGGTTGCAGATACACATCTATGTCATTTCCAGGAGATTTTGGTCCAGGAATTATCATGGACAAAATGAAGGATGACTGCTTCATACATAACCAAGGGGGTAGATTGTATGGAATTAACACAACGGGCCATATGTTGTAAGTGCTGCTCATTTGCCTAAATTGATTAAAACCATCACTGGCCAATCCAAGTTTCACATTCCGAGGATCTGCAGCAAAATCAGGATATCTTTCATCAAAAATTTTCCATGATTTGGAATCAGCTGGGTGCCTGAGAATTCCATCATTCTTGCAACCTTCTGCATGCCACCTCATATCAGAAGATGTCTTAGATGACATGAATAGCCTTTGTAGCCTAGGAATTAGAGGAAAATAACGCAGTATTTTTGCCGGCTTCTTTTTCCTATTTGTTGTAATTGGCTCATCAGTTTGCTCTTCCTCTGTCGGTGTTTTCACCCATTTTGAAGTACCACATACTTCACAATCTTCAAGAGTCTCCTTATCCCCCCGGAATAGCATACAATCATATGGACATGATGGTATTTTCTCATACCCTAAATTAAAATGCTTGAGGAATTTCTTTGTGGCTTGGGCTGAATTGGGGATACAGATTTGAGGAAAAGCTTCATTCAACAATTCAAGAAGCAAAGTGAAGGACTTGGCAGACCATTCATTTAGACATTCAATCTGAAACAGTCTAACAATGAATGAAAACTTAAAGAACTTGTGACAATCACGATACAGAGGAGTATTTGCATCTTCTAACAACTTATGAAAGGCTTCGTATTCTTTATTAGTTTCAGGTCTGGGCATTTCTTCTGCTACCCCCATCGCCTTGATGTGATGTTTCTGCCAACTCGTTCTGGACTTGATTGATTGGATTATTAATGTGAGCTTCGAAGTTATGCAATCCCAACCCATCCGGCACTAAAGAGTGCATTTCATCAACAATACTTAGATCATTTGTAAATAAAGCCTCGTCTTCATTCACAATCGGAGTAGTAGAAGCTAAACGAACAGACTCTCCATGACAAAACCAATGTGTATACCCTTGTAGAAAACCATTGCAAATCAAGTGTCTCTCAACTACGCCGCACGTCCTCAAATCACAGTTTGAACATCGGACACATAGACATAAAATCATGTTTGGATCAGGAGAATTGCTCTTTGCATAGTTAATAAATTCTTTAACACCATCCCGATATGCTTTGGATAATCGTGGCTTATTAATCCAACTTCTATCCATTTTGAAAAATATGAGTCAATCCAAAATATAAGTAGGTTAGGATCAACATCATGATTTTTTCTTCATCCTAAATCAACATCACGATAGTAAAAAGAGGTTTTCTTCAAAAGAGTACTTTTATTTACATGTATTTTCTATTAGGTCCCCCAAATAATATGTTAACTTTATTTACATGTACTTTCTATTAGGCTTTCCTACATAGATGCTACAAGATTCGTGTACTATACAATATAATATGTTAACTTTCAAAAAATGCATTAATTTCTTCCAAATGAGAACAACAGGCTAACACCTAACAAGCATGGTCTGTCCACTTCAAACAGTTGTGTAATTAACATCATATATATTGTTGCTTGCTACCTATCTATCATCATCTTATCAAAAATAGTTATGCAATCCCTATCTCTCAAAAAAAATAAAAATAAATACAGTGCTCCATTGTTTGTGTACTATCATCACCTATCTGCATTTGTACTGGTTGCAATTGGGCAAATGTACATCCCATATCTCACAGACTCATACCCCACTCATGCATCCATATCAATTTTGGTCTCGGTCACAATAATTGCATATTACCCAATCTATGTTCTTTGACTAGTTATCTAACATCAACAACCTTTTATCCAATGTCAAGGTTTTTTTTCCATTCTTTCCTTTTCAAGTTCACCAACAGCAACTAGTAGAGCTTTCACATTCCATCACAATTTGCTAAAATTTTGGAAGCTTGGCACATGCTTTGTCTAAGCTAATAATTGATGGCTTTGCTCAATTATCACATTTGTGGTTATAAAAAGTCAATATATTAGGATAATTTAGCTCTAATAGATAAGGTTACAACTAATAGTCTTTCATTGTTTTGCTAGAAAATTAACCTACAGCTAATAGTCTAATGCATGCATATAAAAAGAAGTAAAAATAAAGAAATCACTAGAATGAAAGAAGTCTTGCCTATCGCTGCACCAATACTTATATTTTTATGTGGTAGATCAGACGCTGCAAGCCACATGTACAGGGTACTAGAATTGTTGCTAGTATCCGATACTTGAAGATTACGGATATTCCCATTCCAAATATAGTACAACCATTTTCATATGGCCATTTCACATTCTTCTTAATAAGTCTTCACTGTCAATGACTATTGTGAATCAGTGGAAAACTACATATCAGGCACATGACCATAAAACCGTGTTTCTTGCTACAAGTCGAGTTGCTAGAATTAATACATATATGCTGTCGTCAACATGATTCTATCATTAATTATTTCAGTGAATGTGCTCCACTTCACGGTATCCTCTCGGTTGTTATACATATATTATATATACCCTACACTTTTTGAATGTTAGACACGATTTACAGATTACACATTTTAGCGTTCTTAGCAGGGTACGTACGTGTATTTCATATATACTTGTCTGATAACTTTTTCTTTAGTTAAGCTTCTCTGACAATTAACCTTAAACTTTGTATATTTCATTTGTGGTCGGGTTGGTTTGAACTCAGGTGTACTGCATATATAACTGTTATGCAGCAAATCCTCCATTATCAGTTCTATTAATTTGTATGCAATTTGGAGCTTTCCAAGTATGGTTTCGATGAAGGAACCAACCGGATGTGGTGACCCCCACCAGAAGGAATTTTTGGTGCACGTGTTTATTGAGTTTCAGGTTAGCCAATTACTTAAAATTCGTCTCGATTTTGCTATTTCTCAATTTATCTATATTTTCCCTTCTTCTCTTACTGTGCATGTCATGCTTTAAGTAGTCTTTGATGTCCATTTGGTTTTTAGTTATGACCTTTTAATTTGGTTTAAATGCAGTAGTAAATATATTTGAGTACTATATATTCTAATCCTGCCAGCGTACTGTTATATTATATACAAGACTAGATGTGGAGCTTATATATATCTTCTCCATCAACCCTAACAATTAATGCTTATAACAAGTTATTGGAAAACCTATTGTCTTCATGGAAAGCAAGGTGTGAGCCATTGCCATTGCTTTCTATCTAAGATAGATTTAGAACATGAATTTGCTCTTTTTCAAACTGTAATTAGCTTCACAATATTTTTCATAAAATATTTTAACTTACACTATCAATATTTCGCCTCTTTCATTGGAAATCATACCAGTAAAATGATGGCAATCAGTAGGACTTTTTTATAAAAAAAAAATTAATTTTATCTGTTAAATTAAATTAAGAAATCCTGTCCTTCCACTATAGTTTCTTAATGTTGCGATGGAACAGAGATAGCATTATTCCACATTAATTGTTATTAATTTAGCTAATTCTTCTTTGCTCTTGTCTCTACATGTTCTTATACTATAGTTTCTTAATTATCTGCACCAATACTTCTATTAGAGCTATTAGCTTCTGGTTGTAAATCATCACAACAATAGAACAAACATTCCAAAATAAAAGACTAAGGACAACAGAAGGAATCACCAAAATCAATTTTGAGTCTATACCAAAATCTGTAAAATTTCCAAATGCCCTAAATCATTCACCAAACCATATCGACTCAAAATTTGAAAAAAATCGAATGCTCTAAAATTTGTAAAATTTTGATTCTATACCAGCGGAGGGAGGGGCGGCGGCGATGACGAAGGCAATGGCAAGGGACGCACGACAACGGAGGGAGGGGCGGCGGCGATGAAAGAAGCGGCGGCAGCAACGGAAGGGCGGCGGCGAACGGCGAATGGCGACTGGCGAGGGGACGAGCAGTGAGATTCAGGAGGAGAGGGGCGAGATTGAGGAGGAGAAGAGCGGCGAGTGGTCAGAGAGAGAGAGAGAGAGAGAGAGAGAGAGAGAGAGACGGAAGGGGCGTTTAGGGTTTTAGCATTTTTAGGTGGGAAATGAATAGTTGGGGGCGGGACAGAAATATTATTCGACACCCTACAACGGCGTTCCCAATAAATAATGTTGTGGAATACATCCAATTAACTAGCGTCCCAATACGGCATTCTATAATGGCATTTTATGTTCATAAATGTTGTTATATAGTATATATATAATGGCGCGCTACAGCAACGCCGTCATAGACATTCGATATTAAAAAAATATAACGACGATCTATCCCAGCATTTGGAAGTACACGCCGGGATAGATATGTCGTTATATCCATTGCGATTAGTAATGTGAGGTGATATCCTCCACGTTCCGGGTCTGCTCCTTTCCATAAGAAGCATTTCCGAGTTCGGTCAATTCTCTGGATTACCCATCGTGGCATTTCAAAGAATGACAGGTAATAGGTAGGAAGGTTTGATAGGACTGCATTAATGAGTGTGACCCTCCCTCCCAAAGATAGGACTTTGCCTTTCCATCCTGTAAGCCGTTTATCAATCCGATCAATAATGGGTAGTCAGTCCGCCTTTTTGAGTTTCCCGGGTCTTAGAGGCAATCCTAGGTACTGAATGGGGAAACTCTCGGTGGAGCAATTGAGGATTGTGGCATGTTCAAGAGCCTCATCCGGAGTCAGGGCGATGGGAATGAGCGCACTTCAAAGCAATACAGGACTCCTTTGAAGACTGTAGTTTCCCCTAGGTTGCCATTGCCAAAAAGCAGGGTATCGTCTGCATATTATAGTATAGAGCACCCTTGGCGATTGACTCCCTTGGCTACTGGAACTATCCAACCTGCTCTGCTACACTTGGTCATCATGGATGGAAGAAAGTCTGCCACAATGGTAAAGAGAAGTGGTGAAAGCAGATCTCCTTGTCGGAGCCCCTTTTGCATGGGAATGGGTGGCCTGACACCCCGTTTACCAAAATAGCCGTTCTGCTAATGGTAAGGCATGTGTGAATCCATCTGATCCACCTCACCCCAAAACCTCTTCCAACAAGTGCTTCTAACAAACAGTCTCATTCAACGGAGTCATAGGCTTTCTCAAAATCCAGCTTCAGGAGGTAGCTCTTAGAGTTCACTATGTGACAATGATGGATAGTTTCCTCCGCCGTTGCTATACTATCCTGAATACATCGACCTTTGATGAATCCCGTCTGGTCTTGACTAATGAGGCCATCCATTACCTTTCCCAGCCTGTTAGCGAGAGTCTTGGTAATGAGCTTAACCGAGCAGTTTAGTAGGCTGATAGGGCGGAAGTCACCAACTCGTCAGGAGTCCTCTTTCTTCGGAATCAACACTACCTCCGCGGAGTTGAATCTCCCTAACTTAAGCTTATGCTCGTAGAATTCTACGAACACCTTCAGTAAATCACCTTTGATCTCTTCCCAAAATATCTAATAGAATAGTATCGGGAAGCCATATGGACCTGGAGCTTTATCTTTTCCAAGCTGCTGGACAGCCTCCCAAACCTCCTTCTCGGTGAAGGGTGCTTCAAGGGCCTGCAGCCTAGGGTCAGAGTTCCCCGTCTGGCCATGCCAGAAATCGTGTTGGAGAGGAACTCTCACGTCTGCTTTGTGCCCAAAGAGGCACTTGAAGTGGGACTGGAACGCCAATTTAATATCATTGTCGTCTTGTACCATTCCGGAATCCGAGTGGATCGAGTGAATGAGGTTAGATCTATACCGGACACTGGCAACTCGGTGGAAGAATGTTGTGTTTGCGTCTCCTTCTTTGAGCCACGAAATTTTGGATCGTTGTTGCCATTTGATTTCCTCAATCCTGTAGAGTTGGTCGATTTCCTGTCTGAGCTGGAGCAATCGATTCCGTTCTTCCTATAGAGGATCCCTAGTTTCGTCAGTCTTCTCCAATTCCTCAATTCCTTCAAGTAGGTGTTCCTTTGCTCTCCAAATCAGCGCAAACCTGGTCCGGTTCCATTTCCTAAGCTTGCCCCTGAGCCTTCTATTTTTTTCACACCATACTGCGGTCGCCTCACAGCCCGTGGTCGGGCGAGACCAACACTTGTTGACCATGTGGTGGAATCCTTGTATTTCTAACCAAGCCTTTTCGAACTGAAACTTTGACGATTTTTTGGGTTGTTCTTCCCCGGAAGATAAAAAATAGGTACATGATCTGAAGTTGGTTTAGGCAGTGATTTAGCCGAAGACAACGAAAATTTGGTCTCCCAGTCCGTGGAGACTGAAGTGTCAAATTTTTAGACAATTATTTGTACTCATTTACCCATTAAAATCGCTTCTTTTCATCTATCTTGTGTTTAATTCGTCTTATTTCCATAAGATTTCAAGTAATTGATTATTTTTTATGAAATAAGATTTTTGATGCAAAAAGTGATTATTTTTGATAAAAATCGACAAACAAAGCAAAACTATTGATTTATTATTTTTATTGATTTGTTGACTTTTATATTTTACAAATTGACAATATGAGAAGCAAAATACAATTTTAATTGTCAATATGGTGTAAAAAGAATAAACAAATTTAAAAGGACTTTGATAAAGCTAAAATAAAATTTAGTTACTTTTAAGTTGATCTAATTAATTTAAATTTTATTTTTATTTTAAATCTTGATTTTTATTTGCAGCACAAATAAAGAGATTTACCTTAACCCTATGTCTACCACCACTCTTATAAATGCAACACCAGAGCCGTGCGACTGAAGGAGGGGAGCACTGAACGAACATACCAAAGAGACAGCGGCTTGGGCTCTCACGTGGGCACGTGCGACTCAGGTTGTGAAAACACAGAGAGGAGAAAGAGACGGTGACGTGGGCGCTATCCTGGCACGTGTTCCAAGGCGAAACCAGACAGCAGAACGACAGCGACGACTTGAACTACGAACGCACGTGCTGATCTGACGAGCTGACTTCGTGATGTGACAGCACGCGGTTTCGATCGGCTGACATGGCGCTTTGTTCTGATTGATGCTGAGTTCGAGACAGAGAAGAAAGAGAAAGAGAACATTGTTACTGGATTCGGTTTGCAATTTTTTATTTACAAAACAGTACTTTTGTATCTTCTTTTCTCTTCTAAAATTTAATTATGCAATTCATGAACAAATTTGTTAGTTGCAATTTTATTATGAACTAAATTTATTTTTCTAGGGTTTAGATGTAGCCTAGTTTTGAGAACACAATTTTTAATTCCATATTTTTTCAATTTTTTCCATGGTTGTGTGTTTGATTTTTGTGCTTAATGCTTACAATTATTTGGCCAATTTTTGTATGATTATTGGATCATGGAGAGACCGAGAGGTAATTTGTGATTTAGAACAGTAAAAATTGAACACTATTGATTGAGCGAAATTAGAGATAATTTACCGCGATTGATGTGACCGTTAAGAAATCCACAGAACTTAATGAGTCTTCGATTAATTAAATTTGCATAGAGATATGACAAACTGTTAGTTGGAGATATTTTTGGTGTTGTTCGAGAGAAAGCATTGAATAATTTGGAGATTTTGGTCTACAACTTGAAAAAATAATCTTTTTATTCATATGGAGTTATAAATTGTGTGGGATGAACTAGGTGAAATCAAAAGCCCTAGAATTAATTTTGTCATTAACAAATCACAAAAATTTCACATCCCGCTCCCTCTTAAATTAATTTAGTTTGTTTTTCTTTAGAATAATTTAATTTAGTTGTTTTATCCTTTATTAATTTCGATCTTCCAAATAGTGATTCATCTAGTGATATCGGTACTCAATAAAATAATTAGTCCCTGTGGGTTCGACACTCTATTCACTTAACTATACTACTTATTGTGATTTTGTACACTTGCAAATATTCACATCAAGTTTTTGGCGCTGTTGCCGGGGACTAGTTATTCTTTTATTGATATTGAAAATTGCTAGATTATTACTAGTTTGGATTTTTTTTATTTTTTTATTTTACCTCTTTATTTTCTTTTGACTTACTTTTACTTTCATTTATTTTTTTTATTTTATTTTTTTAGTTTTTCAATTTTTTTTAATACTTACATTTCAGGACATATAAGGAAATTATCATGGTGAACGATGAAAATAGGCCTTTGAGAGACTATGCTGTGCCCTCAATTCATGGAACAATATCAAGCATAAAGAGGCCGGTTATTGAAGCTACCGATTTTGAGATTAAACCGACGATTATTCTATTGATTCATCAGACTATTCAATTTTGGGGACTACCGCATGAGGATCCTTATGCTCACATTGCAAACTTTCTAGAAATTTGTGACACTTTCAAGTACAACGGAGTATCAGATGATGCAATCAGATTGAGACTCTTTCCTTTTTCACTACGAGATAAGGCGAAGGCTTGGCTACATTATCTACCACCCGGTAGTATTACTACTTGGGAGGGACTTTCACAAAATTTTCTAACCAAGTATTTTTCGCCGGCAAAGACAGCAAAGCTAAGAAATGATATTTGCACATTTACTCAATTTCAGACTGAGTCTTTGTATGATGCATGGGAAAGGTACAAAGAGTTATTAAGAAAGTGTCCTCATCATGAACTACCGAAATGGTTGCAAATTCAAATATTCTATAATGGTTTGGGAGTTACACATCGATCTATGGTTGACGCAGCAGCTAGTGGTGCACTAATGAGCAAAACGTACAAAGCAGCCTATGAGCTTTTAGAGGAGATAATATTTAATCATTATCAGTGGTCTTCAGAAAGTATAATGCCAAGAAAAGCGGCTGGAGTTTTTGAACTTGACCCTATTTCTGCTTTAACTACAGAAATGGCTACTTTATCTAAACAAATAGGTAATTTAAATGTTAATTCTATTCAATCTAATATCATTTGTGATCTTTGTGCAGGAAAACATTCTAGTGTAGATTGCCAAGTAGGGAATCCTTTTGCTTCATCAAATGCCGAATATGAAAATTTTGTGTCAAACTTTCAAATGCAAAATAATCATTATGCAAACACATTCAATCAAGGATGGAGAAACACCCCCAATTGCCCATGGAACAACAATCAAGGAGTAGTTATACCACCTCAAAATTTTCCACAGCAAGAAAAAAAGCCGACACTTGAAGATATGTTTATGCACTACATGCAAAGGGCAGAACAATACATACAAAAGACATATTTGGCAATTCAAAATGTTGCAAATTCAACTTCAACTTCCATCAAAAATCATGAGTTACAAATTAGTCAAATTTCAAATATTCTTAATGAAAAAACTGCAGGAACATTACCAAGCAACACAGTTGTCAACCCTACGGAAGATGTCAAAGCAATAACACTAAGCAGCGGGAGGACAATCGAGCAACCACAAGAAGAAAATGAAGAACAAAATGTGGTTGAAAAGGAAGAACAATACGAACCAATTGTGGAGGAACAAACGCAGCATGAGCAAGTAACTTTTGATGTTTTTAATTCCATAAAGTTTCCTCCTGAAGAACAGTCATCTTTTCAAGTAAGTAAAATTGATTTAATTGTGGGCAAGAAATATAGTGTTGAAATTGAAAAGTTGCCAATCGAAATATGTCCAACAAATGCAGCAACTTTTGAAACTGAAAAAGAAAATATTTTTGAACATGTTATGTACTTGGATGCTGCACCCTGTATTTATTCATTTTTTCAGAAAAAATTTCAAAGAGGTGGGGGAATCAACGACGTCATCATCACGAAGGAAACGCCTCAAACTAGAGCTTGAACCTGATCCACACCTGAAGAGAAGAATTAGAAAGGATGTGTTAATGTTGTTGGATCTTGGCGTTACTTAACCATCTACCACCATGTCTGGCTGAAGACTTAAAACTTAGCGCTTCTTGGGAGGCAACCCATGTTTTCTTTTACTGCATTTAGATTTGATTTTTATTTTTGTTTACTTTAATTTTAACTTTTGATTTTATTTTGTAGGATTGCATAATTTTGAAGTCGCCGGGCGAAGCTGTTTTGTATACTTGCATTGATGGCTGTTTGTAAGCAGTATGGAGTCAGAATCTGGAAAACTGATTCAAAGAGCGATTGTAGCCTATCACTTAGCTTTCTAGCAAAAAAAAATTCAGCCAATTTGGACACCTACAGCTCCAGATATCGCCAAAATACTGAACGTCGCGCGTGCAGAAATTTCAAGACGAATCAGGGGAGAAATTCTGAACTTTTTGCATTCTTTTTGTTTTTCTTTTTCCTTTTCCATTGAGGACAATGTGATATTCAAGTTTGGGGGGAAGGTTTAAAAAAAAAATTTTTTTTTTTTAAAAGGAAAAACAAAACAATATGAATTTCAATTTAGCTTACTTTTACACTTTTGAGTTTTTTATTGTGATAAGCATTGAAATAATTTATATTGGGATAGACAACTGCTTATAAAGCAAGAGTAAGCATACTTATTTACTTTAGGATTATTGAGTTTCACAATTCCGTACAAAATTGTATCAGTTATGCGATTATACATAAAAGAAAAATGTGATACTTTTTCTTGTGATTATCCCCTTTGATCTAGTACTAAACAGAGTTTATGTAAATAGAGTAATAATGAAAAAAAAATTATGAATAAAGTCAATCTAGTCCAATGTTTTGAGTTACTTAGTAACTAGGGGTATTCATCACAAATGTTTACTTTTACGTCAAACGGCAACTTGAAATATGAGTATGCAAAGCACTTTAAGTTTGTGACTTGTTGAGTAACCGGATGAATTCATCACAAATGTTTGCATTCGCGTCAAAAGACAAGTGACAACTTAGAGAAGAGACAAAAAAAAATAATAATAATAATAAAAATAAAAAAAAACTCTAGTTTGCTACTCAGTTTGTAGTAGTGAGAAGGGGTAATCACAGATGGAGTTGTTACATACTATAATTACATTAATTGCATGACAAATATGATTTAGTTTGGAATTATGAATAAATAATTGCACTAGAGAAAGTGGGTTTGCTTGATTTTACTTTATTTGCTATTGTTTATATTGTTAATTGACATTTTGATGCTTGCATGATAAGATTTCTTAGTGTGATGAGTTGAGTTATTATTGATTATTATTCCCCTATTATTGGTTTTACTTTTTGCTCGAGGACAAGCAAAATCTTAAGTTTGGGGGTATTTGATGTGTCTAATTTTTATACAATTATTTGTACTCATTTACCCATTAAAATCGCTTATTTTCGTCTATCTTGTATTTAATTCGTCTTATTTCCATAAGATTTCAAGTAATTGATTATTTTTTATGAAATAAGATTTTTGATGCAAAAGGTGATTATTTTTGATAAAAATCAACAAACAAAGCAAAACTATTGATTTATTATTTTTATTGATTTGTTGACTTTTATATTTTACAAATTGACAATATGAGAAGCAAAATACAATTTTAATTGTCAATATGGTGTAAAAAGAATAAACAAATTTAAAAAGACTTTGATAGAGCTAAAATAAAAATTAGTTACTTTTAAGTTGATCTAATTAATTTAAATTTAAAATTTTATTTTAAATGCTGCTTTTTATTTGCAACACAAATAAAGAGATTTACCTTAATCCTATGTCTACCACCACTCTTATAAATGCAACACCAGAGGCGTGCGGCTGAAGGAGGGGAGCGCTGAACGAAGATACCAAAGAGACAGCGGCTTGGGCTCTCACGTGGGCACGTGCGACTCAGGTTGTGAAAACACAGAGAGGAGAAAGAGACGGTGACGTAGGCGCTCACAACTCTCTCCTAGAGTTGCTCCTCAAACTCGTCTTCCAGATGGCTCTCCTAAAAGCCGAGCTCTTCACTTCGCTTACCTCCAAGGCGGACCTCTTCTCAAATGAGTTCGGAGCTAAAACTCTCTCCTAGAGTTGCTCCTCAAACTCGTCTTCCAGATCGCTCTCTCCCAGAGCCGAGCTCTTCACTTCGCTCCCTCTAAAGCGGACCTCTTCTCGACGAGTTCAGAGCTCACAACTCCCCTCTAGAGTTGCTCCTCAAACTCGTCTTCCAGATGACTCTCTCCTAGAGCCGAGCTCTTCACTCCGCTCGCCTCCAAAGCGAACCTCTTCTCAACGAGTTCGGAGCTCACAACTCTCCCCTAGAGTTGCTCCTCAAACTCGTCTTCCAGATGACTCTCTCCTAGAGCCGAGCTCTTCACTCCGCTCGCCTCCAAAGTGGGCCTCTTCTAAGCGAATTCGGAGCTCAAAACTCTCCCATAGAGTTGCTCCTTGCACTCACTTCAAAGAATGGGTCTTCCCATGGCTCTTACGAAGATCTTCCTAGCACCTCTTCTCCACCCCTAGGAGTGGAGCTCCTCTTCAAAAATCTCCAAAACCAAACAGAACATCACCAAGCTTCGGAGCTTTTCACCTCTTCCATATGCCGACCCCCTTCCTCATTGAGCTCCGACCCCTTCACTACGCCGAGCTACCGAGCTACTATGGGCAGAGGGGGAACTACCGAGTCACCGAGCCGAGTGGGCGAGGTACCGACCTCCATATATGGAGAAAAATGCCGCCGAGCCAGTTTCACCGTCAGATTGTCTCAAAATTCGTGTTCGAATCTGATGAGCAGCTCAGATCGCACCACGTCTCCACAAAACGACAAGATAACTTTTCTCGAAATTTGAGCCTCTTGTCTCGTGATTCACGCCATGATCGTGATCAACCGCCCCGATTGAGCCACGTGAAATCCGACCTACCGAACTGCAAAGTGGCAAAAAATGTGCCTCAAAATCCGTGCTCGGATTCGCCGAACAAGCAAGCAGATAAAGAGGAAGAAAGAAAAAGAGGCTAACGGGTCGGGGTCGGATCCGATACCCACGATCCGACCCATACCCTTCTTGGCTTCTTCATTCTTCTCCTTCTTCTTCAGTCTTCCCGCCAAAAGTACCAAACACTTCTCCTCTACTTCACTGTGCGAAAGAACAAGGCAGAGGAGAGAACCCGAATGCTTCTCCTCCCCTTCTTCTTTCTTCTCAGGGATGAGCTCCGCCATGGCCGAGCTACCGAGCCGAAGGGAGGAGGTACCGACCTCCACATATGGAGAAAAATGCTGCCGAACCAGTTTCACCGTCAGATTGTCTCAAAAAACGTACTAGAACATGATGAACGGCTCAGATCGCGCCACGTCTCCACAAACCGACAAGATAACGTTTTTTCGAAATTTGAGCCTCTTGTTTCATGATTCGCGCCACGATCGTGATCAACCGTCCAGATTGAGCCACGTAGCTCGGATATGAAATTCGAGCTACCGAACTACCGAACTGCAAAGTGGCAAAAATGCACCTCAAAATCCGTGCTCGGATCTGCCGAACAAGAAGCAGTTGCCTAACAGCAAGGAAGGAGGAAAAAAAAATGGGAGCATAAGGGTCGGGTTCGGACCCGTTAAGGGATCCAAACCCAAACACCCATACCCTTCTTCTCCTCTTCAGCACCTTCCCACCAAAACCCAAAAAAAAAACACCTCGTCATCTTCAAGCTCTACGCCGAACCACTTCCGCCGAGCTCCCAACATGCCGAGCTCCACTTCCAACGAGCTCACTCCGTCATCGAGCTCCTTCATCACAAAGCTCCGAGCTCCACCTCTGACGAGCTCCATCAACGAGCTTGACCCCTTCACTTCGCCGAGCTCCAACATGCCGAGCTCCACTTCCAACGAGCTCACTCCGTCGTCGAGCTCCTTCATCACAAAGCTCCGACCACATCCACAAAGCCGAGCCCTACTCCACCTCCGAGCTCCGATGCCGAGCTCCACCTTCGTCTCCTTCGCGAGCTCACCCCCAACACCGAGCTCGCCTCCGCTGCCGAACCCATTAACGAGCTCGCGAGACCAACTCCGCTGAGCTCCACCAACTCCTCGCCATGCCGAGCCTCTCTCCTCACCTACCCACCACCTCTTCATCGACGCTGAGCTCGAGCTCTCGAGCTCCGCCGACCACCCTCAACCGAGCTGCACTCAGTCGTCAAGCTCGCCTCAAGCTCGCCTCCACGTCGCGACCTCCGACTCCTTCGTCGAACACCTCCGAGCTCCTTTCTCCACTACGTCGAGCTCCGAGCTCGAGCACGCAGACGCGAAGAAGAAGAGTCGGAGCTGAAGACGGAGGAGAAGGAAACGAAGAAGAAAAAGAAGCAGCGGGGGAAGGAAGGAAGAAAGAAAGAAAAAAAACGCCACGTGGCATCATCTCGAAGGGTCGGCAGATCCAAGTCGCCGAGCCGAGGCGCCGAAGCACCAACCATGTAATTGGAGAAAAAATCCGCCGACCCATACAATCCGTCCGATCTTCTCAAAATTCGCGTCGTGATACGAACAACGCTCAGAAACGCACGTGTCCAGAACGTCATCTGCCTTACGATGCGTGCACATCTGATCATGATCGATGCTCAGAAACGCACCACGTGTCCAGGTAATATTTAATTAATTTATTTATTTATTTATTTGTTTTAATTATTTAAAAAATTCGAAAAAATAATTAAAAAATCGAAAAAAATTAATTAAAAATACTAAAAATAATTATTAATTCAGAAAAATTATTTTTTAAATTCTGAAAAAAATAATTATTTAATTAGAATAATTAATTAATATTTTTGATAATTAATTATTTAATTCGGAAAGTGAATAAAAAATTCAAAGAAATGAGAAAAAATTCAGAAAAATCTGGAAAAATCACCAAAAATCCAGAAAATTCTGAGAATATTTTACAAGCCCAAAATAACACCGTTACACCCCGAGCAAGATCCAAACTCCCTTAAGAACACCGATAAAATCCCGTACGTCATTAGAATAGTAAAACTATTCCTCAAAGGCTGATCAAACTCAGTCTTCGGGAGTGGGGGGCTCGTGATATGGCTAAAAATATGATTAAATCGGGACCGTTCACATCGGACACGAATCTTAACCCACGAACGGATAACCCACGAACGGATCTACCTCAACTGGGTACGGGTCCCAACCGGAAATGAACCCGGTCCAGCAGAATAGAATTAGGGTTCTTGATTAATACTAATCAACGGTCCTGATTCACATCTATCCTTTCACTGGGAATTAGGGATTACATTCCTAATCTGATCACAGGGATTACATTCCTTATCTGATCACAGGGATTACATTCCTAATCTGATCCCTAAGGCGACTATAAATACCCCACATCCACCACTATTAAGAGGTAATCAATCTTTTGCCAATTTACGCTCTTTCATAATCATTCCTGATTACTGGCTTGAGCGTCGGAGGGTGCGTCGCCGGGATCAACCCCGGTGTCTCGCACTTTTTGCAGGTGAACGGCGGGAGTCAACGGTCAAACTCCGGCGGAACAGGTTTCAGGTTTGCTATTCAAGTTTTTCAAGAATCCACAAATACTATCTGTTTGTCCCCACACCAGATTTAGCGTAACGGTATCAATTTACAACTGAAAATATATCCTCTCTTGATTTTGTATTTCCATATATATATCAATTCTGTGCCACTTGGCCTTCTTGCTCTAGGTTAATATATGCTAGCTTGGCTGTCTAACAAGTACAGTACAAGTAGCCATTACTGTTCACAGTTTTTTCACGTCACTAAAATGTAAACATTTGTATGCATTTGCTTGTTCATTTACATAACAATAGTAATTTACACGTGCAATGCACGTTATTATAAATATATATTTTTAAAAGTAAAAATTTTGCCGTTGTCTGGCACCGAACCTAATATCTTATTTATATTAATTATACATGTGCATTGCACGTATTTTATTGGTTTATATTGTAATAGAGTTAAATTAAACGTTTGTTGCACGGATTGGGATATGGACAAATTACACTAAGACCTTTTCTCATTATAGTGGTAGAGATATGGATCATAACATAATCATTGATAGGAAAGATAAAGAAAGAATGGGGACTTGGTCATATGGATCAAAACATAATCATTGATAGGAAAGATATGGAAAGAATGGGGACTTGGTCCGACTGTATGTGATCAAACATTAGATTATCTTTAAAAGCGCTAAGTTAGTTGGTTGCTGATAGTAGACTGGTAGACTGTCAAATTTAAATATAAATCATTAATAATTGTCAGTCCAAAATCTTGATGTGGCCTGGAAATTTGTATTGTTATGGTATACATAAGATCTAGGGAAACATGAGAATTTTATCCGAAGCATATTCTCATGTGTTTTCCAGTTTGTGTTTCTTACCCCCTCTTACTTTCCATGTTTCAGATGAAACCTGAACAGAATGTACAATATACATAAATGTATTGCAAATTCCTGAAATATTATTCGCGGTTCCCATACTACTGTTCCAAATATTGCAAATTTTACTTCGGAATTGAATGTGGAATAGCTTTATTGATGTGCTTTTGCTGGCTTCCTTCTTTTAGGCATTTAACAGCTGGGGCGACTACCCCTTGATCTTGATTGTATCTTGGGCATTCGCAACAATCAATCGCATGCATGATTTTATTTATCCAGGCCATAAGATCTTTTGGCTTTCATTCACTGGTGTTTGGTTTGCTGGACTTATGGTATGCATGTCTCTGCTTTATTAGTTGATCCTTGTTCTCCTATTGAAATAAAACCTCAGAGTTACTTTTATGTATTTGATTTCACATTCAGTTGTTTGGCTTCTTTAATGTTTTTAGTTGCTTTTCACTGTTAAACTGACTAAGATATTCATAATCAGCTCACCTCAGTCATAACATGTACATTTTTATCTTCGTACTTATCAAGCTCAAGCTCTTGTAAGCTCAAGTAACCTGTATCCGATGCATGTGTATAAAGTAATAAGAATTCCTCTATCATATTCTGGACTTTGGGATGCTAATACCCATTGATCATTTAGTAATCATTTTAGTCTTATGGCAATCCCCTTTTGTAATCCGTAGTTTCTTCATTACATAAGAGTTTACGTCAAGTTTGATTGGTGACTGTGTACATATCGATTATGGAGTCTGATATGGCTAAAAATGGGGTTAAATCGGAACCGTTCAAATTGGGCACGAATCTTAAAGTCCACAGGGGCAAAACAGTAATTTCACCTACAAACGGGTCCGAAATGGGAACCGGGTCTCTTCTCGTGGGCCCGATAACCCGTGAACGGATCTGTCCAGCTGAGAACGGGTCATAACCCGTTAAGGATCAGTTCAACAGGATATGAGGAAATCCTGGCTCGTCGTTATCCATAGGGAGCGGTTCTAACCATTCCTGTCCAGCCACACCGGGGAGTAGGGATTCGATCTCATACCGAAGCAGATCTTCCAGGAGACTATAAATACCCCCTACCTCCTACCGTTACAAGGTGATCACTCTTTGTCTACCTAAAGCTCTTTGCTTTTCTTTTCTGAGTTCTGACAAGAGCGTCGGAGGGTTCGTCACCGGGATCCATCCCAGTGTTTCGAACGTTTGTGCAGGTCCACGAGAGCACCCAGGAGTCAGCCTATCAACATGGGAAGAGGTCAGTTTAGACCCGTTTGAGTTCCTGCGAATCCACAAATTCATTTGTTTGCCCCCACACCGAAATCAGCGGCAACAGATTGGCGCCGTCTGTGGGAAAACTCAAATAGCTATCCGACCCTCATTCAGCGAAAGCTACTCCCAGCAATGCCTCCCAGGAGGAAGTCCGCGAACTCCAACCGTAGAACAACCTCTACCCATCCTCTTCCTCCTGAGGGTCTCCCTCTGTCCGTCCAACCGGTCCTACAGCTCAAACAGCCGATTCCTCAATTTATTCAGCAGCCTCTAGGGCCCCAAGCGACTGTGGGGGAGCCCTCTCGGCGAAGCCGCCAGAAGCAACCTCTGCATTAAGTTCGGGTCTCCATCCACAATGCCTCCACAGATTCCATGGCCTCCCATAGCCCTCCAACACCAAAGGATCTGCGAGATGTGCTCAACAACTGGCAGAACGAGCCCGAGTTCGACCTTCGGATCCATCTGGACGAGAGGTGGACCCGCGCCGGGAGCAGAAGAGGGACCGGTCACCCCGCCAGACAGACCGCAGAGGGTTCAACTCTCATCGGAGACGGAGAGTCACCCCAGCGTCGCCCGAGACGAAGTCACTCCCCAGCTGGCCATCCTGCAGCTCGAGCCCATCGGGAGCAGGTGGCCCCCGTCATGAGGGCAGAATTTCAACAATTCCAGGAGGTGGTTCTTCGGGCGCTCAACGCCGCCCCCAACAACGGCCATCGGGCTCCCAGCCCTCAGCCAGCTCCTCGTCATCATCGCTGCTCTGTCAGTCCTCGGCCGGCTCCGAGCCATCGCCGCCGTTCCCTAAGTCCTAGGCCGGCTCCGAGCTATTGCCGTCCCTCTCCCAGTCCTCGGCCAACTCAAAGCTACTGCCGTAGCCCCAGCCTTCTTCGACACGAAGACGAGTCTCGAGGTTCAGCGAGGCAGGACCGAAGGGAGGACTCGGTCTACCGCCATCTCCACGAGATGAAGAACAACAGGCAAAAAACCTTCGCCCGAGCAGCCCCCCATTCTCCCGCACTATCATGGAGGCCCCTGTCCCGGATAACTTCAAGTCTCCACACTTCGAGACTTATACCGGGGAGTCGGACCCCGCAGCTCACATTGAGAGTTTCAAAACTCTCGTGATGATCCATCATGCTTTCGACGCCCTCCTCTGCAAGACCTTCCCGGCCACCCTTAAAGGTCCCGCTCGGGAGTGGTATTCCAGGCTCGCTCCGGGCTGTATTTCTTCCTTCGATCAGTTCGAAGGTCTCTCCTCACCCATTTCGTGAGCAGTCGCCGCTCCGAAAAGACTAGCACCTCTCTACTCTTCCTCATCCAAAGGAAAGGCGAACGGCTGAGGGATTATGTTAAGCGATTCCCCGCGGAGGTCTGGTCTATCGCTTCCCTGGATCAGTCAGTGGCTTTGGCCGCCTTCCAATCCAATGTCATCAACTCTGATCTCAGGGCGTCCCTGGCCAAAAAGCCTCTTCGGGACTTCTCAGAGCTCCTTCTCAGCAGCGAGAAATGTATCCGAGCTGAAGAGGCTCTCAACTACCCCACTGTCGAGGGGTCATCTTCTGGTAACAAACGGAAGAATGTTGAAGGAGCTAAGAAGCTCCAAAAGGACAACAGGGGTCAACGTCGCCCTCTTCCCCATTTTAAAAAATTCACTCCGCTCAACGCGAGTGTATCTGCCATCCTGATGGAGATTGGGAACGAGGGTCTCCTACCGCCTCCCCCTAAGATGAACACTCTCGGAAAGAAGAGAAACCGGGATAAGTGGTGCCATTTCCACCGGGACCATGGGCACGACACAGATGACTTTCGAGCCCTAAAGGACGAGATTGAAGCCCTCATCCAAAGAGGGTAGCTCGCTCGTTTCGTGAGGAGGGACAGGACTGATCAACCTCCACCCTCCGGGGGGCTAACAGACGAACCGAGCAGTATGTGGAGGCTCCGGAGGACGAAGCGGTGGCCGTTCTCACCTGATACACGGAGGCCCAATGGGGGGAGATTCCAACTCCCGAAAAGCCTTTGTTCGGGAAGTGAACGCCGTCCAGAGCCATCCCCCTCTGAAGGGTCTTGGAGTCCCGGTCTCCTTCTCCGATAGAGACCTGGAGGGCATCCGCATGCCCCATTGTGATGCCCTCGTTATTAATCTTCGAATGGCCAACTTCGACGTTCGCCGAGTCTTGGTAGACAATGGCAGCTCAGTTAATATCCTTTTCTTGGAGGCGTTCAAGGGCTTCCAGCTGTCAAGAGATCGACTGAAGCCTACTGGCTACACTCTTCATGGATTCACTGGGGTGCCAGTGACGATCCAGGGAGTTATAACCCTCGACGTAACCGCTGGCAAAACCCCGGTCACTCGCACGGAGCCTATGGTCTTCATGGTGGTGGTTGTCAAGGCCACCTATAATGTTATCGTGGGTCGACCAGGTTTAGCTGCTCTCCAAGCTATCCTTTCGGCCTATCAAATGAAGATGAAGTTCCCCACCCCCGCAGGAGTGGGAGAAGTGATAGGAAGCCAAGAAGCGGCTCGCAAGTGCTACATGACCTCGATGGGGGGTCCGGTCTTCTCCCTGGAAGCCCTCGAGCTCCACAGAAAAGTAGCCAGACTATCTCTGAGCCTATGGACGAGCTGGAGGAAGTGGCCTTCTCAGAAGATGCGACCAAGACGTTCCAGATCAGCAAGGCACTTTCTCCCTCCGTCAAGGACATCTCCCAGTGCATAAGGGAGAATTGTGATCTCTTCGCGTGGACTGTGGCGGATATGCTGGGGATCTCAGAGGAGCTCTTAATGCACCACTTAAGCGTCACCCAGGGGGTCAAGCCCGCCCAACAGAAGCAGCAAAAGTTTGCTCCCGTGCGCCAACAGGCGATCAAGGAAGAGGTTGAGAAGCTCCAAAATGCCCGATTCATCCAGAAGGTGAACTATCCTAATGGCTCTCCAATGTGGTGATGATCAAAAAAGCCAACGGGAGCTGGAGGATATGCATCGATTTTACCGACCTCAACAGTCGTGCCCAAAGGATCCATTCCCTCTTCCGAGCATCGATGCTCTGATCGATGTGACCTCTGACCATGAGCTACTCAGCTTCATGGACGCTTTCTCGGGGTACAATCAGATCCGCATGTTCCCCCGGACATTCCGAAGACCTCATTTGTGACTAATCAGGGCCTGTACTGCTACTGAGTCATGCCGTTTGGTTTGATGAACACAGGTGCGACGTACCAGCACCTAGTCAACAGGGTCTTCCGAGACCAGATTGGCCGAAACATAGAAGTCTGCGTGGAGACATGTTGGTCAAGAACATCCAGGGGCAGGAGTATGTCCCCGACCTCTAGGAGGCCTTCGGGGTACTGAGGAGGCACAACATGAGGCTGAATCTGAACGAATGTGCGTTCGAAGTCTCATCGGCAAGTTCTTAAGGTTCATGGTCAGCAAGAGGGGCATTGAGGCCAACCCTGAGAAGATCCACGCCATACTCAAAATGGCTCCCCCCTCCAGTGTTAAAGATATACAGACGCTCGCCGGGCGCCTTGCGACGATTGGGCGCTTCCTCTTCAAATCTGGGGAGAAGTGCCTCCTGTTCTTCAAGGCCCTCAAGGGGGCTAAAGGCTTTAAATGGGGGCAGACGCAACAAGAGTCCTTCGAACAGCTCAAGCCGTACTTAACCAACCCCCCACTCTTGAGCAAGCCAAGGCCCGGGGAGGTTCTCTACCTATACCTCGGCGCTTCAGAGCTGACCCTCAGCGCGGTCTTGCTGAGAGAAGAAGACATGACGCAGAGGCCCATTTACTACGTAAGTAAGGTCCTCCGGGATGGTGAGCTCCGCTACCCGAAGCTGGAGAAGATAACCCTTGCATTGGTCATGGCGGCGAGGAAACTCTATTCGTACTTTCAGTCTCATTTGGTGGTCGTTCTTACCGACCAACCGCTAAAGTAGGTGCTCCACAAGCCAAAAATATCGGGCCGCTTAATGAAGTGGTCCATAGAGCTGAGCCAGCATGATATCAACTACCAACCCAGAACCGCTATCCAGGCTCAAGTCCTAGTGAAATTCATTGTGCAGAGCACTATTCTCGACTGCTGCGAGTCGGCTGCTGAACCCCTGGTCTGGACCGTTTATGTGGATGGATTCTCTTGCGCCGACAGAAGTGGGGCTGGCGTCATCTTGACCGGCCCAGACGCTTTCGTCCTGCAATACTCCCTACGCTTAAATTTCCCTGCTTCGAACAACGAGGCAGAGTATGAGGCCCTCATAGTGGGGCTCTGTATGGCTCTCAAGGCAGGAGCCAAGCGTGTAAGGATCTTCAGTGACTTGCAGTTGGTCGTGAATCAGGTGTCCGGAGAATATGAAGCAAGGGATGAGCGCATGGCCAAGTATTTGGCAAAGGTTAAAGGGCTACTAGCCTTATTCGAAGATGTTCAACTCCAGCAGGTTCCTCGAGAGGAAAACGCACAGGCTGATGCCCTCTCCAAGCTCGCCTCCTCCTCCCTCCAGGGTTTGGAACGGACCATCCTGATAGAGGTCCTGCTCAAACCAAGTATCGAGGAAGACAGCCTAGAGTCAATGGAGACGATGCCCCTCACACTTGGGGAGAACTGGATGGAGCCCTTACTTGAGTACCTTAGGGACGGAGTTCTTCCAGAAGACCCGAAAGAGGCGGGAAGGATCAAGACCTGAGCCGAGTTGTACACACTTCTTGATGGAGTCATGTACAAACGCTCCTACACTCAGATTGACGATTGACCTTACCTGAGGTGCCTCTCCCCTGAGGAAGCAGTCTATGCCTTGAAAGAGCCCCATGACGGTATGTATGGCGCGCACCTGGGAGCGAGGTCCCTCGCCCGTAAACTCTTAAATTACGGATACTTCTGGCCCATGTTACCCAGTGACTCTGAAGAGTATGTCCGCCAATGCGGCTCCTGCCAGAGATTCGCCCCGATCCGTCGCCTACCTCAAGCCCAACTCCTCCCTGGCAAGTCCAATCCCTTTCATAATGTGGGGGATGGACCTGCTCGGACCGTTCCCTCCAGTGCCGGGCCAACTGAAGTTCTTGGTCGTGGCGATAGACTACTCTAAATGGATCGAGGCTGAACCCCTCACAACGATCACTGAGAATAAGGTTCAGAATTTCTTCTGGAAGAACATTGTTTGTCGGTTCGGCGTGCCTCGTGTTCTCGTGACCGACAATGGAACCTAATTCTCGGGGGCGACTTTTCGCGAATTCTGTACCGATCTCGGCATCCAACAACGGTTCTCTTCGATATCCCACCCGTAGTCCAACGGCCAAGCGGAGAATGCTAACTGCCAAATCCTCTATGGCCTAAAGAAGAGGCTCGACAAGTCCACCAAGGGACTATGGGTCAAACAGTTGCCCAACGTGCTTTGGAACTATCGCACCACCAAGAGAACTCCGACGGGGGAGTCTCCCTTCAACCTCACATACGGTTCCGAAACCATCATCCCTCTGGAGGTCGGCCTACCCCCACCCAGACTAATCGCCTACAGAGAAGAGCAGAATGCGAGCCAGCTTCGCAACAGTTTGTATCTCATCGATGAGGTCCACGAAAGAGCTTCCATCCGACAAAAGACCTACCGGCGTAGGATAATGCAATCTTACAACAAGAAGGTCTGCCCCGCTAATCTCAAAGAGGGGGACCTAGTACTCCGGAAGTTGTCGATCTCCATCCCGAGCAAAAAGGGCAAGTTAGCACCCAATTGGGAAGGACCATATAAGGTCTCCAGAGTTGTTCGCCCAGGCGCTTATCAACTCGAAGACCTGGGGGCAGGAAGATATCGAGAACTTGGAATGCCGACCACTTAATGAAGTACCAAAAGGGTGTTGTAACACTGCTCCAAGCAACTTCAAACAACTCTTGAGTCGAGCAGTCTCCATTCGATGCTTTTAATTATCTTGTTATTTTTCTTTGTAAAATGTAAGAGTGGCTTGCAACTCAGAAGTAGTCACTCAAATCATCTTTAATAAAGGCAAGATATCTTGGGAATTTTTGTTTATAATAACCTAGTTGGCCTGTTTGAGACGCACAAAACTCTAAAAATGACATGCTTGGAGTCCAACACTTGGTTCGACTTTGCTTCAACTACTTGCTTTTAGGCGAGTACGAAGTGGATCACCATTCGGAATTGCTCGTACAGCTATTGATAATCCTTAAACGACATGCTTGGAGTCCAACACTTGGTTCGACTTTGCTTCAACTACTAGCTTCTAGGCGAGTACGAAGCGAATCACCATTCGAAATTGCTCCTACAGCTGTTGATAATACTTAAACGACACGCTTGGAGTCCAACACTTGGTTCGATTCCGCCTCAAATACTTGCTTTTAAGCGAGTACGAAGTGGTTCACCATTCGGAATTGCTCCCATAGCTGTTGCCATCCTCTAACGACTCCGCTTCAATTACTTGCTCTTAAGTGAATAAGAAGTGGTTCACTATTGCCGACATTGTCTAGATGAAGATCTCGTGGACTTCGGCAATGTGTGCCGAGCATTCTTGCCACCGACGTCCAAATACGAGAAACCAACATCGTGGACTTCGGCAATATGCGCCGAGCATTCTTGCCACCGACGTCCAAACGAGGGAAGAAAATCTCGTGAACTTCGGCAATGTGTGCCGAGCATGCTTGCCACCGACTTCCAAACGAGGGAAGAAAATCTCGTGGGCTTCGGCAATGTGTGCCGAGCATTCTTGCCACCGATGTCCAAATGAGGGAAGAAAATCTCATGGTCTTCGGCAATGTGTGCCGAGCATTCTTGCCACCGACATCCTAATACGAGAAAAACCTATCTCTTCGACCTCAGTTATTCGAGGCCGAACATCCTTGTCCCACAACAATTGACATGCTTGCAAACAATAACAAAACACACAAGTTCGGAAAATGAGTTCGCTAATTCATTAGAATTTGAGGTATAAGTCTGACTAAAGACTAACGACTCATCTTTACATCAAGGTGCAATTCATTGAAAGCAAAAGTTTACAAAATTACAAGGCGCTGCCCTAACCCCTCCTAGGGAGCGGGATACTTCTCATAAGTGACAAACGAGGCCCGCGAACACCGTGTTGCTGGGGCCTTACTCCTGTCAAGGTCTCTAGGCCAGCGAGCCGAGTTGCATCGTCGGCACCGGAAAGTCTGAGTGTCGCCCCAACAGACGCTCCGCTCAAAGAACCAGCTACTCCGCTCTGTGCATCACCGGGACATCCCATGACGGGGGGCGAGTATACTGCCAACTCGTGGAACAACCTCCCCATGGCGTACTCACCTCAGGGACAAGAAGTGCTCTCGACGTTGCTCCCTTCGGAAAGCCGTTGCAGTCGGTGGATCTCGACCTCTAGCTCTACAACCCATGCCTTCAGCGACTCATCCGTCACTCTAACCTTCAGTCGTGGCATTCGGCTCGAGCTACGCGCACGAGAGGCTTCGGTGATTGTCCTCCGAAGTTCTGCAGCCTCGAAGCCCTTTTCGAGTACCACATTCTTCAACCCCATCTCTCTCAGCCCTGACCTCGAATAGAGACTGACGAAGCAATTTTAATCGCAACCCCTGACTAACCGCCATTGAGGGGCACGTCTCTTCCCCTTCGGGGGGCACTTCGCGAGCCTTCTCCTTCAGCCGCTTCAGCTCAGATGTTCGACAGGCTAACGTCACCTTGAGATAGTTCAACTCCGACTCAGTTTTGAACAACCTCTCTCGAGTCCGGGCAAGGCTCAACTTCGTAATCCCGAGCCCATTCCGGAGGCGTGACACTTCGGCAAGGTCGGATACTTCGACCAACTGAGATGCTTCGACGATCTGAAAGAGCCAAGTCAAAGTGCTAAGTTCAAACAAAGCCACTACAAAACTCGAGAGCAAACCAAACAAACCACAATGAACACTTAGCCAAAAATTTCAAAAAGTTTTTCATTCCATCGAAATTCAAAAAATTATAAGCGGTGGCCAGTCCGCGATTAGGCGATACATTGCTTATTGAAAATTTGAGTTACAAGTCAAGGCCCGACCTCTTTGCCGTAGCCGCCGGTCGCTGCAAGATCCGACCCCTCAGGCAGGGTGACGATTGCCAGGGGCGTAGCCTCTGAGCCGGGCTCTATGTCAGCGCCCTCGACCGCGGCTTCCTCGCTGTCGTCCCCTTCCTCGCCTTCATCTGACGCTTCGTCGAATCCCGGGACGTGGTCGGGGAAGAGGCGCCACCCGGAGCAGTCCACTTCAGGGTAGCTCTCCTTCACCTGCTCGATGGTGCGGGCGTAAGCCTTCGCCATATTGACCGCGAGGAAACCTTGAGCCCTCTCCATGGTCGCAGCCTCGGCCTCCTTAACGGCCTCCTCCTTTTCCTTCGCCGCCGACTCCTTCTGTCGGAGTAGAGAAGCGACGTCGGCATCTAGCTTCGCCACAAGGCCATCGAGGTACTCCAGCCCCGTCATCTTTCCGTCTGCCTCGGCCCTCGGTTTTTCGAGCTCATTGGCTATCCGAGCTTTCTCCGCCCAAGCTCTCTCCGTCTCTGCCTTCAGCTCCTTCTCGAGTTCGGTCATCTTCTCCATTAGATGACCGAAGTGGCAGGTTATCTGCGAGAAGAAAATAAAGCAGCATGAAAACCAAGAAAGTTCAAGTATATAACTGGCAAAACTACGCTACTTACTGACACTGCTGCTCGGGCGATCTCTAGCGCATCATCCCCCACACCGCCGGCATCAATGGCGGCACAATCCTTCGGCATCGCGAGATGCCGGACTGCTTGCATTCTCGACGTCGAGTCGCCGAGGAACCCATCGAGCTTCCGGACTTACCAGTCCGGGACAAATCTTTTTGTGTTCCTCGGTCAGGAACACTTTGGCCTCGACCGTCAGCGAAGCAGCCTCGATTCCCAGAGCGGCTGCTACGGGAAACTCGCCTGCCTCCACCGAGGCCGAAGCGGCTGCCGGGGTCGTCGCTAGGGCTGCAATCGAGCCGAGCCGAATACCTTCAGGCTCGAGCTCGGGTCGTTTACTAAATGAGCTCAATTTTATGCTCGAGCTCGGCTCAAGCTCGGTCCGAGCCGAGCTTTAACCGAGCTTTGATCATATTCAAGCCGAATAGCTCGCGAGCTTAGCCTAAAAAAAAAAAATCAAGCTCGAGCTCGGTTCGAGCCGAGCTTTGACCGAGCTTTGACCAAGCTCGAGCCGAATAGCTCGCGAATAGCTCGATTCGTTTGCAGCCCTAGTTGTCGCTCACGGGACCACAGTGACCGACGCCGTTACTTCCTCGACCGTTGTGGCGACCGTTTTGGGTCTCGAAGAGGTCACCTTTGTGGTGACCCTCTTCTTCTTTCTCGGAACCTTGCTGCCAAGAGCCCCGTGCTGAGCCATCACGGTGTCGAAGTCCATGTTTTCTGCACAAGGAGCGGTGGTTAAACGCAAGTAAAAACTGAACACAAAAAAAACGAAAGGGGTAAACCGCATACTAGGGTTTATGCGGCTGAGCCCTCTCTAAAGAGCACCTCCTCGGTCAGGTCCCTCCAGTCGAGCTTCGGTCGGTCGAGGAGAACCCGAACAATGTCTTCTTCGTTGGGGTAAAGCACCGGACTCTCCTTCACCCTCTTCGACACTTCTTCGACTCAGTCCGTCGGAATGCACCATGGCTCGACTTCGGATGATGAAATAATTGTCTCGCCAATGCTTTATCGAGTCGGGACAGCTAATAAGCTGAGCCCCATGCCTCGGAGCCAGGTAGAACTTGGTCTCCGACTTATGCTGCTGGTGAAGTCGGTATAGTGTCCGAATCACCCTCAGATCCGGCTCGATCTCCGCCGCCTGACAGTGGAGGATGAACCCGTTGATCACCCTCCACCCGTTCGGCATGAGCTAAAATGGGCTGATCCGGAACCACCGCAGGACTTGGACGGCAAAGGGGTGGAGAGGCAGCCGCGCCCCGGCTATAAACGCGTCGACTGGCCAAAAGCACATCTGCACTGGCATCGGCGAGTTGGCCCTCACTCCAGGTCCGGGCAGCATCAGCTCGAACTCCTCGGGGACTAGAAAGCATTCTCGAACTGATACCAAGTCGGCCTCGTTGAGTATAGAGATAGTATCATCAACTTCCGAAGTCTCCCTCGCAGCGTTCTCTTCAAAACTCCGCCCCCTTCCGTACATTATTCGTGCGGCATGCTCCTCCAGCAGTTCCTGAACCCTCTGAAGTCCGGTCAAAACACCAGGCAATCTCCCGAACGCCCTTATCCGGTGTGGATTCTCGACTACAGTCTCCACGACAGCCGAAGTAGGCCCCTCAACACTTTTGCCTTTGTCGACAGGAGGAACTTGGCTCGAAGTCGGCTCATCGGAGATAGGGGGGAGGTCTCTGCCCTCGGGGGGAAGCTAGACATTTCTAAAAAAATAACAAGTGTTGAGTTACCTTGAAGTTACAGCAACAGTCGGAAAGATCACCAGAAGTTGGTAAAATCTCGCCTGAAGCTCCCGCTGGTGAAAACTAGTCGGCTGAGTAAAAACATCAGAGATGAACAAGTGAGGGGTAGGGGTGAAGTTTTATTGAGGCTGCACACAAATCGAGACTAATGGGCTTCAAAAATTCAAGAGCCAGGCCCATTTACCACAAAACGACAAGAAACCCAACAGGCCTTTGATTGGTCAACGGCCAAACGGTCAGCGCGCCACGTGCAAAACATCTCTCTTGGACTTCGGTAATCCTCGCTGAGCGTTCTTGCCACCGACGTCCAAACGTGAAAAAAAAAAATCTCTCCTGGACTTTGGCAACCTTCGTCGAGCGTTCTTGCCACCGACGTCCAAACTTGAGAAAAATATCTTTTCTGGACTTCGACAACCCTCGCCGAGCGTTCTTGCCACTGACGTCCAAACTTGAGGGAAAAAAAATCTCTCATGGACTTCGGCAACCTTCGCCGAGCTTTCTTGCCACCAACATCCAAAACGTGAGAAAAACATTTGTCTTTGACTTCGGTAATCTTCACCGAGCGTTCTTGCCACCGACGTCCAAACTTGAGAAAGAAATCTCTCCTGGACTTTGGCAACCTTCGCCGACTTGCCACCGACGTCCAAACTTGAGAAAAACATCTTTCCTGGACTTCGGCAACCCTCGCCGAGCGTTCTTGCCACCGACGTCCAAACGTGAGAAAAACATCTCTTGGACTTTGGCAACCCTCGCTGAGCGTTCTTGCCACCGACGTCCAAACGTGTGAAAAACATCTCTTGGACTTCGGCAACCCTCGCCGAGTGTTCTTGCCACCGACGTCCAAACGTGAGAAAAACATCTCTTTTGAACTTTGGCAACCCTCGCCGAGCGTTCTTGCCACCGACGCCCAAACGTGAAAAAAATATCTCTCTTGGACTTAGGCAACCCTCGCCGAGCATTCTTGCCACCGACGTCGAAAACGTGAGAAAAACATCTCTCTTGGACTTCGGCAACCCTCGCCGAGCATTCTTGCCACCGACATCCAAACGTTAGAAAAATTTCTCTTGGACTTCGGCAATGTTTGCCAAACCCCTTCGACACGTGTTGCCATCTCGAAGCACCACTAGACTTCGGCAACATATGCCGAACCCCCTCAACCTTGGTCTCCACCCTGACACGTGTCAGCCAACTGAGGTGTCTGAAGGGGGTCAACAACCGTTGCCGAGCATTCTTGCCATCGACCCCTAAACGAGGGAAAGGATGCCTTCGTACCATGAGAGCCGTCAGATCACCTCAAAACTCGCGCGACAATTTGATCAACATCTCAGATTCATCCACGTCATCGAGTACTGATCCACCATTCGATCATCCAGATTTTCACGCCCAGGGCTGATGGACGATCCAGATCGCGTCACATCATAAGTAGGGTGATTAAAATTATTTTTTATTTATTAATTCGAATTATTTATTTAAAAATTACGAAAAAATGATTAAAAATTCAGGAAAATTAATTAAAAATTCTAAAAAATAATTATAAATTCGGGGAAATATTTTTGAGCCCCTGGTAAATAATTATTTGTTAGAATTATTAATTAGTGTTCTAGAAAAATAAATCATCGCTTTGCAAAATTGGATAAATGATTCGAAAAGTAATTAAAAATCGAGGAAAATCACCAAAAATCCAGAAGAGCCTAGAAGCAATCTTGGGCATGTTACCAGCTCAGAAAAGCACCATTAGCCCTCAAACAAAATTCGAACACCCTTTAAAGAACTCCGATAAAGCCATATACGCCATTGAAACAACAAAACTACTTCCCAAAGGCTATAGTACACAGTCTTTGGGAGTGGGGGGCTCGTGATATGGCTAAAAATGGTATTAAATCAGAACCGTTCAAATTGGGCACGAATCTTAAAGTTCACATGGGCAAAACAGTAATTTCACCTACAGACGGGCCCGAAATGGAAACCGGGTCTCTTCTCATGGGCCCGATAACCCGTGAACGGATCTGTCCAGCTGAGAACGGGTCATAACCTGTTAAGGACCGGTTCAACAGGATATGAAAAAATCCTGGCTCGTCCTTATCCATAGGGAGCGGTTCTAACCATCCCTATCCAGCCACACCGGGGAGTAGGGATTCGATCTCATCCCGAAGCAGATATTTCAGGCGACTATAAATACCCCCTACCTCCTACTGTTACAAGGTGATCACTCTTTGTCTACCTAAAGCTCTTTGCTTTTCTTTTCTGAGTTCTGACAAGAGAGTCGGATGGTTCGTCACCGGGATCCATCCCGGTGTTTCGAACGTTTGTGTAGGTCCATGGGAGCACCCAGGAGTCAGCCTATCAACAAGGAAAGAGGTCAGTTTAGACCCGTTTAAGTTCCTGTGAATCCACAAATTCATCTGTTTGCTCCCACACCGAAATCAGCGGCAACAGAGTCTATGCTGCATAGGTCTGAATGAGGATGATGACTTGTACTGACTGTGTTCTATTCTAACCCACGTTGATTAAAGGGGAAATTTTATAAATATTTTCTTTTTGGCCCCTATCATTCTCTTCATCTACATTTTTCGTTTTAAAGTTGACCACACTCTTTAAGATGAACCAATAGAAATTGTAGGCAAACGGAGCTTTTATTGATTAGTTACGTTTTGATTTTCTTGATACTTGAGATATATCTGCATAAACATCGGTAAATAAGATTATTTAGTTTTAGCTTCTTTCTTCAGAAACAAATGTGGATACGTTTTCAGGTTTTTGCCAGAATGCTGTACTATACCAAACCACACTCGGAATGATATTAGAGCTAACTGTATACAGTGGTCCCTAAATAAACGTGTTGACCAGGAAGAGCTCGGACTTAGCTATAGATATTAAGTAGTGAAATTTCACTCCTAGCGTATACTTTTATTTCTTCTCTCATTTTCTCCATCATTAGGGTTGAAATACAATATTTTAAGACACCTCAAAAGGGGTATTCAAGAAATATCAAATATTTGAGTTTCTGATCTGTATCGTGTATTGTGTATTGTGTATGGTACAGCTCATTTTACATAGTTACCAAGCCATATAGTGACACTTGCACTTTACCATGCAACATAAGACGATTCTAAAGAGCATTTTCCATGAATCAATCTGATTTTATGAAGGAAGTATATATGTGCCTCAAGCATGGTTTTAAATTTCGGATTTCGGACTCGTCTCGGTATGGGGTGTTTCGTCTCGGATCGGAGATACAGAAGGAGATCTCGAAGAAATGTGATCATATCAGATTTTCATTTCCTATACTCAATAAATATTCTTTTTTGTTACTAAATAAGATATTATGTCTTACATGTCATTTATCATATAAAATACTGTATAATGTAACTGATGCTGTTTATTTCTGGGGCACGTGTGGAAGCACCAGGTGTGAGTTCGAACTCAATTTGTATTGAAGGAGATTGCCGCTCGTCTGCCGACCTTCGGTTGACCTTCTGGGGCCTACGATGAGCTTGGAAAGGCGTTTGAAGGTTGGGCTCGGATCGGAAGGGTCGGATCCGAGGTCTTGTGTACCTGCAGACGGTCCTGAAACACCGGGGTTTGTCCCGGTGGCGGACCCTCCGACGCTCTAGTCAGTCTCTGTGAGAGAGTAGCAATAACTAGGTATATTTAAGTGGTAAAAGATTGATTACCTTCAAAAGGTGGATGAGGGTCTAGTATTTATAGAGAATCCCAACCGGGTTTGGTTCCGCTTGGGGGCCGGGTTTGGATCCGAAAGCCCATGGGCCTGACGTGGCAGAAGGCCCAGGGGGTTTAGGGCGGTTGCGGTGATACCAGGAGTGGTATAGGGCTGACGTGGCGAAACCCTTGGCGGTATTTGGAGCTGACGTGGCCCATCGTGAGTCCTCTGTGCATCTGGGGGAATCGGAGGGCCTAGGCTGCGCCAGGTCATCCCTCTGCCCCGTCAGAGAGGGGGGACGGCATGAGGGACTGCTCCGGATCGGACTCCGGGGGATACTGAGGCTCGTCAGTACGAGGAAGCCGGCACTGTGGGGGCAAACACGAGGGTCGGCGCCGACCCTGAAGGGGTCCGGAGCCGAACCAGATCGGTATTCTTGCTTTTCTGAGTAGGAATTGTATTGGGCCTTGGATGGGCCTCAAGCCATTTTTACACTGTCACACAAGCCCCCCACTCCTGCAGGGGGTGCGGGAGCTAGCCGTGGAGGAGTGCTCATGGTTGTAGAAAATGGGATGGTGAGTCATTGGATCTTCGTGAGAAGAGTACCCTGGTGCCAGACCCGACCCCGAGCCGGTCGAGGGATTATGGGCCAACAAGGGGGGTGGCGAGCCGTTGGCCTTCCTGAGAAGACCTCCCTGGTGCCAGACCTGACCTCGAGCTTGGCAAGGGATTACTGGAAGGCAAGGGCGATGGCGAGCCGTGAAGCCTTCCTGAGAAGACTCCCCTGGTGCCGGACCCGACCTCGAGCTGATAGAGGGATTTATGGGCCAACAAGGGGGGTGGCGAGCCGTTGGCCTTCCTGAGAAGACCTCCCTGGTGCCAGACCTGACCTCGAGCTTGGCGAGGGATTACTGGAAGGCAAGGGCGATGGCGAGCCGTGAAGCCTTCCTGAGAAGACTCCCCTGGTACTGGACCCGACCTCGAGCTGATCGAGGGATTATGGGCCAACAAGGGGGGTGGCGAGCCGTTGGCCTTCCTGAGAAGACCTCCCTGGTGCCAGACCTGACCTCGAGCTTGGCGAGGGATTACTGGAAGGCAAGGGCGATGGCGAGCCGTGAAGCCTTCCTGAGAAGACTCCCCTGGTACTGGACCCGGCCTCGAACTGATCGAGGGGTTATGGGCCAACAAGGGGGGTGGCGAGCCGTTGGCCTTCCTGAGAAGACCTCCCTGGTGCCAGACCTGACCTCGAGCTGGCGAGGGATTACTGGAAGGCAAGGGCGATGGCGAGCCGTGAAGCCTTCCTGAGAAGACTCCCCTGGTACTGGACCCGGCCTCGAACTGATCGAGGGATTATGGGCCAACAAGGGGGGTGGCGAGCCGTTGGCCTTCCTGAGAAGACCTCCCTGGTGCCAGACCTGACCTCGAGCTTGGCGAGGGATTACTGGAAGGCAAGGGCGATGGCGAGCCGTGAAGCCTTCCTGAGAAGACTCCCCTGGTACTGGACCCGGCCTCGAGCTGATCGAGGGATTATGGACCAACAAGGGGGGTGGCGAGCCGTTGGCCTTCCTGAGAAGACTTCCCTGGTGCCAGACCTGACCTCGAGCTTGGCGAGGGATTACTGGAAGGCAAGGGCGATGGCGAGCCGTGAAGCCTTCCTGAGAAGACTGCCCTGGTGCTAGACCCGACCCCGAGCCGGCCGAGGGATCTCGGGCTAATCAAGGGGGATGGCGACCGATTGGCGCCTCAGAGTGACTGAGCGGGGATATCCCACCATTCGTGTGGTGTATTGAAGGCTCTCCGAGAATGGTGTGATGGTCCAATTTTCTAGGGGCATTTAATGGCGCCGCCTAATAAATGTAGATGGTGCATGGTTTTCCGTTGATTGACCTTCCCGGCGTCCCAACGGTTAGTCCCTGGGGGAGGTTATAAATACCTCCCCCCTCCATTGTAGGTATGATCAAAACAGGGGTGGCCCTTGGGCTCTCAGAGGTGTCTGCTTCGGCGGACGCCTGTCTTTGGCTAATATTTTCGATCCTAGCAGCGTCGGAGAGGTGGTTACTCTGCCGTCCTGATCTTCTCTTGGATCTGATGGACCTTGATACGGCGGCCAGGTCTACGGAAGATCAGGGCGAGAGGGGTGACGGCCTATATCCGTGCTGTGGGGAGAGGAGCTTCGGTTTAGTGGTGGTTTTGCCGTCTGGATCCCTTTTCGGGTCAGACTGCCCTGTCATGGAGGTTTGGCCCGGGGGAGATCCAGACGAAAAGACGCATCCACCGTATACCGGCCTTGGGGCTGAAGGGCCTCGGATGGGGGGGCCACCTCCCGTCGGGGGTCTGTCAGTCCGTCTTGATAGGGTTGTAGGCGATGGCGGTTTCTGTTCCACCCTCGAACAGTTCGGGGTTTCGGCTGCCGAGGCTGTAAGTCCCGGGCTGCTCGAGGGTGAGAGGGGAACCGGTCGAACGCTGGAGCCCGGGGCGTCTGTCATATGACGGTGCCTTAAAATAATAAAAAAAATGTTTTCTCCGTCGTGTATCTCACCCGACCCGACCCCAGAGTTAGGCCGTCAGTCTGGCGTCTGATGACGTCCCCCGCACAGGTTTCGAGAACGTGGCGCGATCTTCAAGGCGGCAGTTGTGCGTCAATCAGTGAACAGTAGCAGCAGAAGTCGAGGAGCCGTTCTTCCCTCATATAAGTATTCCCCTTTTTTCCCTTTCGCCCACTACAATCTTGCTGCTTCTTTCTTCAAAAAATCTCCCACCCCTTCAGCGTTTGCTCTTGCAGTTTGCCGTACTCGGTTCGCCTTTCCGAAGCGGTCCCAGGTTAGTTTGGTAAGTTTGTTTTATCTTTAGGCACAGATGGATAGGGCTCAGTCCGGTTCGTCGGCGTCGTCGTCCAGGGGGGAAGTAAAGCCTGACTCTCCGTCGACGTCGTGGGAAGAGCCCGTGTTCGAGGAGGGATCGGTGCCCGTTGTGGGCCATACTGGCTTGGCTTCTTGGGAGGGCTCCGTAGGTGAGGGGGAAGCGACACACAAGCCGAGGGTGTCGCGTACTCGACGTCCCTTTGTGGTGGAGAGTAGTGGGTCGGAGGGAGCCGGCGAGGGTTCGGACGGCATTCGCGTGCTGGAGCTGTCTTCCGATGAGGAGAGTGGCGAGGGCAATACAGTGAGGAGATCCACCGCTCAGGGTCGAGGACCGTCGGAGCGAGCTAAGAAGGAGAAGAGGGCCCCAGGAAAACCGGGGTCGAGGACCGGCGGTTCGAGCAAGGCGCCTGTTTTCCGTAACTTGATGACTGGCTCGCCCGTCCAGCCGAAGCATTTCCGTCAGTATCCCGACGATCTCTCTGACCAAGAGCTCTTCGGAGTGCAACCCTCTTCGCCGAGCCGGGGGAGGGTGATGATGGACGCGATCTCGACCGTTTTGGAGGACGGGGATTTAGAGGTTCTGCAGCTGGCGTATCATATAGGGCCTGGTCACGAACTGCTGATGCCGAGCCCTACTCTGCGTCCCACCGATCCCTTGTCAGCGTGGTACTGTGTCTTCCCGGTGGACGCTTTTATCTCTGGCCTGAGGTTGCCGGTCCACCCGTTCATTAGGGACGTGTTGAACTGGGCCTCCTTGGCGCCCATGCAGTACGGGCCGAACTCTTGGAAGCAGATCATCTGCTTTATGCTGATGTGCGAGGAGCAGCAAGTACCCCTGCGGTTGAACGTGTTCCGTGCAATGTTGATGGTCAATCCGTCGGCCGAGGGTGTATACTATATCTCTCCCCGGAGCGGGGGGAAGGTCGTTCGCCACCACCCCGATTCCATCAAGGGATGGAAGGAGAAGTACTTGGTGATCCGGAGTGAAGAGCCATGGGACATTCCTACTCGATGGAACCACTCCAAGCCGAGCCACCCACCGCCGAGGCAGGGGGATCTGTCGGCAGATGAGTGGGGGTTTGTCGAGCGCCTCCGCCAGTCACCTAGCATTGATTGGACGGAGGTGACGGAGACCGCTCTGGCGAACGCTGGACTGAGCCCAGCTGTTATGCGTATGTAGTTGTTCCTTTCCTCCGGGTCCTTTCTTACTTTCTTGCTCATTGCTCTTAATGGTTTTTTCTGCAGGTATGGATGAGGCATCGATCTAGGCAAGGCGGCTGGTCATGAAGAAGGAAAACGCCGAGAAGAAGAAGGCGGAGGCGGCGAAGAGGTCGAGGGAGCTGCCCCTTGTTATCTCGGAGGTTCAACTCGAGCCGAGGACCAAGAGGGGTCGCTCTGAGACGAGCAAGGGCGTGGCTTCTTCGAAGGGCCCGGGCCGAGCAGGGGCCTCTGTTCTCGACAAGGGGAAAGGTCCCTGGGTCGAGGCCGAGGAAGAGGATCCGGTGGTGGAGCTGTTGCGGCAGCGGTGGGCTCCTGACTGGTCGGTTGGTTTGACTTCGGACATTTCTGGATCTTCTTGAGAATGAGTGTTGAGTTGGTTGGTTATCTTGTAGGTCGCGGCTAACCTTCCTGAAGGAGACTCCCGTAGTTTCTATGTGGCACGACTCCGGAGTAAGGTTAAGGTCCTGGAAGCTGCGCTGGCTTGCCACCGAAGGGGGGCTCGGGACACCGATGAAGCCTGTAATTTTTATCGAAGTAAGTTCGCCGTCTTGAGCGCGGAGGCGCGTCGGTTGAGAAGAGTGATGTGGGATCGGGAGCTCGGCGGGACGGACATTAGACGAGCCGGGCTAAGTACCTTGGAGCCGAGGTCCTCCCCTGGGGGGCTACCTCGCGACGTCTTTGTGGAGGAGGAGGCGGAGATGCCTCGTTACAAGGCGATGCTGGGAGCCTCGTTCTCTTCATCCTTGGGTCGACTGGCGGAGGGGGTTCCCTCTGCGTTGCTGTTGTTGCAGTGGGCGCAACCGGATGACGCCCAGAGTTCGGTGGCTGGACCGTCGATTGGGGCTGAGGCTAAGGAATATCACAGCGAGGGGGGGGGGCCCCTAGTTGCTTGGTCGAAGTACTCTTTGTCCCTCGTTGGGCCCCGGGGGGGGGCCCTGATCTATCTGATTTGAGAAGAGTGGAGCGGTCTTGTAACGGTCTTTGTTTTTTCTTTCGTTTTATTTTTTCTCTTTGGGACGAAAAATAAAGGGGTATGAAAGAGGAATCCTTTTCCCTCCTTGCTCCGGCCAGTGATGCGGTATGAAATGTCGGAGGCAAGGTCTGGCTCCATCGTTCCGCGAGGGATCGAAGTGGGGCCTTAGGAAGGACCTTCGGTCCGGACTCGTATTGAGATTATCGAGACATTTGGGGTTTGGATAAAAAGGCATATTTTTAGTATAAGGTAGGGAGGGCCGCTAAGGCAGCCCTTTACAAACGCGGGTTTACACCAAAAACAAAAGATTTACACATAGCCGGGCCATAGTCTACGCTCGTCCGGCGTCGAGGGGGAACACGCCTCCATCGACGGTGGTCATGTAGCATGATCGCGCTGCTTCTTGACTGCCTCGGACGATGCCGACTCCTTGAGGGGTGGGGAACTTGAGCTTCAGATGGTAAGCCGAAGGCACCGCTTGTAGGGAGCATAGTCCAGGCCGGCCAAGTATGGCGTTATAGGCCGCCTTGACGTTGACCATCATGAAGTCCATGGATTCGGTCCTCTTGACAGGAGTCGACCCGGCGGTAACGTCGAGGGTAACAATCCCTTCTATTACGACGGGGACGCCTGAGAACCCGTGCAGGGTGTATCCAGCTGGTTTGAGTTTTCCTCGGGGTAACTTGAGTTTTTCGAAGGCTTCGAGAAAAAGAATATTCACCGAGCTACCGTTGTCGACGAGGATCCTGCGGACCTCACAATTAGCCATGTGGAGGTTGATGACGAGAGCATCGCAGTGGGGCAAGCGAACACCTTCAAGGTCTTCCCCTGAGAAGGAGACCGGCCTTGATTGTAGTTTGGGCGAGGGGTTGTCTTTGACAGCGTTCACCTCTCGAAGGAAGGCTTTTTTGGAAGTGTTTGATCCGCCTCCCATCGGCCCTCCGTGGACACAGTGCAAGATGAAAGGGATATCCGCGGCTCCCTCGGAGTCGGGGGTCCCGATCCTGGGACTGGTTTGGAGCAGGGTTCGGAGTCGATTGCCTCCGGTTCCTAGCGTCTCGCCGATCCCGTGGGCCTTCTCGGGTGAATTCTCGGAGGTATCCTCTGGAAATGAGTTCTTCAATTTCGTCTTTCAGGGCTCGGCATTGGTCGGTTTCGTGCCCGTGATCTCTGTGGAAGCGACAGTAAAAGCGCTGGTCTCGATTCTTGTTGTTATTAGATCGGGGGGGTAGTCGGACAATGCCCTTGTCTTCGATTTCCAAGAGGATGGCGGAGATGTTATGCGTCAGGGGAGTGTACCTCTCGAAGCGGGGGACTGGCGGGACCTTCTTTATGGCCCCCGGGTCCCTTGGAGCTTTCTTCGGTGGTTCGCCTTCCTCGGTCTTCCGCTTTCCTTTCCCGGTGGCATCCCTGGCATCTTCGGGGTTGAGGGCCTCTTCTGCCCTAATGTATTTCTCGACCCTATTGAGGAGGTCGGGGAAGTCGATGGGGGGTCTCTTGGCCAGAGAGGCCTTCAGCTGTCCGGGGCGGACGTTGTGTCGGAATGCCGCTGAAGCGACGCCTGGGTCGAGGGAGGAGACCGACCTTGCCTCAGCGGTAAATCTCCGGACGAACATTCTGAGTGATTCCCCCTCTATCTGTTTGAGCCCCAGTAATGAGGCGCTGGTCCTTTCGGCCTTCCGACTAGTGACAAAATGGGCAAGAAAATTGCCCTCGAGTTGGTCGAAGGAGTAAATGGAGCCGGGGGCGAGTTTCGAGAACCACTCGCGAGCAGGACCCCGAAGGGTGGCGGGGAAGGCTCGGCAGAGCAGGATATCCGAGGCGCTGTGAATCATCATGAGGGTTTTGAAACCCTCCATGTGATCAGCAGGATCTCCCTCGCCGTCGTAGGTCTCGAATTGAGGGGGCCGGAAATTCCGGGGTATTTCTGCTAGGAGGATGGGGGCGGAGAAGGGTGGACGGACAGGTTTGTACCCCTGAGCCATTCTTTGGTCGCCGTCCCTTATGTGATCGAGGCGGTCCTCCATTTCTTGTAGGCGTCTTAGGAGTACGTCATCGTCTCCCGGCTGGATCGTTGAAGGGCGGGACGCACTGGCCTCGGCGTCCGACCCCGTTTGCGAATGGAGGGTTTCTTCCCTGGGGGCCCGTCGGAGGGCTCCCAGCATTTCTTTTCGGAAGTCTTGGAATTCCTTATGAGTGACGGGGGCTCTTTCGGCCCGGTTTGGTTGGTCCGAGGGTTGTCTTCCGACTCGGCTGAGCGCGGGTCTGCGTACCTCGGACGGTGGCCTCGGGCGGTTCGGGGCCGGGTTGGAAGCGGCCCTTCTCCTGCTGCGGGTAATCTTGCGGTTGAGGATTATTCCCCGGAGGTCGGGCTGTTCTGGCCGGCCGACGCTCCCTTGGGACTCCCGAGAGGGAGCCTTGTGTTTCGACGGGCGTGGCCTGGCTTTATTGGTGGGTGGGGGCGAGCCCCGTTGGTTGACGGAGGAAGCAGCCCCCTTGCCTTTGGTTGCCATGAGGATTCGGCTGTCGATGGCCTTTGAGGGTCTGGGTCGGATCGGCTTCTGGAGCAGTTCTTCCCACAGACGGCGCCAGCCTGATGCTGTTTATTTCTGGGGCACGTGTGGAAGCACCAGGTGTGAGTTCGAACTCAATTTGTATTGAAGGAGATTGCCGCTCGTCTGCCGACCTTCGGTTGACCTTCTGGGGCCTACGATGAGCTTGGAAAGGCGTTTGAAGGTTGGGCTCGGATCGGAAGGGTCGGATCCGAGGTCTTGTGTACCTGCAGACGGTCCTGAAACACCGGGGTTTGTCCCGGTGGCGGACCCTCCGACGCTCTAGTCAGTCTCTGTGAGAGAGTAGCAATAACTAGGTATATTTAAGTGGTAAAAGATTGATTACCTTCAAAAGGTGGATGAGGGTCTAGTATTTATAGAGAATCCCAACCGGGTTTGGTTCCGCTTGGGGGCCGGGTTTGGATCCGAAAGCCCATGGGCCTGACGTGGCAGAAGGCCCAGGGGGTTTAGGGCGGTTGCGGTGATACCAGGAGTGGTATAGGGCTGACGTGGCGAAACCCTTGGCGGTATTTGGAGCTGACGTGGCCCATCGTGAGTCCTCTGTGCATCTGGGGGAATCGGAGGGCCTAGGCTGCGCCAGGTCATCCCTCTGCCCCGTCAGAGAGGGGGGACGGCATGAGGGACTGCTCCGGATCGGACTCCGGGGGATACTGAGGCTCGTCAGTACGAGGAAGCCGGCACTGTGGGGGCAAACACGAGGGTCGGCGCCGACCCTGAAGGGGTCCGGAGCCGAACCAGATCGGTATTCTTGCTTTTCTGAGTAGGAATTGTATTGGGCCTTGGATGGGCCTCAGGCCATTTTTACACTGTCACAGTAACTAATGACATGAATCAATTATGTTAAATTTTTGCATAATTTAACAATAATATAGACGAGAATGTAATATAAGTATATAACTAAATTGAATTTGCATTGATTAGTTAATAAACTTACTTGACTTTGCATATATACAAACTATAGCGATATGAAATCCTCACATTATTTTAGCTTAAGGTCCTATATTGAAAGACATATATGCAAAAGGCTAAATTTTTTTTTTAATATATTCACAATAACACTTGTGTCTATTTTGGCTGATATTTTGCCAATTTCGACAATATTTCGACAGATATTTCGGTAATTTCAGGTGAAATCTACATATTTCGGTCCAAAACGATGTAAAGTATAAAATATGTTATTTCGTATCGGCAAGCTAACCGAAACGAAATTTCGACCATATCGGTGGAAATTTAAAACAGTGGCCTCAAGCCTCTTTTTCTAAAGTGCACCATATATTTTCTCCCTTTAGCGTCTTTGTTTGCAATAATGAAAGAATTATCTAAATATTGTCGGTGCTAAATCATAAAATAATGAATAATCTGATCTTCTGATAAAACCATTAATTTGCACCGCTTCAATTTTTATTTTATTTTATTTTATTTTATTTTATTTTATTTTATTTTATTTTATTTTATTTTTATTTTTATTTTTATTTTTTGGTATAATGATCATTACATCCAACATTTGTTTATTTGTTGATTTCCTTCTGCAGGGGTTGTTTAATTCTATTGCTTATGGCTTTAATTCTTCTGTGCGACGAGCAATTGCAGAAAGATTTGAAGTGTAAGTCATGCTTGATTTTGATATATTATGCTGTATGGACCAGAACTGAAACTAGAGATGCTAGAGCTGTCGCCAATTATTTCTATAGACCAATGAAAATCTAAACAATTCATGTTCTCAACTTTATTCAGCTATTTTTTGGCTCATTTTGTTAGTGTTTCATAAGAGCATCCACAATGGTTTCTTATATTTTTTGGCAAAATGGCAAAATGAGAATTGACAAAAGAGAAATCGTTATACTGGTTCGTTTCTCATATTTTGAGAAAGAATTAATTTTTTTAGCGTGTTCCGTCCGAGTGGTATTTTTGTAATTTTTAGAAAAATTAAAATAGTGTTATTAATTAGTCATTAGTTAATTAATTAGTAATTAAAATAATCCTAAACCATGATTAAATTAGCACTAAGCCTTTAATTAACACAAAAATAATGTTTGAAAGTGACATTTGCCTCAAACAGGACATGTTGTCCCGTTTGAATTTTTTTTAGATCGGACGGGACAATGAATTTTCTTATTTTTTTTATTTTTGGACGGAACATGTTATTCCGTCCGATACTTTAAAAAATTATCTTCACGGACGAAACAAGTATCTTATTAAAAAAAAAAAAGTAATAGAGATGGAACAACATGTTCCGTCTCCTATATTTTGAGAATGAGCAAACTGTTTCTCAAATGAGAAGCAACTATAGCTCATTTCTCAAAATATGGCAATATAGCAAACCGATGTGGTGAGAGGATTTTTGCCAAAATATGGCAAAATGGCAATTTTAGCAAACCGTTGTGATGCTCTAAAGATTTTCAGAATGCCATTTGTGTTTCTGGACAGAAAAAAATAAATTAATAGAGGCACCATGTGTTTACTTTTACTCCTCTGGATTACAAGTTGTATTTGGTCATCGCAATGACCATATTGCAACTTGGATGTAGGCACACTACACACTCACGCTCTTGCAAACAAAGTGTGGGGATGTCAATATCATTCACGTGTGTCATCATCCTGCTATATTTACTAAATTAGCTGTTTTTAGCACTTGCACCATTTCATGCTTTTAGAGCATCCACAGTCGTTTTCTATATATGCCATTTTGCCATATTATAACAAACGATCCTCTGCAATCGTTTCTCATTTTGCCATTTTATGGCAAACGTTCTATTCTCATTTTTCAAATTTGAGAAACGAAATGAGAATTCTCAAATTATAAAGGACGGGGAATCATATACCGTTTGAAGAATTTTAATATTTTTTAATCGATTGAGACGAGAAATCATATACCGTCTGAAGGATTTTTAATTTTTTTTTATTTAAAAAAGGGTCGGACGGGGAAACATACCCCGTCCTTCCCTTTAAAAATTAATTTTTTTTGGAATTATCCTCAGACGGGGAATCATCTCCCGTCCGGGAGATGATACCCCGTTTGGGGAATTTTTCCTTCTTTTTTTTTTTCCTTTTTTGGATTTTTTTTTTCCAAAATGCCCTTCAATCTATATTGGACGAATATCAAAGGAGGGGGTAATTTGGTCTTTTAATATGTAAAAGCCAAATGAGAAAAATTTAACAAACGACCACTGCACAATACTCCCCTATATGCTATTACTGTAGCTGTCATTTTTTAGCAAATGAAAAAAACGACTGTGGATGCTCTTACACTTCACATGCACACATTGGGAACCAGTCACTATTATGTAGTGACTCACTGACTCATTCTAATAATGTTCACCAATTCATCTCTGTCTGCATGAATTTTGTTCTCTTCCATGGACACACTGGAAATTAGTAAATATTTGATGGTTTATACATTTCCGGCATCCCTCAACCCTAACTGTTCCTCTCCCTCCATCACAAATCCAAAGCAAAACCACAGCTTATCAGAAAAATTTAAAAAACATTTTCGACTGAAGTTAAAATACCTTGATTTTGACAATGTTGACCAGTTTTTTTTTATATGCGTATGGAATTGTTAACAAAAAGCAAGAAAGAAAACACATGCATTGTGTATGCAATGAACTTGTTGGTATCATGGGAATTCAAATGAATTGTTCAGAACTTTTGATTTCTTTCATGGTAACATTTGATTTTGTATAAATCAGGTATGCACCGGAAAAGATCCAAAGGTGGCTTCCTCAGAAGAGGAAAGGCCAGCAACAAGAGAATGAACTTGTTACCTTGATAGTTGAACGGTAGTAGAAGATGTGGTGCTGCTTGTTTTATCCATTTAACCAACTTACCCGTTGTACCAAAAATCTCACTAACGCAAGAACTGAGTTCCAAGGCAAAGAGTGGACAATTTTCCCATTCTCTGCGAAATCTTTGATACAATACGTCGGCATTCATGCAATCAGGAAAGAAACAACAGAGGAGACAATTTCCCACATGTAAATTTTTTTTTTTTTTTTTTTTTTTTGATATGTAACATACCAGCATCTATACTGTAGCTGATTCAATTCTTTTAAATAGTTATTTGCAGTCATTAGTTATCTGTCTATAAACTTTGTAGTCGGAATGCATGAAATTGTGGCACATGAAGTTGTATAATATTGTATCGAGAAATTTGTTCTTTCCATCTTTTATAATGTTCATGAATGCTGACCTAGTTAAAATTGTTAGAGCAGGGGTGTGTATTAGACCTCTCTTTAAATAGATTATAATACATGTTTTTTGAAGAATATAGGATCGCAAACTTGAAGAAATACAAGCAGAAAGTTGCAGCACTTACAGTGTTATCACAATATCCGGTCAACCGCTTTATGTTAGCCAAAGGCATATCATCTCAGTCCTATAAAGTTCAAAATCATCTCATTTATTATCACATTATGGTGTAAGATGATTTAAAGGAGGTTGATTGCTATAAAAATGGAAAGCTATCTGATTTTTTGCTTTTTTTTTGAAAAATGATTAAAAACAGATGTGGAAAGTCATCTGATTTTCAAGGAATATATAACCTCCATGGGTTTCATTAGAAGTTAATAAAGAAATAATCTCAGAATATTCAACAACAGAGCTCGCAATAGCATCATCAGGGTTCTGTGGAAAACAAGAACTCAGCTACCAATATCATGATCCTTCTGAAGAGGATCTGAACAACTCCCACAAAATCTAAATGCTTCAGTATATATCATCCTGAATCAAAACTTCGAAGTCACAGGGTAACACTAGTCATGTATCATTGCATACTCTGATCAGTAGGTAGTCAAATTTTCTTCCTTCATATAAAAGAGAATTACAAAAATAGAACCGTAAAAGGGAAAAAGAGAAATTACAAAATCAGAACTAACAAATATTAACACAAGCATCCAGTAACACAGCAGGGCTTACTACATCTAGGGCAGATGTGCACTTCTGTACATTTCGGACAATCGAAGACACATCCACAAGAGTACTCCGGGCATGAAATAACACAGCACTTTGGATCCTTACAGCACAAACCTTCACGGCAACTCAAGCAACGTGGTACTCCACAACAACAAAGATTCCAGGAGCAGCAGGAAGGCCACTTACAGCACTTGCAAGTCCACTTAGGACAGCAGCAGGAAATCGACTTACAACAAGAAAGATTCCAAGAAGGGCAGCAGGAACTCCACTTACAGCAGCAGGAAGAAGACTTGGGACAGCAGCTGCTGCAACGAGGCAAGTGGCAACAAGAGAGTTTAGGGAAACAACAGCGAAAGCAGTTGCGGCAGGAGCACACATTTTTTGGGCATGTGCAGCATGTGCATTTTGGTCTCTTGCACTGACAGGAACAACATCCAGTGCAGCAACAAATCCATGAGAAGGTGAAGCACAGTTTTGATCTGATAAAAAAAATCACTTGAAATGCACATCGAAAAGAATAAACAAGTATTTAAGATATGCATTCGAGTAGTTCAGTATTAGTTTAATCACATACGGGTATTGTAATAGATTGATATATAAGTAGTCAAGTGAATTGTAAAAAAAATAACATTTTGATCATGTTTTCTCCCAATTTTCATGTTTCAGAGCCTGGTCTCTAAGCCTAGCCAGCTGCCACCACCCATCAAATATCTCACCCAATCAAATCCGACCCATTGTGCCCCGCACTCGATCACATCATCTTCTTCTTCTACCTGGTCTCTTCTTCTTCCTGGTCTTTTCTCCTTCTTCTAGATTGCAGCCATCGTCGGCGTCGCTAGACCCTCCTGCCGCTTGCCGTCAACGACTCTCACTGACAGCAAGCCGCAGCCACCCGACGTGGCCGCTGCTCCAGTTGTTCGCTGTTGTTGTCCGGATCTCGGGATCCCACCGAGATTTAGATCCAACCAAATCCACTTCAAATCGAAGTGGATCCGACCCGATGAGCAACCCGACCCAACACGCAGCTTCCACCCAAACACACGCAACAAACTGGATTTGAATCTCTGTATTCTATCGACATCATCAGGGGCAAAAGATCCTTTTAGTTGTATATATCGTTGACATTGTGATTACCGAAGATGATCATAATGGCAGTAAAATCTGAAGTCATATATTCAACAAAAGTTTCAAATCAAGGATCTCGATCAATTAAAGTATTTTTTGGAGATCGAGGTAGCCTGTTCTAAGGATAAAATTTCTTTATCTCAGAAAAAGTATGTATTGGACATACTTACTGAGAGTGGTATGTTAGATTGCTGACCATCACACACTCCAATGGATCCAAATTTTAAGCTGGTAACAGATGGAGAGTTGGAGGATCCAGGATGATACAAGAAGCTTGTAGGAAAATTGAATTATCTTACAGTACTCGTCCAAATATTGCATATTTAGTGAGTATAGTGAGTCAGTTTATGGCTTCTCCCATATGAACCATTGTGATACAGTTATGAGAATTCTTTAGTATTTGAAGAGTTCTCCAGACAGAGGGTTGATGTATACACATTATGGACAACGTCGAATTGCTCGGTTTTCGAATGCAGATTGGGCTGGTTGTCAGACTACTAGGCGATCACACACTGGGTATTGCGTGTTTTTTGGAAGTAACTTGGTTTCTTGGAAAAGCAAGATACAGAGTGTGGTGTCTTGCTCAAGAATCCGATTATCGTGCTATGCCTGATCTCACATGTGAGATGACTTGGGTCAAGCAGTTGCTTATTAAGTTGGGTTTTGTTCATGATGAGTGTGTATGTATTGTGATAGTCTATCCATCGTTCACATTGCTACAAATGTTTTTTATGAAAGCATAATGAAGTTGATTGTCATGTGATTCGAGACAATATTTATGGCACTAATCATCAATTAGCTAATGCTCTCACGAAATCCCTCGCAAAAGCCATAATACAGTTCATCAGTAACAAGTTAGGCATCATTACATATCTGCTCTGTCTTGAGGAGGAGCATTAGAATAGTTGAGTATTGGTTTAACCACATACGGGCAAACCACGTGATTGTAATAAAGTGATATATATGTAGGGATGGCAACCGGGTCGGGGCCGAGTTGACTCGCAACCCGCTCGTGACCCGCCCACTCGAACCCGGCCCGCAAATATGCAGTTCAGATCCGGGTCGAACCCGCAGGTCGGTCCAAGTCGAAAAATTAGGAAATCCAACCCGTAAACCCATTGACCAAGTCAAACCCACCCGCAACTCGCAACTCGGCCCGCGAGTTTGAACGCGTTTGACCTGCAGCTGTTTTTTTTTTCAATCTAAAAATTTTCACACCTTACTCTCTTACTCTCTCTACTACTACTACTCAATTCAGTCTTAAGTCAATCAAATTTTTTCAACAAAGAAGCAAGCAATAAAGAAGTGAAAATTTTCGATCGTATCAAATTGTGTTGATTCAACTCTCAACTACGTCTACTTTAACTCCTCTAACAAAGAAGCTCTCTGTCTTTCAACGACAACCAGACTACGTGATGTCGTAACTACGTCTACTACATTTCTCTACTTTTATTTTCTCTCTCATATTTATATTCGATTATCTGCGAAGTACGGTATCAAAATTTCACAACCCTCCTATTGTGTTGATTTTTGTTGTAGTTCTAAATTTTGTATTGTATTTGTTTGTTGGTTTTTCGCTTCTCTCTCAACCCTCCTATTGTTTTTTAAATTTTATTTTTTAACATATACCTCCTAAATTGTTTTGTATTATTTCACATACACTAATAAAACACTAAAAAATATTTTTTTTCACATACATTATTACAATGTCTAGATCACGAGGTAGCGGCCGTAGCCAAAGTGTACAAAATTCCACTAGTACTTCATGTCGGCATCTAATAGTCCCACATGTATAGCCCAAATTTATACTGAATCCTATGCTAGAAACTCATGATGTCCCTCCATACGACATAGACGAAGAAATGCATAATGTTGATACATAAACACAACAAATCGAACCGACTAGTCATAGAAAAACTATGGGAGAAACTAGTGATTGACACAAATTTTATGACTATTCCCGATGAAAATTATATCCCTGGTGAGAATATTCCGGGTGTAGGACATAAAATTTGTAAAACTTGTGACAAGAGTTATAAATGGAAGAAGGGTAAGGGAACAAGTACAATTAAACGACATATTTTAAATGTACACAAAGACTTAGTACAAGACCAACAAGGCCAACAAAAAATTAACCCTAGGACCGGACAAATAGATAGCCAACCCTATGATCCCGAACTTGTTCGTCGAAAAATCCCCCGACTAGTTATTAAGGATTAGCTACCCTTTTCCTATTCCAAGAGTAGAAATGTAGTCTTTCAACCAAAATGCATAAATCCCCATTTTAGATGAATTCCTAGAAACACACTAAAGTCCAATTATTTTAAACTTTATAACGAAATGAGAGACGTTTTAATTACACTCTTGTATTCTTTAACTTGTAGAGTATTGTTAACTCCCGATTGTTGGAAAGGTTGTAACAATATTTCGATGATGGGCTTAACTTGTCATTGGATAGATAGTGATTGGATGATTCAAAAGAGAATCATCTCACTTGCCGCTTTGCCGTATTTCCATAGTAGACTAGTTATTGCAACACGTATTTTAGAAGTTTGTGATTTATATCAAATTCGTGATAAAAATTTTACTCTTAATTTTGATAATGCATCTAACAACATTGCTTCGATTAGTACATAATAAACCCAATTAGTTCTTCCATGTAAGAAAACTTTTCATGTTAGATGTGCGTGTCATATTTTAAATTTATGTGTACAAGATGCATTGAAAGTAGCTGATTCATATATAATTGCAATTAGAAATTGTGTACATTTTATTGCTTTGAGTAGTGCTATACTTCAAGAATTTAAAGAATGGTGTAAGCTAAGAAAATACATTTTACAAAATTTCTTAAAGATGTAAAACACCGATGAAACTCTACTTTCGATTACTAAATGTAGTTACTCAATACAAAGATATTATAAACGATTTTTATCTTGCAAAAAACATTCAAAATTTTCAAATGACTCCCCAATCATGGTATTTTTCCGAATCTTTATTACGATTTTTGGAACCTTTTAAAACCGCAACTTTAAACTTTTCTACATCTTATGATTCTACTTCTAGCAGTATTTTTATTTCAATCATTACTATGATGCAAACTTTATAAGAAATGATTTTGGACGAATACATTAGCTATATTGTTATTCCCGCTTATACAAATTTTTTGAAGTATTTAATCCTCCTCCTATGTTGTATTGTATTGCTACTGTTATGGATCCTCGTATCAAATAGCTGGTACGGAGAATTTGATTGAAATATTTTTACTTGGAGATGATTCCGAATATGATTGTAATAAATTTTTAGCTAGCTTCGAATCGACATTGAATAACTTGTATGATTATTATGATAGAACATTTGCATCTAGTAGTACAACTAGTATAGTTACTTCTTCTACTTCAAGAGGTAAGGGTAAGAGTACATTAGAAGATGTCACTGCTAATTTACTTGCTCGTATTCAATCAAAAAACCTAGAACTAATGCACCTAATAAATTAAACTAGTACTAAAGATTGAAGTGCTACAATGGTGGAATGAACATAAAAATCTTTTTCCTATGCTTTCACATATAGCTAGAGATCTACTAACTCTTGTCGCCATAGTTGCTTCAGAAAGTACTTTTTCTACAAGTAGCAAAGTTCTAACAGATTACAAGAATTTCTTAAAGCCGGATTCGTTGGAGATGCTCGTGTACACGGAAGATTGGATGAAGGTGAAGACATGGTTCAAGGAAAAGCAACATCTACACCAACAAGTGGAAGCAACTCGTCTGAAGTCCAACAAGATTAAGGAATTTAGGGCGATGAGATCCTAGGTTTAGGTTAAGTAGAGGTGCACGACAGTAGTCCAAATGTCCTCTCTTCAATCTAACTCTAGGCTATCTCGAAGTCTAGATTATGATTATCCGCTCAAACATGTAAATGTAAAATTGTAAATCAAGAAATATTGTATGTTCTTTATGAGTTTATATTACTTGTATTTGTATGTAAAAAACTAGTACAAAATTCAGAGTAGTTGAAATGAATAATATATGCATTTTTTTACTCTTATACAGTTATATTTGTTGTATTTATTTATTATTATTATTTTGTAAGTGAAGCTGTAAAAACTTTTAAAAAATAGAAATTTAAAAAAATTTAACCGGACCAACCCTCGACCCGGCCCGACCCAAAACGGGTTCGACCCGAATGGGTTCGCGGGTCGACCAGGTCGAAATTTTGGATTTCGAACCTGGCCCAGCCCAGACCAGTTAAGCCCGCGACCCGACCCGAACCCACCCCAACTTGGCTGCAACCCACGCAGGTCCGATCCGACCCGACCCGATCCGGTCGACCCGAATGCCACCCCTATATATATGTAGTCAAGTGAACTGTAGAAAGATGAGATAACATTTTGATCATGTTTTCTCCCACGTTTCAGTAAGATATGAGCAGGATGTGTTCAATAGATGCATGTTGTTGTACATGAGTTTAATTATCTACTGAAATACTAGACAAATGACTGAAGAGTGGCAACTGTAACTTTTTTATGCTGATGTTCAAGACATAATGGAAAGAAATTTTTTTGCAAAGAGTAAAGAAACAAAGCAACACTAAATATTAACACAATCATATCTTAATATCTAAATTGAGCCACAAGTTATGAAGAACACGTCAAAATAGTGAAAGATCACAAAACCTCAATCAGTATAAATCAAAATATGTATAAAAGTTGTTGATAACATTACATTAGTATAAAAAAAAATTAAGTTTTAAAAATCTAGTTCGATATTTAGATTTTCATGTAGTGAGTCTAGTTTTAAAACCTGATCACAAAATCTAGTTTTAAAAATCTTGTTGGGTTTATGCCTTGTATACTATGTTGGATAAGAAGACGATGAGACGATTAAGGAATCGAGACGATTGGAGACGGAGTGGAAGCAAAAAAAACATTCGGCTGCATTAGCAGTAGGTTGCGATCGACCATCCTGAGGTGTGGTCGACCGCCCTACTATGCAGGAGTTCCCGAGAGGGGGACGGTCGACCGACCTGGGGGTGTGGTCGACCGAACGCAGTACTGATGGATTATTTGGGTCGGGTCTTGGTGATTCATGAGAATCCCAACTTGTTCTACAAGTCAGATCATACGGCTCTTATCGTAGGGTTATCTCTTCAGAAAAATCCAATGGGTTATTGTATCAAGATATCAAACTAGGATTTCTCTAGATCTCTATATATTGTTGTTATTGGCCTCCATTGAGAGCCAAGAGAGAGTACTTTATTGATGGCGATGTTTAAGAGTTTCTCCAATTGTAAACAACTAGTACTTGCTGGTGAGGCTTGAGCGAGACTCGTGGTGAGAATTGTAATATTCTTGTATCTTCTCTAGTTGAATAACATCTCGGATTTCTTCTTCCCGAATTAAGACGAAAGTCGAAAGCCCCAACCAGGACAAACTTGTGTGTGCTTTGGTGTGTTTGGTATGATCTAATATGTGCTTGGTAGTTTATATTGATTGCATCGAATAACTCAACAAGATCCTTAGTCAGGTTTTCCTAAGAATTCCTAACAATTGGTATCAGAACTTCGGGTTCAAGGGTTTGTTCGAGATCCTTGGAGAAGATGACAGATCAAATTACGAAGATCAAGCAGTTTAAAGGCAAGATCAACTTTGATCTCTTGAAGGTGGACATGCATGAAGCATCGGTTCAATAGGACGTGGAATTAGTCCTAGAAGGAGATAAAGGAAGACCAATCGGCACAAAGCAGGAGAATTAAAAGGAGATTTATTCAGAAGCCTTGAGTTTAATCCATATGTATTCGATGAGCGAAGTCAGGTGTAGGAGAAGCACGGCGAGTCTTTGGGCAAGATGACTACTCGGGATCGTCATTATAGGGTCAAATGCATCAGAAAGGAAAGTTGTGGGATTTCTCAATGAAGGAAAGTACTATTTTTCTAGATCATGTAATGGAGTTCAATATGGAGTTATCTGAATTGAGGGCGTTTAACGCAGACGATCTAAAGGTTTCCAACTCGATATATTCACCACCAAATCCATCCAACATGATAACCGTGCTAGATGAGAAATTTACCAAGGAAAAATTTTTCATAGCAGGTATGATCAACGAGTTGGAGTAGGATGCACTTAGGAAGGAGAGTTAGAAATCGGCATCAACTTCTGTGAATTGTTTGGAGGTGGATTGTACTTCGAATGGAAAAAAAAGTGTATGTAGGGGTAAGGTCCGTGGCCACCAGTGCAAAGGGATTGAGCATTACATGAGAGTCTGTTGTAAGCGGTTGAGTCAGAGGGACGCCAAATCCAATGCCGCTAAATCAGGTGATGCTTAAACAGTGCTTTTGTTTTAAGTCCTTTAGATGTGAATTCCGGTTGTTCTTTTGATACGGTTAATTCTTCTCAAGTTTACTCCGAGAAGGAGATAGTTTCTACTTACAAGTTTGCATCATGTCGATATGTGAGAACAAAGGTTGATAAGATTTGTGAAGTGATGGTTTCTACTTACAAATTCGCCTCATGTCGTTGCGTGAGAACGAAGATTGACAAGACTTGTGAAGTAAGGAGTAAGAAAACAAATAAGTCAAAGATGACAGACAGAAGGGAACACACACTAGAGAAGGACATGTATATTCCATTGATGAAGCAGAGCCTTATATCCATGAGAACTCTAAAAGCACAGGCCTGCAGGTACACAGATCCACGTGGAGTTCGTTTAGTTTAGGAAAGTTGTCGTAAGGTGATGAAGGGTGGGAGGGGGATTGAGCAGGGTCAGCACAACCTCTACCAGCTTTGGAGGAACAGAAAAACTTGCGCAAGTGTTTCAAGCCCATTGTTCCTAAAGCACCATCTAGTATGTTGTCACTAAAATTATCCGAGCGAGACTACGACGTTCGAATATCGTCGGAAGGTAGAGAGAGCTTTGAGGTAGGTAGAGTTCGTGTGGAGGGTGGCACCTCCATGATTACATATACTGGGGTGTGCCCTTGAGGGGGGCATACAGCTGGAAAAAAAAGGTGGAGATAGATTCAACTAGCAGAGGAAGCCATCAAAACGAGTTGTTTGCAAGAAGAGAAGAAAATGAGTCTAGAAGTTGTTTAAATCACACAGGTGTGAATTCATAAGAGTGCAATCAAGGTAGAGATTGTTGGGTTTATGTCTTGCATACTATGTTGGATAAGAAGACGATGAGACGATGAAAAAATCGAGACGATCGGAGACGGGGTGGGAGCAAGAAAAAACAGTCAGCAGCAGTAGCAGCAGGTTGCGGTCGACCGTCCTGAGGAACGGTCGACTGCCCTACTATGCAGGAGTTTCCGAGAGGGGGACGGTCGACCGACCTTGGAGTGCGGTCGACTGAACACGACGCTGATGGATTATTTGAGTCGGGGCTTGGTGATTCGTAAGAACCCAACTTGTTCTTCAAATCAGATCGTACGGCTCTTATCGTAGGGTTATCTCTTCAGGAGTATCCAATGGTTATTGAATCAAGATATCAAAATAGGGTTTCTCTAGATCTCTTTATATTATTGTTATTGGCATTTATTGAGAGCCAAGAGATAGAGTACTTTATTGAAAGAGAGATTGAGTAATTCTCTAATCGTAAACAACTAGTACTTGCTGGTGAGACTTGAGAGAGAGTCGTGGTCAGAATTGTAATATTCTTGTATCTTCTCTAGTTGAATAACATCTCGGATTTCTTTTTCCCGGATTAAGACGAAAGCCCAACCAAGACAAACTTGTAAGTGCTTTGATGTGTTTGGTATGATCTAGTATGTGCTTGATAGTTTGTGTTGATTGCATCGCATAACAACAAGAACCTCAAGTTTTCCTGAGAATTCCTAACATAAAGATGGTCAAGGGCAACCTTCCAACAAACTATATCGAGTACAATATGTTGTGGGGTCAATTGACGTGACTCCACTAGGACCTATCTACATCCACTCTGTCACTGAATTAGTTATTTAAATTTCTACATTTCCTTTTGAGCCACACATTGTAAATGAAAGGAAAAAATCAACTGGTACTGAAAATTTAAACAAGTGCAACCCATGAACCCCAAATTGAATTTCTTGAAAGGACTTTAAAGCCAAAATTTATGGTTTCTAAAATCCACCGGCTGCTAAACTTTTGAACAATTTGAATTTTATCTAAAGAAGTATTAATCTTGTGTAAAAAGTGATTGACACACTTAACAGTCAAATTACTGGGGTTTCAAAGGTATAAGTGGAGTACATTCCACTTGCGTGCATCTTGGCCTTTCCTAGTTTGGACACACTCATTTAGTGATAGCGTGCATGATTAATAATGATACTAAAATTATTTTGCAAATGACTGCATCAGCAGTTCAACTTCTTAGCAAAACTAGCCAAACAAGAATTGGTCACATGTGAAAGGAAAAGTAAGTAATGCGGACAATTTTCTATGAACTCCATTGTGTAGACTATAGACATAAACAACCTGTAAAACAAACTTTCTATGAACAATAGAACTGGAACTACAGGACTCCAGTCATTTTACAAATTTTCTCATGATCAGGGAGAAGAGGGCATAAATCCTTGTAGTTAACTGTTTTTTCTTTTGATAATTTTTTGTACTTGTGGTGTCTTTAACTTGCAATTATAAGATCTCATATTTCCTCATCTTTATTAAGATCCAGCGCAAGAAGAGGTGGTAAGCCAACAATTATACTTTCACTAAACCGGTAATAAAGCTTACTTTCATTAGCCAACAAAGTTAATGCATGAGAGAGCTGTATTTTATGAGCTTAGAATTGAACATACCCGAACCATTTCCAAAACCTACAACAGGATCTGTGTTTCTTCTTATTTCTGGTAAATAGAAAAAGGTCAGACAAATTCGTCGTACAAAGATAGAAAGGCTAAAGAGGAAGAGGATGAGGAACATACAGCGGTATCAATGGATCAGGATTTGTTCCTACAAAGTCATTGACCCTGCCAAATTAGCCAAATTATCACGATAAATCATTGTAAATGAACAAGTTATTTTTTAAACTTCATTATAGGAAAGTACACTTTTCAAAATCCTCCCAAACAATCATCCAGTCTAGAATCAAACTAGAATTACTTTGCCTTGTTGATGTCAAAATTGATTCTTACGTTGCAGAGAAAAGTAAATCAACAGCACTTATGATCTTTTAAAACCAGCAAATGACAAAAATTATCGTGGAAATGGTCCTTGTTTCTCTAAAAAAATAATGATATCAGATAGATTGAATTTCAAATCCCCTTTCCTAAGCTTATTTAAACCTAATTGCTAAAGGAGAGTTTTCTTTTTAATAACAACAAAAGCAGGTAAATACAGAATGTAGATTATGAATCATACTCTTTGCAGCATGTGGAAACTGGTTGAAGTCCTTCCAGTGATTGTAGTTCCTCCTGCTTAACATGAAAATCTAATTTTAGCCAATTTTCAAATTTTAGTTATTAACGAAAATGAACTCATACCAGCAAGCTCTTAGCTTCCTTTAAGTTTTTCCAGAAGATCAATGACGACAATGAACAGAATTTGACGAAATTTAACTGTATAAACATCGTTTTTCCGGGTCTAATATGGGATTTTTGGGGACGAAACTCCTAAAGTTAAAAATACCCATCATACACTAACATAAATTATTTAAGTTATATTTGAGCTAGAACCAATCCCCAAACAAAGGCAGGTAATAGTGATCTGTTGCCACACTTCTAACCTCCTTTCAACATTAATGCAGATTGCTCTGTATCAAATTGATCCACAGCCTCAAAAAAAAAAAATCTACAAACTTATTAACTATAAGGAACAAGAAAAGTACCACTGAAACAGAAAAGTGCCACAAAAGTTAAAAAGTACCAAATAGCACAACTTATAATATTTAACAAAAGAAATGATTCATTTCAAGTTTTTAACTTTGATTAATAGACCTGACAGACTTGCATAACTCCACTGCTCTGATGAATGAATTTAGAGGATTTCTTTTTTCCTATTATTGCAAGTTGTAAAAGACTTTTATTACACGGTTTTAGCCAATCGGTGTGCCAACTTCCCTCGACTCAAGTAGATTCTCCTACATAATAAATTGCTAATGATATGACCAGTGTCATTAGGTAAGATTTAATATACAACATTTTCACTTTGTTTCGAGACCCGGCCGAATTTCAAAAATAATGGAAATGCCCCTTGTACTTGGTGTCAATCTTTTCCCCCATTTCCTTATGGAAAAACTTTTTTTTTTTGTTTTTGTTTTTTGTACCTCATATCCTTTATGAAACCTAACTATTTGTCCGAAAGCACCAGGAGAGCCACGAAAGTCCTCCGCTCTCCTAATTGACACCAATAAGAAAAATCTTGCATACTCCTATCCTGCTCTTTATTCCCTCTTCTTTCCTACTTCACTCTCGATATCAAACCCTTGTAAGGTGCCAATTATCCAAAGCACTACCACCACTGTACACCACTTTTTTCATACTCAACATGCCACCATCGTTAATCATAACACCAACATATCTTCATTCTTTTTCTGTCAATTCCCCCCCCCCCCCCCTCCTTTTTTTTCCTTTTGCTGTTACCTCCCCACTTTCTCCACTTATCTCTTCGCTTTTACTTTGCTCTTCTTTTCCCCTCCTCCTTTATCTTTTCGTTAATTCCCATCCCATACATTCCAGTGATTGCCATCACCACAGTTGTACTACAACACAAGACAAGACATGAAAGTGGTGCTGTTGCACTAGAGCTACAAACATTATTTATACAGTAATCAAATTGCAAGCTACAAGCAAAAGAATGATACGGTTGAGCAGAAACCATTAATGATGAAATGTTGAACGATGTAAGTAAGCATCAGGGGGCCAACTAATAATTTAATTTTGTTTTGTATGTATGTATGTAGGTAGGTAAATAGGTAGGTGGGTCAACAAGGGGGAAGAAAAAATTCCTTGAACAGAGCTCTCTCAACTATAAAAAGCAGGGAAGGGAAAATTGGTGAGTGTAGGATTAGTGCTGTTCATTACACAAAGAAAGAATATCTATACTGGTTAAAAAGCGAGCAATCTCACTTTGATTGATTGATTGATCGATCCAGCTCATCAACATAGAGAATTACTTCCTTATGACATTCCTGTAAAAATTTCGTGTTCAACAACAGTCTTGACACTTGACACTGTCACTAACTCTCCAAACCATACAAACTACTACTAGTATAGTATAGTATAGTATATACTGTACTATAAGTAAACTGAAAAAATAACAATATGAAGACTAATAACTAGTTCCACAAATTTGAAGAAGCTAATGTTGAGTTCCAAATCTGAAAGAAGAGAAGGCACCCCATCCCATCCCATCCCATAATCGTTTCCCTTCCCGAGAAAGAATGGGAGGAAGGTAGAAAAGACAAGTACCTCAAGAAAGCCGAGCTCGCGGTTGAGGACCTGCACTTCAAGCTGGAGCCGCCTCCGGCCGCAGAAATCGGGGTATTTAGGCGGGGAGGGAGGCGTGGGGGCCACCGTCTCTACACCTCCACCTTCAGGAACCGCGGCCATTAAATTTGAAATGCTGCTGATGCTGATGCTGATGCTGATGCGAATGCTTTGGTGGTACCAAGTAGCAAAAAAAGTTGAGGAAAATAAAAGAAAGAAAAAGAGAGGTAGTAACAGTAACAGTAAGAGTAACAAGAGGAAGAGGAGGAGGAGGAGGAATAATAGACTGAAATGATTTTTAAGGGGATGAAGATGAGAAAAGAAGGCAAGGAGTAGGAGCAGAGAAGCAATGGCCCCCATTTTACAAACTCAAAGGACCCGACCCCCTGCCCAATTGCCCCTTCTTTCTTATTAATAATTGCTGCCCCCCGATCTCTCTCTCTCTCTCTCTCTCTCTCTCTCTCCCTCTCCCGCAGCTGCTGCTGCTGAATTGCAGCTATCAAATAATACTAATACTAATACTACTACTATTAATAATAATCATCATCCGGACAGTGCAGTAACAGGGGAGAGGGAAAGAGCAAATTGCAGTTGATACTTCAGAGTAGCGAGTGTAATTAATTAATTAAAGAAGCAAATGCACACACATACACAAACTCTCAGTACGACACAGGCGTGTCGTGCTTCAGTAACAGTCAGAGGAGAGAGAGAGAGAGAGAGAGAGAGAGAGCTGGGCGCTGCCAGCCGTACTGCAGTGCACGTGATGTTTCACGAACCAGTAGGAACGGATTCTGTGCTGATGATTACTGTAGATCTGGCGTTTGAGTTTGCCATAATTTTGGTTTTGGGTCCTGTACCACCACTATTCTTTAACAATACAGCTGTTAACAGCTCCAATCAGATAAATATATACAGAATAACTTAGAACCATCCTTCCTATAAATTACTCTAGGGCTAAATTTTGAAAAAAATTTCACTCAATTATTGTATATTTTTAATAAACCACACTCATTTCTTTTGTTGTTGAAAAAATCACTTTCAACTTTGTCTTCAAAAAATTTATTTGGCTGGAGTCGAAAGATTCTATCCGTTCTCATCAAAAAACTTTGTCTTCAAAAAATTCAACGCAACAACATCATAATCCGTTAGACTTTTTGACACATGCCATATTTTCGGATATTTTTGTCCTGGTATTGAAAAACCTTATTAATTAATATTTCTAATTTTTTTCAAAAAATCTCACTTATCTAATGTTTTTTTTTTTTTGGCAGGAACCTCACCAAATCAAATATGAATTGTAATCAAAATCTAACAATAATTCACTAAATCTAACATGAATAAATTTTCATCATACATTTTCACATATTTTCACCAATAAAATACACATTATATAAAAGACACCTTCCGTTGTGCACCACCCATGGTGCACTCGGCCTTCGAGCATTCATATCGACGATCTGAACCGTTCACATTGATCTACACAACTAAATTAGTCTAAATATATAAAATTAAGTCATTTGAAATTTATTTGCATGTCATTATTAAAAAAATGATATTCAGCAGTACAATTTTGTAATACTTCAACGCATGAGCAAATGAATTTCAACTGACTTGATTTTACATATTTATATTAATTTATACGTGTAAATCAATCTGAACGGTTCGGATCGTTGATATGAACGTCCGAAGGTCGAGTGCACACGCCGTATGCACTCGGCCTTCAAACGTTCATATTAACGATCTGAACCGTTGGTGGTGCACAACGGAAGGTGACTCTTATATAAAATTCTAACTTATTTCCATCCACCACATTCAACACATTCTCATCAAAATTATCATCAGAAACCTCTAATATTATAATGAGAGAGTTAGGGTTGTGTCATTTGTAGAGAAACTGTAATTAGTATACAATTAATCATCTAATCTCAACCACTCATTTTTAAGTAGAAGTTATACTAACCATTTATTTAGTCAACTATTATCAGTTACCATAATACCCTCATTGTTCAAATTTATTTACGATCGACATAATTATTTACAAAAGTGACACTCATATAAAATAAAAGTTTGCGCCACTATGGATAATTTTAAATAGTATAGTAAGGGTTTGAGATGGGTAAAACGATTTCTCGGGTTTGAGGCCGAACTATGTCATAGTCTTTACTTTAAAAAAATTTCTTAGGGCATGCATCGCACGTGCAGATTGCTAGTATGGCATAACATGAAATATATCAGAATACAGGCCACTTCCTGATACAAACCAAATCTGCAATATAATTCCATAAATACCTAGTTACAAACCCCTTTATATAAGCCAATATATGAAACACACATACATTTCCAGAATATATATAAAAAATTCATATCATCCTTCACAGTTACACCACCAGTGTCTAAAATTAACAAGTGCACATCAAAGTCCGACCACCCAACACCTTCTTCCCTTGATACTCCCTCAAACGAGCTCACCCTCATTTGCTCTTCGAACTTAACCTCTTTCGAATCAAGTATCCACCGCGCAATCTCCTCCCTCCCTTTCCTCACATTTTGTAAGTCGTCAACCCCAATCCACTCTCCTCTCATCAACCCATCCTTATCTTGCTCTTAGCACCCACACGCAAAGCCCAAAATGAATCTTCTTCTTCATCGACCTTTTCATCGTGGCTCTCAAAGCACTGTCGACCCTCTCTTTAATATTCTCTTTCTCACCCTCAACCAGTGTTTGTGTCTCCACAACACCCAATGTCACTTCCTTTTTCTCGAACACCTGCACATTCATGTAGGAGGCATTTAACAAAGTGGAAAATAAGGGGAGAGGGAGAGCGATTGATGACTGGAAGCGAAAGTATTTTTGACGACGAGTGTAATGTTGGGATGAATTTGATGTCCCTCCTTGAGTTCTCGAATGGGAAGTGCGGGGTGGTCAGAGGAGGAGGATGTCTTCGATGAGGAAGGCGGCGAGGGCATAGGAGGGGTGGAGGGAGTAGAAGTGGCGGCGGAAGTCAAAGATGAGTTTCTCAGGGAGCTGGTTGTCGGGGTAGAGATGGGTGAGGTTGCGGATGATGGTGCTTTATTGGGGAGTGGTTGTTCCTTGGGCTTGAATTCGTCGAGGATGGAGGATTTGAGAGAGGTGATGGTTTGGAGCAGGCGGTTCCATTTTTTTGGGGAGGTGGTGGTGGCGGAGCCGGTTGGACATGAGGACCACTTGTTTGGAGACGTCTTCGTTGGTGCGCGGCCGGACTAGCACTCGGCAACAATGGCTATTTTTTTTGGATATTTTCATACAGCTTTTAAAAGGAAATTTTGTTGCCACTGTTTGGATGAGATCTAAGGTTTATTAGTGGGGGGTTAAGGGAGTGATTTAGCAGATCGGGTTGGATGTGAGCGGTGGTTTCGGTGGAAGGTGGAGTAAGAAGAGATTTGAAGATTGAGATGAGGTTAAATGACTAAAAGCATTAGTTCTATGATATATATATATATATATATATATATATATATATATATAGGGTTAAAGGGATATGAGCAACTTGCTCATTTAGTAAATGAGCAATTGATTATGTGGCATGCTTGTGATACATTGGACAACTAACCCTATTAATGATTTTCCAATCACATGTATGCCGCATCATCAATTGCTCATTTACTAAATGAGCAAGTTGCTCATATCCCTTTTACTCATATATATATATAACAGATGAGTGTGATTTTTTTGAAAACGGGTAACACTTGAATGAGTTTTTTTCAAATTTAGCCTTACTCCAAATTTCGTGGTCACCCTGAAGCTCTAAATTGGTCATCCAAAATAACGAGAACAAAACTTATATCAATGCAAAAATAATAATTAATATTCGAGATCTACTAGTATGTTTTTTCGCTGGGGAGTAAAATGTCATGAGTTTAAATTTTGCCTTGCACCAAATAATTTTCAATTAAAAAAAAGAAAAAAAAACAATAATTGCAATTTAAGTTGTATTGTACTGCTAAAGATGTTCACATCCTAAACTCAATTTGTTGCCAATTTGGGGAAGGACCTTCTTTGACTACAATCATTTCAAATCCATCCATATTAAGGATTCATTGAGATCACTAAGTGTCAAACTCTTCCATGTGAAGAAAATTATGGAATCACATAAATAGAGATACAGGTCATATTGCAGGGAAAAGGGGCGAAGCTTATTATCCCCATTTGATTGATATAGCAAAACATTAATCACATGCGGTCCTCGTGTGACTGTGATGTGGTTGTTGTATTGTGTACAGAGGGAGAGTGTTGTGCTACTAACTCACTCACTCACCACCCCTCACAACTTGTTCTACATGTGGGAGTGTCTTTCATAATGCAAAACACAGCTAAGGTGTTGAATCTATTTTGGCAGTCTCACGTTCTCTTCAGTTTGACTCACATTGTTTTGTTTCATATATAGAACCGACCGCACATTAATAGTGATGGTGCCCATGGATTCAGCCCATGCCTGAATTAGAAATGTTGAAGGGTGTTTTTTCATAGGGGTCCCTACAAATATTGCAATTCGGTACAAGTTCATTGCATAATATTGTTATTTTCATATATAAGACCCCAACAATGTGAAGTTCATGTCTTTAGGGATTGTAAAAGAAAAAGAATACTGTAAAAGAGTAATGCAAGCGCACAAGTTTTTAACATAAGATTTACTCAATATAGTGATATAACAAAATCTCCATCGTATTAAAAGAATCATTTATTATATATCGGAGTGAAAATTATATACGGGTGGTTAGAGATCGTGTAACATCACCTTATGAAGTAAACCTTATGCAAAAAGTCCGTATATAAATTATTACCCTTCCGCAGATACCAATAAAACCATAGTTAATTTTATCAAATTATCCATATTATCATACTATTTAAATTGTGATAATAGGTATAGCATTACCCTTAAACTGTATATCTCATCCGCATGAATTTGAAAGCAAATTAATTTTAATAGGCTGTCTTCGTCTCATTTATATTCATAGACGACGTCCAAAGAAAAATATTTTTTTTTGGGGGGGGGGGGGTTTTCAAGCTATTAGTTTGTTTCACAACCAGGCATATTTTCTTCTAACAAATAAATATAAAACAAAACAAAAAACAGATGTTTTCAAGCTATTAGTTTGTTTCACAACCAGGCATATTTTATTCTAACAAATAAATATAAAACAAAACAAAAAACAGATGTTTTCATATGTCGAGAAATTAGTAGTTTTTTCTTCTCCGGACATTTAAAGTCTTGTGTGTTTGTTTCTTTAAAAAAAAAGTTTTATCTCATCTAATCTTAATATTATAATATGAGTTTGGATTGTCATTTGTAGATAAATAAACTTGTACATCTTCCACGCATAACTAGTATAAAGAAGGTATCAGGTTTGATGTCAGGCTGCATAGCAGTTTTTTATTTTTAAAAATATATATATTTATTAAGACATGAACCACACGTATAGATTACTAGTGTATTTTAAGTATAGAGATAATCTATATAATAAAACACGAGAAAGCTATCAAGTGGCTCTCATTCATTTGGAAGAAAATCAACGGTCTAGATTTTTTTTTTATCTCAAAAGACATTTTTCCTTCCAAATGTTTCCCCCCAAAATTCAAAATTTTTTCCCAAAACAAAACAACTCCTTCATTAATTACTCTCTCTCTCTCTCTTCCCCATCTTTTCTCCTTTTTCATAATTCTTTTTTTTTTAAACCCAGGTATGTCAAAAAAAAAAAGTAAATGTATTTTTTGGTTATGCAATTTCGGATTGTGTTTTTTTTTTTTCAAAATTTTAATTATGTTTTTTTTCCCGGATTATGCTTTCATAACTCAATAACATTCACTTCCCTTTAAGTGCTTTTGAATTACAATATTTGATATGATTGTATTATACTTCACTAGGCAATTGTTTTAGATTAAAATGTTTCACTGAGTTAATTTTGATTAAAATGCTTTTTATTATTATGCAATTTCGGATTATTCTTTTTTTTGAATATTTGGGCATTTGCTGCTGCGAAAGAGCATTGCAAATTTTTTAACTGACTCGCTTGATCGTACTTTTATGGAAAAATCCATGCTTAATCCCTGTATTTCGGGTTTTTGTAACTGTAAAATTGTATCTTGATCTGCTTTGCTGCAATTTCACTTCACGTATAATCACAACAAATTTTATCTTTTAAATTCATATATATATGGTTAACTACATAAAAAAAAAAAGGAGAACCAACTCATACAGTTTGAGGCGTTAACTGTAACTTATTCAGTTAAAAAATGAATTGCTACTTACTTTAGACTCCAAATCAAAAAAGAAATCTTTTATGCTCAAGTCACACATAGCAAGGAATTTCATATTCACTACTGTTATAGATTCACAATACTATTTTTGAATCCCGAGCTGCTTACAAATAATTCTGCAATATACAAACCAATAAACATCAATGTCACTTCATAATATTACTTCAAAGTACATCAATACATCAACGTCTACTAGCAAATAAACATCTATAAATCATCCCTTACTGTTTACATAATTTTTCATATGTTGTATCATTCCGAATACGTGCCGTTGGCATGTGCCCACGGGCATACCTAGTTTTCCATTATAAAAGATGTATTTTTTTAATACTTTGAAGCTACTGTAGATATGTCTATAATATTCAAGAGGCAAAAAGGAAGTTTAGAGTCAAATGTAGGGGCTAGAGAAAATTTTCGATTACTTGGCCAGTGACAAACTGGAAAAGAAACATCCCCACCTCCCCTCCCCCCCCCCCCCCCCCCCCCCACCCACGCACACAAATAATAATTAACACCCCAAAAATATGGACGTTGACTATATACTCCAATTTTATGCTTGTGGTGAATAGTAATTTGCTATATTTATGAGAGGATATAGAAATTTACAAAATATAGCCGACGTTCATTTAAAATAAAATAAAAATGAATCGGTCGAAAGATCATCTTTAATCTTTTTTTTTTAATATATCGGACGGAAAATAATTTCCCGTCTGATGATCAGACGAAAAATAATTTTTCGTCTGTCGATTTAAAAAATTGAAGTGGTCAGATAGGAGATCATCTCCCGGCCAAAACAAATTTGAAAAACTGTTTTTAAAGAACTAGACATACACAAATTATTATGGATATATATTAGGTTTTAATTGAAATTTAATTAAGATTTAAAATTAATTTAAGATTTAATTATGATTAAATTAAGAGTTAATTAAGATTAAATTAGGAGTTAATTTGAAGAAAAAAAATCTCGGACGGAAAATGATTCTTTGTCCGACACATTTTTAAAGCGACAATTTTTTTTTTGTGGGACGATACATCATCTATCATCCGTCGAATTTTTTAAATGAAAACCCAAATTTTGAATTTAAACGACTACAACTAATACTCAAATTTTCTACTCAAATATGACAAATACTCAAAATTTGAAATTGAACAACTACAAATGCTCTTACGTTATATGTTTTTGAAGGTCTAAGCAGCAACAAAGAACTAAAAAACCACAAGAAACAAAAAGAAAAACAAGTGAAAAATAAGCAAACCAAGAATAGCGACCCAACACATTCGAATAATTAGTACCATCTTAGAGCATCACAGTGGTGCATGCTAAAAAAAATAATAAAATGGATAAATAGAAATAGCAAAAAGTTGCTTTGCTGCAGGGAAAAAAATGCACGGATCTTCCATTCAATTTCCTATAATTTTTAAAGGTTTTTGAATTATTTAATAGTTTTTTTTATTTTTTACTTTTTTTTAAAAACAAAATTCATGGGACCCACATGCTAGGAAACATATAATATTTCGTCCGCAACTTTTTCCCACTTAATGAGTTAATTAATTTTACGAGGTAGTTAATTAAGTGGTTAATTATATAATTAAACATAATTTTTTAATTAATTTTATAAATAATAGCCTGATTAATTACCTATTTAACTAATTAACTAAACTAACACCTTAACCATATCAGTTTTAATTTTTTTAAAAATCTACTTTTTTCCTCGGAATGTTTCGTCCAGGATTTTTCACCTTTTTCCCGCTTAATTAGTGATATGGGTTAGGAATGACGTGGCCCGTCCTGGGCCACAGGATCTCCCAGGATGCGCGCATCTCCTGATCCTCCGGATCCGCCACGTCAGCATCGGAAAACCGCCCGGACCGCTGCCACGTCAGCCCAGAAACCGCCCGGGCATCTGCCACGTCAGCCCTAAACCGCCTGGATTTCCACCGCTTCAGCTTCACGGGCAACCGGGTCCAGACCCGGTTGGCATCTTTTATAAATATCAGACCCCTACTCCTTCTCAAGGTAATCAAAACTTTTCCCACCAAAATCCTAGTTACTGTTACTCTCTCTTAGTGACTGACTAGATCGTCGGAGGGTCTGCCACCGGGACCAACCCTGGTGTTCCGAGACCGTTTGCAGGTACACGAGACCATCGAATCCGAGCCTCAAAGATCCGAGCCGAGCATCAGCCTCCACCTCACTACCACCTACCTCAGTACCGTTCGTCCAGTCGAGGGCCGTCTGCATAGGAGTTTCCTCTATCAATACAAATCGAGTAAGAAGTCACGCCTGGTGCATCCACACGCCTCCCAAAAACAAACCGCATCAGGATGGCGCCGTCTGTGGGAAACTATCTATCGTAGACGCCAACCCGAGCCTCGCTTCCAACGGTACCCTCGTAGACGCCGACCCGAGCTCCGCCCCCGTCGGCACCCTCGTCGACCCAAGCTCACATGGCGCCCAAGGCCGCAAAAGCTGTTACCTCCGCACGCCGACAGGACGCGCCTCCACAAGGCATCGCGGCCGATGCTCAGGGACCAAACAACAAAGGGGTCAGTCACGGGCCCCAGCCAAACGCCTCCCATCCGGTCCAGAGCGACCTGCAGGGGGTAATCTTGAACCGACAGGCCAGCCATGGCAGGGGAGGAGCCGCTTCCAACTCGGCTCCAAACCATCCCAGACCCCCGTCCCAAGGGCAGGAGCCCGTGCTCAGCCGGGTCGGTCGGCGACAGTCCGCCCAACCAAACCGGACGGAAGGAGCCCCGGTTACCCACCAGGAGTTCCAGGACTTCCGAAGGGAAATCTTGGGTGCCATTTGAGGGGTCCCCGTCAATGAGAACGCCCGCCATTCCCACGCACGGTCAGAGGCCGAGGCTAACGGGTCTCGCCCCTCAACAATCCCCCCAGAGTATGATGGCGACATTTTGAAACGCCTCCAAGAAATGGAGGAGCGCCTCGACCACTTTGGTAACGGCGACCCAAGAGCAGCTCAGGGGTACAGGCCGGTTCGTCCTCCTTTCTCCGCCCTCATCCTGCAGGCAGAGATACCCCGCAATTTCCGTCTGCCTCAGTTCGAGACATATGACGGCGAGGGCGATCCTGCTGATCACATGGAGGGCTTCAAAACCCTCATGATGATTCACAGTGCATCGGATCCCCTCCTGTGCCTAGCCTTTCCCGCAACACTCCGGGGTCCGGCTCGGGAATGGTTCTCCAAGCTCACCCCCGGCTCCATCTATTCTTTCGACCAGCTAGAGGGCAGCTTCCTCGCCCACTTCGTAACCAGCCGAAAGGCCGAAAGGCCGAAAGAACGAGTGCGTCCCTACTTGGACTCCGGCAAAAGAAGGGAGAGTCACTCCGAGTGTTTGTCCGAAGGTTCACCGCCGAGGCGAGGCCAGTCTCATCCCTCGACCCCAGCGTTGCCTCGGCAGCCTTCCGCCACAACGTCCGACATGGACAGCTGAAGGCCTCCCTGGCAAAGAAGCCGCCGATAGACTTTCCCGACCTCCTCAACCGGGTTGAAAAATATATTCGAGCCGAAGAGACCCTCAATCCAGAGGACCAGAAGGAAGTTCCCGGGAAGGGGAAGCGTAAGGCCGATGAGGTTTAGCTGGCGAAAAAAGCTCCAAGAGACGGGGGCTCCGCAAAGAAGGTTCTGCCGATCCCCCGCTGCGAGAGGTACACTCCGCTGACGCAGGACGTGTCGACAATCCTCTTAGCGATTGAAGACAGCGACCTCGTCCCCCCCCCCCCCCGACCATCCAACAACACCAGTAAGAAGAGGGATCAGCAGTTCTATTACCGTTTTCACCGGGACAATGGGCACGACACAGATCACTGCCGCGCCCTGAAGGACGAAATTGAGGCCCTCATCCAAAGAGGGTACCTCCGAGAATTCAAACGGGAAGGCACCCGGGAACAGAGGGACAACAGAAACAGGAGGGATTCCCCTCCTCCTCGAGGGCATCGACAGCGTCCCGAGCGGGATCCGGAGCCCGAGGAGCCTGAGGGTCAGACAATCCTGTATTGCGTCCACGGAGGGCCCATAGGAGGGGAATCCAACACTTCCCGCAAGGCCTTCATCCGGGATGTCAACACCGTCCAGGACCCTCTCTCCCCCCAGGTCCAGCAACTCCCTGTCTCCTTCTCAGGAGAGGATCTGGAAGGGGTCCGGCTCCCTCATTGTGACGCACTTGTCATCAACCTCAGCATGGCAAACTTCGAGGTACGGAGAATCCTCATGGACAACAGGAGCTCGGCCAACATTCTGTTCCTAGAAGCATTCGAGAACCTAAAGCTCTCCCGTGAGAAACTAAAGCCAGCCGGGTATACCCTGCACGGATTTTTCGGCGTCCCCGTGACTATAGAGGCGATCGTCACCCTAGACGTCACGGCAGGCACGACCCCGAACAGAAGGACCGAGTCCATGGATTTCATGGATGTGAATGTAAAGTCAGCCTACAACGCCATCCTCGGCCGTCCAGGGCTCTGCTCCCTCCAGGTGGTTCCCTCGGCCTACCATCAGAAAATGAAATTCCCTACCAACACTAGCATCGTAGTTGTCCGATGAAATCAGGAAGCAGCACGTTCGTGATACATGACGGCGATCGAAAGCGGGGTGTTTCCCCTCGATGCCGTCGAGCTGGAGCCCGAAAGAACCCAGCCAGAGCCAGAGCCGGCGGACGAGCTGCAAGATGTCTCGTTCGAGACAGGGGATGCGTCGAAGCACTTCCGAGTAAGCTGCTCCCTCGCTCCCGACCTCAAGTCTGCCCTAATCGCATGCATTCGGCGCAATGTCGACCTCTTTGCCTGGAAGCCCTCTGATATGCCCGGTATCTCCGAAGATCTCATCATGCACAAACTCAGCGTGATTCCCGGGTCGAAACCAGTCGTCCAAAAGCGGCGCAAGTTCGCTCCTGAACGACAACAGGCAGTAAACGCAGAAGTGGACAAGCTCTTGTCCGCGCATTTTGTACAAGAGGTCAACTATCCCGAGTGGCTGGCGAACGTTGTCATGGTGAAGAAGGCGAGCGGGGGTTGGAGGATCTGCATAGATTTTACCGACCTCAACAAGGCATGTCCCAAAGATCCGTTCCCTCTCCCCAGCATTGATGCCCTGATCGATGCTACCTCGGGTCACGAGCTCCTTTCATTCATGGATGCCTTCTCAGGCTATAACCAAATCTAGATGTTTCCTCCGGACATCGCCAAGACGTCCTTCGTTACAGACCAGGGACTGTATTGCTACCGGGTCATGCCCTTCGGGCTGAAGAACGCCGGTGCCACCTACCAGAGGTTCGTAAACCGAGTCTTTAAAGATCAAATCGGGCATAATATGGAGGTATACGTCGACGACATGCTCGTCAAAAGTCAACAAGGACAGCACCACGTCGCTGACCTGGAAGAAGCCTTTGGGGTCCTTCGAACCCACAACATGAGGCTCAACCCGGCGAAGTGCGCCTTCGGCGTCTCCTCGGGGAAGTTCTTAGGGTTCATCGTCAGCCAGCGTGGCATCGAGGCGAACTCCTAAAAAATTCAGGCCATAATAGACACGGCCCCTCCCAGGAATGTCAAAGAAGTCCAGAGGCTAACGGGTAGACTGGCGGCCATCGGCCGTTTCCTCTCCAAGTCTGGAGAGAAGTCCCTTCCGTTCTTCAAGGCACTGCACGACACTGGAAGGTTCGAGTGGGGTACTCAACAGCAAGAGGCCTTCACACAGTTGAAAGAGTACCTTGTCAACCCTCTTCTCCTCAGCAAGCCCGAACCAGGGGAGCCACTCTGGCTCTAACTTTCTGCTTCGGAGAACGTGCTCAGCGCCGTCCTCGTTCGAGAAGAGGAAGGGATTCAAAAGCCCCTCTACTGTGTGAGTAAGGTCCTGCTCGACGCCGAGACCCGGTATTCCAGGATGGAGAATGTGGCATACGCCTTGGTCATAGCCGCGCGAAAGCTCCGCCCTTACTTTCAAGCGCATTCGATCTAGGTAATCACGGATCAACCCTTGAAGGCAGTGCTCTACAAACCCGATAGCTCCGAACGACTAGTCAAATGGTCGATCGAACTCAGCCAGTACGACATCGGCGATCAACCAAGAACGTTCATCAAAGGGCAGGCCCTCGCCGTATTCATCACAGAATGCACCATCTCCGACCAACCCGGGAGCAAAGAAGCTGACCAGACGTGGGAAGTTTACGTCGACGGCTCCTCTTGCAAAACGGGGAGTGGTGCGGGCATCATTCTTCGAGGTCCGGATGGTTTCCTCCTCTAGTATTATCATGATTGTAATCGGCACGTCATGCCTGGTCTTTTGTAAAGTTCAAATATGTTGTAAATATGCCAGCTTTCTTAAAACAAGCATATGGCTCCCTATTTTGTTACAAATAAAGAACATATCTCGAGCACGGTGCTCGGATAACAGTGCGAGCCAGGAAAGCTTCCCTTACAAGCTTGGGGCTCGGTGCTCGGATAACAGCGCGAGCCAGAAAAGCTTCCCTTACAAGCTTGGGGCTCGGTGCTCGGATAACAGTGCGAGCCTGAAAAGCTTACCTTACAAGCTTGGGGCTCGGCGCTCGGATAAGAGTGCGAGCCAGGAAAGCTTCCCTTACAAGCTTGGAGCTCGGTGCTCGGATAACAGCGCGAGCCTGAAAAGCTTCCCTTACAAGCTTGGAGCTCGGCGCTCGGATAACAGCGCGAGCCTGAAAAGTTTCCCTTACAAGCTTGGGGCTCGGTGCTCGGATAACAGCGCGAGCCTAAAAAGCTTTCCTTACAAGCTTGGGGCTCGGTGCTCGGATAACAGCGCGAACCTAAAAACCTCCCCTTACAAGCTTGGGGCTCGGTGTTCAGATAACAGCACGAGCCAGAAAAGCGTCTCTCCCTGAGAACAACTGTGGGAGCTCGGCATCGGCCCCGAGCAAGGCGGGTGCCTTCTTCAAGGCACCGCGACCTTGATACTCGGCGATGACCCTCTACTATGCCTGCAACTGTCTTTCTCACCGGTATGGGGGCTCGGCATCCGTCCCTCGCTCGGTTTGGGCTTCTTCAAGCTCATTAACCTATGTACGAGGTGATATCCGCCAGCCACGCCCACACCGTCTCTCCCTGAGAACAACTACGGGAGCTCGGCGTCAGCCCCGAGCAAGGCGGGTGCCTTCTTCAAGGCACTGCGACCTTGACGCTCGGCGGCGACCCTCTGCTACGCCAGCAACTGTCTTTATCACCGGTATGGGGGCTCGGCATCCGTCCCTCGCTCGATTTGGGCTTCTTCAAGCTCATCAATCTATGTACGAGGCGACATCCGTCAGCCAGGCCCGCACCGGCTCTCCCTGAGAACAACTGCGGGAGCTCGGCGTCGGCCTCGAGCAAGGCGGGTGCCTTCTTTAAGGCACCGACCTTGACGGTCGGCGGCGACCCTCTGCTACGCCTGCATCTGTCTTTCTCACTGGTATGGGGGCTCGGCACCCGTCCCTCGCTCGGTTTGGGCTTCTTCAAGCTCATCAACCTATGTACGAGGCGACATCCGCCAGCCACGCCCGCACCGTCTCTCCCTGAGAACAACTGCGGGAGCTCGGCGTCGGCCCCGAGCAAGGCGGGTGCCTTCTTCAAGGCACCGCGACCTTGACGCTCGGCGGCGACCCTCTACTATGCCTGCATCTGTCTTTCTCACCGGTATGGGGGCTCGGCATCCGTCCCTCGCTCGGTTTGGGCTTCTTGAAGCTCATCAACGTTGTACGATGCGACATCCGCCAACCACGCCCGCACTGTCTCTCCCTGAGAACAACTGCGGGAGCTCGGCGTCAGCCCCGAGCAAGGCGGGTGCCTTCTTCAAGGCACCGCGACCTTGATGCTCGGCGACGATCCTCTGCTACGCCTGCAACTGTCTTTCTCACCGGTATGGGGGCTCGGCATTCGTCCCTCGCTCGATTTGGGCTTCTTCAAGCTCATCAACCTATGTTCAAGGCGACATCCGCCAGCCACGCTCGCACCGTCTCTCCCTGAGAACAATTGCGGGAGCTCGGCGTCGGCCCCGAGCAAGGCGGGTGCCTTCTTCAAGGCACCGCGACCTTGATGCTCGGCGGCGACCCTCTGCTACGCCTGCAACTGTCTTTCTCACCGGTATGGGGGCTCGGCATCCGTCCCTCGCTTGGTTTGGGCTTCTTCAAGCTCATCAACCTATGTACGAGGCGATATCTGCCAGCCACGCCCGCACCGTCTCTCCCTGAGAACAACTGCGGGAGCTCGGCGTCGGCCCCGAGCAAGGCGGGTGCCTTCTTCAACGCACCGCGACCTTGACGCTCGGTGGCGACCCTCTGTTACGCCTGCAACTGTCTTTCACCCACATGGGGGCTCGGTTACGACCTACTACTAGGTTTTAACAAAAAATTTTATCAAGGTTTAGAGCGTCCGCCTTTGACAGACGCCCCGAGCTTCGAGTCGATTTGTTGACCACACTCTCACCCGCGAACAACTCGGGGTTTATGGCTTTCACCTTCCCAAACCCCGAATTGTTCGAGGGTGGCAGGGGGGCGATCGACCCTCTGCTCTCTCCATCCCGAGCCAAACGCTCCGAGCCTTCGAGCCGTCAAGCTGGCCCTTCTCTCGCCCATGAACAACCCAGGGTTTACGGCTCTTACAAGCCCGAAACCCCGGACTGTTCGAGGACGGCAGGAGAGCCACCACGCTTCGGCTCTATCCGAACCCCCGAACCGATCGGTCATCCCACCGCTCACCAACGAACAACCCGGGGTCTCATGACTCTAACGGCCTGAACCCTGAATAGTCCGAGGGTGATCGGTGTTCCTTCGATCCGGAGTATACAGAAATACTGTGTTCTCTGGGCGCCCGCCTTCCGCAGGCACCCAAATCAAGCGACTCACTGCCTGACAACCAAAAAGGGGAGTGGGGATTATATAGCCCCCTGAGGCCCACATTTATTGCGTCTGGGAATATAAAACGACGGAAGGCGAAACGTCGCCATAAATACTCATGGGAATGCGAAACGTCGCCATTAGTGACGCAGTCGCGTCAGTGGCGACCCTTCACAGCAGACACACCGGCCACCCTCGGCAACCGAGACAATCAAGGTTCGAGAAAACGAATGCTATTATTATTACTCATTGCTTACAACTCAATGAATGTCGGTACAAATACAAAGAACAACTCACAAACTCACTTGCACTCGACCTAAAATTCAAACTCGGTGCCTCCTTCGGGGCTCTTCCCATGCTCGGTTGGATCGGCCCGGGAAGATACTCCCGCCACCGAGCTTCCTGCATCACCGGGCTGGGCCTCATCCAACAGAAATGTCGGAGACCGCCCCGGGGTCGAGTTGCTGGCCTCTTCCATCAGACTCGTGCCTAACACCAGCTTCAGCCTGTGAATCCCCAGCTCTTTCTCGACCATGGCTTCGTGAAGGAAGGACTCCGAAGCTGAACTCCTGCTCGAGGCATCCGAGAGGGACCAGTCCGTCTCGATTACCCACCAGTCCCGATCGGCTATGGCCTTCTTCAGGCGTGCCACCTGCAGACCGAGCTCCATAGACTTGGTCAGAAAATAAATAACGGTAGCCGCTCGGAACTCGGATGGTATCATGAGCCAAAAATTCCCCTTCTATCTCACGGAAGGGTCGACGCTCGGATAGCATCGCGAGCCACACTGCTTTCTATATTGCTCAAGGGAGCTCGGAGCTCGGATGGTATCGGAAGCCAATAATTCCCCTTCTATCTTACAGAAGGGTCGACGCTCGGATAGCATCGCGAGCCACACTGCTTTCTCTATTTCATAAAAGGGTTGACGCTCGGATAGCATCGCGAGCCACACTGCTTTCTCTATTGCTCAATGGAGCTCGGAACTCGAATGGTATCGCGAGCCAATAATTCCTCTTCTATTTCACAGAAGGGTCGACGCTCGGATAGCATCGCGAGCCACACTGCTTTCTCTATTGCTCAAGGGAGCTCAGAGCTCGGATGGTATCGGGAGCCAATAATTCCCCTTCTATCTCACAGAAGGGTCGACGCTCGGATAGCATCGCGAGCCACACTGCTTTCTCTATTGCTCAAGGGAGCTCGGAGCTCGGATAGTATCGGGAGCCAATAATTCCCCTTCTATCTCACAGAAGGGTCGACGCTTGGATAGCATCGCGAGCCACACTGCTTTCTCTGTTGCACAAGGGAGCTCGGAGCTCGGATGGTATCACGAGCCAAAAATTCCCCTTCTATTTCACAGAAGGATCGACGCTCGGATAGCATCGCGAGCCACACTGCTTTCTCTATTGCTCAATAAAGCTCGGAACTCGGATGGTATCGCGAGCCAATAATTCCTCTTTTATTTCACAGAAGGGTCGACGCTCGGATAGCATCGCGAGCCACACTGCTTTCTCTATTGCTCAAGGGAGCTCGGAGCTCAGATGGTATCGGGAGCCAATAATTCCCCTTCTATCTCACAGAAGGGTCGACGCTCGGATAGCATCGCGAGCCACACTGCTTTCTCTATTACTCAAGGGAGCTCGAGGCTCGGATAATATCGGAAGCCAATAATTCCTCTTCTATCTCACAGAAGGGTCGACGTTCGGATAGCATCGCGAGCCACACTGCTTTCTCTATTGCTCAAGAGAGCTCGGAGCTCGGATGGTATCGCGAGCCAATAATTCCTCTTCTATTTCACAGAAGGGTCGACGCTCGGATAGCATCGCAAGCCACACTGCTTTCTCTATTGCTCAAGGGAGCTCAGAACTCGGATGGTATCGCGAGCCAATAATTCCTCTTCTATTTCACAGAAGGGTCGACGCTCGGATAGCATCGCGAGCCACACTGCTTTCTCTGTTGCACAAGGGAGCTCAGAGCTCGGATGGTATCGCGAGCCAAAAATTCCCCTTCTATCTCATGGAAGGGTCGACGCTCGGATAGCATCGCGAACCACACTGCTTTCTCTATTGCTCAATGGAGCTCGGAACTCGGATGGTATCGCGAGCCAATAATTCCTCTTTTATTTCACAGAAGGGTCGACGCTCGAATAGCATCGCGAGCCACAACTGCAAACCACTATTCAGAGGGGCTCGGATCTCGGATGACACCGCGAGCCCCAACCACCCTCTACTATGCAGAAGGGCTCGGAGCTCGGATGACACCACAAGCCCCAACTACCCTCTGCTATTCGGAAGGGCTCGGAGCTCGGATGACACCGCGAGCCCCATGAGCCCCCTCCAATCACCGGAGCTCGTCTACCGACCTCCAAGTACTCAGTGAGCCGATCTCCAACAAAATCGACCTCAACGCACCCTCGCTCTTCCAACTAGCGAGGGGATTGTCCATCAACCATCGGTGCTCGTCGGCCGACCCCAAAGTACTCGGTGAGCCGATCTCCAACAAAATTGACCTCAACATCCCCCCGCTCTTCCAACTAGCGAGGGGATCGTCTACCGATCACCGGAGCTCGCCCGCCGATCCTTAGTGCTCGACAAACCGAGCCCCAATAGGAGACCTCGACGTCCCCTCGCTCTTCCAACTAGCGAGGGGATCGTCCACCAACCCTCGGAGCTCGTCTGCCGGCCCCTAGCGCTCGACAAATCGAGCCCCAACGGGAGGCCTCGACGTCCCCTCGCTCTTCCAACTAGCGAGGGGATCGTCTACTGACCCTTGGAGCTCGTCCGCCGACCCCTAGGGCTCGTCTGCCGACCCCAAGCCTCGGCGAGCGTCGCTCTGACTCTCCTACTCTTCTACACTTAGCCTCCCGCGCAAACTCCAAGAAGGGATCCCTTCCTCCTACCCCCTGGCCTCTTCGGGAAGTAGCAGATCCTACTTTCTCACCACAACATCCACCCTACTCTTCCTACGAAGGCGAAGAATCACTCCTACATGGCTGGTTCACCCAGCCCTACAGAAGTATGGGGCTTGTGATATGGGTTAGGAATGACGTGGCCCGTCCTGGGCCACAGGATCCTCCCAGGATGCGCGCACCTCCTGATCCTCCGGATCCGCCATGTCAGCATCGGAAAACTGCCTGGGCCGCTACCACGTCAGCCCGGAAACCGCCCGGACATCTGCCACGTCAGCCCTAAACCGCCGGGATTTCTACTGCTTCAGCTTCACGGGCAACCGGGTCCAGACTCGGCCCCAAATGGGTCCGACCCGGTTGGCATCTTCTATAAATACCAGACCCCTACTCCTTCTCAAGGTAATCAAAACTTTTCCCACCAAAACCCTAGTTACTGTTACTCTCTCTTAGTGACTGACTAGATCGTCGGAGGGTCTGCCACCGGGACCAACCCCGGTGTTCCGAGACCGTTTGCAGGTACACGAGACCATCGGATCCGAGCCTCAAAGATCCGAGCTGAGCATCAACCTCCACCTCACTACCACCTACCTCAGTACCGTTCGTCCAGTCGAGGGCCGTCTGCATAGGAGTTTCCTCTATCAATACAAATCGAGTAAGAAGTCACGCCTGGTGCATCCACACGCCTCCCAAAAACAAACCGCATCAATTAGTTAATTAAGTGTTTAATTATCTAATTAAACCTTATTTTCTAATTAATTTTATAATTAATAGCCTAACTAATTACTTACTAAACTAATTAACTAAACTAACACCAAATTAATTATATCAATTTTAATTTTTTTTAAATCAACTTTGTTTCTTCGATGAAACATCGTTTTTTCGTCTGGGATTTATTTATTTATTTAAAAAATTCATATTTTCTTAGGACGAAATATGATATTTCGTAAGATGCTTTTTGAATATAATAAAACATTAGAAAACGAAACATCATGTTTTGTGCCGAATCTTTTTTAAAATTTTAAAAATTCATATTTTCATCGGACGATGCTTTTAAAATATAATAAAATATTTCGGACGAAATATGATGTTTCGTCTGCCATAATATGCATATTATTATATTTCATCTCAAATATTGCTTTCTACCGTAGCAAAAAACTAAAAAAATGTTGAATACCACATGACTGCAATACTTTCATTGCTATAAAATGAATTTTATCCATAAATATCACACTACCGTTGATGCACTTATGATGGACTGAGATATATATATACTTGAGTTGGGGATGGCTAATACTACCTCCCAATTTTCAAAAATCCCCCTATGTTTTCAACATTTCACTATGTTATGTCACTCTTCGAAATTTGCAAAATATTTTACTATTACGGTCAAATTTTCTGGCTTCGTCCTTAATTACCATATCAAAACAAAAGATAAGAAGAAAAATTAAAACTAATAAGAATTTCGAACAAGAAAAGAAGAAAACGGGCGGGAAATGCCACGGCGTAAGAACGAACGCTCATGCCCGTTGAGATCCAACGGTCATCACAAGGACCCCACCGATAATTATAATTCAAGGGGCAAAATAGGAATCCCCAAAAAATCTTGTGATGCCAGGATCCAAGTGGGTCCCACCCTGACGTCGACATATCGGTGCGTGGGGTCATCCTCGACGCGGGGGCTACTACCTAAAGTCGACGCTGCGTATGATCCCCTGGGGCTTGCCGCACCGTACACGATGTGGGATCTCGAGTGTACGACACGTGTCCTTCCCACGTGGGCTTGTCGCCTTGGTCTCATTTACTTATCGTTAATATCAGACAGTTATAATTAAGATAGTAATTACCTAGTATTCATGTCAATATAGCCGAGGTTAGCAGAGTCTTGGTCCCATTATTTAATTAGCTTGTTTCAATTAATTAATTAATTAGTACTCCTTCCTTTGCAAAATATAATAAGTTATTCTAGGTGTTTTATTTTATTCATAAGAGCATCCACACTGGTGTTTTTCGTTTTTCGTTTTTTTAAAAAATGACAACTACAGTAATAATAAATAGGTAATTTGTCTGTAACAATGGTTTGCTAAAATTTGAACTAGACAAGACATGTTGTTTCGTCCCCGTTTTTTTTAAAAGTAATTTAATTAGTGATAAGGTATTAAACTAGTTTAATTAAATAAATTAAATAATAAAATATTACCTGAACCTAATTAATAACTACATAAACTAAGTTTACTACCTAAACTAACTGCCCACAATTCATGGACGGGACATGTTGTCCTGTCCCATGCATTTTTGCTTGAGATGGGCCAACTTGTCTCGTCCGAGCATATTTTTGATTTTTTTTTCCAGACGAATCTGATAGTCAGATTGAAAAGAAAAAAAAAACGTCAGACGAAACATGTTGTCTCGTCTCTTATAATTTGAGAATCGCAATTTTGTTTCTCAAAAATGAGAAGCGACTGTAGCAACTTTGCCATAAAAATGGCAAAATAGCAAACGATTGCAGTAGCTCCTTTCTCATAAAATGAGAAATTGGCAAATATAAGAAATGACTGTGGATGCTCTAACATAACTTACTTTAGGTGTTTGAGAAAATGTCTTATCATTCTTGAATATCTATGAACCAATTTTTATTTGAGATTTTTAGTTTTATCCTTATCCTTTTGGGTTAATGACCTATTGACACATATAGTTGATAGAAATTACCTACACTCATCTAAAGTGAAAATAATACTCCAACAGCACCCAAATTTTTATCATTTGGACCTAAAAGCACATGCCGTCTATTTCTCAGTTCAGTTAGCGGAATATTCTAAAAATATACATATTAACGGGTATAAACCATTTAAGAAGCATGTGAAAAGACCAAAATACCATTTCTTTTAAACCCCCCTTCCTCTCCTCTCCTTCTCTCCTTTCTCTCAAACCAACTCTTTCTCTGTCTTCCTTCTCACTCTTTGAAACCATAGCCCCCGAAGCTCCACCTTAGTGCCACTCTCACCACTGCCGCCACCAATCTACATATCCATCTCCATTTCCATCTCGTGCTCTCGAAATTCCCCCAAATCCCGAAACCCTAGCTTCTTCGTCATCTTCGTCCCTTTAAATTCAACACCCAAATGAGGTGTGGATTTCAGTAAAGCGGCATTTCGATTTTGACCCTAGTCCCCGATTGAGCCCCTCTCCATCTCCATATCGAAATTCAACCACTTCAAATTCAACCCTAGCCCCCAATTCAGCCCCTTTCCATCTCCATGTCAAAACCCATGTCTCCGATTTAGGTTCTTCATCTCCAAACTACCATTTCATTTGCGGATTTGGGTTCTTCAACTCCAAACTTCCATTTCACAATATTTGAGAGGGAAGTGCTTGATTCTCATACATGCTTTTAAGAATTTTGTTCAATTTCTTGCATTTTCTTTTGGTTGTGTGTGTAAACCATAAGTCACACTTGGATATAAGTTGATTATTTATATGATGAGTGAGTTACAATAATTTGATATTGCTTATAAGTTGACAGTGATTGTTGAAACTCAGCATGTATTTGTATATTAAAGTACAGGGCCGGCCCCCAAATTGAGGCAAGTGAGGCTGCCACCTCAGGCCCCCGATTTTTTTCCAATTTTAGGGGCCCACAAATTTATATTCCCTTATAAATATAGGCACGTATTTTTCACGTAAAAAAATATTATAATTAGGGGCCCAAAAAAATAATTATTTGGGCCTGTCGCATTGGGACCCCGGGAACTTAGGGTCGGCCCTGCTAAATTAATTGCTATCACTACTAATGTCTGGTTAAAGTGTCAAAAATCATTTTGTAATAGCAATTGAACTGGTTAAGGTATGCATGTATGTTTGTTCAAGGCAATTGACTTCATAAATTATTGTTTTGAAGCATATTTGGTTGCATGTGTAGTCCATGATGAGAATTATTGAAGGTGAGGTAAAGTTGTAGTAGCTAATATGGCTGTATTGATATGTGTTGACACTTGATCAATATAAATACCTTCTTTAGTACTACTGACACTTGATCAATTTTATTGAAATAACTCAGATGAGAGCTCCAGACTCTGTCAAGTTAGATTACAAACATCAAATGAACCACATATTTTTTATTGTTTCCTGGTGGTTTTTGTTTCTAATTAAAATATTCATTTTTGTGCATCCTTCATATCTGTTCTGAAGAAGTTGAAATAGTTGGCAAGGTAAACATGGATTATTTATGCATTTGAACTAGTTGGCATGACATTGCAATGCAACTCTAGCTAGTATATATAAAAGAAAAATGTGATATTTTTTCTTGTGATTATCCTCTTTGATCTAGTCCTAAACAGAGTTTAAGTAAATAGAGTGATAATGATCAAATAATTGAATGAATAAAGTTCTATCTACTCAAATATTTTGAGTTGCTTAGTAATTAGGGATATTCATCACCAATGTTTACTTTTAAGTCAAACGGCAACTTAAAATATGAGTATGCAAAAGCACTTTAAGTTTGTGACTTGTTGAGTAACTGGGTGAATTTATCTCAAATGTTTGCATTCGCGTCAAAAGACAAGTGACAACTTCGCGAGAGACAAAAAAAAATCTAGTTTGCTACTCAGTTTGCAGTAGTAAGAAGGGGTAATCACAGATGGAGTTGTTACATGCTATAATTACATTAATTACATGACAAAATAATTGGGTTTGGAATTATGAATGAATAATTGCATTGGAGAAAGTGAGTATGTTTAGTTTTACTTTATTTGCTATAGTTTATGTACTAAGTTGAAAATTAGATACTTGCATGATAAGACCTTTTAGTGTGGTGAGTTGAGCTTACCTATGATTATTATTCTTTGATTTACGATTTTATTTTTAAAAAAAATAAAATATATATAAAAAATATATACCCTCAATGACTGATGCTTCTATTTATTATATTCTTACTGTGTATTTCTTCTTCTCCTTTCTAAACCCTAACTGTCATCACATAAAATATCTGAATAGTAATTCCATTTGACAATATGATACGAGAGGGAAGTGTTCGATTTTCTGTTGCAATTTTGTCATACAATATTGTTCAATTTCTTGCAAATTATTTTGGATTCTCAGTAGGCAATGATGAGACACACAAAATAGTATTGTTGGTTTTCTATATGATACTTAGTTGTTCTTGATTCTGCATGGAAGTTATATATTATTCACCCAAACAATAATGAGAATAAATGGCAGTAGCTTGATTGCTGTTGTGTACAGTTATGAAATTATATCTGAGAATTATTTTGGGAATTATTCTGTAATATGAGTTGTTCTTGATTGATTATTCTTGTTTCTGAGTATTTTGGAAAATATTCTATTTTTTGAAATTATCTTTGGGAATTATTTTTAGATTGGTATTTTTTGCTGCTGCTCAGGCTTATGTTATTGTAAAGTTTATTGATGTATCGATTGAGTTCAAGTGGCATGAGATACTCTTTACATATTTTTGCATTTGAACTAGTAGGCATGACATTACAATGCAACCCCAGTGACACGCTTTTTTGGAATTATTTTGAAAAACTGATGCTAAAGTAATTATATTCTGAGCCTACTAATAATTGTTTAATATATTGTTTAGTTTCATGGACTAGTAATTGTTTAATATATTGTTTAGTTTCATGGATATACAGATACATAATTATTATGTTAATTTGTGGTTGGAAGAAGAAGAAGAAGAAGAAGAAGAAGAAGAAGAAGAAGAAGCAGCAGCAGCACTAGCAAAGAAATTTAAGAAGCAACAACTTGCTTGTTTTGAAGATGAAAAACAAAATTGTGAGATACAAAAGTAGAAGAAGTTTCTGAAGAAGCAATAGCAAACAGAGTGACGTAAATGAAGAAATTGAAGAAATTGAAGAAATTGAAACTTATATAATGATGAACTGATTGCTTGCTCTTATGTACATAAAAGTTGTCTGTTTGAGATTGCTAGCTCTTATGTAATATTGAAGAACATAATATTGATTGTGCATTTGAAGAACAAAGTAAATATATGCAGATAAATCATTGATAAAGTGTACATTAATTTCAAAAAACAAGTACAAAAATATGTTTATAATTATTTTTTCCAGTTTGACAAGTTCATACATAACCATCATTTATAAAGAGTGTACTACATGCTTTTGTTACTGGTGAAGAACAAGGCCAATATTGTTTTTTATACAAGTTTTTTTTTATTGTTGTTCACACATACACCATCATAAATATACAAGTTTTGTACATGCTTTTGCTACTTATGCCTAGGCGGCTACTGCGTATGCTTAGGAAGGTGCTAAAGTTGCTACTGTTGCTGCTTATGCTTTTGCTGCTGCTGCTGAAGCTTTTGCTGTTGTGCATTGGTTTGCTATTGCTGAAGCTTTTGCTGCTACAATTTATACATACATCATCATAAATATATAATATTGATTTTAATTGCTTGTGGATGGAAGTACATACACTCATCTTTTCTTTTGGTGCTAACTTCTTCATTGGTCTTAATTGCTTGTGTTTTGAAATGTATATTACTAAAACACTGAGCCTATTTTGATATCAAATATCACTGTGTTGAGACAGTCCAGGCCTGTACTTTCCTCCACACATTGTACTTCCATCCAAATATTGTCGGTTGGATTAGTAACCTTTGGCGAGCCACACATTTTCCCAACCTTAGCGACCTTTATTTTTAACAATCTAGGTTGGGGGAAAGAAGCTGGAACCACTTCCCAGAACAACTGATCAGTCAGTATCAGTAAAGTAACAGTCTGGTGTATAGAAGCTTTCAATGTAGACCCAAGGACAAATCTATCATTTAATCTATCAGTATAGTAATAGTCTGGTTCTTCCCAAATTCCTAAGGCCGTTTTACAAATTTTCACTTTATTATTTGGGTATCAACATCATTGAAACTTGTATAGTGAATGGCTGATTTTTTAGTTTTTGTTTACTTCATAATTGGAGTGATTGAGTTCAAAGAAACCTTGCTCATCTTTTGGCAGCATCATCATTGATCTTTTTGTGTTTTTTGAAGTGTGTATCACTGAATCACTGATCATATTTTGGCAAGTTCATTGGGTTTAGGCAATTGTGAAAGGTGTATTAGTGAACATCTTTTAATAGTTTTTAGAGATGAACATGAGTAATTGCCAAATACTGCACATATTTGTCTTTGAGACTGCTATATATAGCCAGCAGTAGAAATGTGTTGGACATCATGTTTCTATTGAACATGATTCTAAAAAAAAAGAGGAAGAAGATGAAAAAGAGTATTACTCTCACTGTTGGAGATAGATGCACGTCCATGTTAGTCTACAAGTTTATGTTGGGTTTCCCTCAATGGGTTGGGAAGACTGCCGCCTTTGTCTCTTTTCTTCATTCTTTTGAATGTAGAAGTAGCTATTCTCATCCCTTCATATACTTCCATTCACCACCATAAAGCAGAGTGCAAGAATCCTCTGGTTTGAAGGATGGAGTAGTAGAGAGTATCACAATGTAATCATGCTACCTTTCAACTTCTTGGCATGCACCCCTCGCAATCATGCAACAAGTAGTATGAATATGTGGGGTGCATGTCAAAAAGTTGTAAAGTACATTAAATACACTCTGACACCCACTACTTCTCCAACCCCAAAACTAGCGAATTGCGGTCTCTGTCTAATGCTGGTGAATGGAAGTGTATGCAGAGAGAAAAACTGCTATTTATGCATTCATAAAGGCAGAGTCAGTAGTCCTCCCTACTCGTTGAGAATAAACCCAACATGTACTTGTATACTAAAATAATTGCTGCCTTCCCGAATGTCTGGTTAAAGTGTCAAAAACCATTTTATAATAGCAATTGACTTCAGTAATGTATGCATTGTATGTTTGTTCAATCTGAAGTTGTCATGCCCCGCTTCCCAAGATACGAGAACACAAACATGTAACAAAGATCCAGCGAATGATAGAAATATCCATAGCTGTAACAGATTAACTCAACAATATAAAATATAATCACAACCACGCATGAATAAGAAATCACATAAACCATGAATATAATTCAATAATCCATTAAATAAATCCATAAAGTAATATCCAACATCTGGAAATAAACTGCGGGTCGACGCCCGAAAATATAATGTACTGAAACAAATGTAAAACAATAACCAATCTACTAAGATAAAATGTTGATTAGATTTTAAACAAGGGAATAGCAATAAAGCGGGAACTAAGTCATAGTTCTTCTAGAAAGCTTGTTCACCAAGTCCTTCCGGTAACTCATCTTCGATATCTGCAAACTCATCAACTAGAGGAGAAAAAATATTGTCCGTTAGAGCAAGTTACAGACAGTAAGTAGCAGAAGAAAAGAAGCAAGGAAACATGGTATATCAAGAAATAATGAACTAGATCAAAGTCAAGTGTCAATAACAAGGGATGATAATGAAAGCAAGTGTTTGGAATTAACGATGCAATAAACAATGACTGTAAACACTGATTCAGATCAATAACGATAATCATGAACAAGAATACAAATGTCAATCTAAGTTAATTAATATTTTATTTTCTAATGCACTCAATCCTACGTCCCATACCACAGGTTCGGGTGCATATAATCAAGTAATGTTTAGACTCTAGTGGTAAATTCTATAGGTCCATATACTCTGGTCTTGCAATAAAAATGACCAATGACCGATGACCGATACATGATACAATCGGGATATTGTACTCAGTAAACCACAATCAATCGATAACCACTAATTAATAACATGTCCAATAATAACGACCGATATGAGAAACATGGTCCCCCTTCCAAATACACTTTTCTATATTGTCCACTGCTAGATCTTTCCCTTATTACCCTGGCTTGTTAATTTTATGACACAAAAATGTGAGCATGCAAGAAGATGTCAAGGTTGTGTAATGCAAGGTGTAAATAAATCTACTCATTACATGCAAGGTAAAAAGTATTTACTCTAAATCAATAAAAAACATACATTCTAGATAGCAAGACGATGCTGTATAAAAACAGAGATTCTCGTTGCTGCAGAAAAGCAAAACTGGAGCTGTTAAAAGTTCTAGAAACTAGACTCTCTGCCGGTTCCAATGGATATACACACGACACATAATAACTACAGAAAACAGATGAATAATCTCAATCTTTACTGATTTTATGTTCAGGCAGAATCTTAGGACCATGCTGCATGTATATATCGGGTCTGTATACTAATCAAATAATTCTACAAAAATTTAGGGTGACTCCTAATAATGTCTAGTTACAACCATATTAATTTCAAATTTTAATTCTACTGTTAACATTTTCTTTCAACTAACAATTCACGGCGATACACGTGTAAACGGCAAATCTGGAAATCTAGACCTAGCAGCATTAAAAGTGTGATAACTTTTAGTTCATAAATCGGAATCTAGTTCTGTAAAAAGTTCTGAAAAATATATTCAAAAAGCTACAGATGATGTTTACAAAGTTTTATTAAATTACAACAGGAACTAGGTCAAAAACTCAAATCAACACAGAGCAAACAGCAGGCGGCAAGTAGGTTATTATTAAAAGACAACAAAATAACCAAGTAAGCATATGATTTCGAAGCAAAGATTACAGAAACTCATAGTCAATCTTTAGGGCGGAATTTTACTATTGATGAGACAAATTATTATCAACAAAGCATGATCATCACATTCAAACGAAAGCATTCAATCATCAATGTCAATATACATGTTTATAATCTAAGTATTCATGTCATGTATGCATGTGACTATGTATAACAGGCTTGGGTTTGAATCAAGGAAAAGGGTAGGAAAAGATGACTACTACTTGGTTTCACCGATAAATCCGTAATAGTCTCTTTGACGGGTATCAACAGATAAATATGATAATTGAAAGAGAAGCTACTTGCGGAGATCAAAGAAAATTTTTGAACAAGAACAATAAAACTAGTTCAAGAGAAACTTGCCTTTTGACGATTTTTTCGAATATAATGAAGAATAAAGGGACGGGAGTTCCGACGACGCAGCACGTGCAACTACAGGTGGAGCACGTGCAAACACGGAACAACAAAACATCAAATGCAGCAACCGCCAACACAGCAAAACAGCAACAACAGATCACCCAACCGCACAACAAACAGCCAAAACAACCAATAGCAAGGGCGGCATAGCAATAGCAATAGCGGAAACCCAGTAAGAGACAATGGCTTCGACTTCGACTTCGACTTCGACGGTGAATGGAGGCGGTGCACAGGGGTGGTGATGCTGGTTGCGGTGGTCGAGCGGGATGCAAACGGTGGGAGTCGAGGAGGGCGGTGCTACGGTTGGGTTCAACACAGAACAGAGGAAGAAGAAGGTTGGGGCGTCGACAGTGGAGAGACAGGGGTCTAACGACGAGGATGGTCGGGGATGATGGAGGATTGTGGTGGAGTGGCTAGTGGCGGAGTTCGGCGGCAATGGCGACGGGATGCTGACGGGTTCAGTCGATGAGGGTGCTTCCATAGGTTTGTGGAGGTTGAAGGTGACGAGGGAACGGTGAATGATGGAGGGGAGCGACGGCAGTGGTGGTGATGGGTTGTCGAAGCGGAAGATGGGGGAAGATGGTGAACAGGGGATGGTGAAGAAGATGAAGGCAGGGGGTTGTCGATGAGGCGACGGGGAAGAAGAGGGGGAGGTCTATGATGGTGGTGGCAATGGCATTGAGGTCGAGGATGGGGATGAGGGCGAGATGGCTGTTGCGGTGGTCAGAGCGACGAGGATGAGGATGAAGACGAGGTGCAGGGATGGATTTGAAAAGAAACAGAGGAGCGGGAGAGAGATTAGCGGTGGGGGTAATTACAGGGGATTAGGTTAATGATAATTAGGGTGATTAGGGTTAGGGTTAAAAAAGTATTATAACAAGGGTTAGAAGTGGGTTAATGGGTTTCGGGTTAACGGGTTATAGGGTATGGGTCCAATAAGAATGGCTTTGGGTTTAAAAATCATTAGAAAAATAAGTAGAAGCATATTAGATAAATTAGAGTATTCAACATACAAAATTTAAATAGGTTGTACAAAAATTTCAGGGTTTAACAAAAATAAGATTAATTGGAAGAATACAATTGGATTAAGATTAAACTTTTTACAAATAATTAGAATAATCAAATATTAATAATATACTTGGTTTGGGTTTAAAATAATAAATTAAATAATAGATATAGATTGGGTTAACATAGAGTTTACGGTGTCACACATTATAAATAATCGAACGATGAAGTTGGACTTGATCGAGGCTTAAATATAAATAATTTATCAAATAAGAAATGAAATAAAAAATAAGATAAGATTTGTGCAGAAATATGTATAATCATTCAGAAAATACTTACAAATACACTTGTTGATTAGAAATGACTTTGTTACCGCTAAATCTGGTGTGGGGGCAAACAGATAGTATTTGTGTATTCTTAGGGGAACCGAATAATCAAACCTTAACTTTTTCCGCCGAAGTTTGACCGTTGACTCCTGTCGTTCACTTGTAAAAAGTGCGAGACACCGGGGTTGATCCCGGCGATGCACCCTCCGACGCTCAAGTCAGTAATCAGAAAGATTATGAGAGAGCGTCAATTGGCAAAAGATTGATTACCTCTTAATGGTGGTGGATGGAGGGTATTTATAGCCACCTTTGGGATCAGATTAAGAATGTAATCTCTAGGATTAGATTAGGAATGTAATCCCTAATTCCCAGTGAAAGGATAGATACGAATCGGGGCCATTGATTAGGATTAATCAGAAACCCTAATTCTATCCTGCTGGACCGGGTTTGCTGCAGGTTGAAACCCACACCCAGTTGAGATGGGCCCATTCACAGGCTATTGGGTTTCCCCAAGAGAAGACCCAGTACCCGCTTCAGACCCATTTATAGGTAAAATTACCATTTTGCCCCCAAGCTTTGAGATTCGTGCCCGATTTGGACGGTTCCGATTTAACCCTATTTTTAGCCATATCACGAGCCCCTCACTCCCGAAGACTGAGTTTGATCAGCCTTTGAGGAGTAGTTTTACTGTTTTGATGGCTTGCGGAGTTGTATCGGAGTCCAAATGGGAGGTTTCGATTCTTCGTATGAGGTAGTATGGTGATTTTTTGAGTTAGTTGCGCGTTCTAAGTTGTTCTTGAGCCCCTCTGGTTTTCCGGCATTTTCCCTTAATTTTTATCGATTTTTCGAATCACTTATTTAATTTTGCGAAGTGTTGATTCGTCGTTCGGGGGTCTTAATCAACCACTCTAGGCAATAATTATTTACTCAGGGGCTCAAAAATATTTTCCCGAATTTATAATTATTTTTTGGAATTTTTAATTAATTTTCCCAATTTTTTAATCATTTTTTCGCAATTTTTAAATAAATAAAACGATTTTAATAAATAAAAATTAATTTTTAATACCGAATTACGTCGTGGCGCGATCTGGGCCCTCCATCAGAGTTGAGCGCGGTTTTCTAGAGGATCGGACGGTCTAGATAGCTCGGTGAGTTTTTTCTTTGTATGTGAGGGTCGGCACCTCGGTACCTCGGCTCGGATCCTCGGTAGCTCAGTGGATCGGCGCGTAGCGATCTGCCGAGCTACATGGCACGATCCGGAGCATCCATTGTGGTGCAAATTCCAAAAAAACACTATCTTGTCATTTTGTGGACGTGGCATGATCTGAGCCGTCCATCGTGTTCTAGCACGTTTTTTGACAAGGTCTAACGGTTGAGGCAGGTCGACTCCATTTTTCTTCAAATGTGAGGGTCGGTACCTCGTCACTTTGGCTCGAATCCTCGGTAGCTCGGTGGGTCGGCGGGTAGCGACCTGCCGAGCTACTTGGCACGATCTGGAGCGTCCATTATGGCGCAAATCCCAAAAAAATGCTATCTTGTCGTTTTGTGGACGTGGCATGATCTGAGCCGTCCATCGTGTTCTAGCACGTTTTTTGAGAAGATCCAATGGCTGAGGTAGGTCGGCTCCATTTTTCCTCAAATGTGAAGGTCGGTACCTCGTCACCTCGACTCGGTGACTCGGTAGGTCGTCCTCCGCCCCCGTCGCTCGATAGCTCAGCTAAGCTGTTCGGTAGCTCGGCTAAGCACTCCGGTGGCTCGACAGCTCGTCCTCTGCCCCCAGTAGCTCGGTTTATGCATCATGATTTTGATTTCTAAAATTCCAAACTCGTCACCTCGGCCCGGGAGGATGGTGGCTCGGTGACTCGACCGAGCGCTCCGGTGAATCAGGAGCTCGGATCGAGTCTTCGAACCACGTGGTGAGATCCGAGGCGTTCATCATGGCGCGTATGACGAAGTTGGAGGTTCAGATCGCGAAAAAACGTTATCTTGTCGTTTTGTGGGCGTGGCGTGATCTGAGCCGTCCATTATGTTTTGACGCGAATTTTGAGACAATCTGATGGTGAAACTAGTTCAGCGGTATTTTTCCCCATATGTGGAGGTCGGTACCTCGTCACCTCGGTGCGGGAGGATGGTGGCTCGGTGGTTCGACCGAGCGCTCGGTGAATCAGGAGCTCAGATCGAGTCTTCGAACCACGTGGTGAGATCCGAGGCATTCATCATGGCGCGTATCACGAAGTTGGAGGTTCAGATCACGAGAAAACATTATATTGTTGTTTTGTGGGCATGGTGTGATCTGAGCCGTCCATCATGTTTTGACGTGAATTTTTAGACAATCTGACGATGAAACTGGTTCGGCAGTATTTTTCTCCATATGTGGAGGTCGGTACCTCGTAACCTCGTCAGATTGCCTCGTGGCTCGGCGAGCCACGAGTCGTCGAGTGGTGGTGTTAAGCGGACCGACGAGCCTTTCCCTTGGAACATCGTAGCTTTCCCTGTTTTGTCATTTTGCCTTCCCTTAGTGGGCCATAAAACGTTTCGAAAGCCCAACAGTCGCTTTCTTGGCTATAAGTTCTCACCCCCCTCACCCCTTAGCTTATTTCTTACTTTTACACCCAAGTTTTTATTTTTGCTCTCGATTTGCTCTGCCAGCGGCGATTTGCACTCCAAGGTGGTTGTGCTAGCTGTCGCGTGGGCCAGGCGATTTCCGGCGAACTATTTCTGACCGTGAACGTCACTTCAAAGCTACGTCACATCAAGGTCAGTCCTCTTTGCCTTAGATATTTATTCGAGATGTCAAGAGTGAGCTCGGGAAGTGAGGCATCGTCCTTGGGAGGCCAAAGCGCAGAGGAGAGGAGGGAAGTAGTGAGCCGTAGAAAGGGGAAGGAGGTAGTAGGGTTGTCTGCGACCGAGGAGAAGAAGAGAGTAGGGGCCCGATCTTTGATAGTCGAGGAGATTGTGGAGACTGAGAGACGAGCCCCCGAGTCGGGTCAGATGCTTGGCCCGCTGTCCGGTCATGTCGAGATAAGGCAGTACAACAGCGATCTCCTGAGTAAAGCGATCATTGGTCGCTCGGCGCTTATGAGGAGAATGACCCGAGGGAGGTCACCGAGGTGGATGATCTTGCTTCGGTGCTATCCGGCGGGATCTCCTCCGGATTAGGAAGGGGTTCGCCATCCTTCCGGAGTATAGGCTGATCCTCCCCGGCCCCGGGATGCGAGCGCACACCATCCTGTCACAGGGCACGTGCGTCTTCAACTTCGACTCCTTGAACGCTGGTCTGCGCTTCCCTCTTCACCCCTTTGTGTTGAAGGTCCTTCGCTGGTACTGTCTAGCCCCTGTGCAGTTCATGCCGAACACTTGGCACCATGTGCTCGCCTTCTTGCTCCAGTGCCATATTGCGAAAGTTGAGCCAGACCTCGTCATCCTTCGAAGCTTATACCGAATCAACCGGATGACCAAGCTTGAGCCTCGCTATTACTTGTCACCCCGGAGAGGCGTTAAGTTAATAGAGAATCCGGATTCGATAAAACATTGGAAGGAGAAGTTTTTCCTGATAAAGGGGCCTTCGATATTGGACCTCCCGACTCGGTGGAAGGCGGAGGTGCCGAAGTTTGCCGAGGAGGAGGTGGCAGCAAGATAATCGCTACACAGGTCGGGCCTTAGTCCGATCGACCCGAGTACGCTCCTGACATCTCACTGCAATTCTTTTCTAATGCCTTGTACGTTTTTCTAACCTTTTTTTTCTTTTGTTGCTTTGAACAGAGGCGCCGAAGATGGATTTTATGGGTATGATGACGGAGCAGAGCAAAGTCGCTGACGGCAGGAAGAGGAAGAGGACGAGCACGGGTCCTACGTCCGGCCGACCCACCAAGGCTCCCTCAGTCGTTACCGCTCCTACTCCTGCTCCTCAGGCACCGTCTTCGGTGGTGGCCGTCCTTCCTGACCCGTCTGCCCCGGCAAGTGAGACTTTCTCCATCTCGGCGGTGCTGGCGCTCGAGGCCCCTTCTTTGACTCCTCAGACCGAGGAGATTTTGACCGAGGCCCACAAGAAGTTGTTCGTCTCCGACTGGCGGGTGAAGAACCACGACGGCTTCTTGGGGCGATTCGCAGATGTGCATGTAGGCGGTCAAACATCTCGCGACCCCGAAGGACCGAGCCGCCCTGAAGGCGGGGACGACCGGCGACGACACCTTTGAAATTGCTCGGTCGCTTATGTCGGTAAGTCTTGACTCTTTCTTTTTTGAAAATTTTCTAAGTCCACAGCTCGGTTTTTCCTGCATCCTAATTACTGCTTTTTGCAGGCCACTTGCCACTTCGGCCACCTCGTCCAAGAATTTGCCGAGCAGGAGAGGGAGGTGAAGGCCTTCAGTGACAAGGACTGAGCGGAACGGGCAAGGACCGTGAAGCAGCTCGATGCGGAGCAGCGTCGCTCGGAGGCCTTGGAGGCTCGGGTCGCCGACCTCGAGGCAGCCTTGGAGCGAGCGAAGAAGAAGCTCGCTGCGGAGGTCGCCAAGGCCGACGAGGAGAGGGCCGCAGCGGCGCAGGCCTTGGAGGTGGTGAAGGCGGAACAAGCCGAGGCGGTGGAGAAGGCGAGGAAGGAGATCGAAGCCGAGGCAAAGAACCACATGGCCAAAAACATGAAGCTGTCTTACGCGAGAGCGCTCGACCATGTTGAGGCTTGAATCCCTGGCTTCGAGAGGGTGGGTTACCGATTGTGGCCCGGCGGCAAGGAAGAAGGCGTAGAGGAGGAGGGAGAAGAGGAGGAGGAAGAAGAGAAGGAGGGCGAGCAGCGGGACGGCGAGGCGCCCGCCAATTCGGTGATCGTGGCGGCCGACCCCCACGCCGTGGTGATGGGAGGCGAGGGGACATCTACCGAGGTGCCTGTGTCCGAGCTGCCGCCCCAGGTGGACCCTTGATCCCCTCGCTTTTGTAAAAAATTTTTCTTTCTTTTAATGTACTGCCTTATAGCGGACTGGCCACTGCTCTTCTGATGTGAATAAAATTTTGTTCGAACCATTTTCTCAAATGTTGTCCAAGTGTTGAGTTTTCTTTTCAAAATTTGGCTAAGTGTTGGACTCGAAATTTCTTTGAAACTCGGCAAGTGTTGAGCACTGCCTTTTGTCTTTTTGTGTTGATATGCTTCCGTCTTTCAGATCATCGAACTCAGTTCGGACTCCGAAGTAGTCCGCCTTCGTGTAGAACTACAGAAGCGGTCTCGCGAAGCTCGTCTCGAAGGCGAGGTGGAGTTGCGCAGGAGGGTGTTATTCGACGTTGAGAAAGAGAAAAGCGAGCTGCTGGCAGAGGTTTGCCATTTGGAAATAGCTGAAGAGGAGCTTTTGGCGGAGGAGGACGAGTTAACCTCGGCAGTGGGAAAGCTGATGGCTGAGCGCGACGAGCTCACGGTGAAGGTCGAGCAGTTGAGGAGGGTTACAGTCGACAAAAGCATCGAAGTGACCAACCTTCGTCGCATTATCGCTGACACTGCTGGTGACGCAGGTTCGGCTAACCTTCCTCGGTTCAAAATATCTGTGAAGGATGATACTTTGAAGGATAGGATTGTCGAACTCGAGGAAGAGGCCGCCCGCCTTAAGCCTCAGCCTGTGAGAGTTAACGTCCGAAGCACTACGTGTACTCGCGAAGAAAGCGAGAGGCGAATCTCCTTCTACGAGCTTGCGACTTGTCCACCTGCCGTCAGGAGGAGTCTGGCTGATGCTCAGAGTGGTGTGGCTGTTTCGTCTAGTGGCGCCTCCGTTGGAGCCACAGTTAGAAGCAGTGCCAAAGAGGCGTCTCGGTACGTCGGCCTAGAAACGAGCTCGGAGGTTAAGCGGCACCGCCCCCGTGTGTCCCTGAACTGAAATGTGTCTGTTCTGAAGAAGCGTTAAATAAGTTGTATTATGCTTCTTTGAGTTTTTGTGGTACCTTGTTGTAGTAACTTGGTGTTGTAACTCGAACGTTTTGTTTGTTGAACTCTTTAATAAAATAAGAGTTCGTTTACTTTTTAATGTTCTTGTGTTGGAGATGTAGGGTGGCCCCTCTAGTTTTGGAAACGAACCAGAAGATCTAAATGTTAGTTCTTCCGAGTACTCTAGTTGTAGAAATTTTGCTTTTCTCGCCTGTCTAGTCTAGTTGTAGAAATTTCGCGTGCGTCGGCGGAGCGAGGGCTTATTTCAACGGTTGTGGGAGCAATTCCGAAAGGCGAACCACTTCTAACTCGCTTAAGAGCAAACTTGCGAAGCGGGGTCGAGCCAAGTGTTGGACTTCGAACTCGTCGTTTGATTGTATTTCAACGGTTGTAGGAGCAATTCCGAATGACGAACCACTTCTAGCTCGCTTAAGAGCGAACTTGCGAAGCAGAGTCGAGCCAAGTGTTGGACTCTGAACTCGTCGTTTGATTGTATTTCAATGGTTGTGGGAGCAATTCCGAATGGCGAACCACTTCTAGCTCGCTTAAGAGCGAACTTGCGAAGTGGAGTCGAGCCAAGTGTTGGACTCCGAACTCATCGTTTGATTGTATTTCAACGGTTATGGGAGCAATTCCGAATGGCGAACCACTTCTAGCTCGCTTAAGAGAAAACTTGCGAAGCGGAGTTGAGCCAAGTGTTGGACTCCGAACTTGTCGTTTGATTATATTTCAACGGTTGTGGGAGCAATTCCGAATGGCGAACTACTTCTAGCTCGCTTAAGAGCGAACTTGCAAAGCGGAGTCGAGCCAAGTGTTGGACTCCGAACTCATTGTTTAAATAAAGGTAATTAAAAACAGAGAGATGCAAACAATCACAAGAGGAATACGGGAAAAGGGAGTTCTTTATTGATAACTAATAGTCGGCTGCTTCTAAGTTGCGAGCCGTTATTACATTGAAGAAATAAAGAGGAAAAATACAAGTGAAAGGAAAGGAACGGTTCGACATCCGAAGGTACTTAGAGAGGCGTTCAAGCGCTCTCTTGGTACTTTAAGAGATGGTTGGCATTCCAAGTCCTGGGAATCTCTTTGCCTTCAAGGTCTTCTAGACGGTATGTCCCGGGCCGAACCACTCTGGTGATCTTGTAGGGTTCTTCCCAATTTGGAGCTAGCTTACTCTTCTGACTGGGGAATGAGATTGCTAACTTTCTAAGGACCGAGTCCCCTTCTTTGAGGTCGGTGGGACGGACTCTCTTGTTGTAGGCCAGCTCAATCCTTATTCGATAGCTTTGTTGGCGAATTGAAGCTCTTTTACGGAGCTCATCAATCAAATCCAAATTCGCTCGAAGTTCTCTGGCATTCTGCTCTTCTTCATAAGCAATAAGGCGAGGAGAGGGTACATCGACTTCCAAGGGGATCACAGCTTCGGACCCATAGATAAGATTGAACGGCGACTCTCCTGTGGGGGTCCGTTTCGTAGTGCGGTAATTCCACAGTACGTTAGGGAGCAGATCAACCCATAAGCCTTTGGCGGACTTGTCCAGCCTCTTCTTAATACCGGAGAGGATTTGTCGGTTGGCATTTTCTACTTGACCATTGACTGCGGGTGGGAGACGGAGGAGAAGCGTTGTTGGATGGCGAGGTCTTCATACAGAGCTCGGAATGCGGCCCCTATAAATTGTGTTCCATTGTCGGTTATGAGGACCCGAGGGACGCCGAACCTGCAGATGATGCTCTTCCAGAAGAACCGAAGTACTTTGTTCTCGGTGAATGTAGCCAAGGGCTCTGCCTCTATCTACTTCGAGAAGTAGTCGATTGCCACGACTAAAAATTTGAGTTGGCCGGGAGCTGGTGGAAACGGCCCTAGTAAATCCATCCCCCACATTGCAAAAGAGATCGGACTTGATAGGGAGGTGAGCTGAGCTTGGGGTAGGCGACGAATGTTGGAATACTTCTGACAAGAGCTACATTGCCGAACGTGTCGTTCAGCGTCTTGTAGCAGGGTTGGCCAGAAGTATCCATAATTCAACACCTTCCGGGTGAGGGATCTTGACCTTGAATGTGCCCCGCCTATGCCTTCATGAAGCTCTTGTAAGGCGTATGTGGCTTGCTCTGGGGAGAGGCACCTCAAATAAGGCCTACCGTCTACTTGTGTGAAGGAGTGTTTGTACAAGACCCCCTCAACAAGGATGTACCGCTCCGCTTTGGTTCTGACTCGACGAGCTTCCTTAGGGTCCTCGGGGAGGAGCCCATCCCTTAGAAATTCTACCAGGGGTTTCATCCAATTATCTTGAAGTTGAATAGGCAGTGACTCCATCGAGTCGGAAGTTTCTTCTTCTATGCTTGGTCTCAGGAGCACTTCAATCAGGACGGTCTGCTCGAGACCTTGGAGGCAGGAAGAGGCTAACTTGAAGAGGGCATCTGCTTGGGCATTTTCTTCCCTGGGGATTCTCTAAATAAGTGCCTCTTCGAATAGAGCCATGAGATTTTGGACCTTGACTAGATACTTAGCCATTCCGTCATCTCGCGCTTCGTACTCGCCCAAGACTTGATTTACGACCAGTTGAGAGTCACTAAATATACGGACACGTTGTGCCCCTACTTTGCGGGCCATTCCGAGACCGGCTAGAAGGGCTTCATACTCCGCTTCATTGTTGGAGGCCTTGAAGTTGATGCAGAAGGAGTATTGGAGAACGAAGTCATCTGGGCCTGCCAGAATGATCCCGGCTCCGCTTCCTTCGGTGCAAAAGGATCCATCTACATATACCGTCCAAATAGGAGGTCCGTTTGCAGCCTGACTGACCTCGAGAATGGTGCTTTCCACGATGAATTCAGCTAAGGCCTGAGCTTTGATCGCAGTCCGAGGCTGGTATGATATATCATGCTGGCTCAGCTCGATCGACCACTTCATGAGGCGGCCAGAGGTCTCCGGCTTGTGGAGGACTTGCTTCAGCGTTTGATCGGTAAAAACAACCACCGAGTGGGACTGAAAATACGGGTGAAGCTTCCTAGCTGCCATGACCAAGGCGTACGCCATCTTCTCCAGCCTTGGATAACGGAGCTTGGCATTCCGAAGTACCTTGCTCACATAGTAGATGGGCTTCTGAGCCCTGTCTTCTTCCCTAACCAAGACAACACTGAGGGTTCGCTCGGAGGCAGCTAAGTAGAGGTAGAGGGTCTCCCTGGGGATTAGCTTGCTAAGGAGCGGGGGGTTGACTAGGTAGGCCTTTAGCTGATTGAACGATTCCTGCTGTTGTTGTCCCCATTCGAAACCATTAGTCGCCCTAAGTGCTTTGAAGAAGGGAAGGCACTTCTCCCCTGACTTAGAAAGGAAGCGCCCTATGACAGTGAAGCGTCCTGTCAGCTTTTGAACCTCTTTCACATTTTTAGGAGGAGCCATGTCCAGTATCGCCTTGATCTTCTCGGGGTTAGCTTCGATCCCCCTTTGGCTGACCATGAAGCCTAGGAACTTTTCCGACGAGACTCCGAACGCACACTTGTTCGGGTTGAGCCTCATATCATGTTTCCTGAGTACATCGAACGCCTCTTCCAGATCGGACACATGATCGGCCCCATGGATGCTCTTAACAAGCATATCATCAACATATACTTCCAAATTTCGGTCGATCTGTTGTTGAAAGACTTTGTTGACGAGGCGTTGATAGGTGGCACCTGCGTTCTTCAACCCGAAAGGCATCACTCTGTAGCAGTAGAGGCCCTGATAGGTAACAAAGGAGGTCTTTGGGATATCCGGGGAAAACATGCAGATTTGATTGTACCCGAAAAAAGCGTCCATGAAGCTGAGAAGCTCATGGCCCGAAGTGGCGTCAATCAGGGTGTCGATGCTTGGAAGAGGGAACAGATCTTTGGGGCATGCTTTGTTCAGGTCGGTAAAGTCGATGCAGATTCTCCAGCTCCTGTTGGCCTTCTTTACCATTACAACATCCGAGAGCCATTCGAGGTAATTGACCTCTTGTATGAACCGAGCCTTAAGGAGCTTGTCCACCTCTTCTTTTATAGCTTGTTGGCGCTCGAGAGCAAATTTGCGCCTCTTCTGTTGGACCGGTTTGGACCCTGGTGCAACGCTCAAGTGGTGGACGAGGCGGAGATTCCTGGCATGTCGGTGGCCGACCATGCAAAGAGCTCGCAGTTCTTTCTAATGCATTGGACTATGTCAGAGCATAGGGCAGATGGGAGGGTCTTGCTGATAAAGAACTTATGGTTCAGATCTTGCTCAGAGAAGAGCACTTCCTCCAATTCATCCACCGACTCAGACGTTGGTCGGACACTCTTTTGGGGGATTTCAAGAGTTTTGAGGGAGAGGACTGGACCCCCAGTAGAGGTCATGCATCATTTGCGGGGCATTTCTGGACTGCCTCTTACTTCTCCTACTCCTGCCCGGGTGGGAAACTTCATCTTGAGGTGATAAGCCGAAGGGACGGCTTCGAGAGCAGCTAGACCGGATCGGCCTAGGATGAAATTATAAGCAGCAGGGACGTCAACGACCATAAAATCCATCGGCTCCGTTCGGGTAGTAGGAGTTTTGCCTGCGGTTACGTCGAGGGTGATTACCCCTTCGATAGTCACTGGCACTCCCGTGAACCTATGGAGCGTGTAGCCGGCCGGCTTGAGCCTGTCCTGGGATAGCCTGAGTCCTCGGAAAGCTGCGAGGAAGAGAATGTTAACGGAGCTTCCATTGTCCACTAGGATCCTCTCCACTTTAAAATTTGCCATATGGAGGTTGATCACAAGTGCGTCATAGTGGGGGGTTCGGACGCCCTCAAGGTCTTCATCTGAGAATGTGACGGGTACTCCGAGGCCTTTAGGGGGAGGTGTGCCGCGAACCGAATTGACTTCTCTTATAAATGCCTTTCGAGAGGAGTTGGAGGAGCCCCCCATGGGATCTCCATGAATGAGGTGTAGGATACGCTCCTCTTCGAATTCGGGTGTCTCATCGCATCGTTCAGGTTGCTTGTTAGCCCCCCGAGGGGGAGGAGGAAGATCGGTTCGGTCCTTTCTCACAAATTTGGTCCGCTGCCCCCTCTGGATGAGGGCCTCAATCTCATTCTTCAAGATCCGACAATCATTGGTGTCATGGCCATGGTCCCGGTGATAGCGGCACCACTTCTCTTTGTCCATCTTCTTGCTAGGGGTGTTCATCTTCGGGGCAGGAGGTATCACCCCTTCCTTCTCAACTTCCATGAGAATAGTGGAAATATTGGCATTAAGAGAAGTGAATTTTTCAAATCTGGGGGAAGGGCGGCGCTGACCGCCATTGTCCTTCCGGAGCTTCTTGGCTCCCTCTTCTTCATCTGCCTTTTTTTGGTTTCGGAGGAAGGCCCCTCAAAGGTGGGGCGATTCTCAGCTTTCTCAGCCCGGATATACTTCTCGCTTCGGAGAAGGAGGTAGGAGAAGTTCTGCGGGGGCTTCTTGGCGAGGGAGGACCGAAGGCTGGAGTTAAGGACATTTGATTGGAATGCTGCTGCAGTGACCGACTGGTCGAGGGAAGCGATGGACCTAGCTTCCACGGTGAACCTTTTCACATAGTCTCTCAGCTTCTCACCCTTTTTCTGGTTGAGGTAGAGTAGCGAAATGCTGGTCTTCTCAGTTCGGCGGCTACTCACGAAGTGGGTGACGAAGAGGGTCTCGAATTGCTCGAAGGAGAATATTGAGGATGGGGCGAGGCGAGAGTACCATTCCCGGGCCGGACCCTTGAGAGTAGCGGGAAAGGTTTTGCACAGCAGGGCATCGGAAGCTTGGTGGATTAGCATGAGGGTCTTAAAGCTTTCGATGTGATCAACGGGATCAGACTCCCCGAAATAATTCTCGAATTGTGGAGGCTTGAAGCCTATTAGAACGGGCGCCTCCATGATGGTTCGAGAGAAGGGAGGTCGGCTTGGACGGAGGGTCCTACCTCTAAACTCTTCTTCTCTGTCTAGTTGACCCAAGCGCCTCTCTATTTCATGGAAACGACGGTAGACAGTGTCATCCCTTCGACGGTAATCAAACGAGCCTCTGAACTCATCTTCGTACGAGGGAGAGCGGGGGCTACGACGACGGTAGCTCCGGGAGTGGCGAGGACTAGGAATGTGCTGGGGGTTGCTAGGAGCTAGGGGAGGAGTTAGGGACCGTCGGCGAGGACTTTGGACCGGAGGAATGGGGACCCTCCGAGCATTGTTGTTGTTGGGTCAGAGATTGAGGGCTTGTAAGATGGTTGCTTGGAATTGCTGGAACTCGGCATGAGTGATGGGTGCGTCATCATTCCTCGGAGGTTGCCGACCAGCAGGAAAGTGAGGTCTTCTCCTATGGTGGCCGGGGGACTCTCTCCGCCCTCGGCGAGGAGGGGACCTTCTGTAGTCTCGGGGATAGGAGATCGCTCATTTGGATGTTGTTGGCGGGAAGCTCCCTCTCGGGCCCGCCTTTCATCCAAACGGCGGCGAAAATCCTCTTCCTTCTGCCGATTGAGGATGGTATTGTGAAGGTCATCGGAAGCTCGGGGGTTGTGGGATGCCATGGAATCAGTAGAGGGATTGTGTACGGAGACACGATCATGTTGGAGAGGTTGTTTCTGAGGATTGGGACGGGAGCCCCCCGCACCAGCATTCTGGGGACCGGTTTGACCGCGAGGGGGTTGAAGATTCTGAGGAGGAAGTTGGTCCTACTACGGGGCTTGGTCAGGTTGAGGAGGGAGTCCCTGTGGCTGGATTGTTTCTAGGGGTTCTCCTGTTGAGGAGCAGGTCCACGGTTGGACCCCCTAGATCTGAGTTTCTTTGGAGGCATGGCTGGGTAAGATCTGACCAACGAGAAGAGGAAGGGCTGCTATTTGTTGGTTCCCACAGTCGGCACCAATTTGTTACCGCTAAATCTGGTGTGGAGGCAAACATATAGTATTTGTGGATTCTTAGGGGAACCGAATAATCAAACCTTAACTTCTTCCACCGGAGTTTGACCGCTGACTCCCGCCGTTCACCTGCAAAAAGTGCGAGACACCGGGGTTGATCCCGGCGACGCACCCTCTGACGCTCAAGTCAGTAATCAGGAAGATTATGAGAGAGCGTCAATTGGCAAAAGATAGATTACCTCTTAATGGTGGTGGATGGGGGGTATTTATAGCCGCCTTAGGGATCAGATTAGGAATGTAATCCCTAGGATTAGATTAGAAATGTAATCCCTAATTTCCAGTGAAAGGATAGATACGAATTGGGGCCATTGATTAGGATTAATCAGAAACCCTAATTCTATCTTGCTGGACCGGGTTCGCTGCGGGTTGAAACCCGCACCCAGTTGAGATGGGCCCGTTCGTGGGCTATTGGGTTTCTCCAAGAGAAGACCCAATACCCGCTTCAGACCCATTTATAGGTAAAATTACCATTTTGCCCCCAGGCTTTGAGATTCGCGCCTAATTTGGACGGTTCCGATTTAACCCTATTTTTAGCCATATCAGACTTTAATAGGGGGTAACAAGATAGATTTAAAACAAAAGTAAACTTAATGGAAAAAGATTTATGACGATTGAAATACAGAAAATATATGAAAAGTATGTATATGCAGAAACGAAGGTTACCGAAGTAATCAAATTGTAATGTACGCAATACTGTACTACTGTAATGTGTTCAATATATCACTGCAATTTTTCTGTGCATGTTATTTTGATGTCCAAAAGTGTACATTCAAAATCAAGCAATATAAAGCACTAAAATATATTCAAATATACTCAACAGTGCAAAAAACATGGCTCAACATAATAACATTGTTCAATTGCAACAAATCCGAATCCTAACTCAACACTATAACAATTCTAAATTCAACCATAAATTGAAGGAAATATACTATAACTATCAACAATAATCAACAATTAAGAGTAGTTCTACAATCAAAACCCAAAATTATCTACAACTCACCCATAAAGACTAAGAGATAAGTTCATACTTATGCAAATATGTGACATTCCCTACCTTCTGATTTTGTTGTTGCATCACCACCACCGCCTGCCGCCACCACCTGCGGCATCGTCTGACGCGTCGCCGCTCTCGTTGCCACCACCGCCCCTACACCCTCCCTTCGATCGAACTTTCACTCTGCCTCTTTTTGGAAGAGGGAAATAAAAGATAGGAAGAGATGAGTAAAGTGCCATGGGTAAAAATGTAAATTCACCCTATACCTGTTAATAAATTAACGAAAGTGGACGATACGTGTCTATAGGTCAAATTTTTAAAAAATTGGGTACTTTTGGGGTATTACTATAACTTCATGTGTGTATAGAGTATTAACACTAATTTTATGTGTCAATAGGTATTAACCCTATCATTTTTTGTAAGAGAAGTAATAAAAAATTGTAGAGGCTGACAAATAGGATATTGTACGATTGATGACTCATTTATGATCTTCAAAAATCAAGACGATAAGTATTGGTAGTGGATGTGCGACCTATTGTGGTGAAGAGAAATAAAGTGAAATTAGTAGTGGATGTAGCATTACTTAATATTTTTTTAACCATGCGGGACCCGGTGAGTTAGTGTCACGTCACTTTAAACATGGCCAATCAGGTGATGACACGTGCGAGTAGCAGGCCAAGTTGAGCTGAAGAGTTGTTGACTGTGTTGGCTGAGAAGTCAGGAGTCCGTTCACGAGCATTCACTTATTCCGAATATTAAGAATAGGTCCTTAGTTCGATCTTAACTTTGCATTGGAACCTTTGCTTGTTTGGGTCTACCGCAACAAAGTTTTTGGGCAGATCTTACTAACCCCTACACGGTTTCATCAATTGTCAGATTACCCTAATCAAATCTTTTTATTGCGACTCAAACTTATTGCAGTCCACCCGACTATTGGCTGGTACAGGTAATTTTGCAATGTAATAGCAATTTTACTTTTTTAAGAGCATCCACTATCGTTTGCTAAAAAAAATTAAAAAAATATAAATTTTAGCAATTGATATCTCCACTATCATTTACTAAAAACCTACATTTTAGAACAGAAATAAATAGTGCACTTCTAAATATAGTAGACGGCTTTAGTAATTGCTAAATATAGAAGACAGAAGAAGATCTTCAGACCAATTTTTTTAATTTTATAATATGAACCAAAATCTGCAATATTTTTCTCAAAAAGTTACAAAAATGTCATTTAAATTTAAAAAAAATATTTCGGACCGAAGAAGATCTTCCGTTCGGCCAAAAAATAGTTTTAAACGACTGCAGCACTCTTCTCTAAATTGCTATTTGGCAAATGCTAAATATACAAATTTTAACACCAACGACAGTGGATCCTCTAAGCTTTAATGGGTTTTCCACAAACATATATGGGTTTTCACAAAATAACTCCGAAATTTTGCATTTCAAAATTAGTGAAAACTTATTAGAGCATATTCTCTCTTTTTACACCATTTTTTTTCAAAATTTATACATTTTAAGTGTCTCCAATACCTAATTAATCTATCAGAGTTATTTTAGGTTAAATAAAAAAAATCAAAGAACCCCAAAAAGGTTTTTATTTTTACCTAAAATACCTTTAATTGGTTCTCTCTCTTCACCAATTTTTTAAAAATGGTGAAGAGAAAATTTTTCTAATAAATCCACTAATTTAGAAATACAAAATTTTCAGAAAGTGGGTATACATATATAAAGCTAAAATGGTAATTTTACATTAAAATTTCGTAACCACTTTAGAACTATAGTGGGATCATCTAGGGGTGGACAACTATTATCCGAACCGACCAATCCGAACCAATCCGAACCGAACCGACCGATTTTTAACCAAACCAATTGGGGGTTTGGGTTGGCCCGGTTCTTGATCTTCAATAACCAACTGGACCGGTTCGGTTGTTGGATGAGGCTTTCAAATAACCGATGAAACCGAACCGACCGTACCTCTATGCATAAGTCAATAAAAAATACAGTTCTCTTTTAATTTCTTGAATATACAGTTAGTCATTTCTCATTTTCTTGGAGATACAAACAGTCTTCTTTAATTTCTTTAATACAAACCGAGTAGTTGTTCTACCTATGTTTTGATTCTCCATAATTCCGTGTGTTATGTTGTTGAGAAATGCTTGATTTACAGTGTGGCCCAGCTTAATAGAATTATGAAGTTGATGTAACATTTAGTAGTTACTTTAATCAAGTAAAGCAAAAATTGTTTTCTAAATCTTTTTTTCATTGTACATGAAATTCAATTCTCTATGGTTATTGATGTTTCTCTTATGATAATAAACTAAGACTACAGAAATATGCAAGTGAAAAAGCAGTTTATCTCATCCATTTAAACGTCATCATCTCAAACGTTAGTGCAAAATTTATTAACAACTTGTGGTTTTATGAATCTTCATTTTAAATTCATTTATGAATAACAAATAACAGGTTATTTCTTAAGTTTGATTGAAGTTGATCTTTTAAATTTCAACAAAATTATGAATGATGTTGAAGGTGAAAAGTAGCACACCAAACCGACCATCCAATCCAATTCAGACCGAGCTTAATCGGTTTGGATGGAAACCGGTCCAATTAAGGTTTGGATTGGTTGCGGATGAAAAAAATTAAAAAATCGATTTTCTTTGTATCAGTGGTGAATGGTCCATATTAGGTCGAATACCGACTGATGCCCATCCCTTGGATCATCCAATAAATCATCCAATAAAAAGCGAATTATAGTGAGCTAAGTACAAAATATTAAAAAGTGAGTAGGAGTTAACGAAATTTTTTACTATAAAATTGAACTTCGATGCCTGTAAAATGTCAAATCGCTACCGTGAAAAAGGGTGGAAACCAAAGCTGGCTACAATAGGCTTTACAGCTAGCGAGGAAGTTGGGGGAAGTTTCAGGGTATATTACGTGCACAGAGTAAAATGTTGGGATTGCTTTATTACTACTCATCATGTAGCAAAATTTTACTACGGGGTCGGGCTTGTTTTAGCAACTTTGAAGACTCATAGACATACATTAGAGCACTCCCAAGTCCCACCCATGTGGTCAGATAAAAGACAAAAGACTCTTGACGTGGACACATTCTCAACCACGTGAATAGTAACGGTCTGAACAATTACTATTTATAATTATTTTATTACTATTATTATTTATTACAACAATGATTGATATTAATATTTTTTATAAAATTTGTTAAATTGATTTTTTGTAGATATGAAAATCTAATTTGATTTTGAACAGATAGAGAATATTTGGATGAGATCTTTTGATAATATTTTGTCTAAATACGAGAATCTTATCGGATTTTGGACAGATTCAATTTTTTTGGATCATATATATATACTAGATTTGTCCGTGGACACGTGTCTGCAACATGTCTTCAGACCGATATAGTATACGGAATAGTATGACAAAAGTTTGAATAGTATGACAATAATTAGTTGTAAATAAAGTCTATGTTTTCATTAGTATATGTTGAAAAATAATTATAAATTTGTACATAAAAATCCATGTTTCCATAAGTGTGTGTGTGTGCATATATATATATATATATATATATATATATATATATATATATAGAGAGAGAGAGAGAGAGAGAGAGAGAGAGAGAGAGAGAGAGAGAGAGAGAGAGAGAGAGAATTAAATAAATAAATGATTTGTTTTGGGCGGATTTGAATTTGAGTTTTGGAGGGAAACTTTTGGGTGGAAAATGTGTTTTGTGAGGTTAGGGACCTTTGATTTTGGGAGGACTGAAGGAGAGCCACTTGATTGCTTTCTTTGTGTAGTATGGTAATGGCAAATGTAAATAAGTGGATTGGGGGTGTAGTATGGTAATGGCAAATGTAAATAAGTGGATGGGGGGGGGGGGGGGGGGGGGGGCACCCGGTTTGAGTTGAAGGCAGGTGCTGTGCGTCTCTCTTGTGAGGCTGACCTGGACACGAGCCCACTGGGTTCTGTGTACACGCAGGAGAGAGAAAGAGAGTGTATAAATTTGTACCACATCGAAAATCACACTAGAATAAAATAATAATAAATAATATAGCATGTGATCAAGAGTCACCAATCCGGTTAACCACCTTTTGAGAGGCAGTCTATGGTGGGCAGTTGTACTATACTATAAATAATTTGTCTAATAAATTGTTTAAATTGTCTAAGCCTGGGGTTGGGTCGTGCGCTTGGGTTGTCCGATCCTAAACTCGGACAGCGTGAGACTCACCCACTACCCAGGGAAAAGTGGAGTGGTGGGATTGTTTTTTTTTTTTTTTACTCTTTCGGCTTTTTGTGTGTGGGCCCACCACATGCCCCGGCAAATAGCATGTGGTGGAAGTTCTCTTAGGGATGGTTTGTGTAGCTTTTTTTTTCCTTTTGTGTGGGAGCAAACAGATGATGTGAATTCTTTTTAGAAATAATAAAAAATATGACCTTTTAATTGTTGCAGATGTTGATTGCCGAAACTGATATTGACTATGAATTCTGACTCGTTTGGACGGTTAGATCTGAACTGGACGATGGTGATCGCTCTGATGGACCAGCAAAGTCTGAAACACTGGGGTTGATCCCGGCGACAGACCATCCGATGCTCAAGTCAAAATTCTAGAAATATATGAGAGTTTTTTGGTAGCCAAATACTGATGGTCTCTTATAGTCATGGGGTATTTATAGTCTCTTAGGGGGTCAATTTCAAGATATTGATTCATCTCTACTTCTCGATGTTTTGATAGAGTTTGTTACTTTCTTCTTTATGAAGAGATAGAGTTAGGACTCTTCTCTTAGTGAAGAGATAAGGTTTTAAACCATCTATTATGGATAATTATGAGTTTAAATCATCATAATAGATAATTATGAAATCCCTTCAAGTTGGGCCGCTATGACAACCCAGTATGACAAATCTGTTTTGGGTAACTGGGCTTAAAAGATGCCAAACTCCATCTTACAGACCCGTTTATAGTGGAATTTACCGTTTTATCCCTGAGAGCTTTAAGATTCATGCCCGATTTTAATAGTCTCGATTCGGTTCTATTTTTACTCATATCACAAGCCCCTACCTTTGAAGACTGAGTTTCACAGTGTAACCCCCATGTCCGTTTGTGCCGTATTGAATTTTTGTATTTTCTTCCTTCTCTTATTGTATTATTTTGGATTCCAGCTACTTATATATTTTGTCGTTTCCTTGAACATAAATTGTATCTATCTTTTTAATTATTATTTTGAACTCAAATTCCAGCCATCTTTTTCCTTATTATTAATACCTGTGTATTAAATTAGGCACAGTCATTCCCAAACCAAGTCCTATTTTTATCTCATATTATTTTTATTTGAATCTCAATCAAAGCCCAAGTCCAACCTCTTAGCCGATTTCTTGTTGGATCCCAACCCGTTAACCCAAACCAAAACCACTAACCCAATTCCCCTAATCATCTAATTGCCCAATATCTCCATAATCCCCTATTCTTCTGCCTGAGCACTACCCCCACTCCCACTAAATCCTAACTAAACCCTTAATCTCTATTAATTAAATTAAATCATAATCTCCCTAATCAACATCAATCTCCCTCCCTCTCTCTCTCGCTCTCCTCCTATTTGTTCCCCTTCTCGAAACCCTCCTTCCACCTCCTCCCCCTCCCGCTCGAGCTCCTACCTCGATGCTCATCCCTGAGCACGACCCCCGACTGCCTCGCCACCCTCGCGACACCCCTCAGTCGCGACCCTCCACAGCACCGCCCTCCTCCATTGCAGCATCACGCTAGTCGCTTCCCGCTCTCCTTCTCGTCGTCCCAATCTCGACCACCGACAGCAACCACCACTCGCAACCCCACTGCACCGTCGAGCCACCCTCGATTCCTGCACCTCCGAGCTCCTCCATCATCGACACCTGCCAGCACCTCATCCACAACCGCTACCTTTCCCCTGCACCTCGTCGCCCCGTCCCCAGCCAACACCTTCTTCCCGCAACCCTCCTCATCCGTGACAGCACCACCATCCACAACTTGTCGCCTTGCCCTTGCTGCCGCCACTGAACAACAACCCCCTCCGCTTCTCACCATAGCCCCCACCTACTACACCGTCCACCTTCCGATCATCTTCTCCATTGGCATCAACCAACCCCGATGCCGCGAACTTCTATCACCGACTGCCATGAGCCGCCCTTGCCGATTACTTGCTGCCTTTGCTACTGTTATTGCCATTCGTTGCTGTAGCCGTGCGTCATTACTTCGTCTCGCTTTCGTTCTCACCTTATAAAAGAAAAGTATTCTCTTGTACACTCTTTTGTTCCCGTACTAGCTTTGCTTGGATTCTGCAAGTAGACTTTGGTTAATTCATCATGTTATAACCTCATTCCTTTCCGTCATGTTGATTGATTGTAACCCATTAGTTTGTGCTAGCATAATGAATTCTTTTTAAATTCTATTCTCATATTGTGATATGGAATACCCCTCATTATTCCATGCATTACACGGACACATGATAAAGATGTGTAGTATAAGAATACATGATGTGTCTTGATGCTACTTGATTGTGGCGTGACATAATGATGTGAATATTAATCTTATGTGCAATGTCGTAGAAATAATAATTTTTTGCAGTGAAAATATTAGATTTCACCCCTAACTACTATATTTGGATGTTTATTAAACTCTAGTCAAAAGACTACATGTTGTTAGGGTTTCAATCGCTATTTATTCTATTGTTGTAGTTCTACATGCTGTCTACCCGAGATTGAAATGAGATTTGGACATAATTACAATTAAAATCAATTAGAATCTATTAAATAAGAATTGTAGCTGTAACCCCCATTTTCGCTAATAAGTATTTTTCATGTATTTTCTATAATTTGATTTTTTTATAAATTTATTTTGTGCTAAATTTAATTTTGGATCTTGTATTAAAGTGTTTTCTAATCGAGATTTTATTCATTTTGAATAATGGCATATTTGAACTTGTTTTCTATCCCTAATTGATCGACTATTCAAATTATTAATTTTCGGATATTAATAAATTGTTAAACTCAAATCTTATTGTGATGCATATTATTATTATTATTATTATTATTATTATTATTATTATTATTATTATTATTATTATTATTATTATTATTATTATTATTATTATTGTTATTCTTATTTCTATTGGAATTAATATTTGTTATTATTGTTGTTATTATTATTGTTATCAGTATTATTATTTTTATCATTATAATTAGCATTATTATTATTATTAGCATTATTATTATTATTATTATTATTATTATTATTATTATTATTATTATTATTATTTGGTTTTAAGCCCGAACATGCTCAATTTTATATGCATTTCACTATTTGATTTAGTGTGTGTATATATATATATATATATCTATATGTATATAACTATATATGTATATATATATATATCTATATGTATATATATATATATATATGTATATATATATATACACACACACATATATATATATATATATATAGATATACACACACACACACACACACACACACATATATATATATACCCTATTGTTCTTTCTTGATTTTTTTCTTTTTGATTAAATTTGTTCATGAAAAATTTTTGTTTTTTTTATTGAGCTTTTCTTGTTGATCCTATTATCTTTTATTTAACTAGTAAGTTTCACGTGCGATGCACGTTTTAATAAAGACTTGAAGTTAAACGTGCGATATACGTATGTCGGTAGTAATTAGCATGCGCGATGAATGTCTTAATTTTTTAAAAATAGTTAGAGTTGAACGGACGATACCCTTAAGTTTTAAAGGATGTTAAAAAAAAAACTTTGATTTTCATGTATGATGCACATGTTAATAAATAGAGTTGGAGTGGTACATGTGGTGCCCGGGTTTGTATGATGAGAAATTTGTGTTTTATTTGAAAAAGTTGGAGTTAAACGGGTGATACACGTAATTCAAAAAAAAATTAAATAAAAACTTTGAAAACTTTGACGTACACTTGCGATGTACGTGTTAATAAATAGAAATAAATGGAGATGGAGGTGCACGTGTGATGCACGGGCTTGTTTGGTGAAAAAAATATTTAAAAAATGTTTGTCTGTTTGAAAAGTTTGAAGTTTGATTTGCACGTGTGATACATGTGTTGATAAATGGAGATGGTGACCCAAAAAAAAAATATTTGTTTGTTTGAACCCCAACTCTCCCATTAATATAGTAGAGATGATAATGATTTGTCTATCTGATTGTTAATTAATTTACATGTGCGATGCACGTCTTAATAAATATAGTTTTTAAAGTAAAAATTCTGACGTAGTTTGAGTTTGAACATAAGACCTCCTTTTGCACGTGTGTTGCATGCATTGTAGATTTACAAATGACACTAAGGCCTTCTCCTATTACAATATTATTAGTAATATACACGTGCGATGCACGTATTAGTTTTTTTAAAAAATTTAAAGTCAGAACTCTGATTTACACGTGCGATGCATGTCTTAATAAATATGATTACATATTTTTAAAAGTTAATGTGAAGACTATAATGAGAGAGTTGGAGTTGCACATGTGTTGCAGGTAAGTAGGTAGATTTACAACTCCAACTCTTCCATTATAATAGTCATAGTATTTTTCACGTGCAATGCATGTGTTGATAAGAGTTGGAGGATTTTCACGTACGATTTACGTGTTAAGAAATAGTTTTGAAGTTTGACGTGCGTTGCACGTAATTGGAAAAATATTTTGAAGGAAAAGCTACAATTTGTACATGCAATGCACGTGTTTTAAAATAGAATTTGAGTTGTATATGTAACATATGTGTATGTTTAGTGTTAAAAATAGATAAATAGATAGATAGATAGATAAATAGATAGTAATTTACACGTGTGATGTGCACATTTAATATATATTAAAAAAATAAAGTAAAAAATTTGATGTAGTGAAGACTCGAACTTGAGACCTCCTGCATATTAGTTGTGCACGCGCAATACATACGTTGGTAAATTTACAAATTTACAAATGACACTAAGGCCTTCTCCCATTATAATATTATTTAATTGTGGGTATTTTTATTTGAACCCTATTGATTTTGATCATCTCTTAATTGAACCCCAAAACCCAATTTGAATTGATCTTGACCCAAAACCACTATTATCGGATCCTAAACCACTAACCCAATACCCTATTTGTGCCCCATAAATACTGCCCTAATGCAAACCCTAAAAATTATACAATTTTTGAAACCCTAGCCGTCTATTCTCTCTCCCCGTCCAACTTTTTCCGCCAAAATCACCCCAACCCTATTCCGTTGTCTTCCTCATCCAGCTCCGACCACCCCCGTGCTCGGGCGACCTCCCCCTCATTGCCACTCCCTCCCGACTCCGCCTCCTAGCTCCACCCGCGAAACCCCCTGCTCCCTCCCTTCCGCTCTCGTCGACAGACAGCCAAACCCCCTCCTGCTCCGTCCCTGTTTCGATCGCCGACCACTAGCACCAACCCCGACGCTGCTCGACTGCGACGCTGCCACCCGCCGTTCCGTCGTTGACGTCAGCCTCATTGACGTTGCTGTTAGCCCTTGCTGTTCTGCTGCTGTCTCTTTGTGGTATCTATTGTTTGGGTTTTATTGCACGTATATTGTATGTGTTAAATCGTGTTGGTTCGTTCATTTGTTGCTTCGGGAACCTTATCCCATTATTCTCGGTATTTGTTTTCACCGTTTATAAGGCAAGTCACCATCCTCTTGAATTGTACATTTTATCAAATTTAAGTTTTGTTGAAATTCTTGTAAGTAGATCCTATTCGTCATCATATCGCTGTATTGATTATCTTCGTTGGGTCTATTGGGGGTTTACTCAAGCTAACCCCAATATTCTTGATATCGTACCACTTTTGACTCTAAAGATTGGATATTTCATGCATTCATGTAGAATTGATAATAGGATTAACCGTATAATCATGACACAATTAATTATTGTAGAATCAACTACTAGGTTGATTGTTGGTTGATTGTTTGTTGCTTAATCGATGACAATTTAGTGTATGCATATGATTTTATTCTTATTCACCATTTTCTTGCACCCATCTGGTTGATTGCACAATTTATTGACTAAAGAATCGATACCTATCATGTTTAAATTAATTTATTTCAAGAAAACTACCTAAAATCCTATATAATGCTTGCTAACCTGTATGTTGACTGCTGTTTTGAACCAGTAAATGATCTTAAAATGAATTACTTTATGAATATGAATTGTAGCCTTATCTATCTAGTTTCCAGAACATCTTGAATTTTTAAATTTCGAGTTGTGTAGCAAAAGTTATGCTCGTTTTACTACAGCTGTGTTTTTACTTTCAGATTCTCAGATTCTTGTATCTTGTATGTTTAAACAGTAAAAAGGCTGACCAAATGATAAAATTTTATTCTGATAATTTTCAGATTGTTAGTAATCATGTTTAGGAGTCTAGAAAATTCTTTTAATGAATTTAATAATGATTTTTTGCTGTTTCTAAAAATATAACAACATGATGTCGAATTTCTGTGTGAACATGAAATCTGTAAAGAACAATGTGTTTGACCTAGCTACTGTGGTTGGATTTTGAACTTTAAATATGCGTTGGAACCGTGTGGCAGTCTAGTTTCACTTATGATGGATTCAGTTTTCGATTTCTGAAACAGCGGAAAACTGCATTTTTATACAGACTACTCTTACTGTGTAGAATTTTATTTTCTAGTTTTTAATAGATTAACTATTCCTATATCGTAGTATTGCATGAATTAATGTGCGTATGTTGCATTGCCTAATCCTAATGTGTTATTTTCATCATTCTAATTGTCCTACTTCATGTTATCATCTTATTGTTCTCATATTGTTACCATTGTTCACCAAATGTCTCATATTTGCATATTGTATTGTTGCATTAATAAAATAATTAACAAGCCGGAGTCTAAGGGAATGATTTGAGTAGTGAATAATATAATGACCGTGTCGGTTAGTATTTATCGATTGATTGTGGAGCGCTGACTACGACACCCCAATCTTTCGCGTATTGCATCAATGAATCGTACCAATGTATCAATGTATCAATGTACCAATGTATCAATGAATCAAATCACCGTAATGTATCGAGCAATAATATTGTACTGTATTAATGATTATCATACCGACACATGATCTATAGAATTCACCACTCTTTCTAAACGAAATTGATTGTATATATCGAACCTGTAGTATGAGATGCAGTAGTACGTGCATTAGTTAGGGGATGCAGTAGTACGTGCATTAGTTAGGATTAAAATGAATAATAGACTTAAGAGTTGCATTACATCGACATTGCATATTGTTCACCATTATTCCTATTGATACCAAATATTGGCTAAGTGTTAATGATCATTAAATATTGTTACTGAATATTGAATCATTATTTATAACCATTGCATTAGCCATCATTGATATTGATTATTGCTATCGTTCCATTTTATTGATTCCTATTGATTCAATGAATTTATTGTTATACCGTTATTATAACATCCCGCCCCAATACTCAGAAAATTTTTATTATTTTTAGAAGACAAATTAGATACTATGTAGTAAAACTGCCCACCACAGGCTGCCTCTCAAAAGGTGGTTAACCAATTAGGTGACTCTTGATCATAGACAATTTTATTTATACTCAATTAATTTTTGTGTACTCCCGATATGGGACTATATTACTCTACAATTTCCTTTTTTCTCCTCAAATCCCGTGTAATCAAAGTACACGTCACCATTTCAAATCTCACATATTTCATTTCCGAAATTAAACCAGATCCATGTGCTGTTTCATGAAACACCCGTGGGCCCCCCCCTTTTAATATACTTTTTCAAAGTATTTTACCAAGCCAGCCACTTATGATATATATATATATATATATATCTCATAAATACAAATGTCACTTTCAACTATTATATATATATTTTTATATCTAGAAATTACGGGGTATTACAGTTATTCCATTGTTCCCTGCTTTCTCTACTTGTTGTTCATGACTTGCTCTAAGGACAATTTTTTTCCTCTTTTTAGATGAAGTGTTCACAGGTAATGATGGAGAATTACCTGCCGGAATTGGAGAACAAAGATTCTGTTGACTTAATCCTTTCTAGTTGCTTATTGTTTTATTGAACTTATTGTATTAAGACTTGTTACTATTGTATTGGGATTTATTATTATTTTGAGCTTATGTCCCGAATTTTATTATTGTTCCAGATATTGGATTATTATTGTATTTGGATATTTTTATTATTTCATTCCAAGTATTATTGTTCATGAGATTATTATTGTCTGCGAATTTGTTCTGTATTGATTATATTGTTGAGTTGATCGGAGAAACAGCTTATGGGTGATGTTAGTCATTCGCTGGTCCAATATTTTGTACTCGTATTCCGTATTTTTGGGAAGCAGGGCGTGACAGTAGCCCTATGAATCTAGTTTCTGGAACTTCTTGAGGATCCAGATTCCGAGTTGTAGGCTGCAAGTTATCCCACTTTTAGTACTGTATAATTTCTAATTTCCAGATTTTTGTGTAGTAGCATAACTTCTCGATTAACTAATTGAAACCTCATGTTAACAGTAAAATAAAGACTTGAAATTTATCAGCATGTTACTAGACATGATTAGGAATCACTTATAATTTTTATAAGATGTTTAAATGATTTTACTGCTGACTTATATATATAAAAACCTGACACTAGGCTACTGACAGAACACTAGACCAGAAAAGAATCAATTGTTAGACCTAGCTTTTGTGACTATAATATGTTGTGTGAATATGCGTCGAAACCGTCAGGGAGTCTAGTTTCTAGAACTCCTGACGAAACTGAATTCTCTTTCCTATAGCAGCGGAAAAGTTAGTTTTTGTATAGCAACATCTTGCTGTCTTTTATTTGGATTTTCATGACTTTAAATATAAATATGTTTTTTCCTTGCTTTATGAATTGAAATACATTACATGCCTTGCATAGCCCTTGATACCTCCTTGATCATATCCTGATATCTGTTCTCATTGTCAAATGTTATGTTTAATTATTGTAAAAGAGTAACAAGCTGGGGTAATAAGGGTAGGACCTAGTAGTGGGCGATATAGATGATTATACTCGGAAGGGGGCCTGTGTTTCTTGAATAAATTCTGTTCTATGATATGTGGGATAAAGTGCCACACAGGACTAAGTGCCACGTCAGGGGATGTCGGGGGCCACCTCTAAAACCTACGAGGGCCACCTCTAAAACTCATTACACGATTACACGTTCCTGTTATATGTTATATATTTACAAGTCACGTAGGACTGAGTGCCACGTCGTGGGATGATGGGCGCTACCTCTAGAACCTACCACTTGACTACATGATTCCTGTTTACATAATTTTCCGAGTGCATGACTCTGTATAATTTACCACTAGAGTCTAAACGTTTATATGTTTGTATGCACCCGAACCTGTGGCATATGACGCATGATTGCGTGCATTAGATAGAACTGATTAAATAAATAGACTTAAGAGTAACACTAAGCACATGCATATTCATGTTTACATGTTATATGTTCTGTTTACAAGTTATATGATTCATGTTTACTAGTTTCATGATTCCTATTTATAAGTCAAGTTTACATGATCCTCGTTTACATGTTGTATTTTCCTGTTACATGACTTGTTTCCTATATACATGATTCTCTGTTCTTTGCTATATTCCTGTCTTTGTCCATTTTCTTGTACTACTTGTGGTTCGTGACTTATTCTAACTGGTGTTCCTCTTCCCCAACTCGAGATGATGAATTTATTGACGTTGGAGAAGAATTACCTGAAGGACTTGGTGATCAAGTGTTCTAGAAAAGAGATGATTCCAGCCTGCTTTACTTTATTTTATATTATGTTCCCAATCTCTATTACTATTACTTCGTACTTTGTATTCCGGATGTGTTGTCCCGAAGTTTATTTCTTTCTGGATGTTGGTTATTTTGTGGACTACTGCATGATCTATTTATGTTATTCCTATTTATGTGACTATAATTTGTCTGCGTGGTTGTATTTATTTTTATATTGTTGAGTTGATTATTACAGCTTATGAATGATGTGTTTATATCATTCGCTGGGCTTCAGTTATGACCCTGTATCTTATTATATTCAGGAAGCAGGGCGTGACAGATTTTTAGTGGTATTAGAGCCAGGTTAGGCCCTAACTAGTTTGAGGGTTTAGTTAGGTTTCAACTCAACAATATGCGCACCACGTTAATCATATAAAAGTTTAATAACCAACTTATAATCTGGAATACTAACCGGTTTGATTGTATGCAGATTATGGTTCACGGAGGCTCCCCTTCTTCCCAAATAAGGGATGAACAGTCCGAAAATGCGACTGTTCTCCGAACACTGCAACAAGTGATGCAGTTACAACAAGAGCATAATGAGTTGATGAGAGCAAGCTTGGAAGTCGCTAACTGAGCCTCTGTTGGACCCATGCAAGGGTTGTTGCCACCAAGGCCCGATATTGTAGTGGATTTCATGAGGTTGCATCTGGACAAGTTCATGGGTACCGAGACTCCACTGGAAGCCGAGCAGTGGCTGATTCGAACTGAGCAGCTATTGCAAGCAGCGTGGATTTTCAATGTTGATCGAGTGGATGTTGTAAGCATCCAGCTACTGGATCTCGCCCATATCTGGTGGAGGGAAGAGACTGAAAGGTTGGAGAGGCCTATCACCTGAGCCACTTCACCGAGAGTTTCCTGACAAAGTTCTTTCCTGGCGTCACCAAAATTGAGATGGAACAACAGTTCATCTCTCTAATGCAGGTTCGTCTGGTAGTGTTAGTTGATGTTAAATTTCGTTATGTATTCCATGTAAAGAAATATTAATTTAACACTATTCTAACGTAGGTGACTCGGTCTGTGGATGAATACGCCGCGGAATTCACTCGACTTAGTCACTTTGCTGCAGCTATGGTGGTGAATGAGGAAGATAGGGCCCGTAGGTTCTTGTTGGGTCTAGACTTTGATATTTAGGTCCGTCTGGTTGCTCACCAGAACCGTACTATTGCTGCAGTTCTTGATGCAGCTAGCGTCCAGAAGCAGGCTCACAAGAGGAGGAGTGCAGCCCAACGGCCAGTGCAGTATCCTACTACCGCCCGTCCTACAGGTGGGCCAATACGGAGGCTGGCTACAACCCCTACAGCGAGATCACTGCCATACCCACCTGCTGCTCCAAGGCGAGTTGTGACCTGTGATTTTTGCCACAAAGTTGGTCACATGCGCAAGGATTGTCGGGCTGCTAACCGCCAGTGCTTCGCATGTGGAGCTAGTGACCATACGCTCCGGGAATGCCCACAGAGAAGGTTGGGTCCACCAGCTGGGGGATCAGTCCAGCCAGGAGCACCAGTTCATGGTCAAGTTAGGCCACCGCTCCCACCGCAGAGGAAATTCTATGATCAGAGGAGAGCAACTCCTGGGGGAGGCCAGAGTAGAGGTCGTGTTCAGGCATACAACCGGACTGCAGAGGAGGCAGAGACTTTCGAGGGTGTCGTTGCAGGTATTACATGATTATTGCATTCAGTCATTTTAGTCTATCTTGTACTTTGTTCTTCTTGCATCATGTATTCTTGCCCATACCATGCATATGATTCACTCACATCCATTGTCGTACTAATAGGTATCATATTAGTGCACTCCTTCCCTGCACACATTATGTTCGATTCTGGTGACCCATTCCTTCATCTTTTCCCGCCTTGTTGGTCGACACCCATTGCCTAGCGATTACTTGCAAGTTTCTTGGAACATCACAACAGGTGAAGGTGTGATTGTCTGTTTTAAAATGGGCAAGTTGAGCCCCTTGCTGATTAACGGCATGGACTTCCAAGCAGATCTCATCGTTATCAGCAATTCTGGGTTCGACGTCATTCTTGGGACGGACTGGTTGGGAGCTACTCATGCCGTGATCGACTCTTGAGAGAAGAAAGTGGTATTCAAAATTCCAGGTCACCAAGAGTTTGAATTCTATACTGGTGAGACACCACTGGGGCGTGTCAAGAACTTTGCGGACCTGGAGGCTGGTGTACGAGAATTGTTGTGCACCGATGGCGGAGTTGCACCTTTAGTTTTGCGGGAGTTTCTAGTCTTTCCAGAGGAATTGCCCAGGATACCGCCGGGCCGAAAGGTAGTGTTCAGTATTGATGTCCAGCCTGGTACTACGCCAATCTCGAAGAGTCCCTACAGAATGGCACTGGTTGAACTAGCAGAATTGAAGGTTCAAGTTTAAGAGTTGCTGGACAGAGGATTTATCTGGCCAAGTGTTTTGCCTTGGGGAGCCCCGGTATTGTTCATCAATAAGAAAGATGGTAGTCGCAGGCTCTGCATTGACTATCGGGAGCTGAAAAATGTTAAGAACAGATACCCGCTATCGAGGAATGATGACATGTTTGATCAGTTGGGAGGTGCTTCAATTTTCTCCAAATTGGACCTTCATTCGGGCTACCATCAGGTTAAAGTGAAGACCGAAGATATTCAGAAGATGACCTTCTGCACAAGATATGGACATTACGAGTTCTTGGTGATACCGTTCGGAGTCACTAATGCACCTGCGATATTCATGAGCTTGATGAACAGCGTGTTCTCACCGTTTATGGATAACTTCGTGGTGGTGTTCATTGATGATATCTTGGTGTATTCTTGGAATATGGAGGACCATGTAGAACATTTGAGGGTGGTTTTGCAGACTTTAAGGGAGAATCAGCTTTATGGGAAGCTCAGCAAGTGAATTTTTGCTAGAGCGTGTTGCATTCTTGGGCCATATTATCTCGGGTGATAGCATTTTGGTCAACCCGTTGAAGATCACTGCAGTCAAGGATTGGCCGATACCGAAGTCAGCATCAGAGAATCGAAGTTTTCTTAGGCTAGCAGGGTATTATCTGAAGTTCATCCAGGATTTCTCGAAGATCACAGGACCTCTAACTGATCTGATGACGAAAGAGAAAAATTTTGTTTGGGAGAAATCTCGTGATGAAGCTTTTGTAGATTTGAAGAATCGGTTGACATCAACACCTATACTAACTATACCTGACAGTTCAGGAGGTTTTTTGGTTCATTGTAATGCTTCGGGCAAAGGGCTAGGCACTATACTGATGCAGCGATGCAAAGTTGTTGCTTATGTATCTCGACAATTGAGGTCGCATGAAAAGAACTACCCTACGCATGATCTTGAGCTCACAGCCGTAATCTTCGCCTTGATGTTATGGAGGCATTATTTTCTTAGGGATAGGGTGGAGATTTTCACAGATCACAAGAGCCTCAAGTATGTATTCACTCATAAGGAGATCAACATGAGGCAGAGAAGGAGGCTTGAATTCATGGCAGACTATGATATCAATTTGTAGTACCACCCAAGTAAGGTGAATTTTGTACCCGATGCTTTGAGCATGCGACCCACCACTATGTTTATAACTGAGCAGAGGAAACTACTGGAGGATATGAGAAGGCTGGATTTAGAAGTGATTTTTCCTGGTACACTGCAACAGTGTATGATGTTGCAGTTACAGTCTTCATTAGTGGAGTAGCTCAAGAAAGCCCAGGCAGGTAATGAACAATTGCAGACATTCAGAAGTGAAGTAGAAGCATGCGACTTGATCATTCATGCATACGGCTTGCTTCGCTTTGGAGCTAGATTGTGTGTACCAAAAGGAGAAATCAGGCAGAAGCTACTTGAAGAAGCCCATCGCTCGCCCTACTCCATTCACCCTGGAGGCACTAAGATGTACAGAGATTTGAAACAACACTTTTGGTGGCATGGTATGAGGAGAGCAGTGGCTAGGTTTGTGTCCCAGTGTCTGATTTGTCAGCAAGTGAAGGCCGAGCATCAGAGGACCACTGGACTCTTGCAGCTCCTTCCAATTCTGGAGTGAAAATGAGAGAATATCACTATGGATTTTGTGACAGCACTGCCGAGGGTCCTAAAGGTCATAATGCTATTTGGGTGATCATGGACCGTTTGACGAAGAGTGCCCACTTTATTCCTTTTAGACTTTATTCCTTAAAGAGAGTTTCACTGAGAAGTACATTCAGGAGATTTTGCGGTTGCATGGGGTCCCTGTCAGCATTATATCAGACATAGATACTAGGTTAAAGTCTCAATTTAGGGAGAGTCTTCAAGAAAGTTTGGGGAGTGAATTACAGTACAACGTTCCACCTTCAGACAGATGGACAGTCAGAAAGGACAATTCAGACCTTGGAGGACATGTTGAGGTCATGTGTTCTTTAGTTTGGTGGTTCTTGGGAAGATCATCTACACTTAGTCGAATTCTCGTGCAACAATAGTTATCAGGCGAGTCTTAAGGCAACACTGTATGAGGCACTCTCTGGCCACAAGTGTAGATCGCCGGTTTGTTGGGATGGCATCGGCAAAAGGAAACTTTTGGGCCCTGAGTTGATCATGAGGACAGTTGAGGGAGTGGCTCAGATCAGGAAGCACTTACAGGCAGCTCAGGACAGGCGGAGGAAGTGGGCAGATATTCACCGAAGGCCTTTAGAGTTCGAATGGGGGATCATGTGTTCCTCAAAGTGTTGCCATGGAGATGCGTCATCCGCTTTGGAGGCGGGGGCAAGCTTAGTTCCTGGTTCATCAGCCCATTCGATATTATGGAACGAGTGGGCAGGGTGGCTTACTAGCTTGCTTTACCACCTACACTGTCTGGAGTTCATGATGTATTCCATGTCTCCCAGCTCAGGAAGTACATCAGGGACTATAGTCATGTGACTAACTACTCGGAGTTGTTCGTGAGGCCGGACCTATCGTGCACGATCCGACCCGTCTCCATCTTGGATCGACGAGAGAAGGTATTAAAGAATAAAGTCATTAGACTGGTTCGAGTCTCTTGGAATCCTCACTCGCCTGGTCAGTCGACTTGGAAACTGAAGAGGAAATCCAGACGAAGTTTCCCCATCTCATCGAGTAGGCTTCTCTAGGGGATATCCTATGACCCATCAGAATGATGAGGACAAAATTTTTTTGTAAGGTGGGTAGGATTGTAACCCCCATGCCCGTTTGTGCCGTATTGTTTTTTTTGTATTTTTTTCATTCTCTAATTGTGTTATTTTGGAATCCTGCTACCTATATATTTTGTCTTTTCCTTGAATAAATTGTATCTCTATTTTCAATTATTGTTTTGAACTCAATTTCCAGCCATCTTTTTCCTTATTATTATTACCTCTGTCTTGAGTTAGGCCCAGTCATTCCCAAACCAAGTCCTATTTTTAACTCATATTATTTTTATTTGAATCCTAATCTAAGACCAAGCCCAACCATTTAGCCCGTTTCTTGTTGGATCCTAACCCGTTAACCCAAACCTAAACCACTAACGAAATTCTCCTAATCTTCTGATTGCCCAATATCACCATAATCCCCTATTCTTCTGCCTGACGACTACCCCCACTCCCATTAAATCCTAACTAAACCACTAATCTCTTTTAATTAAATTAAATCCTAATTAATTAATCCTAATCTACCTAATCAACAACAATCTCTCTTTCTCTCTCTCCTCCCGCCTGTTCCCCTTCCCGAAACCCTCCTTCCACCTCCTTGCACACCTTCCTGTACGAGCTCCTTCCTCGACGCTCATCCCCGAGCGCGACCCCCTACTGCCTCGCCACCCTTAAGAAACCCCTCAGTCACGACCTTCCATAGCGCTGCCCTCCTCCATTGCAACATCATGCCAGTCGCTTCTTTCCTCCTCTTCGCCCCAGTCTCGACCACCGACAGGAACCACCACTCGCACCTCCGCTGCACCATCGAGCCTCCATCGATGCCTGCACCACCGAGCTCCTCCATCATCAACGCCTGCCAGCAACTCATCCTCCACCGCTGCCTTTCCCCTGCACCTCTTCGCCCCGTCCCCAGCCAGTGCCTTCTTCCCGCAACCATCCTCAGCCACGATAGCACCACCATCCAAAGCCAGCCTCCTTTCCCTTGCAGCTGCCAGTGAACAACACCCCCTCCACTTCTCACCGCATCCCCCGTCTACTGCACCATCCACCTCCCGATCATCTTCTCCATCGGCTACAACCAACCCCGATGCCGTGACCTTCTATCACTAACTTCCGTGTGCCGCCTTTGCCGATTGCTCATTGCCTTTGCTACTGTTGCTGCCATTCGCTGTCGTAGCTGCACGTCGTCACTTCATTTCGCTTTTGTTCTCACCGTATAAAAGGAAAGTATTCCCTTGTACACTCTTTTATTTCCGTACAAGCTTTGCTTGAATCCTGCAAGTAGACTTTGGTTAATTCATCATGTTATAACCCCATTCCTTTCCATCATGTTGATTGATCGTAACCCATTAGTATGTGCTAGCCTAATCAATTCTTGTTAAAATGTATGCTCGCATTGTGATCTTGAATACACCTCGTTATTCCATTACACGGACACATGATAAAGATGCGTAGTATAAGAATACAAGATGTGTCTTGATGCTAGTTGATTGTGGCATGACATAAAGATGTTAATATTAATCTTATGTGCAATGTCGTAGAAATAATATTTTTTGCTGTGAAAATAGTAGATTTCACCCCTAACTACTATATTTTGATGTTTATTAAACTCTAATCAAAAGACTACATGTTGTTAGGGTTTCAATCGCTATTTATTTCATTGTTGTAGTTCTACATGCTGTCTGCCTGAGATCGAAATGAGATTTGGTCCTAATTACATTTAAATCAGTTAGAATCTATTAAATAATAATTGTAGCCCTATAAATCTAGTTTCTGGAACTTCTTGTGGATCCAGATTCCGAATTGTAGGCTGCAAGTTATCACACATTTAGTATGGTTTCTAATTTCCAGATTTCTGTGTAGTAGCGTAACTTCTCGATTAACTAATTGAAACATCATGTTAACAGTAAAGTAAAGACTTGAAATTTTGTCAGCATGTTACTAGACATGATTAGGAATAACTTTATAATTTTTATAAGATGTATAAATAATTTTACTGCTAATTTATATATATATATATAAACTTGACCCATGGCTGTTGACAGAACACTAGACCAGTAAAGAATCAATTGTTAGACCTAGCAGCTGTGACTATAATATGTTGTGTAAATATGCGACGGAACTGGCAGAGATTCTAGTTTCTAGAACTCTTGACGGAACTAAATTCTCTTTCCTGTAGCAGTGGGAAAGTTTGTTTTGTACAACAACGTCTTGCTGTTCAGTATTCAGATTTTCATGACTTTAAATATAATATTTTTGTTCCTTGCTTTGTGAATTGAAATACATTACATGCCTTGCATATCCCTTGATACCTCCTTGATCATATCCTGATACCCATTCTCATTGTCTCATGTTCATGTTCAATTATTGTGAAAGAATAACAAGCCGGGGTAATAAGGGTAGGACCAAAAAGTGGGCGATATAGGAGATTGTACTCGGAAGGGGGCCCGTGTTTTCCAGAATAAATTCTGTCATATGATATGTGGGACTAAGTGGCACGTCGTGGGATGTCGGGGGCCACCTCTAAAACCTAAGGGGGCCACCTCTAGAACCCATTAACTGATTACGCGTTCCTGTTATATGTTATATGTTTACAAGTCACGTAGGACTAAGTGCCACGTCGTGGGATAACAGGGGCCACCTCTAGAACCAGTTAGGTTTCGATGGTAGTCTTAGATCAAATACACAGCAGAAATATTACAAAGAAAAATCAAAACCTAGCCATGAATCCATGCGAAAACCACAAATCGTGTTTAGGTGTTATACCTTGAAGATGGATCTGCTGTTTCCAATTAATGTCGACCAAAACACTGCAATGTTGTTGTGCCACTACGGTGTCCACACGAATGGATCAAATTAAGATTTCCCTCACGCCGCGGTGCTAGCTGCGGGATGGGATGTTCCTCACTATCTGTCTATCTCACAATTTCTGTAACGGCTAGGGTTTTCTCATGTAACCCTTTTCCATAGATACGTATCATATATATAGTAGTAGAAAATCAACCCTAAGAGAGTAATGAGGCTGTTGGACTCACATTCTGGCCTGGTTCAGATTCTTGTGTGGGTTTTTGAACTTTAGTTAGCCCATTTAATCTAATTAAATGTCCAACCAATGTCAGGAGTTCAAGTCTTACTTGGATCCCTAATTAAATTCATATTATGAATTTAAATCTCAATTTTGATCAATTTTAAGTGTGTGACCTTGTAGGTTCCTGTTACGTTGACAGTAATACTAAAATCATATTCTAGTATTACAAACAGTGAGTGGTATTTAGCAATACATCACTGCTACTCAAGTAACGGGAATGTCAGTGATTAGACATAACCTTTCTATGACCAATGTTACCATGTAGTCTAGACCCTTTGTCCAGATATCTTAATTGACCACAAGGCATAGACCGTGTCACCCTTGTATAGTTAAATCTTTGGAATCTTGATGTCGGAGTAGACTTACTAAAACAAATGAGCTCAATATCTCATATTAACTCATTTGAGCATGACCATGCATTTTGCAGTTTCACTCAATCAAGGGGTCTATAGATATCGCTCCTGTTATGTAAGAGAGACAAATCCTATCTAAGTCACTGACAACCCTCCATATAATTTGTATTATATCTAATAGTCGGCTTTATAATCACCTTATTACAGGCAACGTTTGACTATATTAAACCATATAACTTCTTATGTAGGGAATCGTAGTAACTTCAAGTCAAAGGAGTACATATACCATGGTCACTGTGAGAACCGCTTATGACACTCGTATAACGATCCATGTAGTGTTCTCATGGTGGGTCAGTCCAGTATATTATTACTCTAATATGTACCCATGTAAAGACTTGATAGCTCATATCCATGACCTGTGAGATATGGTCATCAGTCTACGCACATACTAGTCTCTATGCATTATTGTTGTCCTAATTCACAATAATACTTGATTAGGGACATTTAAGAATAGTGTTATGATTACAACCAATAGGATCTCACAATCAAGTCATGCACTTGATATTCCATGGTATTAAACCTACTTTTCTAAATACTTTATTATGTTCATTTAATCACAATAAACAACACAATAAATGAAATGCCTCATATATGAAATAAATATCATGATACAATGTAAACTAGTAATGTCAATACACAACTGGCCTCTAGGGCATTGTTGTGCTATCTAGACTATCTAAATAAATAGAATAACTAGACATAAATTAAAAACCTCGCAAGTGTACGAATCGTTTATAGAAGCGTAGCAATAGCAAGGGTCGATCCCACAGAGATTGTAGAAATTAACTTACTAATCAAATAAACAAATATAAGGATGGTAAAGGATTGTTCTAAAAGAAAAGGAAAGGATTAAAACTAAATCAAGAAGTTCTGAATCACAAATATTTATTAAGTAGTTGGGTTTTGATCTCCACCAATAGTCAATAATGCTAAGTCACCTTCTGTACTTCTTCTTATTACTCATGTTTGTTCTCTTCAAGGGCATGGTATCTACTCCTTAAAGTAATGTTTCCCTAAGCCAAGAATTATGCATGGTATCTACTCTAATTCATTTCTTTCCTTAAGTATTTAGCATGGTATCTACTAAGTTGCACTTAAAGAAAACATAAGAACAGTGAAAATGAACAAACACTCAAGGTTCTAGAAATTGGTATCAGATCTAGATCCCTCAAGTTGATTAAACCAAGAACCCCTAAGGACTCCTGTGTTACAAGTTACGAGCACGAGATACGGGTCGTCTCAATATGCTCATATAACAGATTCAGATCTACACTGCACAACTTGATAATCTCAAGTTCTGTATGTCAGTCGACTGGCTGTCACTTCAGTTGACTGTCCTTAGAACTCCAAACAAGTTTGATTCGTGTAAATTTTTATTCTTTCAATCAGGTTTAATCAATAAGTAAAAGAGTAACATTCAGAAGAACTTAGCATTACATAACTACGGTTTCAATCTACCCAACTATGAGATTAGTTCCACATAATAAGACTTTTATTGATCAACAAGTTCGAATACATGATTAACATAAAAGAATTAGAAAGAGAAGGAATAAACTGATGTAGTTCGGCCAGATGAGTCGGCTGGCTGTCACACAGTCGACCGGCCGTTCTCTTCTTAGTACTTGATCTCCTTTCTCCTTCTTCTATGCTGATAAAGTATTGCTCTTGGTTGATGTGTTGATGATTCTGGAACTCTTGTGATTCGACTGGTGGTGTGTGCGGAGGAACTTGGAGGAGTTCGGAGGAGAGAATCGGAGAGAGTCAGAGAGGGGCGGCCAGAATAATGCCTCTTGACTGATATTTATAAACACGGCACAAGAATTAGGGTTTGCCACTTTTTCAGGAAAATCCACCTCTTTCCTTCTTTATTTTATTGGCGATTTATTTCTTTCTCTTTTCTTCTTTTCTTCCATATCTGCTAACCACGTGCTCTTGCCAATCCCCTGTCTCTAGCTTTGATTTGTTAGGGAAGTTATTATTCGCATATAGCCTGGGTTCAGATAGATTTGGATCTAGATACGGCTGCATCTTATCTTTTCACTCCGCCGCATACCAGTCGACTGCCTTGGATGTAAGTCGACTGATGCTGAGACATCTGTGGCTTCATGATTCCTCAGTCAAGTCGACTGATGTTGAGGCAGTCGACTGTGCCGAGCCCTAGCAAACTCTCTGTCCAGTCGACTAATGAAGAGCAAGTCGACTGTTGCACTGCAGTTCCCTGTATATCATTTCTCAGTCTGTATTAGTCTGGAATCTGCTTTGTTTTGCTGCTTTTGGTTGTTTCCTATGAAAAAGAGAAAAGAAGAGTAAAATACCACATATAGAGCTTTTAGATATACATTTGCAATAAGATTATTGCTCCTAAATGTGAATATTCTTGAGTTCATCAGGCATACACCAACAGAATCTACCACCTGACTACATGATTCCTATTTACATGATTTTCTGAGTGCGTGACCCTGTATAATTCACCACTAGAGTCTAAACATTTTCATGTTTGTATGTACCCGAACCTGTGGTATGAGACGCATGATTGCGTGCATTAGATATGACTGATTAAAAGAATAGAATTAAGAGTAACACTGAGCACATATATATTCCTGTTTACATGTTACATGTTCTGTTTAAAAGTTATATGATTCATGTTTACCAGTTTCATGATTCTTATTTATAAGTCAAGTTTACATGATCCTCGTTTATGTGTATTTTTCTGTTACATGTATTTTTCCTACATACATGATTTTCTGTTCTTTGCTATATTCATATCCTTGTTCGTTTGGTTATACTACTTGTGGCCCGTGACTTGCTCTAACAGGTGTTCCTTTTTCCCAACTCGAGATGATGAATTTATAGGCGTAGGAGAAGAATTACCTGAAGGAGTTGGTGATCAAGTTTTCTAGAAAAGAGATGATTCTAGCCTGCTTTACATTGCTTTGTATTATGTTCCCAATCTCTATTACTATTACTTCGTACTTTGTATTCCGGGTATGTTGTCCCGAAGTTTATTTCTTTTTGGATGTTGGTTATTTTGTGGATTATAGCATGATCTATTTGTGTTATTCATGTTTTTGTGATTATAATTTGCCTTCCTGGTTGTGTTTATTTTCATATTGTTGAGTTAATTATTACATCTTATGAATGATGTGTTTATATATTCGCTGGGCCTCAGTCACGACCCCGTATCTTATTATATTTCGGGAAGCGGGGCGTGACACACAGCCTTTGACGAGTAGTTCGCCCGTTTAGAATGGTTTACAGAACTTATAGGGGTTTTCGGAGATGTATGAATCTTGTTTGGGGTGTAACGTTATTGTTTTGATAATATATATATATATATATATATATATATATATATATATATATATATATATATATATATATATTGGAAATTTTGCTATTTTTCAGTTTTTTAAAGTTTAATTATTTTTTGGATTTTTAATCCATTTCCCGATTTTTATAATTATTTTCCAAAATTTTGATTAATTATCCTAATTTTATAATTATTTTTCAGAATATTTTAATATTTTTCCAAATTAATAATTATTTAAAAGAATTTTTAATTAATTAATCCAAAATTTTAATTATTTTTTGTAAATTTTAATTAATTAATTCGAATTAATATTTAAATAAAGAAAATAAAACAATTAAATCATACCTGGAATGATCTGGGTCGTTGATCATGCGAGCACGGATTAGGAGGAGATCAGACGGTTGAAAATGTGCAATTTCCTTCATCCTAGTAAGGGGGCAAACTAGCTCGGTGGTTGCCACCGATCCCACGTGGTGCCAACGTGGCATCCACGTGGCATCACGTGGCTAATGTTGACCGGTCAACTTTTTTTTGCCTATTTTAAGCCAGTTTTTCTCTTCGAATATCTGCACGTAGATGTAGTATAACGAACTTTTCCGGTGCTACAGAGATCCGATTGGAGTATGTGACCCCTCATTTGGAAGGTGACTAGAAGACCTACAATTCCTCTTCAGAAGTCAGCTAATGAATCGTCTGTTTCGAGGGTCAAAGCTGGCCCGCAATGTCCTTGTCCGTGTAGTCCAGATACAAGCATATTTCCAACGGGTGTGATTAAGGAGAAGAGTTCCGCCATGGAGGAGCTATGAAGAAGATCTTCACAAGCCTCTTGGGGAGAGCCGTTTGAGAGGCAATTTTAGGAAGCAGCTCTAAGGATGAGTTGAGTTCCAAACTCGATGGACAAGAAGAAGGCCGCTTGGGAAGCAATCTAGATGAAGAGCATCACCAAGCTCTAGAAGAGAGCCGTTCGTGAACTAGTTTAGGGAGCAGCTCTAGGGATGAGTTGAGCCCCAAACTCGCTGTAGAAGTAGAAGGATGCTCGGGAGGCAAGAGAGATGAAGAGCATCGCTGGGCTTTTAGGAGAGAGTCGTTCGAAAGGCCAGTTTAGGGAGTAGCTCTAGGGATGAGTTGAGCTCCGAACTCACTGGAGAAAAGAAGACAACTTGGGAGGCGAGCAGAGTACTAGACTCATTGTATAGGGTGAATGGGTTGGTGAGAGTAGCTCGGACGATGGGCTTTGCACGGAGGAGCGACGATGATGAGTTTTGCCACCGAGGAGCTAGGAAGACAAACTTCATCTATGAAGGGGAGCTTGGCTCCAGAGGAGCTGTGAAGGGGAGCTTTGCCACCAAGGATCTATGAAGAGAAACTTCAATCCCGATAGGCTAAGAACCTATACTGGAGGGTTCCAAGCATTTTTGTCTCGGCTCTTGCTCTCTTGGTGTTGCGGCTCACTACTATGAGTCCATAAGTTGGGAGAGTGGCTTTAGTGACGAGCTAGACTTCGGACTTAGTGCTTCATAGTTGACAAGTTGTAAGGGTTGCCCTAGCGGAGTGGTTGGACTATGAGCTTGCCATTTGGGAGTTAGCGAGTTACGGGAGAAACTCTAGAGGGGAGGTGGACTTCAAACTTGCTGCTTGGAGTTGACGAACTGTGGGATCGGCTCCGGAATAGAGGTGAACTCTGAAATTGCTGAGAGTTAAGCGAGTTTTGGGAGAAGCTCTAGAGGAGAGGCTAGACTCGTAATTGTTGTTTGAGGGAGGTAACGAGTTGTAGGGGTTGTCTCAAGTGGCGGCTCGAACTCCAAACTTGACTTGCTCATAAGTTTGCTTGAAGTGATTTTTTGGCCATCATTGAGGACTCCGAACCGGTTGTGCAGGTACCCGCAAGTTGTGGGAGCATATCATCATGCGAGTAAGGCTGCTATCTAACTGTGGGTAAGTAAATAGGGAGACAACAACTTTAAGGGTATGGACTCCAAACGAGCTGTATCCTCATTTTGCCCAGTCGGGGAAGTAGCTCTAGGGGGAGCCAGTCCTGTAACCCGACTTTTATTGAGGGAGTTTTTTTTGCAAGCATTGCTGAGGATTTAGCTCGCAATGTTACTTGGGGGAGATAACAAGTTTGCAAAGAGTCGCCTCGGCGGTGAATCAAACTCCAAACTGTACTTTCCCATAAACTTGCTTGGAGTGAGTTACAGCCGCGATTATGGACTCCAAACAAGTTGGCTCTGGGGGTCACGCGTTATGGGAGCAGATTGAATGGTGATTCGTGCCCTGAACCTACTTATGTGCAGATTGCTAGAGTGACATGCGAGCCATGGTTATGCTATCCGAACATATTTTAAGTGCCAGCTTATTTTGGGAGCATGCCACAAGGTGAGTCCTACCTCTCGCCTTGCTTGCTTGGCAAGTTTGGGGAGAGATTTCGGCCCAAGAGCATGGAATCCACAAAAGCTGTACCCTTGTTTATCCAAGTGAGAGGAGTGGTTAGACCCTTGACTTGGTGTCGAGGGAGTTTGTTCCAGAAGCTAATGAGTCTTTGGTGTAGTTAGGTGAGAGGAGTTGAATACCAGGCTCATTGTCTTGAGTGTATGAGTTGTTGGTATATATCGGAGGAGGAGCTAAGCACTTGACTCATTGTTTTGATTGGGAGAGCTAGTACAAGATTTTTTGAAAGAAAATTCTAAACTTTCTATTAAAAAGACAAACTAGTTGGCTGCTTTGGTTACACGCCTTTATTACAAGTTCTAACTACATGGCTACTTCAATTGCTAGACTTTATTACATGCAGTGACCGTTTTAAGTCTCTGCCGTTACTACATGTATGAACTAGGGGACTTGCAGGAGAGTATTAAGCACTCTTGCTGAACTTCATGAGGTGCTCAACATTCTAAGTTCTTGATATCTGCCCCCCCCCCCCAAGTGTTCAGGTTGGTAGGCACCTAAACATACAACTTTTGGAGACTTTGCATGGTCTTTGTTCTCCCTGATATGCTTGACAATTGGTGCTTTGAGTTGGAGGGAGAGTCCCTTACTCACACGTAAGCTCTTTGTTTCATCCTATTTAAAGCAAGGGGTCTCTTCGAGGTCGTTAACTGGCTCGGAGGCGTAGTGGCTTCTCTCTGAGGAAAGCTCCATAGCATCGAGGGGTAGGACCTAGTCCCCCACCGTAGCGGTGTAACATGCTCGGGCTGCTGCTTGGTTTTCTTTCAATTCTCCTACCCCAGAGGTTGTTGGAAATTTCATCTTCATGTAGAAAGCTGAAGGTACAACGTGGAGATCTGTGAGGCCAAGATGGCTGAGGATGGCATTGAAGACAACCTTCATGTTGACGACCATAAAGTCCGTGGCCTCAGTTCGAGAGGATGGGGCCTTACTCGCGGTTACATCTACAGTGACTAATCCATCTATCTGAACGAGGATTCTGGAGAAGCCATGTAGAGTGTATTCTGTGGGTTTGAGGCGGTCTTGGGAGATCTTAAGCTTTTCGAATGCATCTAGTAAGTGTATATTTACTGAGCTACTCTTGTCGAGCAGGATGCGGCCCACATCATGATTTTCCATATCTAGGTTGACGACGAGCACGTCGCAATGAGGTGTTCGGGGACACCCTCAAGGTCATGGTCTGAGAAAATCACCGGGACTCCTAAACCTTTAGCGGGGGTAGGGGGTGGGGGTGGCATGGGGGTGGATGTTATGCTCTGAGTTTACTTTCCTAACGAAGGCTTCGCAGGAGTTGGACTCCCCTTCCATTGGTCCTTCATGGATGGAGTAGAGAATTGCTCTTTGTTCCCAGTTTTAGGACTCGAAGGGTTTCTCTAGGTGCTTATCAGCCCCATGGGCAGGAGGAGGCACAATATCATTCCTTTAGGTGAATTTAGAGATGTAGAATTGTCGGATGAGGCCTTCAAGTTCTTCTTTGAGAGCTTTACAATCATCCATGGTGTTCGCATGGTCTCTGTGAAACGTGCATCCCTTGTTCCTATCTCTCCTCCTGGTCGAGGAGCTCATCTTGGGAGGAGGTCTTAGTAGCCCTTCCTTGTCGACCTCCATGAATACGGTGGGTATGTTTGCATTGAGTGGAGCGTATTTATCAAAGTGTGGTCCTTCAGAGGGGCGACACTGACCTGTGGTATCATTCCAGAACTTTTTGGGTATCTCTTTATCATCACTCTTGTGCTTGTTTTTGGAGGAAGACTCCCCTAGAACCCGGGGACGAAGAGCTTCTAAAGCATCTTCAGCCTGGATGTATTTCTCGGTCCTTTGGAGGAGGGTGGAGAAATCCCGAAGGGACTTCTTTGCGATGTATACTTTAAGAGATTCATGTCCACATTGTGTTCGAAGGTAATGAGTGCAATTGATGAATCGAGATAAAAGATGGCATGTGATTCGGTGGTGAATCTTCTGAACAAGTTCTCGAGTGGTTATCCCTCTATTTGCTTAACTCGAGCAAGGAGGAGTTGGTCTTCGCAGTCTTTCGGCTGCTTATGAAGTGGGTGAGAAAGATTTCCTCAAACTGATCGAATGAGAAGATGGTGCCTGAAGAGAGCTAGGAGTACCACTCCCTTGCTGGTTCCTTGAGAGTTGCTGAGAAGGTCATACAGAGGAGAGCATCAGGGGCTCGGTGGATCATCATGAGAGTTTTAAAACTCTCAATGTGGTCATCTAGGTCTGCGTCTCCATTGTAAGATTTAAAGGTTGGTGGCTTGAACTTCTTTGGGATGCGGGCTTCGAGGATGGACTTGGAGAATGGGGGCCTACTAGGGCGACAACTTAGGGCATGACCCACGTCCTCTTTGTTGATTCTTGCAAGGTGGTTGATGGAATAATTTGCACGTGCACAAAGTCGCAACAAGTAGTATAATTTGAAAAAAAAGTGTCGAACCCTCAGACATTTTATTGAGTACCGAAATTCACCAGATTAACTACTATTTGATAATCAAAATTTTGATATAATAGCAACTAAGTTAAATTGAACTAATGGATAAACTAAACTAATTAAAAAGAACGAAATTGCAAAAATTTAGGGTTTATTAATAGCAAATCGAACTCTAGGGCTTACGATTTCACGTAGCTAATCTCATACAATTCATAATTTCATGAAACAAAAAACTTTACTTTTCCAAGTTGTAGACCAAAATCTCATAATTATTCAATGTCTTCTCTCGAATAACACCAAATACATTCCCAACTAATAATTTTTCATATTTCTATAAAAATTTAAGTATTTGAGGATTCATTAAATTCTATGAATTTCTCTATAGTCACATTAATCGCGGAAAATTTGTTGGTGTATGTCTTAGAGGCCAGTTGTGTATTGACATTACTAATTTACATTGTGTAAGCCTATTTTCAGATTTTATTGTATTTTGTATTCTTTTGATTATTTTATTTGAACTCATTTATTATGGTGCATTTTGTCTTTTCTTGGGTTCTTTTGTTCTCTCTAGATCAATCTGTGTTCTTTTGATTGGATCCTGTTCTTTTGTGGATTTGGTTCTTTTCTATTTTGAATTCGATTTGTTCTCCTTTGTGTTCGTCTCATATCATTGCATTGGTTTGTCTCTTTTTGGAGTCAAAACGATACCCAGAACCCACATAATATCAACCCAAAACCCTAATTTCTGGACCCCTATAAGTAATCCCATTAAAACCCTAATATTTTATTATCACTCTCTCATCCGCTATTCTCACCAGCTCTTTGTTTTCCGATAACCCAAACCCAACCACATATCCCCTACCCCGTTGCTAGCTCCGACCATCCTTCACCATCCGTCACCACCATCATCATCATCCCCATCTTCCCCCCGTCTTCATCGTCTTCTCCATCGTCTCCATTGATCGCCGTTCATCTGTTCGAACCCATTGCCGAGTTTTCATCCATTGCCGTAACTCCTTCTCCGTCACCTTAACACATCCCCGTGCACCCCCTTTGCCTCGTTGTCCCTCGCCGCTTTATCGGAGTTCCCTAGCGCCGCCGCTCGAGTCCCGGAGCGCCGTTGTCGCAGCTCTCTGTTTTCCGCCGAGAACAGAACTTTGCTGGTGTTCATCGTGGTTGTCGTCGTTGCCGTTGCTTCTCGACCGTGGTGCCAACGCCGCTTCGCCCCCGCCACTGTGCGGCAGAGTCGCCGCCATCACTGTCGCTCTCTCTCTCTCTCTTCCACTGTTGAGAGGTAAGAGACGCGCTCCTAGTGGTCGGTCTCGCTGTTTGCTGTTCAGCTGCACCAGATCCAGGTCACTGTCCACTGTCCACTGTTTGGTGTGGATCCGGTGCGAGGAAAGGATCCCATTGGGCCGTTATGCTGCCCCGTGTTCTGCCGCAGCCGATTTCGCTCTTGCTTTCCGCTGTTTTGGGCTAGATCCGGTGTGGAACTGAGTTTCTATTAGGTTGTTTCGGTGTTTCGTGTTCTGTGCACAGTAGATCCGGTTTGGTGTTCTGTGTTTTGGCTGATCCGGTGTGAAGTTCTTTTGGTTATTGCTGATTGGTTTTCGTGCATTTATTTTTGGTAGTTTTTGCTCGAGATTCTGATCCCGTTATTCTATTTTAATTATATCTGCAATAACAGGCAAGTCTCTTCTTGAACTCTCTTTTTATTTGTGTTCAAGATTCTTTGATCTTCTGCAAGTAAATCCTGTCCTTTTTATTATCAAAAACTGTTTGACAATTCCGTTAAGATTATCGAGGGTTTACACGAGCTAACCCGCCATACTCTTAACATTTTGCTTTCTCTTCGATCTAAAACTAGTCTCCCAATGTTTCATGCATTTGCACATTAAACAACTACAATCATGCATAGGACTGTTTGATAGATTGGACATTGAAATTGAACATGCTAGCATTGAATTTAATTCATGAATTGACACCATGACCATGATAAATGTATCTTAACCCTTAGAAATTGCATGTTGACACCTAGGATACACATGAAATTGCAATCCTATTTATGATCGTATGAATTATTTGTTATCTTTTTATATTAATTTGATTTCTGGACTGCAGTAAGTTTTACTTTAAATCAGATTTTTAGCCATGTTAATGACCTAATTTGAAAGAACTTACTAAACATAAATGTAGTCCTTGATGTCTAGATAATTTTTCCCTGGTCTGGATTTAAATTCTGATTTGTCATCTATTAGATATCACCACTTTACTACAACTGTGTTAGAGATTTCATACTCATAATTTCATGTGTATCCTGCTGTTGTTCATTTTATTTGACCCTGTTATCAGTAAAAGAAAAATCTGAAATAATTTAGGTTGGACCTAGACATGTATAGCTACTTCCCTGAATTTTTGTAGATTTTAATAATGAGTTTTCTGATCTGAATTAATTAATGGAACATAACCTACTGCATGCTGATTGAACATAAAACATGATTAGATTAGAGTTATCACCCTAGTTCCTATGTCTTTTATGTGCCTTGAGTATTCTCGCTGGAACCGTGTGGAAGTCTACTTTCCAGATCTTCTAGCGGATTCAATTTTACTATTGTGTAGTAACCTTAACCCATGATTTAGTACAGCAAGGTCATGCTGTCCTGATTTTATGAAATGCGTTCATGTGATGTGTTTGCTTCCTGCTTTGTTTGTAACGCTTAGAATTAGTCACACATAGTAACATACAACATTGATACCCTCTTGCATGCTTACATAGGATGAAAATAAACTATTAACAAGCCGGAGTTATTATGGGTACACTTGGTAGTGAACAATCGGGAAATGTACTCGGTAAGGCCTTCTCGCTCGCACGTATACTTGACATAGAAGGAGGAGTATCGATTGCAATGATTTATTGATGATTCATGATTGAAAATTATCATTATCTAGTTATGCCAAGTACACGAACTGTGAATTCACCATCGGTCTAAAATGGTCACTGTGCTTGCACGAAACTTGTGGAATGGGACGCAGCAGTACGTGCACAATAAAATACTTAACAACCTGCATACTTGATCTTGTATTGAACTTGACTTGGCATCACACATTTCATGTGTGATTATTGTACACTTTTGATATTGCCTACTCTTTGTTTTGTTCTTTGTCTTTGACCATGTTCCTTTTCTTTGATATTCATGTTTTTCTTATTATCCTTTGTTTTCTCTACTTGCCGCCTACGACTTGCTTTAATGACACTATTTTATTTCTTTTTAGACCAAAAATTTACAGGTGTTGAAGGATCTGTTCCCGAAGGAATTGGTGAGCAACGTTTCTAGTGATGGATCCAGTCTCTGCTGCGTAGTTTATTAATTGTTGCTAGATTTATTTTCTGAATATTGTTATCTCTTGTACTTTGTTTTGGGCTCTATGACCCGTAATTTTGTTTTGATCTCGGATGTTGGATATTTATACTGTTGGTTTATTTCATTATTATGGAACTTTATCATTGATTCATGTGGTTATATTTCTTGCGTGGTTGTATATTTGTTGATCTTATTGCTGAGTTAGTCTGGTACAACTTATGGATGGTGTTTACATCATTCGCTGGACCTATGTTACGTACTCGTGTTCCGTATTTTGGGAAGCGGGGCATGACACATTGTATTATGACCTTTATTTCATATTTAGGCATTTCATTTATTGTGTTATTTATTGTGAAGTAAATGAACATAATGAAGTCCTTAGAATAGTAAGTTCAATGCAATGGGATATCAAGTGCATAACTTGATTGGTGAGATCCTATTGGTTGAAATCTGAACATTGTTCTTAAATGTCCCCAGTCAAGGATTGTTGTGAAATAGGACAATGATTAGAGACTAGTGTGTACGCAAACTGATGACTATTCTCACAGGTCATGGATATAAGCTATCAAGTCTTCACATGGGTACATATTAGAGTAATAATGTACTCTAATATGTACTCTAATGTACATATTAGTAATAATAGCGTTCTCATGGGACTGATCCACCATGAGAATGCTGCATGGATCGTTACGTGAGTGTCATAAATGGTTTTCACAGTGACCATGTTGTACATATCCCTTTGACTTGAAGTCACTACGGTTCCTTACATGAGAACTTATATGTTTTAATACCATCTGTCATGCCCCGCTTTCTATTATACGGAAACATGGGCATGCAACTGAGGCCCAGCAAATGATGGGTACATCATCCATAAGCTGTAACAGTTTAACTCAACAACATAAAAGATGACAATAACCACGCATGTAATGAAATATCACATAAACATGAATAATCCATGAAGTGACTCATACATAACCAACATCTGGAAAGTAAATAACTTCAGGTTAACAATGCCCGGAATACAAAGTTTGCAATAAACAAATATAACTGGAAATAGAAACATAAAGCAAGTAAAGCAGAGTGGAATCCATCTCCATTCTTCAGAACACCTGATCGTCGATTTCTTTTGGAAGTTCCTTTTCCACTCATGTATATTCATCAACTCGAGTTTGGGAAGGAGAATACCCGTATAGCAAGTAACAGCCGCAAGTAGTACAAGCAAGTAGGTACAAGAACCGGAATATAACAAGTACAAGGAAACATGTGTGTAGGAAATAAATCATGTAACAAGGAATACAAACAGGTAATCGAGAATCAAGTAACTTGTCTTACGAGCAGGAATCATGAAACTAAACATGTAACTTGTAAACGAGAATCATGGAAACTTGTAAACATGGATCATATAACTTGTAACAGGAAAATGCATGTGTTCAGTGTAAATCTTAAGTCTATTCATTTAATTGGTCCTATCTAATGTACATAATCATGCATCCCACACCACAGGTTCTGGTGCATACAATCAAGTGAACGTTTGACCCTAGTGGTGAATGCTATAGGTCATGTACTCGGGTCTTCTCAGGACCATAAAACTTGGTCGGTAAGCGTGGTCGGTAAACTTGATTGGTAACTTGGTTGGTAACTTGGTCGGTAAACTTGGTCGGTAACTTGGTCCGTAAAATTGGCGGTAACTTGGTCGGTAACCATGTAACACGGGAAACACGGATCCCCTTTTGAGTACAGTCCCCTATGTCGTCCACTACTAGGTCTTACTCTTATTCTCCGGCTTGTTATTCTTTTATTATAATGAATCATGCATATGCAATCGATGGAACAATGTCTAGAAACGGTATCAAGGAGGTGTCGATGAATGTACAATGAACGGTGTGCTGTGCAATTCATTAGATGCAAAGTTAACACATTCACATTTAAAAGCATGAAAAATATAATTCTGGACAGCAATACGTTGCTATACAAAAACTAACTTTCCTGCCTCTACGGGAAAGCGAATTAGATTCTGTTAGAAGTTATAAAAACTAGGCACTTTGAAGGTTCCGACGCATTTTCACAAGATACATTTCGGTCATAGTAACTATGTCCACTAGTTGAATCTTTATGAGTTTACTGTTCTGGGCAGCAACTCAACATCAAGTTATTATATATATAATTCGATTAAAATCATAATTAAAATTCTTACAAAAATTATAAATGAGTTCCTGACAGTGTTCATTAACATCCTTGTAAATTGTAAATTGGGATTCTAATTCTTATATTAACCTACCATTTCGATCTGTTGAACCTGGTATGGCAACTATAAAACATTAATCTGAAACTACAACAGTACACTTGTAGAAATTGCATATTTTACAATATATAAGTTGAATTGAGGATGCGTCAAATGTTTAGAAGCTAGACACAGTGTGCTACAATTTCTATTTAATAAGTTTCAGATAATAATAACAGTAACTTGGCCAAACACTCCAATTTGGAGCATACGGAAGTACAGAAATATACAAAGTTGGTTTTAACAATCTTTCATTTGCAAGTGCATAGTTTTATGGTTAATATTCAACATAAAATTATTTCTAGAAATCAACATATTGTCTATTATTAACATGACGAATATTAGCACTTTTAACGGTGTAAAACTACGAATGCAACCATACTATCATATATGAATGCAACTCATTCAATTACTATTTCATTCACAATCTCGTGCGTCTAGTTTGTGTTCATGTGACACATACATATATAAACGGATCTTCATGATTTATTATGACTTTGAGCAGATTAAAGTCGAATGAAACGGTGAACGATGAATGATTCAAATTCAAACCATACATGAAGGCAACGGAAAAGATTAATAATATGGATACAAGAAGTAAACTGTAAAACCCTATATTTTAAAATAATGTTTTTGAGATTAATAAATGAATTAAAGTGATTTTTGGTGATTTAATAAATATTTTTATGAAATTTATCTTTTTTGCACGTGCACATATTTTCTTGAGAAGTTCAAAGTCAGAAATTATTTTGGGAGAACCTAATATTTATTAGTAGGTATTATTTATGAATTTTCTGTATTTTTCTAATATTTATTTGGCATATTTGCAAATATTACAAAAAGTGGGTTTTTTGTGTAAAATTACCACTTGGAGTAAAAACTCCAGAATTTTGGTTTTCTGGAGTGAGCATGATGGCTAGCCAACTCAGAGGTAAAGAGTTTATATTTTATTCTAATAGATTTGGTTTATTTCACAAACTTGTTAAAGAATGGCCTTTTTGCAAAATTGCCACTTGGAGGTCAAAAGTACAAAATTTGTTTTTCTAAGTTTGAAACCAGTGTCAGGCTAGATCTGGGTGGTTATTTTTTATTTTAAATCTCAATTGAGTTGGTTAATCTAATTTCCTAGTAAAAAGATCTATATATGTAAAGATATTTTCTTAAGGGATATTTTACAAAATCTTCTCAAAACCCTAGAAGCTAGATTTTCATCTATATTAGGGCTGCTACAACCATCCCCCTCCTCTGCATAATAAAATACTATTTTTACTATTGTTTTTCTTGGAGTTTCGAAGCAAGGATCTTGATTTTTGCGAAAGGATGAGCTTTTCTTATTCTTTATTATCTTCGTTGATTCTTCAATAAGGTGAGTGACATATATTTGATTTCTTGTTGTTCTATGCATGTTAAATATGATGATTTGTTTAGTGGAATGCATGTTAGATGATTGTATGATGATATAATGAATATATTGATGAATGGATGATTAAAAGTGGACCTTCTATGAATGTTATGATTAGAATCCCTATATAGATGGCTTGAGATTGTTAAAAACCTAATAGAAATTTTGGGTATTCTGTTTCTTCATTATTCTTGCAGTTTGATTGTATGTATATTGAGATTATATGATAGAGATGCACAAATTTGAATAAAGATGAGTATTCTACTGTTGGTCATACATATATCTATATAATAAAACACAAAGAAAGCTATCAAGTGGCTCTCCTTCAATCTCTCCCAAAATCAATGGCCTAGATCTAACCTCACAAAACATATTCTCCCCCCCCCCCCCCCCCCCCCCGAAAAAAAGTTTCCCTCCAAAACTCAAATTCAAATCCCCCATTCAAAACAACTCCTTTATTTATTTAAGTATCTTTCTCTCTCTCTCTTTCTTCTATTTAAAAAATAAGAAAATAAAAATAATTTTTTTTTAAAAAAAAAGCTAAAAAAATTTTAAATTTGAAAACTTTAAAAAAAATTCAAAAAAATCAAAAAATTATAAAAAATTTATAAAAAATAAAAAATATATATTTATTTTTTAAATATTTAAAAATTGTAAAATTTAAAAAAGTTTAAATTTTTTAAAAAAAATTTAGAAATTTTAGAAATTTTAGAAATTTTGAAAATTTTGGAAATTAAAAAAAAAATTCAAAAGAAAAATAAAAAAAATTAAAAAAAAATAAAAAATTTAAAATTTTGGAAATTTGAAAAAATTTGAAAATTAGAAAAATCTCAAAGCAAATCCAAATCCAAATCCAATGTCGAACCCCAATCAAGAGGTCATTGCCGATCCGCCGCTGATTCCGTATCGGTGACTCTCCTCCACCAAATCGAGCGCGAATATCAAGCAACTCCATATCGGCGACTCCCCTCCACCGAATCGAGAGCCTCTATATGCGATGCGATCTAATTTCATCTCATTAACCGAATTCTCATTTTAATTTTTAATTTTTTGTGTGCAAGGGATTACTCAGTTTTTTGCTGACTTGAATTTTGCGTGTGCATGGGATTTAAGTTCAGAGATGTATGATTATTTTATTTTGTATTTAGACATACTCATAGTGGTTATGAGATTAGAGTAAGCTCTATAAAACTCTATGCAGTGTTTTATAGAGTAATGTCCTTGCATAACTATTACAAGCATCTAAAAGTGATGCTGAAGTTACAAAAAACTCTATGCAGTGTTTCTAACAAACTATATGCATTCTAGGTAAGTTCAAGCTAATGATTAAGAAGGCGATGGTTGAGCTTAAAGGTATATATACTGTTTTCTCATATAATATATTTACTACTTCAATTAATTTGCTGGACATCCAAAACTATTTTATATAATTAAACCAGGTGCACCGTTCCGAAGACGTGCCGTAGGAACATGTCAACGGGCAAACCTAGTGTGTGTGTGTGTGTATATGTATATATATATATATATATATATATATATATATATATATATATATATATATATATATATATATATATATATATATATATGGGAAATACTGTTTGAGAATTTGTTGGAGAAGAACTTGACTAATGATTGTTATAGATGCATATGATCAAAGGGTAAACTAATATAATCAGTTGGGGTATGTGTATAACAAGTTGTAGAAGGATTTTTGAATCAAAAGATCAGGCTTTTGTGAGTTGAAGTATTTTTTTTTTTGTTGAGTTTTCGGGTCTGATACTTGTTCAGCCGAAATTGGCCTTTGAAGTTTTGCAAAGTTCTCGATTTGGATCTTGAATTAAATTGAGACTGAGGTTGAATTGAACATTGTACTACCCTCATACAATGATTCTTGTTGATTTTACTGACCTATATACATATACAAATATACAACTATATCCTATCTTTCTGATGTGAAGAAGTTTTAATAAAAATTGGTCTTTTATGACCTTGATGAGATTTTGATATGTTTTATGAACTCCAGTATGTTAGGCAAGTTTTATTTGATCATCTCAAGATTTTAAATTTACAAATTTGTGTTTTTAAAGTTTATAATCGAAGTATCTGTTATGAAGTGCACGAATATTAAAGTTATGAATTTTTGAACATGTCGGTCGACTGCATGAAATTACACATGAAATGTCGGTTGATTGACAGTTCTTGGGTTTTGGAAATTTAGCGTGACAGTCGACCGTCGCTTTTTGAACTGATTTGACAGTCGACTGTCAGCTGCTGTGCTGATTGTTTTGCTGAGTTTTTCTTTGTTTTCTTAAACGATTATTTCTTCGAACTTATGGATTATTGATCTACTGTTTTAGATGAAGTTTTTGCTACAGATTACTGTATCTCACAGAGAGTTATATTTTCATTATAGTAGAATTTAAATTGTGTTTCTACAACTTTAAAAAGTGAAACATATATATATATATATATATATATATATATATATATATATATATATATATATATTCGAAGGAGTTGATGTTTCGTGATTTTTCTACAAATTCAAAATGTGAAACACAGTTGTTTAAAGAGATTTAATTTCAGATTTAATTTCTGGAAATTTGTGAAGTATTTGGATAAATTTGGATTTGTTTGATTTAAAGAAGTTTTCTTGATATGATCATTTTGATAATGAAATTAAGAGTTTTAATGAACGGTTTTGTGTTGATATTTGATTTGTGAGTCTCTAGATGTTGAGTGGGATTCCTGTAAACCGGTAGATGAGATTTTGTGGATTTCGACCAGATTGGGTCTTGGGGTGTTTTGTTGGAATTAAGTCCGTCAGGGTACACCAACTCAAGAGAGGGAGAAATTGTGTTTTAATTAATATTAATTAACCTAAGAACAGGCACTAGTGGAGATGTGATAGAACTTGAGAAACGTAAGTATATGCTCTGGGGTTAGTCCAACGGATGCGTTACAGGACTGTGTGTTGTTGTGTCCCGAGAGGACAGTTGGTATGTTCGCGTGTCAAGGGTCGGTAGGCCTATTCACAGAACATACGGTGCATTCGTGTGTCGAGGGTCGGCAGGCCTATTCACGGGATGTACTGTGTATCTACACGTCGAAAGTCGGCAGGCTTATTCGTGGGGTACATGGCAGGGAGGCGATTCTCCAGTTTTTGAGCTATGCTTACATGATGCTTGCGCTTGGAGGGTTATTAGGCCTATTCGCATCTAGATCTTGTTTCTATCACTATAGTAGGATTAGATGCATAACGAGGGATTTAACCCTATATTGTGGAGAACGATAAGGGCTTGCACCGGACCTACATAGTATGGAATGCATAGAATCCGAACAAGTATACATTAGAGAGTCATCACACTGCATTTGTGTTTGCTTGACTTGGTTTTATGCATGTTTGTTTTCTGTTTTCCTATACTTGACACATAGTCTAATTTCACTTAATATTTTCATGCTTTAGTTATTGTTATTTCATTATCCATGTCTGATTATTATCGGAATGTGTTGATTTTGAATTTATTCCTTATGTTTCATTTATATAGTATTTCTTTTGGTGCCACTCACACCGTTATGGCTGACCCCTATAGTTTTGGGGGTTGGGGTATCTCTAGCCTCATGTTTTACAGGTAGGTACCTATAGCTTGGGATTTAGATGCATGTGGTAGAATGATAATATGGCTTATGCAAATTGTAAAAGAGTGTGTTGTAAAAGAAATTGTAATTCAAGGTGTTTACTTTCCATTGTGCTATGTAAAGAGTTGATATAATAAAAGTTGGAAAAAATTATCTGTGTTTGGCTATGTTTACTATTACATTGAGGTTGATGCTGGAAATTGTGCTACATATTTCTGAGTTTATTATATTGGAAATTCGGGGCACTACAGAGATTGGTATCAGAGCATGCTTCAATAGTAATGATAAACATGGTATAAGAATAAACCTAGGTAGACATTAGAGCGTGAGTACCTAGGTGGGGACGGGACATTAGAGTGTGGGTATCACTCGAATTAAAACAAGATAAAATGGTTTGGGGTATGATTGAGATTTTGCCTTGGGGTATTGATGTGAATATGAATTGTATGTGATGCTCTAACCTTTCCCTCATTTTGCAGTATTCAGTATAATGGCAGGATCCAGGTTCAGGAATGGTGGAAATGGTGATGGGGCTGGACTTGATCTTGAGATAGAAATTGCTAGGGTGTATCAGACCTTGAACACGTTTATGGCAGCTAACATGGCTCGGAATCAGAATCAGAATCAAGGGGCTGGACCAGTGCTTGTTAATACTAATCCAATTAATCAGGTTGAGTCATTCAAGCGGATGAAGCCGTCTGTTTTTGAGGGGCAGTCTGATCCAAATGAGGCTGATGATTGGGTTAGATAGATGGAGATGGTCTTCGAAGTTTTGGAAACCCCAGCAGCCAATAAGGTGAAATTGGCTACAATGCAGTTAGAGAAGGATGCTGGCATCTGGTGGCAGTCAGTGAAGAGGACTTTTGGGGAGCAACAGGTGACTTGGGAGGCTTTTCTGGAGGATTTCAGGGATCATTTCTTTCCTCTGGATATTCAGGAAAAGAAGGCAACAGAATTCCTGAATCTGCAGCAAGACAGCATGTTAGTGCGCGAATATGAGACTAAGTTCGCCCAGCTGTCAAGGTATGCACCAGAGCTGATTGTTGATGAAGCGAAGAAGGCCAAGAAATTTGAGCAGAGCTTGAGGCCGAATTTGAGGTCGTAGATGATAACGTTGGGCATCAGAAGGTTTGATAAGCTGGTCAGGAGAGCAGCAATGACAGAAGAAGATATGGATCAGTTCCAGAAGAAGCAGGAGATCTGGAACAGGAACAAGAGGCCAGCAGCAATTCAGAGTGGGACGAAGTTCATAGTGAAGCAGGGCAGGTTCAGTAGGCCAGAGCAGAAGGCACCCGCACTTCAAGGCGTGACTTGTTTCAACTGTGGAGAGGCATGCCGCTATTAGCCAGCATGCACCAAGCCACTTAAGGTGCGGGCTTATTATCAGTGTGGTCATGAAGGGCATATCAGACCAAACTGTTCGCAGTTGAAGAAGGAAGGTGTAGGCGGAGGCAAATTTCAGAGGCAGGGGCGAGTATTCGCATTAACTGAGGAGGATGCGGGTAACTCAGAGGATGTGATACAGGGTATGCAAGAATTTTTAAATTCATTTATTTGATGTATTAAGTAAAACTTTGTCTAAGAATAAATTAGAGATTAGAGTATCATTCTTCATGTAACAGGATTTGTCTTGATTAATGGAACAAAAGCAAAAGTTTTATTTGATACTGGTTCTTTGCATACATTTGTGTCGCTCAATTTTGCTAAAGTTTTAGGTGTGGAACCTAAGGTATTTCCAGGCAGAGTTTTGTCAGTGGCAATACCATCAGGAGAGGAATTGATTGCTGATCGATATTATAAGGGTTGTGATACCGAGATTGGTGGGAGGTTATTCGGCATTGATCTCATTGAAATGCAAGTCATGGGTGTGGATGTGATCTTGGGGATTGATTGGATGGCAATATATGATGCCACAATTGAATGCAAGAAGAAAGAGGTGTTAGTGAAAATACCAGGAGGTCCCGCAGTGACTTTTTAGGGGAAGAAGGACCCAAAAGTGACTGCAATGGTATCTAAGTTGATGATTACAGATGAAGTCAGAAGCTTCCAGTTGTCAGGGATTTTCCTACGATATTCTTGGAAGATTTATCGGGATTTCCGCCGCAACGAGATGTTGAGTTTTGTATTAATGTTCAGCTGGGAAGTGCTCCGATTTCTAAGGCTCCGTACATGATGCCTGTGGAGCAAGATAAAGTTAAGAAGTAGATTAAGAAATTACTGAGTAAGGGATTCATCAGGCCGAGTTCTTCACTGTGGGGAGCACCAGTGTTGTTATTGAAGAAGAAGGATGGGTAATGAGGATGTGCATTGACTATCGGGAGTTGAACATGGTGACTATTCAGAACAAGTATCCGCTTCCACGGATTGATGATCTGTTTGATTGGCTTCGGGGAATAGCTGTATTTTTGAAGATTGATCTGCAGTCAGGGTATCATCAAGTTCGAGTTAAGGAGGAAGATGTGAGTAAGACAGCTTTCCGAACTCGTCATGGACTTTATGAGTTTTTGGTAATGCCATTCGGAGTGATGAATGCGTTGGCAGTGTTCACGGATATGATGAATTGGATTTTGCGGCCATTTATTGATTCCTTCGTGGTGGTATTCATTGATGATATTCTGGTATATTCGAAGTCAGAGGAAGAGCACTCTAAGAACTTGGCAGAGTTATTAAAGAAGTTGTAGGAGCATAACTTGTATGCCAAGCTATCGAAGTGTGAGCTTTGGAAGTTTGAGGTAGCTTTCCTTGGTCATATCCTTTCTAAGGAAGGAGTGTCCATCGATCCTCAGAAGGTCGAAGCAGTGAAGCATTGGCCCAGGCCAATGACAGTGAAGGAAGTCAGGAGTTTCTTGGGTTTGGCTGGGTACTACAGGAGATTCATTCAGGGCTATGCACAGATCGTAACACCTTTGACAAGGCTAACTTGGAAGAATGTGACATTCACTTGGACTGATAAGTGTGAGGTGAGTTTCCTTGAGCTAAAGGAGAGTTGACGACTGCACCTATCTTAGCTTTGCCACAAGCTGGGAAGGATTATGATATCTTCAGTGATGTGTCACTCAGAGATTTGGGGTGTATGTTGATGCAAGAAGGGAAGGTTATTGCATATATTTCGAGGCAATTGTGTCCGCATGAGAAGAACTATCCGACGCATAATCTAGAATTGGCAGCTATTATCTTTGCCTTGAAGCAGTGGAGGCATTATGTATATGGAGAGAAGGTCAACATGTATACCAACCACTAGAGCCTGAAGTACATTTATCAGCAGAAGGATCTAAAATTCGGCAGAGAAGGTGGTTGGAAGTGTTGGAAGATATTCATCATGAGATCAAGTATCATCCAGGCAAGGCGAATATGGTGGCCGATGGGCTTAGTCGGAAGACCAGTTTGTCGAGTTTGATCACTACTTCATAGAGAGTTGGCAGCAGAGTTTGATCAGGAAGGTATCGAGGTGGTATTGCAGGGTTTGGGAGCATCTTTGGCTCAGTTGAGGTTGCAGCCTTCTTTGAGAAAGCAGATTATGGATGGTCAGAAATCAGATGCAGAGATTCAGAGGATATTGCAGCAGGTTTCCGAAGGCAAGTTATCAGAGTTCCGTGTCCAAGATGGAGTTCTATGGATGGGTGAAAGATTGTATGTACCGGAGAATGCAGACTTAAGGAAAAGTATCTTGCAGGAGGCACACAGTACCTTGTTTTCAATGCATCCTAGAGGCACAAAGATGTACAAGGATATCAAACAAAACTTTTGGTAGCCAGGAATAAAGAGATATGTGGCAGACTTTGTGCTAAGGTGTCTGACTTGCTAGTAGATCAAAGCAGAGAACCAGAGGCCTGGAGGATTGTTATAGCCATTGCCTATTCCGAAATGGAAGTGGGATAACATTAGCATGAATTTCATCACAGGGTTGTCGAGGAGTCCGAAGGGCAATGACTTAATTTGGGTTATTGTTTACCGTTTGACCAAGTCAGCTCACTTTTTGTCTATGAAGATTACTTGGTCATTGGAGAAATTGGCAGATTTGTACATTGATGATATTGTAAGACTTCATGGAGTTCCTGTGTTGATTATTTCTGACAGGGATTCGAGGTTCACATCGAGGTTTTGGAAGGGTTTGCAAGCAGCTTTGGGTACCAGAACCAATTTCAGTACTGTTTTTCATCCGCAGACCGAAGGCCAGACGGAAAGGGTGAATCAGGTATTGGAGGATATGCTGAGGGCTTGTGTTATGGATTTTGGGGACAGTTGGGAGAGGTACTTGGCATTGGTTGAGTTTGCTTATAACAACAATTACCATGCGAGTATCGGGATGGATCCGTATGAAGCTCTGTACGGGAGGAAGTGCAGGACACCCGTTTGTTTGTATGAAGTTGGTGAGAGACAGATGTTTGGGCCTGAGATTGTGCAGCAGACATCGAAGAAGATTGAGCTGATTCGTAAAAGATTGGTCGAGGCTCAGAGTCGGCAGAAGAGTTATGCAGACACTTGACGAAGGGACTTGGAGTTTGATGCGGTTTTTCTCAAGGTGTCTCCAACTGAAAGGAGTGATCAGGTTCAAAAGGGAGGCAAGTTGGCTCCAAGGTACATTGGGCCATACAGGATTCTGAGGCGGATTGGTAAAACCGCATATAAGTTGGTGCTACCGGAGGAATTGGCACAGGTGCATAATGTGTTGCATGTGCCGATATTGAGGAAGTATGTGTAACACCCTAGATTTTTAAATAATGTTTTTTGAGATTTATAAATGAATTAAAATGATTTTTGGTGATTTAATTAATATTTTTGTGAAATTTATCTTTTTACACTTGCAAAACACGTGCAACTATTTTCTTGGAAAGTTCAAAGTCAGAAATTATTTTGGGGAAACCTATTATTTATTAGTAGGGATTATTTATGAATTTTTTGGACTTTTCTGATCTTTATTTGGCATATTTGCAAATATTACGAAAAGAGGGGCTTTTGTGCAAAATTACCACTTAGAGTGAAAACTCCAAATTTTCGGATTTTGCGCTGAGTATAATTGCTAGTCAACTCAGAGGTAAAAAGTTTACCTTTTGTTTTAATAGATTTGATTTATTTCGTAAATTTCTTAAAGAAGAGTCTTTTTGCAAAATTGCCACTTAGAGGCAAAAATTACAAATTTTGTTTTCTAGACTTGAACTCAGTGCCGGCCAGTATTAGGGTGAATGTTTTTGTTTTTAAATCTAAATTTAATTGGTTTATCTAATTTTCAAGTATACGGATTTATACAAGTAAAGATATATTCAAAAGGGATATTTTGCAAAACCAATTCAAAACCTTAATACCCTATTTTTGGCCTGTTATAAGGGCAGTAGCAGCCGTTTCTTTGCTGCAAAAAACAAAGGGTTTTCTTTATTATTGATTTCTTGGAGTTTCGAAGCGAGAATCTTGGTTTTCTTGCGAAAGGTAGGACTTTTCTTATTCTCTTTATTATTTCGGTTGATTCTTCAATAAGGTGAGTGACATATGTTTGTTTTCTTATTGTTCTATGCATATTGTATGTGATGATTTGTCTATTAGAAAGCATGTTAGGTGATGGTATGATGATATAATGAACTTTGATGGATGGATGTATGAATAAAAATTGAATCTTTTCATGAAAACTATGCTATTGATGATTAAAACTACATATAGATGACTTGAGATTGTTAAAGAACCTCATAGAAACCATGGGTTTGTTGTTTCTTTATTATTCTTACTGATTCGATTGATTATAATGAGTTGTATGATGTGAATTGCATAAAATTGATTAAAAATGAGTCTTTACTGTGTATAGGCATATGTATGATCTGTTTGAGATTTTTGATGGAAAGAACCTGATCAATACATTTTATAATTGTATATATTCATGAGTAAGCTATTATAATCAGTGGGGTATGTGTATAACAAGTTGTAGAAGGATTCATGGAATAAAAAAGATAGAGTTTTGAAGGGAAAAGGGGGGTTTCTTGACTTCGGGTCTGAAGGTGTATGACCGAAGTTGGTTTTGTAATTTTTGTGATATTTTCGATTGGATCTTGAGTTGTTTTGACACTGGTTTGAATAATATACTACTTATATACGATATTTTCTTGATGTTTACTGATGCTTAAATACACATATACTTATATATACACATTCATCTTCACTGTTATGAAGGATTTCAATAAAATTACACTTTTATGATCTTGAAGAGGTTTTAATTAGTTTTATAAACTCCAGAATGTTATACAATTTGTATTTGATCATCTCAGGAATTTTGTTTTGTAAATTTATGATTTTACAAAGATTAAAGAAGTATCAGTAAAAATGTGCAAGAATATTAAAGTTGTCATTTTTCGAGCAGGACAGTCGACCGCTCTGTTTTTGAACTAAAATGTCGGTCGACTGTCAGTTCTTTACTTTTTGGATTTTCACTTGACAGTCGTCCGTCGCATTTTGAACTGGGTTTGACAGTCGACTGTCAGTGCTTCGCTGATTGTTTTCTTGAGTTTTCTTCGTGTTTTCTTGAACGATTATTTCTTCAATATTATGGATTATTGATCTACTATTTTAGATAATGTTTTTACTACAGATTACAGTATTTTACAGAGAATTACATTTTGATTATAATAGAATTTAAATTGTGTTCTATGACTTTATTAAATGAAAGATATATGGTTTTCGAAGGAATTGATGTTTTGTGATATTCTACGACTTCAAAATATGATTTTCAGTTATTTAATAGATTTAATATTTTATTTCAATTATGGAATCTGTGAGTATATTAAAGGAATTTGTATTTGTTGATTTTTTAAGAAGTTTTCTTAATATAAGAGTATTGATAATAAAATTGAGAGTTTTTAAGAAAGATTTTATATTGATGGTTGAGTTGTGAGTCTCTAGAGGGTGTGTGGGACCCTAGATACCGGCAATTGAGATTTTGTGGTTTGGCCATTTGTGGTCTTGATTGTTGATCAGTTGAGTTAAGTCCGGTAGGATACACAAACTCTAGGAGATTTGTAATTAATTAATTAACTTAATAAATATAAGGACAGACACTAGAATAGTGATATGATGAAATGAGGGCAAATGTGAGTTATAGACTCCAGAATGATTCGAGAAGTGAGATAATCCCCAGTATTCCGGGACAATTGCTGAAATAGGCCACAAAATGGTCCAACGTAAGTGGGATTGATCTCCAGTATTCCGAGAAAGAGAGCGACACTCATGGGATATTTGTGCAATGAGGGTTCCAGGATGACCTGCGGAGTGAGACATTCCCCAATATTTCGGGACGATGGATGAAATAAGCCATATAATGATTCACGTGAGTGGGATTGGCCTCCAGTATTCCAAGGGCAAGAACCGATACTTGCAAAATGTCTAAATCTCGTAGCAGCCATTGTAGTAGATTAATTGCATAACGAGAGATTTAACCATATAAGGTAGAGAACGATAAGGGCTTGCATCGGACCTATGTAGTATGGAATGCATAGAATCTGACAAGTATGCATTAAAGAGTCATCATATTGCATTTGTGTTTTCTTGACTTGGTTTTATGCATGTGTGTTTTCTGTTTTCTTACACTTGACACTTAGCATAGTTTCACTTGATGTTTTCATATTTTATTTATTTTCATTTTATATTCCATTTGTTACTACAGCTTATATGTGTTGTTTATGACTTTATTCTTTATGTTTTATTCATGTTGTATTTCTTTTGATGTCACTCACACCGTTATGGCTGACCTCTATAGTTTTGGGGGTTAGGGTTATCTCTAGTCTCATGTTTTACAGGTAGGTACCTATAGCTTGGAATTTGGATGCATGTGGTAGAATTATAATGTGGCTTATATAAATCGTAAAAGAATGTGTTGTAAAAGAAAGAAATTGTATTCAATGTTGTTAATTTTCTGCTGTGCTTTGTAAAAAATTGATGTAATAAAAGTTTAAAAATTTATCAGTGTTTTGGCTATATTTAATATTACATTGAGGTTGATGCTGGAAATTGTGCAAAGTATTTCTGAGATATTATATTTGAAATTCGGGATGCTACAGTATGTGCTGGATCAGAATCATCAGCTGGTGGAAGTGCTTGAAGACCTATAGCTGAACTTGAGTTACAAGGAGCAGCCTGTAGAGATTGTTGATTGTCGGGAGAAGGTGTTGAGGAATAAGGTGATACCTATGGTCAAGGTATTATGGAGGAACCAACAGTTTGAGGAAGCTACTTGGGATCTGGAGGATCGCATGCAGAAGGATTTTCCTGAGCTCTTTGTATGATTGTATTCTTTTGATTAAATTGTATTCTCTTATGTAATTGAATTCGTTAAACTATATTTTCATTTATGTGATTGCATTTTTTTGCTTATATCGTTTGGTCCCTGTTAGTAGTAGTTCTGAGGACAGAACTATTCTAAGGAGGGAGTGATATAACACCCTATATTTTTAAATAAAGTTTTTGAGATTAATAAATGAATTAAAGTGATTTTTGGTGATTTAATAAATATTTTTCTGAAATTTATCTTTTTGCACGTGCAAAACACGTACAAATATTTTCTTGAGAAGTTCAAAGTCAGAAATTATTTTGGGGGAACCTAATATTTATTAGTAGGTATTTTTATGAATTTTTTGGATTTTTCTCATATTTATTTAGCATATTTGCTAATATTACAAAAAGGAGGGGCTTTTGTGCAAAATTACCATTAGAGTAAAAACTCCAGAATTTCTACACTCGAGGGTTGTTAGGCCTATTTGCGGAGTAATCTAGATCTTATTTCTATCACCGTAGTAGGATTAGTTTCATAACGAGGGATTTAACCCTATAAAGTGGAGAACGATAAGAGCTTGCACCGGACCTATGTAGTATGGAATGCATAGAATCCGACAAGTATGCATTAAAGAGTCATCATACTGCATTTGTGTTTTCTTGACTTGATTTTATGCATGTTTGTTTCCTGTTTTCCTACACTTGACACTTCGCCTAGTTTCACTTGATTATTTCATACTTTATTTATTGTTATTTCATTATCCATGTATTACTATTGTGGGAATGTGTTGATTATGAATTTATTCCATATGTTTTATTTATATTATATTTCTTTTGATGTCACTCACACCGTTATGGCTGATCCATGTAGTTTTGGGGGTTATGGTTATCTCTAGCCTCATGTTTTACAGGTAGGTACCTATAGCTTGGGATTTGGATGCATGTGGTAGAATGATAATATGACTCATGCAAATTGTAAAAGAATGTATTGTAAAAGAAATTGTAATTCATGGTGTTTACTTTCCGCTGTGCTATGTAAAGAATTGATGTAATAAATGTTGAAAAAAATTATCTGTATTTGGCTATGTTTACTATTACATTGTGGTAGATGCTGGGAATTGTGCAACGTATTTCTGAGTTTATTATATTGAAAATTCGGGGCGCTACAGAAACTATTTGTTGGATTCAAGCAAAGCTTGTACGGGAACAAGAAGAGTATACAATGGATACTTGACTTTACAATGATGACTTCGAATATTAAAAGAATAATGGGACGATCGTCCCGACGACAACACACAGTAAACAGCAGCAACTAACAGTGAGAACGATAACAACGATCAACACGAGCGACCTCAACAATCAACAGAAGAGCAACAACAACAATCCACACAAGAGCAACGGTAGCAATCGGCAGCAAACAGCAAGAGCAGGGCAACAACAGCAAGCAAAGTAAGAACCACGGTACGAACAACAACCAACAAGAACAACGGCAAGAACTGACGACTGCAGTGTTGGGTTCGGCTACGAGATGGCGAAGAAGGCAGGAGGAAGGGTTGCGGTCGGGTGCGGTGATGGTGCAATTATGGTGCCTAGGCTGGTGGTGAAGCATAGGGCGTTGAGGAGGTGGCTGTAGTTGATGCAGCGAGATGCAGGGAGGTCGATCGGTGGAGTAATGGCGAGGTGATGAGGTCGACGGTGGCAATGGTGGGGGTGCGACAGTGATTGGGGTCGCGAGGTGCAAGAGGTGGCTTGCGGTGGCTTGCGGTGGTGGTGATTGGCTCGACGCAGAGGGGGGTCTATTGGATTTCTTCGGAGTCGAAACTAAGGAAGGAGAAGGGGTAAGGGGTGATGGTTGGTGCTCGGCAACGATGGCGAGGCCGACAATGGGTTCTTTGGGAACTGGGGTGCTGTGACCGTGGTGATGGTGAAGTGCAGCGAAGGGCGTCGGTTGGGTTTTCAAAGAAACAGAGGGGGGGGGGGGGAGAGAGAGAAAGAGAGAGGGTGAGTGGGAGAGAGATTGCTGGTGAGGAGAGAGGGGATGCTTAATTAGGGTATTAATTGATTAATTAATAGGGAAGAGGATTAATGGGATTATGGAGAAAATAATGGGGAATGATTGGCTGTTACAGGGGAGAGTGGGAGAACATTAGAGAAGAATCAGGAGATACGGGGAGATGTGCAGTTGAAAGTTTGTGTGGGTATTGGGTTTTAAATTGGTGGGCTTAACTTGGGCTTCACAGTATGGGCAAAAAATAATTAAATAGAAAATATAGAGTTGGGTTTTGAAAATTAATCAAATATAAGATTGACTTGGATGGGCTTTGAATTTGCTTAACATGGAATTAAAATAATCAAAATAATATGATTGTATGTATTAAAATTGTGCTTCAATAAATCAAAGTAATTTATAAGATGAGGAAAACAAGACTTGGTTTGGACTTCAAAATAAATAAATAAAGGAAAATAAAATAATATTATAGTCTGGAATATGAATTTGTGTTTTAAATAAATATTAGGATGTGTTTCAATAGGAGATTCGAAAAAAAAGAAATTAAATACAAAGGAAAGAATTTATACGGAAGTTGAAATACAAGAATACAAAAAAAAAGAAGGAAAAGAAATGGAAATCCGTATAATCGGATTCAGGGGTTACACCGTCAAACGTTGTCTGTAATAAGGTGGTTATAAAGTCGGCTATTGGATATACTGCAAATCATGCGGAGAGATGTGAGTGACTTAAATAGGATTTGCCCCTTTTACATAACATGAGAGATATCTGTAAGCCACTTGATTGAGTGAGACTAAAAAATGCATGGACATGCTCAAATTAGTCAATATGAGATATTGATCTCATTTGTTTTAGTAAATCTACTCAGACATCAAGAAACCAAAGATTAAACTATACAAGGGTGACACGCTCTATGCCTTGTGGTAAATTAAGATATCTGGACAAATGGACTAAATTACATAGGAACATTGGTCATGAATAGGTTATGTCAAATCACTAACATTTCCGTTATTTAGATAGCAGTGATGTATTGCTAGATACTGCTCACTATTTGTAATACTCGAATATGATTTTAGTACTACTGTCAATGTAATGGGAACTTACATGGTCACACACTTAGAATGGATCGAAATTGGGATTTAAATTCATAAGATGAATTTAGTTAGGGATCCAGGTAAGACTTGAAAACCTGACATTAGTTGGACATTTAGTTAGATTAAATGTGCTGATTAAAGTTCAAAGGCCCACACACGAATCTGACCCAGGTCAGATTGTGAGCCCAACAACCACATTACTCTCTTAGGGTTGGTTTTCTGCACCTATATATATGATATGTATTTGTGGAAAATTGATATGTAAAAAAAATTTATAGCCGTCACAGAAAGTAAGAGAGAGATCGTGAGGAGGAACATTCCCTTCCTGCAGCTAGCACCGCGGTCTGAGGGAGAGCCGTTTTTCATTCCGTTCGTGTGGATACCTTAGATGCACCGCAATATTGCAGTGCTGTGATCGGCATACTGTGGATACAACAGATCCATCTTTAAGGTATAACTCCTAAATATGATTTATGGTTTTCACATGGATTTATGACTAGGTTTTCGATATTTTTGTAATTTTTTCGCTGTGTATTTAATCTGTGATTGCATTCGAAACCTAACAAAATTATCTTTAATTTCGCTCAATCATTAATGTTTAATTATGTAATTCTAAATCACAAGTTACCTCTCGGTATCCCCCATGATTCAATAAATTAAACAATTGTAAGAATTAAGAACAAAAATTAAATACACAACCATGGAAAGTAGAAAAATAAAATAACATGAAATTCGAGTTGTGTTTTCAAAACTAGGCTACATCGAAGCCCTAGAAAAATAAAATTAGTTCATGAAAAGTTTGCAACTAATAAACATCTTGTTAGATTGCATAGTAAAAATAGAAAAATAGAAGATAGAAGAAAGAACTCGTTTTGTTGTTGTTTTTTAAAGCCGCAAATTAAGTCTCGAGTTTCTCCTCCCAAAAAATAAATTCTCCAGCAAAAATCAAGTCTCAGTAAGCAATCCAAATTTCGGCAGCCCCCTATTCCCTGGTCCTGAGGGTTTTCTTTTATAGGGAGGAAGAGGGTTTTAAATAGGATTATGACTAATTAGTTAATTAGTTAATTAGTTAATTAGTTAAAACCCAAGATTAAAAATAATCTTATGAATTTTATACTAATTATCCAACTAATCCTTATCCAAACCACTTCAATCCGTACTGTTTCTATTTTTTAAATTTTTTTATTACAAAATTTAATTCCACCCCCTAGTTGACCAGATTATTTTCTATTAGTTCTTCAATGGGCCAATTTGTAAAAGTGCGTATTTGAGTGCTCGAATTTTTAGAAATCTCACATATAATTAATTTGGATTTTGAAATCTTTATCCTTATTTTCTTCCTTTATTTTACCAAAACGGCCACCTTTTACACTTATCCATCTCATTCCTTCAAAAACAAATAAATAAATAAAAATAAGTTGAAACAAGATAAAATATAAAGCAATAAACGAGAAATTGCAATTTTAATACGTAAAAAGAGTAATAAAAATTATGTAAGAATTACACTCATTAAATTCCCCCCTAAACTTAAGATTTTGTTTGTCCTCGAGTAAAAGAAAAACCGTAAATTAAAAAGAATAGTAATCATAATTAGACTCAACTCATCGCACCCAAAGGTTTTATCATGCAAGCATCAAATCTTTAACTTAATACATAATTAATTGCAAAGAAAGGAAAACTAAGCATACTCACTTTTTCCAGTGCAATTAGTTATACATAATTTCAAACCCAATTATATTTGTCATGCAATTAACGTAAATCATGTAAACTCAATCTGCGATCACTCATTCTCACTACTACGAATCGAGTAGCAAACTAGAGTTTTATCTCTCCTCTCTCTCTCCCTCTCTTTCTATATTGTCATTTACCTTTTGACGCGAAAGCAAACATTTGTGATGGATTTACCTGGTTACTCAACAAGTCACACTTGGAGTGCTTTTACACACTCTATTTCAAGTTGCCGTTTGACGTAAAAGTAAACATTGGTGATGAATACCCCTATTTACTAAGCAACTCAAAAAAATGGAGTAGATAATACTTTATTTATTCAAATATTTAATTATTATCACTCTATTTACTTAAACCATGTTTAGTACTAGATCAAAGTGGATAATCACAAGAAAAGCATCACACTCATCTTTTATGTATAATCACATGACTGTCACAAATTTGTAAAAAATTTTGAACTTCAACAATCCTTAAAAAACACAATAATGCTTAATCTTGCTATATAAGATATTGCCTATCCTAAATAAAAAAATCCATTGCTTTAACACAATAAAGAACCCAAAAATGTAATGGTAATCCTAATTTAAGTCATTTTTTCTTTAATATAAAAATATTTAACCCCTTCCCCCAAAAGTAATTATCACATTGTCATCAATGGAAAAAGAAAAAGAATGAGAAAAGTTCAAAATTGCTCTCCTGATTCATGTTAAAATTCTGGATGAGTGACGTTCATTATTTAAGAGATATCTAGAGTTGTAGATGTCCAAATTTCCTGATTTTTTTTTTTGCATTTGAAAGCTAAGACAATTTCTGTAATGCCCCGTTTTCCATATACTGGGAAACCGTGACATAAGCCAGAATCTTACATTCAATTAGCCACAATACACAGAAAAGTAGGAAAATTTAAAACTTTTTACTTAATACAACATTACAAGCCGAGTGTTTCTATTGTTCAATATATTACATCAGAGTATACAAGAATGAAACAATAAACATCTGGTTCTTCACTTGGAAGCCATGCCTTGACTAGAGTTCTCCCGAGCTGGTGATCCTGTATCGACAACCTATTAGAGTGGGAACGTCAGTACCTATACTGACGTTTAAAGGCTGATGACTAGCAGCGAATCTCAAAAACAACATATTAAGCATGGTAAATGTGTCAGTGTAGTTTTAAGTGTTCGTGAGTGCAATGCCTTAAAACCTAATGCAATGTCAACTAAGCAAGGATGCTCTTATTCTAATGCAAGAGAGAATCTTGAGTCGTATGCATCCCATAACTACATACGTCCATATCAAGCCGTTCTTCATATTTAGGGATATGAACCCGCGTTATGAATTTCTACTTTTTTACACAACCTGTTCCTAACAGATACAACGAGACTGATGAGGTTGCAGACGTGGTCAAGTCCCACCAATGCAGTACGCTCATGGTGTCTATGTTTGCCACTACTACCCGGCGCACCTGGACCTCGCTCGAAAGCCAGACGAACGCAAGGTATCCGCAGCATAGGTTAGCTCGAAGCATCCCCTGTGGCACCCATAACTCACAGACTGTGGTCTAAGGCCCATTCGCTTCCCCGACATAGAATGTGACGGAACTTTCGGGGTCCATCTCCTAGTTCCGAAAGGAGAACTTCCCGTTCTTATCATGGTACTTCAGGAATTAACAATGTGAGATACGCAACCCGTACTCTCAACTTGTGAGAAGGCACCATACGTATCCCTTTGGCGGAAAGGTACAACCCAATAATACCACCTAGTGTCGGCCTATAGAACGAGTTGGGTCACAGGGTATCACCCCTAATACCAACTCCTCTCTTTTGGCAAAAATGGTAAAGTAAAGATCTTTATAAGTTACTACCCTAATGATGTCGCTAAACCTAAATAATCTTATAGGATTTTCAACTTAGATTATCATGGTCCAACTCATGGTCTATCGATCCAAGACACTAGTGACGGGATCTCCCTCGCTCATCACTACCCCTAACTCGAATCTCGTCAACACTCTCGGCCCGAGATCAACCCATACAACTAGAATTCATGAGTTCTTTTTCCCAAATTCAACTAGAACTACATGCAACTAGATTCTTGGGTTTTTTCTCAAGTTTGAGCTAGAATCACCTAGAAACTAAATGCATGGGTTCTCCATCAATTGAGCTAAAACTACCATGGTGCTAGTTTCATGGGTTTCTTTTTTTTTTAAATTGACTAGAACAAATATGGAAAATAGGTTCATTTCAGTAGCTAAGCTAGAACATATAGCTCAAGCATGGGTTCATGAGTTCTTTTTAATCTTTCACTACAATACTAACATATACAATTCAAGCATGGGTTCTTTTAACTAGAATGCTACAATATATTATTCAAGCATGCATGGGCTCTTCTGAATCTAGAACAACTATGCAACTCAAGCATGGGTTCTTTCTAGAAGACTAACTAGAACAACTTCACAACTCAAGCATGGGTTCTTTTGAATCTAGAATAACTACACATATACCATTCAAGCATGAATGGGTTCTTTACTAGGATACTAAAATTAGAACATGATGGGTTCTTTACTAGAATACTACAATTAGAACATGATGGGTTCTTTACTAAACACTAAAACTACAACATGATGGGTTCTTTACTAGAATACTACAATTAGAACATGATGGGTTATTTACTAAACACTACAACTACAACATGATGGGTTCTTTACTAGAATACTACAATTAGAACATGATGGGTTCTTTACTAAACACTACAATTACAACATGATGGGTTCTTTATCACAACTTAAGCATGAATCTTTACTACCACTTAAGCATGAATACTTACTACAACTTAAGCATGAATCTTTACTACTACTTAAGCATGAATCTTTATTACAATTTAAGCATTGATCTTACTAGCTATTACAAAGACTACTTCTCTTTATGAATTACAAGTCTTAAAATATTAGAAAAATTTAACTTTATTGAATTTACAAATCCTACATATACAAACCTTCTTTTGTTTAACCACTTAGTTCCTACATACAACAAAGTCTACCTTTTTATGAACTAAGAGTTAGCAAGATTTGATATTTAACAAAGTAGAAAGCAATAAACAGATAAAAGACTTGTTTTTTAGTAGTTGTTGAGTTCTACAACCCAAAATGGGTATGTAAATATTTCTACTACATAAATTTTCATATGCTCATGTCAATTAGTCCAAGTTGTATATTTTAGCAAAATAACCATGATAAAAACTTAAAGATTGAACTTTTATGTTGTTTGGGTTGAGTTCCACCATCCATCTTTCTTATGTGGTCATTTTGGTTCATACCATCATTTATATGCTTAGGATTTAGTCCAAGTTTTTAAACTAACCATAACAAGCTTAAAGATTACACCTTTATGTTGTTTTGGTTAAGTCCTACCATCCATCTTTCTTATGTGATCATTTTTGACCCATACAACCATGGTTATGTTTAAGATTGATTCCAAATTATTATTAGAACATACAACAACACATACAACTACAAGAGAGAACAAAAACAACACAAAATAAAAGTTAGAGAGATCCCCACTTTGTTATTTCTAAGTAGGAAGAACTAGCCAACCTTCTCCTCCCTTCTAGTTCCTATGGAAAGCTCTTAAGGAAAACCTACAATGAAGAACTCTCTAGTTAGGGTTTGTTCTCTCTTTCTTTTCCTCTTTTTTTTCTTGTAAAATGAGACGAGGTGAAAGGGGGGGGGGGAGGTATTTATAGGATGGAAGAGAAGGGGGAGAGTGCAAAAGCACCAAGGGGATTTGCAAGAACCACCTTGGGGTAATGGGCCGGCCATACCTAGGTGAGGGGGGTGTAAGGTGGAGGGGTGAGACTTCTAGAAGAAACACCCTAAACTCTTATATATCTAATTTATCTTAGATCCTAGGTTTAATCCTTCAAACAAAACCTAGCCATCCAAATTTGATTTATCATGACAAAAAGAGATATTTTTGTCCAAAATACACATAATATGATTTGTACAAACGTACGAAATCGATACAATACGCATACGTATATATTAATCTATATACCGATAATTTTCGTTCGTTAAACCGCACAATCCATATAAAATAAATTAATTCCGAAAGTAATAATAAAAATAAATTTTATTATCGGCTTGGAAGATTTCAGTACCAAAACGGTATAACGCATACACATATGGACTGGTATTCATACAGATGATGATTTATAATTAACTAAGTAATATTCACCAAAATATTTTAAATCTGAAAAATAAAATAATTTAATAATTAAATAATTAAATAAAAATAAAAATAATATTATTAATAATTGATCGGGATATTACAATACTCCCTCCTTAGAATAGTTCTGTCCTCAGAACTGTACTAAGTAGAAAAACAGAAAACAAAAACAACACTCAAAATAACTTGGAAAAGAAAGCTTTATTCGGCTTTCCGGCTCCCAAGTGGCTTCCTCCACAAACTGATTCTTCCAAAGAACCTTGACCATCGGAATAGTCTTGTTCCTTAACACTTTATCCTGACGATCGATAGTTCTCACTGGCCGATCCTTATATGTAAGATCCACTCGTAGGTCTTCGGGAATGTCTGGCAGCTGATGACTCGAATCTGGTACATATTTCCTCAGCATCGAAACGTGAAATACATCATGCACCTGGGACAATTCGGCTTGTAGCTTTAGTCTGTACGCCATCTTTCCGATCCTCTTCAAAATCTGGTAGGGTCCAATATATCTCGGTGCTAACTTGCCACCCTTTCCGAACCTGATCACTCCCTTTGTAGGTTGAGACTTTCAGAAATACTGAATCACCTTCTTCGAATTCCAAATCTTGTAGGCGGTTGTCGGCGTAGCTCTTCTACCTGCTTTGTGCTACTTGCATCCTCTTTCTGATTAGCTCAATCTTTTCGAATGTTTGCTGCACTATTTCAAGTTCGAACATCTGTCTTTCCCCTACTCCGAACCAGCATACTGGGGTCCTACACCTCCTTCCATACAAAGCTTCATATGGAGCCATCTCAACACTTGCTTGATAGCTGTTATTATATGCAAACTCTACCAATGCTAAGTGTCGTTCCCAGCTCCCTCCGAAGTCCATTATGCATGCTCTCAGCATATCCTCAAGAATTCTGTTAACTCTCTCTGTCTGGCCATCAGTCTGCAGGTGGAAAGCTGTGCTAAAATCCGACCTCGTTTCTAAAGCTTCTTGCAGACTCTGCCAAAATCGGGACGTAAACCTGGCATCTCGGTCGAAAATGATCGACACTGGCACCCCATGTAGCTTTACAATGCCCTCGATGTAGACCTTTGCTAGCTTTTCCACTGACCAAGTCGTCTTTACTGGAAGAAAATGTGCAGACTTTGTCAAACGGTCCACTATTACCCAAATTGAGTCATTCCCTTTTGAACTTCTGGGCAGTCCCGTGATGAAATCCATGCTGATGTTCTCCCATTTCCACTCTGGAATAGGCAGTGGTTGCAGTAGACCTCCTGGTTTCTGGTTTCCGCCTTAACTTTCTGACATGTAAGGCCTTTGGCCACAAATCCCGCCACATCCTGCTTCATTCCAGCCCACCATTAATGATGTTTTATGTCTTTATATATCTTTGTACTTCCTGGGTGAACTATGAGTAAGGTGGAGTGTGCTTCTTTCATGATATCTTCCCACAACTCATCAACTTAAGGCATACACAACCTGCTTCCAAACCAAAGTGACCCTTCCTTCACACTGAACTCTGAGGCTTTTCCTTCATTGACTAGCCGCTTTAGTGCTTCAATCTCTGCATCACCCATTTGAGCCTTCTTGACTCGGTCATTCAGACTCGGTTGCAATTCCAGACGTGCCAAAACTGTGCTCAAATCTTGAACAATTATGTCAATACCGGCTTGTCTGATCTCGTCATTTAGCTCTCTTCTTGTTGCAATGAGTGTGGCTACACTTCTTTTTCTGCTGAGCGAATCTACCACGACATTGGTTTTTCCTGGATGGTATAAAATTTCTAGTATGACGTCTTCCAAAACCTCCAATCATCACCTCTACCTGAGATTCAAATCCTTTTGCTGGTAGATATACGTCAGGCTTTATGGTCGGTAAACATTTCAACCTTCGATCCATAGACATGGTGCCGCCATAATTTCAGAGAAAAAATTATCGTGGCCAATTCCAAGTCGTGTGTCGGTTAATTCTTCTCATGTGTTCGAAGTTGTTTCGATCCGTATGCTATGACCTTTCCTTCTTGCATTAGGACACACTCGAATCCCAAAAACGAAGCATCACTGAAGATTACATATCCCTTATTTGGTTGAGACAGAACTAAATTCGGTGCAGAAATCAATTTGTTCTTCAGCTCTTGGAAACTCCCTTCGCATTTCTCAGTCCAATCAAAACTTACATTTTTCTTGTTCAGCGCTGTAAGTGGTACAGCAATTCTGGTATAGTTCTGGATGAACTTCCTGTAGTACCATGACATGCCTAAGAAGCTTCTGACCTCCTTCACAGTTCTCGGCTGAGGCCAACTTTTTACTGCCTTGATCTTCTGCGGGTCTGTAGCCACTCCCTCCTTAGAAAGGAAATGGCCCAAGAATGCCACTTCTGATTTCCAGAATTCACATTTTGACAGTTTGGCAGAAAGCTGATACTCTCGTAGCTTGATCAATACTGCAGTTAGATGCTCAGCATGCTCCTCTTCTGTTTTTGAATATACCAAGATATCGTCTAGGAAGACAACTACGAATGAATCGATGAATGGCCGCAAGATGCAGGTTCATCATGTCCATGAAGATCGCTGGAGCATTGGTCACCCCGAATGGCATCACCAAAAACTCGTAATGACCGTGCCGAGTTTGGAATGCTGTCTTAGGGTATATCTTCCTCTTTCAAAAACTCTTCATGTGGTCCTCTTAGACTCACACTACTCATATGCACATATAATTAGTCCAAGTTGTTAAATAACCATGACAAGCTTAAAGATTCCTCTTGGATTGTAACTTTTGCTCGACAAGTTGTAGCTTAAACAACCATGACAAGTTGTTAAAAACTCTTCATGTGGTCCACTTGGATTGTAACTTTTGATCTACTTATTGGAATTTAATGAAACTGGACAGTTTGGAAAGGTGGCAACATCTACTACAACTCTCTAGTTGACAACTTTCTCAGATTCCGTAAGGAATATGGAAAAGTGTTCCACTAGAGAGTTGTAGTATATGTTCCCACCTTTCCAGAAAGTATGATTTGGTTGAATTCTGACAAGTAGAATAAAAGTTACAAGCTGTAGAAGTCTCAAATTTTTGTTGAAATTCTGTAGTTTGGTTAACTCTTTGCATGTGTTCGATGAGTAGGAAATTGGAATTCCTTACAGAATTTGAAAAAGAGTTCAACTAGAGAATTGTGGTAGATGTTCTTACCTTTCTAAAAAGTCTATTTTTGTCGAATTCTGATAAGCGTAGCACTGGTTGCTTCTAGGCTGTCGGAAGATTTTTATGTCGCTTTCGAGTTTTTATGTCGCTTTCGGGTTCTTTGGCAGTAAGTTTATTTTAGACTGTTAGAAGATTCTTCTGTTGCTTCTAATTATAGAAGATCGAGTTTTACTAGTAAGCACGTTTTGTTGCTTCTAGGTTGTTAGAATACCTGTATGGTTGTTTCTATATATTGTTTTGCTCATACGCAGCTCGCCTGGCTCGTATGTATGTTGTTGTCTCACATGCAGCTCGCCTGGCTCGTATGTAGTTGTTGGTCTCATACGCAGCTTATTTGGCTCGTATGTATGTTGTTGTCTCATACGCAGCTCGCCTAGCTTGTATGTAGTTGTTGGTTTCATACGTAGCTTGTTTAGCCCATATGTGTTTTGTTTAATTGTATGTAGCTTATTAGCTAGTACGCAATTTTGTTGTGCTTTTCTAGGGTGATAACATTGTCTTAGGAGTCGTCGACCATCAAGACGTGTATTTATTTTACCCCTAAGGAACTGTGGACGAGTCACTCCTCGTATACCGTCAGATCTTAATCAGTGTTGGTTGATCGCAGACCGGAGCATAGACAAAATTCAAGTTCAGAGTAGTAGCATGCGAATACGTTCGTATTGCCGGGGTCTTGGATCGATAGGCTATGAACCAGATCCTCAGGGATTCTGGTAAGTCTAGGTTGAGCACCTAGTAGAGTTATCTTACGAAGTCTAACTTAAGACCTAGCATGTTGTGTTAGTATTGTTGTCATCCCTAGGATTGTTCAGGGTTAGTGACATCGATAGAGTGGTAACTTATGGCTATTACTACTTAACCTTTACTTATTATCATTTCCTCCGAAGGAAAAGAGTTGGTGTTAAGGGTGATACCTTATGATCCGATCTGTCCTACAGGCCAGCACTAGGTGGTGTTATTGGGTTGTACCTTTCTTGTCAAAGGGATACGGTCTGTGCCTTCTCACGAGTTGTGAGCACGAAATCCATATCTCGTCTGTTAATTTCTGAAGTGCCATGATAAGGGTGGACGGAGCTAGGGGATGGACCCCCAGAACTCCGTCATGTTCTATGCCGGGAAAGCAAACAGGCCATAGACTATGGTCTATGAATTAGGGGGCCGCAGGGGATGCTTCGAGCTAACCTGTGTTGCAGGAACTCTGAGGGTTCGTCTGGTTTTTGAGTGAGGTCCGATACGCCGGGTAGTAGTGGAAAACGAGGACACCATGAGCTGACTGGGAATGGAGGGATTAGACCATTTCAGGGCAACGTCATCAGTCACGTTGTATCTTCAGAAACTAGTTGAGTACAAGAGTAGAATTCATGGCGCGGGTTCAAATCCCTATATATGAAGAAACGGCTCGAGATGGGGCGTATGTAGTATGGGATGCATACTGTTTCGGAGACTTACTTGCATTAGAATAAGAGCAACCTCGCATTAGTTAATCTTGCATTAGAGTAAGTCATAGCATACACTGACACATCAATTATATATACACGTTTCTCTTTTCATCAATCTGTTTGCTTAAAGTTGAGAATCGCTGCTAGTCATCAGCCTTCAAACGTCAGTATATGTACTGACGTCCCACTTCTATAGGTACTGGATTGCAAAATTACAGGTACTGGATTGCAGAAGTACAGGTACAGGATTCAGGAGGATTCAAGGCAAGAGAAGCAGGAGTCGATTTTATTTAAGTTTTCCTGCTATAATATATGTTGATTACTATTGTTTCTTTTGTAATAATTGTTGTAATTTATTTATTTGTTGGAAAGCATCCAAGTGAGGTACCAAGTGTTATTCTTTATTCATTGTACTATGATGTAAATTGTTGAAAGTTGTAACACTTGGGATTGTAAAGGTATAATTGTAACACTGTTGTAATGTATTACAATTTTGTAACATTCGGACTTGTAATACATTTGTGTTGAATAAAAAAAGTTTTTAAATTTTTCTATTTTTTTTGTGTATTGTGGCTAATTGAAGGAAAGATTATGGCTTATATCACGGTTTTCCAATGTATGGAAATTGGGGTGTTACAATTTCCTTCGTTCGATATTTGATACATATTTTCAGATTCAGACTTCATCCTGCCCAAAATTAGCCATCAAACTAGGTCTAGAAAACAACTTCGCATGGAAACCCCCAAACTTATGCAATTCGATAGAATAGAATAAAAAATTAAAATTAAAGTAAATAAAAAGAAAAAAATTCTAAAGAAATAAAAAAGAAAACATGGGTTACCTCCCAAGAAGCGCTAAGTTTTAAGTCTTCAGTCGAACATGGTATTTGAGATGGTTAGGCGATGCCAACATTCGACAATATAAGAACCGCTTTTCTAATAATTCCCTTCATGAGTGTGCAGCCCGCAAATTAGATTGAAACGGTTTAAGCTCTAGTTTGAGTGATTTCTTTATTGAAAATGACGTCTTTGATATCCCCACATCTTTAAATTGTATCTGAGAAGAAAAACGAATAGATGGTGAAGCATCCAAATACCAAACAAATTCAAAAATCTTTACTTTCTCAGATTAAAGAGTTGCTGAATTTGTTAGACAAACTTCTACATGTAACTTTTCAACTCTAGCCCCAAGTGTCTCGCCCACAATTAAATCAATTTCACTAACTTGCAAACACAAGTGAACTTCTGCAGGAAACTCTATGGATTTAAAGACATCAAACTTTGCTTGCTCATCCTCAACATCAATGAAAGCTCTCCCCATAGTTAGAAAAGATCGACCCAAAATCAACAGAATTTCATCTTCCTCCATGTCAAGCACTGTGAAATCAGCTGGAAATATGAACTTGTCTACCTTTACCAAAACATCTTAAATTATACCTCTTGGGTACTTGATAGATCTTTCCACAATTGTAAATAAATTGTAGTAGGCTTTGCTTCTTCAAAACCAAGTTTCCCTAAAATCGAAAAGGCATAAGATTAATTCTTGCTCCTAAATCACATAAAGCTTATAAAAATAAGAATTTCCAATAGTGCAAGGAATTGTAAAAACTCTCTGGATCTTTAAGTTTAGGAGACCAATTTTTTTATAAAATTGTGCTACTCTCTTCGGTTAGCATAATCATCTCATGCTCCTTCAACGTCCGCTTGTTTGATAAAATTTCCTTAAATTTTTTAGCATATGTAAGCATGTATTCTAAAACTTCAATAAGAGAAATATTAATATGCAGTTGCTTAAAAAATCTAAAATTTTAGAGAATTGATTATCAAGCTTATTCTTTTTAAGTCATTGCAGGAAAAGGAATCAGTGAATCATAAGGAAAATTAGAAATAGTTTCAGAATTAAACTCCCTAGAAACGTGAGGTTTGAAGCTCTTTTAATCTCCTTAGAATTCCCATAATGATGGTTGGCAACCTGCTGCGTTTGTTCCTCCAAAACTGGCTCAGACTCATCTTGCTTATCAGCCACATTTTGTTCGACAGTTTGTGCTTGTGGCTGCTCAATTATTTTCCTGCTTCTTAGAGCTATTGCTTTGACATGCTCTTTGAGATTGGTCACAGGTGATGCTGAGCAAAGTTCCTGCTGTCATCTCTGTAAGAATATTTGAAAGCTGACCAATCTGAACCATAAGGTTATGAATTAAGGCCATGTTATTTGGATCACCAATTCTGTCTTTTGCATATATTGCATGAATCTCCTCAAGTGTCGGCTTCTTTTCTTGTTGTGAATTTTTTTTAGAGTGTCTAATTGCCCCTTGATTGATGTTCCAAGAAAAAATGGGATGATTTCTCCATCCTGGATTATACATATTTGAATAAGGATTGTTTTGATATTGGAAGTTGGACACATGATTTGCTTAATCAGAATTTAGTTGAGCAAATGGATTTTCCACTTGGTAATCAATACTTGAGTGATTTCCTAAACAATGATTACAAATAATATTAATTTGAATAACATTAACATTCATATTACCTAGTTTTTTAGATAAACTAGCAATTTGTGCCATCAATGTGATAATAGGATAAAGCTCAAAAATTCCAACTACCTTTATTGGCATTGTTCTCTCTGAAAAGCATTGATAATTGTTAGACATCATATCCTCTAAAAAGCTCATAGGCCGCATCATGAGTTTTACTCACGAGAGCTCCTTTAGCTGTTGCATCTACCATAGACCAATTTGTAATTCTCAAACCGTTATATAATGTTTGAACTTGTAGCCATTTCGGAAGTTCATGATGATGACACTTTCTCAATAAATCTTTATCCTCTCCCATAGATCATACAAAAACTCAGTCTCAAATTAAGTGAATGTGGGAATGTCATTCCTTAGCTTTGTTGTCTTTACTGGAGGAAAATACTTAGCCATAAGTTTTTGTGCTAATCCCTCCTAAGTAGTGATGACTAGAGAATTTAGCAAAGCCTTCGCCTTATCTCTGAGTGAAAAAGGAAAGAGTCTCAACCAGATATCATCATCCAATACTCCATTGTGCTTGAAAGTGTCGCAAATTGCTAAAAAGTTTGCAATATGAACATTATGATTCTCATGCGACAGTCCCTCAAACTGAACAATCTGTTGAATCATTTTGAATGATCGTTACTTTAATCTCAAAATTGTTAACTCGTATAACTGGTCTCTTTATGCTCGATGTTGTTCCATTAATCGAGGGCATAACATAGTCTCTCCAAGCCTTATTTTCTTCTCCATTACCCTCGTTCACTATGGTGATACACTTCTATGTCCTGAAATATATCAATTAAATAACTGAAGAACTAATCAACCTACCTTTCTAAAAACAAAAAAAATCTAAATTAGTAACAATCTAGCTATTATCAGTATCAATAAAAGAATAATTAGTCTCCGACAGCGGCGTAAAAAACATGATGGGATAATTTGCTAGCGCACAAAATCGCAACTAGTAGTATAGTTTAAAAGAAAAGATTATCGAACCCACAATGACTAATTATTTTCCTGAGTACCAAAATTCACCTGGTTAACTACTATTTGGATAATCGAAATTATGATAAAAACAACAACTAAATTAAATTGAACTAATGGATAAACTAAACTAATTAAAAAAGAACAAAATTAGAGATTTTAGTGTTTATTAATAACAAATCTAACTCTAGGGCTTTCGATTTCACCTAACTAATCCTGCACAATTCCTAATTTCATGAAACTAAAAACTCTACTTTTCTAAGTTGTAGACCAAAATCTCCTAATTATTCCATGTCTTCTCTCGATTAACACCAAATTTATCCCCCAACTAATAATTGTCATATTTCTCTATGCAAATTTAATTATATGAAAATTCATTAAGTTCTATGGATTTCTCTATAGTCACATTAATTGCGGTAAATTATCTCTAATTCCGCTCAATCAATGGTATTTAATTCTATAATTCTAAATCATAAGTTACCTCTCTGCATCCTCCATGATTTAATAAATCAAACAATAGTTGTTCAGACAAATGTAAGCATTAAGAACAAAAATTAAACACACAACCGTGGAAAGTAGAAAAATAAAATAACATGAAATTTGAATTGTGTTTTCAAAACTAGGCTACATCGGAGCCCTAGAAAAATAAAATTAGTGCATGAAAATTTTGCAACTAATAAACATCTTATTGGATTGCATAGTAAAAATAGAAAAATAGAAGATAGAAGAAAGAACTCATTTTGTTGTTGTTGCTTGAAGCTGCAAATCAAGTCTTGAGCTTCTCCTCTAAAAAAAAATCCTGGACAGCAAAAATCTAGTCTCGGTAAGCAATCAGAATTTCGGCAGTCCCCTATTCCTTGGTCCCAACGGTTTTCTTTTATAGGGAGGAAGAGGGGTTTTAGATAGGATTATGATTAATTAGTTAATTAGTTAAATAGGATTATAATTAATCTTTTGAATTTATACTAATTATCCAACTAATCCTTATCCAAACCACTTCAATCTGCACTGTTTCTCTTCTTTAAATTTTTTTTATTACACAATTTCATTCTACTCCTTAGTTGACCATATTATTTTCTATTAAATCTTCAATGGGCCAATTTGTAATAACACGAATTTGAGTTCTTGAAATTTTTAGAAATTTTCACATATAATCAATTTGAATTTTGAAGTCTTTATCCTAGTTCTTACTTGATTTTACCAGAACACCCACCTTTTGCACTTATCCATCTCATTCCTTCAAAAACAAATAAATAAAAATAAGTTGAGAGAAGATAAAATATAATGAAATAAACTAGAACTTGCAACTTTAATACATAAAAAGAGTAATAAAAAATATGTAAAAATTACACTCATCAGTGGTCCTCCATTACTTGGAGGCGGCAGACAATAGGGTCTTCCATTGGCTTAGATAACTTGTGTGTCGACCCCTTATTGGGGTGACTTGCATGACTTAACGGATTTCATCTTTGAGTTCATGGAATTCGGTCATTGTGACATGGGTCTCTTCTTCCTTATGGTCTACGTATTTTTATTATGCTTCCTGTTATTGATAAGTGTACGAAGGTCTGGCTGTATCAAGGGTACTGTAACCCCTATTTTTCTATTTATGGATTTATTGTATTTTTATTTTCTTTCTTACTTAATGTATCTGAATTCCTTTCTATAATAAAGTTTTTGCTTTTATTGGGTTCTTTTATTCTCTTATAATCGTTCCGTAGTCTTTTGGCTTGAATTCTGCTATTTTTGGCTTATTGCAAATTCTTGCTCTTTGTGTTTTGAGTTTGGATTGTTCTGCTATATGTTCATCTCTTCGATTTATATTTGTTCATCTCTTTTTGGAGCCTAAACTTGTACCCTAAACCCATTAACCCGCAACCCTAAATCCCTAACTTCTTAATCCCCTATAAATACCCCCATTAAACCCTAATTATTAATAACCCTAATAACTATTCTCTCTCTCTCTCTCCTCTAACCTGCCGCTCACCTCTCTCTCTTGGTTTTCTTTTTCAAAAACCCAACCCATCCCGTTCTCCTCTCCTGTTCTCCTCTTTCGTTCTCCGAACACCACCCCGATCGCCCTAGCCCCTTCGCCATTGTCTCCTCGCCATCACCACCATCCCGACTAGCCCTTATCCCCATCGTCTTCCCATCACCTCACCAACCGAAACCCATTGCCTATCCCCATCCACCTCGCCGCCACCGCTCTGTCGACCACCACTTTGATCCTTTTCCGTTGTCCCCCACAACCACCGTAGAACCCCCTTCGCCTCGTCGATCTCGTCCTGAGCCCCGAACACCCCCACCATCTCCTCCTATGTTTCATCGCGAAACAGAGTGTCATCGTTGACAGCCGTTTCCCATCGCTGTGTCGCTCCTCGACCGCAGTGCCGCCGCTAGCGCCCCGCCGTCAGCACCCCCCGATCACCCTCGAGTTCGCCGTAGGCTTCGTTCCCCACCGTCGAGCCGCTCTCTGTCTCCATCGACTGGTTGTAGAAGAGAGGGTCTTTTTTTGGGTGTTTGGTGTTCGTCAGTTGAAGGGATCACTGTATTCGCTGTTTGCTATTCGTGAAGGGGAAGGTTGATTTTGGTTGCTGTTCTAGTGTAGGGATTTGCTGTTTTGTGTTTGCTGGTTTGGAGTGTTTTGCTGTGTGTTGGTTTGCACGTAGAGTGCACGTGCTTGCGTGTTCCGTGTTCCCTATTTCGTGATCATGGTTCGTCCCCCGAGATTCTCATTCCGTTATTCTAAATATTTGAACTCTCATTTGAAAGGCAAGTCTCTTCTTGAACTAGTTATTTATTTTGTTCAAGATCCCTTGATATCTGCAAGTAGATCCAAATCTTTTTATCGTACTGCTATTTGAAATTACATTAAGTATATTGAGGGCTTACACGAGCTAACCCGATATATTCTTAACATCGTGCCTACATCTTTTATCTAAAACCTAGTTCCGAGTGTACATTGCATATGCACGTTTACAAGAAAAATACCTAGATCCATGTTATAGAATTGGTTGATGAATTGAATATGTTAGATTGATTCGAATTAATGAATTGATTACCATGCATGTGAAATTGCATCTTAAAACTGGAATTATGCATGTTAAACATCTAGCATCACTTTGATTAATAATTAGCATGAACTATATGGATGTATGATTAAGTTGTTGCCTATGCATATCAAAATAAATTCTGGACTGCTGTTTGTTCCTTTTTATATCAGATTTTTGACCATGTTGCTGTTGTAATTTGAAATAACTTTTTGAACATGAATTATAGCCCCATGAATCTATTTTTCAGAAATTTTATCGGATCTGAATTTCGAGTTATAATCTGTTAGATATCAGTATTTTAGTACAACTGTGTCTGAAATTCTAGATTCACAAATTTATGGATATCTTTCTGTTTTATAATTTAATTGAACATAATAACAGTAAAATAAAAATATGAAATAAATGTGGCTGAGACTAGACATGTATAGGAACCACCCTGAATTTTCTTAGATTTAGTTGATGAGTTTTTTGACCTAAAACATATAAGTGAACATAATTTATAACTTGCTGCCTGAGCATAAAATCTGAAAAGAATAGAATTTTCACCCTAGTTTATGTAGCTTTTATATGTCTTATATATATTTGCTGGAACCGGCAGAGAGTCTAGTTTCTAGAATTTCTGACGGATCTAGATTTGCCTTTCTGTAGTAGCGGTAATCTTTATTTTTGTACAATAACGTCATGCTGCCCAGATTATATGATTTGTGTTAATTTAATAAGTTTGCCTCTTGTGTTATCTGTAATGAGTAGAATTAGACACACCTAGCATGTTAGAACATTGACACCTTCTTACATGCTCACATAGGATGAAATAAAATGATAACAAGCTGGGGTATTATGGGATGACTTGGTAGTGAAACAATCGGAAAACTGTACTCGGTCGGGCCCTACTACATGACTTGTACTTAATGATGGTCATAAAATACTGCTTAATAATTACTGTCACTGAACATTAAACACTGATTACTGGGCCGAGTACACGAACCGTGAATTCACCATCATTCTAAAGCGTACACTGTGCGCTTGCGCCGAACCTGTAGAATGGAACGCAGTAGTACGTGCACTAGATAGGATTAATAAAATGATTAATAACCTGTAATTGACATTTCATGCTCGATCCCGTATACGGTCACCAATATGGAACTTGAATTGAAATTATTAATTAAATGCATGATTAAACATAGACCTTTGACATTATTGCCATTCATTGTCTTTGCTGTTGACTTTGATCCCGTCCCTTTTTCTTTTGACATACCATGTTCCTATTATTCTCTGTTTCCCTCTACTTTTTGTCCATGACTTGCTCTAAGGACATTATTTCCTTTCTTTTTAGATAAAAAATTTACAGGTACTAGAGGAACAATACTAGAAGGAATTGGTGAGCAACGATTCTAGAAGATGGAGTCCAAGATTTTGAATTAATTTATTGCTAGATTTATTTCTTTGAACAATGTCTTGATATTATACTTTGTTTTGGGCTTTATGACCCGAAGTTTGTTTTTATCCCCGATGTTGGATATTATTATTTGGATTATTTCATTTATTTTTGAAGTTGATCTTTGTTTATGTGGTTATATCTTCTTGTGTGGTTGTGATTTTGTTTCATAATGTTGAGTTAGTCTGGTACAGCTTATGGATGGTGTTTACATCATTCGTTGGGCCTACGTTACGTACTCGTATTCCGTATTTGGAAAGCGGGACATGACAGGTACCAAAGGGAACACTCCGGGAGGTACCACGGGAGGAATGGTGGAGTCGATGGCTGAATGAACCAAGGGTCTGTTCCCCTTCGATCGTTCAGGGCGAGTTCCGGAGTGGCGTGCAGAATGACGTGGTTGAGAGCCTACTGATGCATCCTCGATGAGAGGGGGTGTAACGCCCCATAATTTTTAATAAAATATCTGGAATTAATAAATAATTTTTAAATCAATTTATTTAATTATTTTGAATTTTTGTAAAATTGACATTTTCACAGGTGCAAAATACGTGCAACTATTTTCAAAGTGTGAATTTAGAATTTTAAGTTGATGAAAAACTTCTATTATTTGTTATTGGGTATTTTTGAATTTTTGTGATTTTTCTGAATAAAGGAAAACTACTTTTGTAAATTTTTGAAAGAAAGGATTTTTTTTTGTAAAAAGTAGTTTAGGGGTGAAAACTGAACTTAAAAATTGTTTGGCTACATTTAGGGGCCGCTATTCAGTAGAAGGCTCTAAGGAATTAGATTGTTTCCATATTTGGTTAGATTTTATTGATTTAATTGAATAAATATATAATTACGCAAATTTTGAATTGTTAGGAACTTTATTGCAAATATTCTTACCGCAGAGTAAAAGTCAAAAAAATTTATTTGTAAAATCTAATTTTTATTTGTAGATAATAATTCTAATTTTTCTGGATTTTTACGAATATTTTATGGCTTATTTGCAAATACTCAAATGAGAAGGACTTATGTGTAAAATTGCTATTTGGAGTAAAAACTCCAGATTTTGCTTGAAAATTCAGGCTACATATTGGCCGGCCAGATCTGGATGTGAAGGGATTTAGTTTTTTTATTTTAAATTAATTGAGTTAACTAATAATTAGAAGGGATCCATATATGTAAATAAATAATCATTTTGGGGGGTAATTTTGTAAACTTTTGGGGAACCCTAGGAGGCCAATCCCGGCCTATAATAGGGGTAGCAGCCGACCATCTCTTTTGTGCACTCAAAACATCTCTTTCTCATTACTTTCTTGGATTTTAAAGCTTGGATCTTGGACTTTTGCAATGAGAAGTCATTTCTTTATTTCTATTATTATTCTTCAAGTTGATCTCTTTGAGGTGAGTGATACTTCTAGTCTTTTGATGTGTTTTACTCATATTATCATGATGAATGAACTTATAGATGTTTACATGAACTAAAGATGCAATTTTTATGAGAGATGATCATTATTTATTAATTCTGAATGTTAAATATTGATGATGGATGAAAATATAACTTGGGGTCTATGAATATAATTGTAGTTAATAAAGATATGTAGAAATTATTCGAACTTGTTATATGCTCTTAAATTCATGCTTGATTGATTATAAAGTTGAGATCTTTCCATGTTATTTGTTTTTTTTAATCATCCAATATTGAAACTAAACATTAGGGTTTGAATAATTGTTGCATGGACCGAAAGTAATTTATTTTGAATCAAGTGGTTTATGCATGACAGATCTAAAATTTATATTGTTTGAACCTATATGTGAATGTGGATGTGTAGATATGTGTGAGTTAAGAATATGGTTGAATTGTTAAAAGATGAGATTATGGTAGATTATTCGCTATTTTTCTATATGATTTATAATGGATTGAGAGTTTGGATTTCGATACACAAATATGGAATCAAATCATTATAAAAACATAAGTAGAAGTATTGGGAACCAAGGGCTACGGTTTGGGGATTTAAACCCAGGGTTTGATGGTCAGGGGTTCGGATGAACAGTAACTGAAGTTAATGTTCATCCCGAACATTAGCAGCAACTACATGTTGCTGCCGTCTGTTTCAGTTTGGATCACGATTTCGACCGAATTTCTGATGGAATTACAAAAAACTTATACAATAGAAATTGTAGCTCACTGTGTCTAGTTTTCAGAACATCTGACAGATCCTCAATCCGACTTATAAATTGTAAGATATGCAATTTCTACCACTGTACTGTCGTAGTTTCAGATTTTTAAAATAACAGTTAGTTTTCAGAATTTATCGAATATGAACTCTTTAATTTGATTTATTTGATTCCATATTTTTATTTTTTATGGTGGATTCCTCGTTATGTGCTGAATTTAAATTGATTTTTCTAGAATTTAATATTGATTTTTGAATGTACTGTTTTGAGGAACGAAATCAAGTAAGTTTCAATTTTTTTGGTAAAAGATAGTTTCAGAATTTATCGAATATGAACCCTTTAATCTAATTTATTTGATTTCAGATTTTTATGGTGGATTCATCGGTGTGTGCTGAATTTAATTTGTTTTTTTCAGAATTTAATATTTATTTTTGAATGTACTGTTTTGAGGAACGAAATCATGTAACTTTCAGATTTTTGGATGAAAGATAGTTTTAAGAATTTATTGAATATCAACCATTTAAACTAATTTATTTTAGCCCAGATTTTTATGGTGGATTCCTTGTTATGTGTTGGATTTAAGTAAATTTTTCCAGAATTTAATATTGATTTTAGAGTGTACTCTTTTGAGTAACAAAATCGTACAATTTTCTGATTTTGTAAAAAATCTATATTTTCATAGATGAAATGTGCTTCCATACAAATAAACGAGTTCTCATGGAAATATTGGTTGATTAAAAAGAATGTGACTAATGAAGAGTATTTTTGTGTAATAAAAACCAAGATGAGTTTGATTTGAGTCTTGGGGTTATGATGTGGACCCTAAAAAGACTATTAATGATACTTTGGTTGTGATACTCTAGAGATTGAGTGGGACTCTTGTATACCGGCATATGAGATTTTTGTGGAAGTTGACCAGTTGGGGTCTTCGTTCTTGGTTTAGTTGTGTTAAATCCGGTTGGGTATATCAACTCTAGAGAGACTGTATTCTAATTAATTAATTAAACATAATAAATATAAGAACACACACTAGTGGAGATGTCATAGATCTTGGAAAATGTAAGTATGAGCTCTGTTGCTAGTCAGACGGATGTATTCCGGGACTATGTATTTGTTGTGTCTCTCAAGTATGTTTGTGCGTCGAGGGTCGGCAGACCTTATTCGCGAAATGTCTAGAAGAGAGACGGTTTTGGTATGTTCGCATGTCGAGGGTCGGCAGACCTATTCATTGAACGTACAGTATATTCGCGCATCGAGGGTCGGTAGGCCTATTTGCGGAATGTACGGTAAATTCGCGTGTCGAAGATCGACAGGCCTATTTGTGGAATGTACATTGTATCTGCGCATCGAGGGTCGGAATGCCTATTCGTGGAGTACATAACAGAGAGGTGATTCTCCAGATTTAGAGCAATGCTTACATGATGCTTGCGCGTCGAGGGTGCTAGTCTGGCAGGTAGATACTGAGACTTAGGCCTATTCGCAGGAGTATTCTAGATCTTGTTTCTATCACTGCAGTAGGATTAGTTGCATAGCGAGGGATTAAACCCTATAAAGTGGAGTACGATAAGGGCTTGCACCGGACCTATGTAGAGCGGGATGCATAAAATCTGACAAGTATGCATTAGTAATCATCAAGTGCAATTGTTTTTCTTGACTTGTATTATGCATGCTTGTTTTATGTTTTCTTACAGTTGAAACTTTTAGTTTCACTTGATGATTTATGCTTTATTTATTGCTATTTCATATTCCATCTGTGATTACTGTGTTGATATGTTTCACTTGTTGACTTACGATTTTATTCTTTATGTTTCTATTTAAATTTGTATTTCCTTTGAATATCACTCACACCGTTATGGTTAACCCTTGTAGTTTTGGGGGTTAGGATTATCTCTAGTCTCATGTTTTACAGGTAGGTACCATTAGCATGAAATTGGGAGCATGTGGTAGAATGTTTAATGTTATTGCATATTTTGTAAAAGGCATGATTATAAAGAGAAAATTGTATTATGTTGCTTTTAGATACCGCTCTGTTGTAAAAAGAATTGTAATCCAAGGTGTTTAAATTCCGATGTGCTTTGTAAAAGAGTTGATGTAATAAAAAGTTTTATGTTTTCCTGTGTTTGTACTATGTTTATAATTGCAATTGAAGTTGATGTTGGGAATTGTGCCACTTATTTCTAATTTTATTTATTGAAAATTTGGGGCACTACAGGGGGTTGCGATGTCGGGTGATCAACTTGTTGAGGAAGAGGTGGAGGTTTCCATTGAGGAGGTTGTTGCCCCGCTTGAAGGGGATGAGGAGGATTGTTGGCTGAACGGTTAGTGGCCACTACATTCTTACTCTTTAGAGGCATAGCTGAAAAAATCAGTAGTTTACTGGAAAAGTTTAGGTCAAAGATCTTTGTTATTTCCCACAGACAACGTCAATCTGCTACTTTTTTTTTTGTGTGGGAGCAAACAGATGATGTGAATTCTTTTTAGAAATAATAAAAAAACTGACATTTTAATTATCGCTGATGTTGACTGCTGGAAAGTGATATTGAATTTAAATCTAACTCGTTTCGACAGTTGGATTTGAACTGGATGGTGGTGATCGCTCAGATGGACCTGCAAAAGTCTGAAACATCGGGGTTGACCCTGACAACAGACCCTCTAATGCTCAAGTCAGAACTCTAGAAATATATGAGAGTTTTTAGTAGCCAAATACTGATTACCTAAATTTTGTGGAGGTCATGAGGTATTTATAGCTGCTTAGGGGCACCAGTTTCAAGATATTAATTTATCTTTACTTCCCACTGTTTTGATAGAGTTTGTTACTTTCTTCTTCATGAAGAGATAGAGTTAGCTCTTCTCTTTGTTAAGAGAAAATGTTAAACCATCTCTTATGCATAATTATGAGTTTAAATCATCATAATAGATAATTATGAACTCCCTTCAAGTTGGGCCGCTATGGCAACCCAGTATGACAAATCTATTTTGGGTAGCTGGGCTTAAAAGAGGCCTAACTCTCTCTTATAGACCCGTTTCTTGTTGAATCTACCGTTTTATCCCTAAGAGGTTTAAGATTCGTGTTCGATTTGAATAGTCTCGAATCAGTTCTATTTTTGGTTTGAAGCAAAGCAATTCAAGATCTTGAAAAACACTCTTAGGAAAACAATTTATTGAAAATAAATTCAAATATTTTGAGTTGTTAAGATGAAAAGCCAATGTTCCATGAATAATATATCACTGTGTTTTTTAGTTTGTTTGAGTTGTAGTTACATTCTTTAAAAAACAGCCATTGTAAGTAGAGTCAGAACTAAAAAACTGGTGAGTGATGGGGGTAAAAAACAGAGTGGCGTGATCTGGACCATCTGATCTCCTCAGGATCCGCTCACTCCAGATCATCAGGTCAACTGGTCCAACGGGCTGTCTGCAACTTCAGGCCCACAGAAAAATGGGTCTAACCCAGCCCAATGGAACTTCAGACCCGTTTGCCCCTGCCTATAAATACCAGGCTCCCTCCTCACTATAAAAGGTAATACACTTTTTCTAACCTGAACCCTAGCCTTCAGTTACTATTCCAGTAACTGATTAGATCGTCGGAGAGCCTGTCGCCGGGGATCCCTACCGGTGTATCTCGGCCTTTTGTAGGTACCTCAACCGACCGGCTACCAGTGGCCTCGTCCGTCCGAACTGCCGAAGCTGACGAGGATCTGCGGTTGAGATCTGTTCCTTTCTGCCTTCACAAATTACAAGAACTCACACCTGTTGCTCCCGCACTTAAATCAAGCAGCATCAGGTTGGTGCCGTTTGTAGGATACTCGACGATAGATCCAGCACCAGAACCCGGACACCTATAATATCTGCTCGCTCCAGATGGTCCCCAGGCCAAGAAGAGCCCCCACCGGTGGGCGGCAAGCCGAGTCACATCAACCATCACTCGGTGGCCATGCGAACAACCAAGCGAACACCCAAGGTTCCTAAAGACACCGACTCGAGGATCCTTTGAGTCCGGGTCGGAACGCCTCCCGGTCGGTCCTAAAGGCCTTCCGAACGTCAAATACAGGAGGATAGGCGAGCCGTTCCCAGACACACGGACCTGCGGGCACAAATACAACGCTCGAGGGCAGGGTCTTCCCACTCTCACCGGGCTCCGAACCATAGCGTTCATATGTCCCAGGGTCGAGAGCAACGTTCTAGCCACTCCCCGAGAAATCGGCAGCTCCCCGAGAAACCGGCAACCCCCAGCAGGTCATATCGAAGAGGTCCCAGTCACACGGACCGAATTACGGGATTTCGGAATGAAGTCCTGCAAGCAATCAGATGTGGCCCCAGTACAGAGCGTCATAACAATGGCCATGCTCACAAGGAAAGAGACCGGCATAGCGAGTCGCATGGCTCAACCCGAACGGCGAGGGAGATAACAATGTCCTCAAGAGGTTGCAGGATATGGAGAATCGCCTTACCCGAATCGGTGATGGAGGCAGGCGATCCAGCCGGGGGCACCAACCTACCGGTCACGCCTTCTCGGCTCGGATCCTGAATGCATCTATCTCAAGGAACTTCCGACTCCCTCAATTCGAAACCTATAACAGGGAAAGTGATCCCGCTGATCACACGGAGGGATTTAAGATCCTCACGATGATTCACAGCGCTATGAATCCTCTTCTCTGTCGCGCATTCCCAGGGCACCCTGCTCGGACCGACCCGGGAATGGTTCTCGAAAGCTCTCACCTAACTCTATTTTTTTCTTCGAGCAACTAGAGTCGAGCTTCCTGGCTCACTTTGTGACCAGCAGGAAGGTCGAGAAGACGAGCGCTTCTCTCTTGGACCTTAAGCAAAAGGAGGAGGAATCCCTACGGGATTTTGTTCGTAGGTTCACAACTGAGACCAGGGTAGTCTCTTCCTTTGATGCTGGCGTCGCGTCTACTGCCTTCAGGAACAATGTACGCCATGGCCAGCTGAAGGCCTAACTCGCCAAAAAGCCGCCGATTGATTTCCCAGACCTCTTGAATCGAGTCGAAAAGTACATCAGAGCGGAAAAGGCCTTACACCCCGGAGGTGACACTAAACCATTGTCCAAGGGAAAGAGAAAAGCAGAGGGCCCCGATCTTGCGAAGAAAAGCAGAAAGGCTTCGAAAGATCTCCCTGTTCGAAAGATCTCCCCAAAGGCGTTTCCTCATAGTTGCCATCAACTACTTCTCCAAGTGGGTAGAAGCTGAACCATTAACCACAATTACCGAGCACATCATTTGCTAGTTTGGGATCCCCAGAATACTTGTATCATACAACGGCACAGCAGGGAAAAATTTCCGCAAGTTTTGCGAGGACCCGGAAATTGAGCAACGGTTCTCGGCCATAGCACACCCTCAATCAAATGGCCAGACCGAATACGCCAACCGAAAAATCATTGACAGGCTCAAAAAGCGGCTGGACAATTCTCCCAAGGGCCTCTGTGTGGACGAACTACCCAGCGTGTTGTGGTCATATCGGACAACTAAAAGGATCCCCACTGGTGAGTCTCTATTCAATTTTACATATGGGGCAGAGGCTGTAATTCCCTTAGAAATCGGACTCCCTTCGCCTCGGGTCATGGGCTTCATGAAGAGTCTAATTCGTCAGATCTCCGAGCCACTCTCGACCAGGTCAGAGAAATCCGTGAAAGGGCCAACGCCAGAAGAGCCATCTACCAACAGACGATCGAAAGAACTTATAACAAGAGGGTCGTCCGAAGCAACATCGAAAAGGGCGATCTCGTCCTCAGAAAACTCGCCATTTCCCAACCCACCACCAAAGGTAAGCTCGCAGCCAACTGGGAGGGCCCATACAAGGTCTCCAAAGTGGTACGTCCTGTCACCTACTGACTAGAAGAACTGGGGGGTAGGATGGTTAAGAGGCCCTGGAACGCGGAGCACCTTGTTAAGTTTCATGGGAAAAACCTAAGCAGCCACCAATACTGTAATCGGCGTGAGACGCCGTGTACTTTTGTAATCACAATAAATACAAGCATGGAGATTTTTTGTGTGAATAAGTCAAATGTTTGTGTACGAGAGATTTCTCAATCTCTCAAGAATTTCTCCATCCGTCAAGCCCTCGCTGCTCGGTTTGGACTTCAACCGCACATGGAGAAACTTCACATCCGCTACATCCTCGCCTCTCGACTCAAACTGCGAATATCCATAAGAGATTTCTCAATCTTTCAAGAATTTCTCCATCTGTCAAGCCCTTCGCCGCTCAGCTTGGACTTCGACCACACATGGAGAAACTTCACATCCGCCATGTCCTCAGCTCTCAGCTTGGACTGCGAGCACCCACGAGAGATTTCTCAATCTCTCAAGAATTTCTCCATCTGTCAAGTCCCTTGCCGCTCGGCTTGGACTTCGGCCACACATGGAGAAATTTCACATCCACCACGTCCTCGCCTTTCGACCCAGACTGTGAGCTCCCACGAGAGATTTCTCAATCTCTCAAGAATTTCTCTATCTGTCAAGCCATCGCCGCTCGGCTTGAACTTTGACCACACATGGAGAAACTTAACATTCACTACGTCCTCGGCCTTCGACACACTAAGTTAAAACATTATGAAAAGCTGGCAAGAAGTGAAAACGCAAAAAATGAAAGAGGGGGAAAACATTATGAAAAGTTGTTCTCTCTTATTCGCAACTGCAAATACGCAGAGGGTTATTGGTACAAACAGGATTCATTACAACACCCACAACCAACCTAAGACACCTCAAAATCGGTCGCCGGATTGTAACAAATCAGATCAAGCCCGACCGAAGCAGCTTGGTTCCCCAACCTGGCCACCGGAATTTCTAGGGGTAGCCAAAGTGGATGCACCTGCCATCGAGCTCTGGGCATCGCCCGGCACCGCGTGCTCCAACTTTCGAATTGGAGACGACGCACCACCTGAGGGGCGAGCACCACCGAAATAGGTGGATCGTGACCCTGACACCCCCAACATGGCCATATAACGTTGTATCTGTATCTCCTTCTTTACGATGACCTCGTGAAGGAACGACTCAGAGGAAGGTCGCAGGGCGGAAGTACTGGACATGGAAAATCCGAAACTTGCGCTTCCCAGGTCACGGTTGACCAACACCTTCTTCAAGTGAGCCGCTTCTATGCTGAGTTCCTTCGACTTGTTTCTAAAGTAATGAACAGCCGCCTCTCAGTCCCGAGCCTCCTTGCGATACCGTGCCAAGGCAGACTCTAAGATTTTGACCAAGCTCTTGAGGCACATCACCTCGGCACGACGTTGATCCACCTCGAGGAGGGAGGTCATCTAACAGAAGCAAAACAAAAAAACCATTCCGGACCTCATACACTTGTTATAAATTCGAACATCATACACTTAGACAAATCCAAACAAAGCTCCAAGTCAAAAAACTCGGCCGAACGGAAAAACTTCTTGTTATAAATCAAAGAACCATACAAAATATTGCGGTGGCCAGTCCGCCGTAGGCAAATATATATATATATATATTTAAATAGGGAAAAGCTACTACTTAGAAATGCCAACCACTCCCTCGGTGTCAGCATCGACATTGGGGTCGGCTGCGACATCTCCGCCTTCCACTTCCTCTTCGGCTTGTGCATCGCTCTCAGGGGTCTTCGGTAGTTCGAGGATGATCGTGTCGTAGTCAAACCCTTCAAGATCCAGGGTCGGGAGGAAGTGTTTGACTTGCCCTGCGCCCGAGCGTACACCTCCTCTTGGGCCTCGATGACCATGTCTTGGGCCTTCTGCGTGAGTAGCGCCATCTCCACATTGGTAGCCTTCTTGAGGGCGGCCTCCCTCTTTCGGCCCTCGTCGGCCATCGAGGCCATCTCAGCCCGCACGCTTCCAACGTTAGCTTGAGATCCTTCAACTCTCGCTCGTAACGTTGAGCAGTCTTCCTCTCCTGCTTCAGCTCTTAGTGATGTAGGTTTATCAGCTGAGTGCCAGACATGCTCGCCTGCAGCCGAATGGGGAGACACTTAGAGAATAAAAGGGTCACAAAAAAGAATTCTCAAGATTGGTGATGAAGCTTACCCGAACGCTCGCCTGAGCCCACCTCATGCAGGCCGACTCGATGGTATCGGCACCCATGCAGTGCCGATCACGCGGCGTGGCCATCTTATCAACGAACTCGACCGCCACCGGACCCTCGGTCAAAATGTCCCCCGCACGAATTGCCCAGTCGGGAGCCCAAGGACGAAGCCCCTCTTCCCCAACCATCTGCTGGGCATCGATGCAGAGAGGAGGTACCCCGCCCTGCATGACCTCCGTGACCTTGAGGCTACTAGAGCTCGGTCTGGTCGGGGTATCTTGGGTCGAACAGGACCTTATCTTCTTGGTCCATGGCTCTGAAGGACCCTCAGAAGGCACTTGGGAAGTAGATTTCACCTGCTTCCCCTGCTCGGCCTTCTGTCTCTTCAACATCGCCCTCCTCTCGACAATCAATGCTAGGTCCATGTCTGCACAAACAAAAAAGAAAGGTGATGAGAACAAAGAAAAAATTACGTAAGGAAAAGTAAACGAAAGACATGTGAGAAGGGGCGGGGCTCAATCCGATTCGTGCCATGTGACTCTTTGTCACTTTCAGCCAATTTATACTGTTGCTTTTACAGAGGCGCTTGACGTCCGCCCACTCTTCATCTGACAGGTCGTTCTTCATCGGGCCCTTGAAGTTGGTCTTGTAGAAATTCCACCTAGTTGGAGTTTTCCAAGGCTGGTCGCTCCGCACGACAAAATACTTCTTCCACTCCTTTATCGAATTAGGATGGCCATGCATGACTTTCCTCCCAGTGAAAGGCGACACATAAAAATGTCCTTCATACTCACTGGATGAGTTGATACCTATCATAACTCGAAAGATGTTCAACTTCAACGGTACCCCCTATCCTCGTAGAGCAGAATGAAGCTCACTATCTGCTTCCAAGAGTTCGAACCATATTGCATCGGACATAGCGAGGCCCAATTGAGTACCCCCTCGAATAAACGGATGGATCGACAGCCGCAACCCCGAGGAGAACGCGTCCACAGGAAAGGTGCAGTACCAAGGCGCTAGGGGATCGGTAGGACGAAGACCAGCATTGGGGATCATCAACTCGTACTCCCTCCCAATGAAGTAGCTCACACGGATTACTGGTAGGTTGTCCTCCTTTCACATGGTCGACGTATCATCCATCTTAATCTTTACTAGGCTTGGCAATGAGAGATGTATTCCGTAGCGAACCAAGTCTTCGACATCGTCCGGATACATCCTAATCGAGGACGGTTGCGAGAGAAAGGGAACATCGAGCCTTCGACGTGGGACCGTCTTGTCATGACTACTGGGAATGGTCTACTTAAGGCTCTTCTTCCGAATTCGGGGGGCCTTCTCGGGGGAAGGTGTGGCCAGTGGCTCGAGCACTAAGGTCCTAGACGATGAGTCGACCTCTCCAACCTCCTCCCCCTCGTCACTGACCACTTCGGCATAGCCTTCCTGCGCTTCTCCTTCGAGTCACTAGTCTCTACCACGAACGACCTTCGAGTGCGGAGCGGTTTCACGACGTAAACATTATCCTCTCTTTCCCAAGAAGAGGAAGAATCAGAAAGGCCCATTCCAGTGTTCCAACCCGAAGTGGAGGCTGTAGAACTAGACCAAACCCTCGACATATTAAAATTACTAAATTGATTAAAGTTGTCGGAAAAGGTTGCCGAAAAGCTGATCGTCGGTGGCAATAAGAAAATAGCGAGAGAAGCTCTGAGATTAAGTGAGAGAAAGCAAAATTGGAATATGAGGGGGTGTGGGTGATTGATATATAGAACCCTACGACTCCTCGATTCTCGCAAAGTCTGCGACTCCTCAAAATTCGCAAACAACTCCTCAAATTCTGCGAAAATGACGTCAGCAGCACATGCGTCACCACCAGAATGGCTCACGTAGCGTATCTCAAAAAACCAAATTTTACCTAAGTATAATGCCCTCGGAGCTCGGCAAGCACTTCGAGCCAGTCGTTGCACTGGCGAAAATATTCTAGACCACCTTCCTCGACGCTCGCCATAAACCGCACTTAAAGCTCGGCGCTCGACGCCGACCACCTAGCCTCGATGCTCGGCGTGGATCTCGAGCACAGGGGTAGCTTTTTCAAGCAAAAAAGGCCCTCATTCATCGCTCGGTGCTGACCCCTTCCTCGACCCTCGCAATAAACCGCGAGCACAGGGGTAGCTTTCTCAAGCAAGAATGCTTAGAACTCGACGGTCGACACTGACCACCTGGCCTCGACGTTCGACGTGGATCTCGAGCACAGGGGTAGCTTTCTCAAGACAAAACGCTTAGAGCTCAACGCTCGGCGCCGACCCCTAGCTTCAACGCTCAACATGGATCTCGAGCACAGGGGTAGCTTTCTCAAGCCAAAACGCTTAAAGCTCGACGCTCAGCATCGACCCCCTAACCTCGACGCTCGATGTGGATCTCAAGCAAAGGGGTAGCTTGTTCAAGCCAAAACGCTTAGAGCTCGATGCTCGGCGCCGACCCCTAGCTTCGATGCTCGGCGTGGATCTCGAGCACAGAGGTATCTTTTTCAAGCAAAAAGGCCCTCGTTCGTCACTCGGTGCTGACCCCTTCCTCGACGCTTGCCATAAACCGCAAGCACAGGGATAGCTTTCTCAAGCAAGAACGCTTAGAGCTCAACGGTCGATATCAATCACCTAGCCTCGATGCTCAATGTGGATCTCGAGCACAGGGATAGCTTTCTCAAGCCAAAGCACTTAAAGCTCGACGCTAGGCACCGACCCCCTAACCTCGACGCTCAACGTGGATCTCAAGCATAGGGGTAACTTTCTCAAGCTAAAATGCTTAGAGCTCGACGCTCGGCACCGACCCCTGGTCTCGACGATCAACGTGGATCTCGAGCACAGGGGTCGCTTTCTCAAGCCAAAACGCTTAGAGCTCGATGCTCGGTGCCAACCCCCTAGCCTCGATGCTCGACGTGGATCTCGAGCACAGGAGTAGCTTTCTCACACAAAAGTGCTTAAAGCTCGACGCTTGGCGTCGACCCCCTAGCCTCGACGCTCGACGCCGCACCTAGCCTTAACGCCGGCCCCATCGGTTCGATGCTCGACAATAACCTCGACCATCCAGAGGACTCTACTCGTCACTCGGAGCTTAGAGCTCAAGTGCTTAGTTACGATCGGATCCGGCCACGTATTCGAAAATTTGCTATCAAATCTTCGTAAACACTCTCTGCCAGCCTTCTCATAAGAACGTACTACTCCTCGACGACTGATACATACAACCCTCCAGGAGTGGGGGCCTATGATGGGGGTAAAAAATAGCTTGGCGCAATCTAGACTATCTGATCTCCTTAGGATCCGCTCGCTCAAGATCATCAGGTCAACAGGTCCAACAGGCCGTATGCAACTTCAGGCCCACAGACAAACGAGTCTAATCCGGCCCAATGGAACTTCAGTCCCATTTTCTCCTGCCTATAAATACTAGACTCCCTCCTCACTTTGAAAGGTAATCCACTCTTTCTAACCTAAATCCTAGCCTTAAGTACAGTTCCAGTCATTGACTAGATCGTCGGAGAGCTTGTCTTCGGGGATCCCTTTCGGTGTTTCTAGAATTTTTGCAGGTACCTCAGTCGACCGGCTACTAGCGGCATCGTCCGTCCGAACAGTCGAAGCTGATCAGGATTTGCAGTTGAGATTTGTCCCCTTCTGCTTCACAAATTACAAGAACTCACACCTTTTGCTACCGCACTTCAATTAAGCGGCATCAGTGAGCTTTCCACATGATTCTTTATTATTTACTTATATATTTATTTGCAAACTGCGTTAACAAAATTTTCAGGTTAGAACAAAATATTGAACAAAATTCACCTTCAAAATGAGAACTCATTAGAGAAGTAATTTAGGATTGTAACAAAACTATTAACACATTTTAATTTTGGGTCTGAAAACAACAATATGAGGATCCCCTCCCAAATCTTCGAAGAGTCCCCATATGTTATATGCATATTAAGATGGAAGAGGGGTTTAGAGATCAACTTCTATATCAATCTTCACAAAAAAAGTGTGTCAGCATTAAAATAAAAGTAAAAAGAAAATGTTAGGGTTCTACAAGAAGAGATTCTAACCTTAGAAATTGTTATGCCTCAATTAGCAAATCTAGTTTGATTAGCCTCTAATCTGGAAGAAATATGGCCCCAAATCGAAGTTCAATTCCAATTTTCGGACAAACCAGGTCCAAGTTGAACATATTATTTAATGAAAGAAAATGAGTAAAATTGAGTTGTTTATAGAAGGAGAATAGGGTAAGCTATGGCTGACCTTCTAGGAGAAGGTGAGCAGAACAAAGAGAAATAAAACTCCGAATGCTGGTTGAAAAAAATAATAATATAAAATTAAGAAACAGTAATTCTCAGGTGTTTTCAACTTTTTACCTCGCCCTGACAATATAGCTATACCGCTATTTTGTTAGAATTGTAAAAGAAATTCATTCAATTTTACATACAAATAAAGCTATTAACAATTTTGTTTCATAGGAATTATTTTTAAACTAGATTTGCTCGTGGGCACATTGCCTACGACACGTCTTCAGAACGATATAACATATCTTGTAAACAGTAAATAAACAATTTTATAGCTCAAGTTTGAATAGTATGACAATAATTAGTTGTAAATAAAAGCTAATGTTTTCATAGAGAGATATAGAGAGAGAGAGAGTGTGTGTGAGAAATAATTAAATAAATAAAGGAGTTGTTTTGGGTGAGGAGATTTGGATTTGAGTTTTGAGGAAAAACTTTTTTTTTGGGAGGGAGGGGGAATGTGTTTTGTGAGGTTAGATCTGTGCCTTTGATTTTTTGGGGATTGAAGGAGAGTCACTTGATAGCTTTTTTTGTGTTTTATTATATAGACTAGATTTGCCCGTTGGCACTTGCCTACGCCACGTCTTCAGAACGATATAGCATATGGAAAGCCTTGTAAACAGTAAATCAACAATTATGTAGTTCGAGTTTGAATAGTATGACAATAATTAGTTGTAAATTAAAGTCCATATTTCCCTAAGTGTGTGTGTGTGTGTGTGTGTGTGTGTATATATATATATATATATATATATATATATATATATATAATAAAACACAAAGAAAGCTATATCTATATAATAAAACACAAAGAAAGCTATCAAGTGGCTCTCCTTCAATCCCCCCAAAAATTAAAGGCCTAGATCTAATCTTACAAAACATATTTTCCCTCCAAAACTCAAATTCAAATCTCCCACCCAAACCAACTCCTATATATTTTTCTCTCTCTCTCTCTCCCTCCCTCTTCTATTCAAAAAATTTTGAAAATAAAAATTTTAAAATTTTTATAAAATTAAAAAACTAAAAAAATTTAAAAATTTAAAAACTTTAAAAATAATTCAAAAAAAATCAAAAAAATCATATAATATATTTTTTGCTCTATGTTTGCTACTTCAATTAATTTGCTGGACCTCCAAAACTATTTTATATAATCAAATAAGGTGAAGGGTTCCGAAGACGTGCCGTAGGCACGTGTCAACGGGCAAACCTAGTATATAATAAAACACAAAGAAAGCTATATATATAATAATAAAACATAAAGAAAGCTATCAAGTGGCTCTCCTTCAATCTCCCAAAAATCAAAGGCCCAGATCTAATCTCACAAAATATATTTTCCCCCCAAAACTCAAATTCAAATCCCCCACTCAAAACAACTCCTATATTTATTTAATCATTTTTTTTTCTCTCTCTCTCCTTCCCTCCTCTATTCAAAAAATTAAGAAAAAAAAATTTTAATTTTTTTAAATAAAAAATTTAAAAACTAAAAAAATTAAAAATCAAAAAAACTTCAAAAATAATTCAAAAAATCATATAATATATTTTTTTGCTCTATATTTGCTACTTCAATTAATTTGCTGGAGCTAAAAAACTATTTTATATGATCAAACAAGGTGCACCGTACCGAAGACATGTCGTAGGCACGTGTCAACGGGCAAACCTAGTATATATATATATAGAGTGAGAGAGAGAGAGAGTTAAATAAATAAAGGAGTTGTTTTGGAGGGGGGGGGGGATTTGAGAGAGAGAGAGAAATAATTAAATAAATTAAGGAGTTGTTTTGGAATTTGAATTTGAGTTTTTGAAGAAACTTTTAGAGGAAAAATGTGTTTTGCAAGATTAGATCTGAGCCTTTGATTTTGAGGAGATTAAAGGAGAGCCACTTGATAGCTTTCTTTATATATTTTATTATATAGAGAGTGGATTTGCCGGCAACCAAACTAGCGTTTGATGTAGTTGTAACTATAAATCCATGTAGTTCCAACATTTAAAAAATGAGATTATAAATATGTGGTGCATAACAGACAGACACTATGAGCTTTTTCTTAGAGAATCATCAGAGATTCTGAAGTTGGATGAGCCATGAAAGTCATGAAATTGTAATTTAAAAATCTTTTTACCATTTTACTTGAAATAATAATAATTGTAATAATAAAATTACCACATATTTATTTTACAAGGTTAATTACCCTAAATTTTTTTTTTTTTGATATATCGGCTCCAGCTCAGAAAAAATATATTTAATAATTAAAGAGTAGTATACAAAAAATATGTTTACAAGAAGTAAAACACAAAAAAAAGTGAGGCCACACTAACCCCATCAATCACTCATTAGTCTAATACAACGAAGAAGGCATTTGCATTAGGCCATTACAATTCGACAAAAGGAAATGAGGAAAATCACATGCATCATCAAGGTGATAATCATAATCAATAGCCAACCAAAACTCTCAGACATAGCAAGCACACGAGCAGCAGACCAAGAGAAACCTGATCTCAGCCCAAAATAACCAGGCCCCAGACCGCACACCCAGGCAGAATGGAGCACTGGCGAGACAGCAGCACGCAGCTCAACAACATAATCATGCCTAAAAACCAACAAGAAACCAAAAACGGAGAAAGGCATATGTGAATATAGACCCAGATATGAATATAGCCTATATAGGATAATAGCCAGTGACACAAATATAATAACGGTTAATAAAGTCTAAGAACATTTAGAACATGGAAAAGAACATAAACAGAGAAGTAGGAGATACTTAAAACTTGAGTTTGATGCGATGATTGCATCAATCGCCCAAGAGACAAACGAAAACAACAGCCCCACCACTAGTAACAACAGAGCCAGCCAACAAGATAGGTAGAAAACCTGTGCAAAAAGAAATCAGAACAGTAGCAAAATACATGCGAAATAGAACATAGAGTTGGAAGGAAACTCCGTAGCCCACGGAGGATCAGCTCTGTAAAAAAAAAGAAAACTTAAACATATTAGAGAGAAAAAACATATGAGAAAAAAGGAAGAGAAAAGGAAATAATCCTAAGGAGGATGAACACTAGCATGAATGAAATAATCAACATCATAATCAAGATGAAGAAGGTGGAGTTTAGTAACTTTGTTTTGAGATAGACAACTAGCCCAAAACTTAGTACAGAAAAGGAGGTCATCAATTAAACCAGAAATTGGGCACGAAGTATTCGAGAAAATTCTTTTATTTCTTTCTTTCCAAATAATCCAAATCAGTACCATCATGGATAAATCCCATGATGCAAGATATGAACTCTTGACACTACGAGACCTCAAAGTACTCCACCACGAAACAAGAGTGTCTGGCTTACCCTGGACTTGCCACACTTTTTTACAAATGGTCCATAATGGACGTAGGAAAGGGCAGTTAATGAATAAAAGACCCGCATTCTCGTGATGAGTAAGATATAAGGCGCATTTTTGTCCTAAAGCCAGATTTTTCTTGTTGAGATTCTCAACCGTAAGGAGCTTGCCGTGAATAGTAAGCCACACAAGAATTTTGACTTTAGGATGGGTAATGCACTTCCAAATGGTTTTAGAAAACGAAGAAGTAACTCCTCCGGAATTTAGAAAATTGTAACAAGATTTAACAAAAAAAAAATCCTGAATTGAACCATCGCCAAAAAAACAACGTCCTTAGGATGCCAGTGATAGGCTCATAAGGACATAAGTAAACTGATGAAGTTAGGGACAAGAGAAGGCGGAAGCGAACTTTTAAAAGGGATGTGCCAATTCCTCTGGTTGTTATGAGTCACGAGATACTCAACCACGGTAGCCTGAGGGTTGGATGCAATGTGAAATAATTCAGGGAAATTAGAAGCTATAATGATATTACCTAACCAGAAATCGGTCCAAAATTTAATTGACGAATCGTTGGCACACACCTTGAGAAGTTCACATTTGAAGGGTTCAACAACTTTCCACAATCCTTTCTAAAACCCATGGGAGAGAGATTTGGATATAATTCCCAAATTTTGTGACGACTATGGTATTTATGACTCACGAGATGTGCTGTAACCACTGTTTTAAATCTCGGAAATATCTCGTATCGGACCCTTCAGCGAAATGAAATCACACTTTTAAGAAATATATCGTTTGAACCTGAAAAGTGAAAAAATCGGCCGAAAAGTCCGAGATATCGGCCGATATATATCGCCCGATACGTGGGGATATATCGCCTTTGAAATAATGAAGTGGGTTTGGGTGGCTTAAAGTTCTAACCCATTACCCGTTACCCAGTTACCCTATAAACCACGTTAATAACCCCTAAATACCCTAAATCCCTAATACTCAATTCCTCATCAATTTTATCTCCACTTCAGTTCTCTTCTTCCGCCGCCTCTCCAGTCTCCACATTTCTCGTCACCAACCCAACCCAACTCCACCGCCAGCCTTCGTCATAAATCTCTCTTCTCTTTGTCGTCGCCTTCATCCAACTCTCTCCACTGCCAGCCTTCATCCAAATCTCTCAACTTCTCTTCGTCGTCGCCAACCCAACTCCACCGCAGCCCAACCCAACTTCGTGAGTCGTCAATCTCTATTCTTCTTATTCTTCGTCGCCAACACAACTCCACCGCCGCCTATTGTAATACCCCAGTTTAGCAGCGAACAGTCGACTGGTCAATCGTGTAGTCGACTGGTACTGCATATTTGAGACGGATTTGAGAAGAATTTGAGAAATTTAGTCCCACATGGGAAGTTTGATATGATAATTTGAGTATAAATATAATTAGCCAATGATCAAGAGTCACCTAATTGGTTAACCACCTTTTGAGAGGCAGCCTGTGGTGGGCAGTTGTACTACATAGTATCTGATTTGTGTTCTGAAAATATTAAAATTGTCTGAGTATTGGGGCGGGGCATTACTAATGGTATTAGAGCCGACTTTCGACACCGGGTGTAGTAGAGGTCAGTATGATCAGCGGTGCTGAGAGTCATTGATCTCCGGAATCAGGTATATTCAGCGGTATTGAGAGTCACAGGTAGTGATTGATAGCCGGGTATCCGATCTGCGGTGTTGAGAGTGATTGATCTCCGGGATCGACTATACTACATCGGCTAGAAAGGGCGGTCCTACACTAGATGTGTGCCCTGTACTCAGCAAGGACGCTGATTTCTAAGGGAGGGTGTATGTAATACCCCAGTTTGGTAGCGAACAGTTGACTGGTCGATCGTGCAGTCGACTGGTACTGCATATTTGAGACGGATTTGAGAAGGATTTGAGAAATTTAGTCCCACATGGAAAGTTTGATATGATAATTTAAGTATAAATATAATTAGCCAATGATCAAGAGTCACCTAATTGGTTAACCACCTTTTAAGAGGCAGCCTGTGGTGGGCAGTTGTACTACATAGTATCTGATTTGTGTTCTGAAAATATTAAAATTGTCTGAGTATTGGGGCGGGGCGTTACACCTATCGCCAGTCGTCACCCTCCCGCTCTCTCTCATTTTTCCCGCCAAAGAAACCCCCCTTCTTTTCGCGCCAAACTGCCAAAGAGCCCGCTGACCGCTCTCTCTCTCTTCTTCTTCGTCGTCAAAGAGCCTGCTGGCCCCTCATGCTCTCTTCTTCTTCATCGCCAACAACCCAGTGAGCCCCCACTCTCTCTCTCCTTCTTCTTCATTTTAATTTTTTTCTCTCTTTAATTTACTAGAATTTTCAAGTTAACTGTTAATTGTTAACTGTTATTTGATTAACTTAGTTAAGTGTTCTTTGTTAATTGATTTTGTCGTTCTCTGTTAATTAATTATTAGTTGTTCTCCACTTCTTTGTCTTAGTTAAGTGTTCTCTGTTAATTGATTTTGTTGTTCTTTGTTAATTAATTATTAGTTGTTCTCCACTTCTCTGTCTTAGTTAAGTGTTCTCCATTAATTGATTTTGTTGTTCCCAGGAATAGGATTTTGTTGTTCTCTGTTAATTAAATATTTAATTATTAGTTGTTGATTGTTCTTTGTTAATCGATTTTGTCTACACTTAGTTAAGTCACTTTAACATTTTAATGATTTTTTCTCCTTATTGTAATTTTTAGACACAATTCTACCACCTACAAAATAGGATAAAATGTCGGGAGAAGCAACAAGCATTCCAGTAAGTAAGTCAACCAAACTCGATCGATTTTGGGAACATGCGACGAGAGTTAGTGGGGGAAAAGCCAAGTGCAAGTATTGTAGTCACCCAACTCTAAGTGGAGGAGTAAGCCGTCTCAAAGAGCATTTAGCTTGTATTAGTGGGAATACTACCAAATGTCCTAATGTTCCGGAACATGTAACGGCCGACGCCTTAGCTACTTTGAATGCAATTAAAGAAGCCAAGATATCAAAGCTATCCAAACGAAAAAATATGCTAGATAATGTAGTAATAGGAGATGGAGGAGAAGGAGATACATACATTAATGTAGAAGGGGTAGGTGTGGAAAGTCGTCCTAGCCGAATGAGCTCATCCAATAGTTCAACAGTTAAAAGGCCAATGGACATGCATGTGGTTGAGAGAAACAATGGCAAAGGTGCACTAGTTCATCAAACTACTCTCAGTGAGCATTGGAAGAAGGCGGCGAGAGAGAATGCAAGTGAGTATGTTGCAAGATATTTTTTTGACAATGCCATCCCATTTAATATTGCCAAGTCAACTTCCTTTCAACAAATGATAGAAGCGGTTGGAAAGTACGAACCGAATATGAAAGCACCTACGCCTCACGAACTTAGTATGCATTATTTGCCAAAGGAGGTGAATAGAGTGAAGGAACATCTTTCATTTTAATTGGATAAATGCAAATCGGGCAGTTGTAGTCTCATGACCGATGCATGGACGGATAGAAAAGGGCGAAGCATAATGAATATTATTCTTAATTCTTACAATAGTACTATTTTTTTTGAATCAAAAAATACGTCTTGCAATGTGCATGATGGAATGTTTATATATGAATTCGTGAATGAAGCAATTGATAAAGTGGGCGAAGATAGTGTGGTACAAGTAGTGACCAATAATGCCTCCAAGAATGTGGCGGCATCAAATCTTCTAAAAGTGAAATGACCAACTATCTATTGGACATGGTGTGCGGCACACACGGTAAATCTCATATTGAAAGATATAGGAAAGATCAAGCCTATCCATAATGCCATCACAATGGGGAGAAATATCACCGTTTTTATGTATGCCCACACTCTCATTCTCGAGACTATGAGGAAGGATGTTACAAATAGTTTAGACCTTGTGAGACCAGGGATGACTAGATTTGCAACCGCATTCCTTTCATTGGAAAGCCTACAAGAGCATAGGAGAGGTTTGAAATCCTTTGTAAATAGAAATTTTTGGGAGGAACATACGCATTGCAAGTCTACACAAGCAAAGAAGGTAATAAATTTTATTTTAGAATTTATTTGGTAATATTATTTTTGTTTAACTAAGAAAGTAAGAATATTAGTTTTTTACCTTTTTTTGTTTCACATTATGTAGGTCAAAGATATCGTGAATAGTCGTATGTTTTGGAAGAATGTCACTTTTGCTTTAGGAGTTTTTGAGCCATTAGTGAAAGTTCTTCGGTAGGCGGATAGTGACCTACCATCGATGGGGTGCTTATATGGTGATTTGAAGAGGTGCAAGGAAGAAATTGATCTGGGAGTTAAGCAAAATGAGAAGAAATATCATCCTATTCATAAGATAATTGACACATGATGGAATAATAAATTAAAGTCTCATTTGCATTTGGTTGGTCACCTCATGAATCCTTTTTTTTATTACCAAATGAGAGGTGAAATGAAGAACAAAGTAGCATTTTTAGATGTTTTCGCCCAATGTACATACAAGATGTATGAAAATGATCCCGAAATGCAAGACAAGATTACCTCTCAATTGCCTTTATATCAAAATAGATGTGAGTCTTTTAGAATGCCAATGGCTCTTAGACAAATGCAAAATCTTTCTCCTTATCTCGGTATGATGAATAATTTAAATTATGATTTATGAGAAATTGTAAATTCTTTGACTATTCTTAATGTTATTGTTATTATGTAATTATATTTCTTCTTAGTTAATTGGTGGCAATTCCATGGGTGCTCGGCACCGGATCTACAAAAAAGGGTAATGAGAATTGTTGGATTAACTACTAGCTTATCCGGATGCGAAAGGAATTGGAGTACATTTGAGATGGTAATATATAACAATCTAGCAAGGAGATTTAATTAATTATTTCTTTAGTATTTTTTATATTAAATAATAATTGAATTTCTCTTCTTTCTTTTGCATAGGTTCATTCGAAAAAGAGGAATAGGCTAAGTCATGATAAAATGGAAAAATTAGTCTATGTCAAGTTCAATTCCGAAATTGAAGCAAAGTTTGCTAATAGGAATAGAGATCCTCCTTTTGCTCCAAGCATGGATGAGGGGAGGGTTGTTGAATGGGTACACCCTCCAAGAACATTCGTAGAAAGTGAAACCGACGATGAGGTTTTTCCCGGGAAGCAATTGAGATGGAGGGATGTTGAAAAGGCTATGGGAGTGGATCCAAGACCAAGGTCAAGTTCAAGACAAAGAGCAGCGAAGAAAGCAAAGAGGTCTCATGTTATTGGCGCATCATCATCAAAAGGAAAAATGATCATTGAGCAAAAAGACAGAGAGTTAGAAACTTCAGTGGACTCGAATGATGATACTTCAACGTCTGAGTTGGAAAGTGAAGAAGATGAGCATGAGAATGAAGAATGATTTCTCTGCTTCTTATTATTGCTGTTGTTTGTGTTTTTTACTGTTTCATTGTGTTAAAATGATTACTGATGTATTTTTTTGTTTATGTTGTCGTTGTGTCTTCTGCTTATTGCTTACTTCTACTTACTATGTTGAGTAGTTTTAAAAGTTTTAATAGTTTTTTTGAGATCTTTAGCTTACTGCTTACTGAGTTACTGCTGCTACCTAAATATCAAATAGTTTTAATACTTCTACTGCTACTAATTTCCCTTGTTTTAGCTTACTGCTTACTGCTTACTGCTATTCCACATGCTCATTGTATTTTCTGCTCATTGTACTTACTAATTACTGCTTAGAACTTCCTTTTCTCAGGTATATGGCACCAGAATATCCATCAAGTGGAAAATAAATAGGCAGAATTGAGTCTTGGAGGCTTGCTCACTTGCTTGTCAAACTATTGTTGGAAATAAAGAAAATTCTGGCAAGGTATGTTTTTTTCTTTTTCTTTTTTAGTATTTTGCTACCATGGGTTTCAAATGAGGATCCAAGTTATAAAGTGCTAATTACTCAAGGAAGTGAAAGAAAATACGAATGGATGAGTTATGCTGTATGTGGCACCAGAATATACATATTATGCTGTATGTAAAACCATTTTGAAGATCAGATGGTCCTATTTTTGCAGGAAAAAAAAGAGCTGCATCATTCATCAGGCTACGCTAGCAAGTTGATTTTCATGACACTGAGAGAGGTCCTAGAGTTCCTTCTACGAATGACTATTTTGGCTTCACCATGGCTTCTCTAAATGAAAATGGAAGCATCTTTGCAAATCCATGCAAGGGAGAAAAGATAACGATTTCTTTGATGTATCAGCCTTTTAGCAGTTGGGCTAATAATAGTGAGGTGAGTTCCTTCGGCTAGGGTAAACTAGGGGTTGCATTATCATGCATTTGATGGAGGGATATCTGAATTTTTCATCATAACCTGTCCCCAATTTTCTTCTCAGTGGTCAATGCGGTTTGAATCAGAGGAAGTGAACGCTGTAGCCCTTGGTACTGGTTGGGTAGCTGCAGTGACTAATCTTAATTTTCTTCGTATCTTCACAGAGGGTGGATTGCAGGTTTGTAACTCCAGAAGAGTATAACCTGAATCATGAACAATCATTATTAAATCAGTGCAATGACTTAGCATGTTTATGATTTACATCATGTTGAACCCTGTGGTAGATAACCATGTGTAGTTCCTACATGTATGGACTCATACTCCAGGACATTTATAATTCAATAAGCCTTTATACTTGACCTCTCAATTATTTCATTTATTTCATTAGTAAGCTCTTTATACTCGAAATATTACTGTGGATGCTCTTAGTGACCAAAGGTTAATTATATGATGTCCAATATCCTATTTACTTTATTTTGATATGTGAACATGTCTTTCAAAATACAGGAATGATGGGTTCTGGGAAAACTTCTCTGGGAAAGATCTTATCAGAAGTTTTAGGTTACTCTTTCGTCGGCAGGTCTGTTTGTAAGCATAATAATTGCACAATTAACTTTAGCCTTCTTATGGTGATTTATTTGCAGTTCTTGTTACTTTTTAGTATGTTGTTGCAGTGAAAAATTAGTAGAGCAGGCTGTTGGCATGCCTTATGTTGCTCAAATTTATAAGGAGCATAGCGAGGCTTTCTTTAGAGATTATGAGGTATTATTCCTACATTTTGAAGATGCAATATCAATATACAATATCTGATTTTGTTTCTCAGTCAACTCTACATTTTACTTTAGAACAAAGAGACTTATCTTCTATGCGTCGATTTCCTGTTGCAACTGGACGGGCCGCAGTGATTCGGCAAGTCAACTGGTAATTGAATAAATAATTGGAAAATCTTTTCTTCCAATTTAGAGTTTTAGAACTAGTGACCATATAATGTTTTTTGTACTCTTTTGGATTATCAGGAGGAACATGAAACAGGGGTTAACAGTTTGGTTGGATGTCCCTTTAGAGACTCTTGCAAGGTGAATTGCTGTTGTAGGAACAGCTTCGCGGCCTCTTTTGCATCAAGAACCTGGTGATCCATATACATAATAAAGGTATCTTCATTACTATAACATATTCTTTGTGTCAGAAGTGGTATCAAGTAGAAATCTGTCTGAGTGTACTCCATGAGTTCGAAATGAAAATTTGCTGATTTATCTTATATACTTGAGAAGTATCAAAGATAAAAGCCACGATCCGGCAACAAGATTACAACAAATCTAGGATTAGAAAGTAGTAAATAGACACTAATGTTAAATGGCATGTAGAACATTTAATATATTGTTTAGTAACAAAAAATATATATTTATTGAGTATCCGAATGAACATCCGAGATGATCCCATTTTCCCGAGATCTCCTCCGATATATCCTATCCGAGACGAAACACCCCGTGCCGAGATGAGTCCGAAATCCGAGATTTAAAACGTTGGCTGTAACCCCCATTTTTGATTATACGGGTTTTTCATTTTTCTCTTATTTGTATTCTTGTATTTCAATTTCTTTCTAAATTCGTTTCGGTCGTTTAAATTTATTTTTTGTGTGGATCTCCTGTTTGATCAAAACCCAAAACCTAAATCCAATTTTAAAAACCTAAACTGCCTAATAACTACCCCCCATTATCTCATTAATAATCAGCCCATGACATCACTACTCCCACTAACTACCCCTATCAATTATCCTTAATCACAACCAACTTACCCCATAAATAGGGTCATCTGTGGAAAAACTTTCACAAATAGGTCATTTTGGGAAAACATTCCCATAATCTCTACATTATCTCCTAATCCCCTCTTAATATCATCTCATTCCTCTATGTCTTCAACAACCCGAGCCATCTTCTCTTCATCTTCAACCCAATCAAAATCCCATCATCTCTCCTTGCCCTGCCTCTAAACGACCACCGTACCACCTCCCACAACCCCAACGCCACTGCCACGACTACCATCCCCCTCTCATCTTCGCCATTCGAGCTCCCTCACCGTCGCCACCATCTTCCTTACCCCGCACCCCGACCATTCACGCCGCAGCACCGATCATCACCACCATCGCCCGACATCCCTCCATCACCATTCCCGAGCATCCACAGCCTCACTCCACCCCTTCTTCCTCCCTGTCATCACCTCGAACGACAGCCCTCGCAACCTTGCCGCCCCGCCGTTCGCTGCCTCGCATCCCTGAACGACCTGCACCACCACGCTGACCTTCAACACCACCGACCGCAGCACCTGACTGCCTGTACTCCACCACCGCTCACCATCTCCACTTCCACTCACTGCCTAGCCCCGACTGTCATCATCTTCTCCTTGCTGCCACATTCCGAGCACCCCGACAACCATCAATAGTACCCGATAACTCTTTCCATAACTCAAACACCTGCAGCACCGAAGCCCTTACTGTTTTCTGCCTTGTTGTTGCCCCGACACCATTGCTCGCAGTCGCGCCATCGTTGTTCATCGCCCTCTTGTTGTCGTTGTCACCACCGTTGCCTACTCCTCGCTGTTGCTCCTTGCTGCCGACCCGCCTGCACCACCGAGCCACTCTCTTCTTGCTGTCCTCTGCTACACCACCATACAGCAAACACCATCACCATTGCCTCATCATCCAACACCGCATCCTGAAGTCCTTTTGCTGTTGTGCCGCTCTCTTTGTTGTGTGTTGCTGCGTTCGAGGTCGTCCTTTCCGTATCGTTCATCGTCATTCCATCTTCTTGCTGCAGTCACAATCTTCACGTAATAAGGCAAGCATATCTTGAACTTCATTGTTGTTTTTGTTCAAATATTTCCTTGAATCTCTTGCAAGTAGTTCTTATCGTTTTTATTATTGAATTATATGATTGATTCTTCGTTGAGTTCATGCTTGAATTCTATCTTTGATTCATTGGCGAATCTGACTCATAGCTTCTTTATCGTGCCATGTTATTGATTGAATTCTTGAACAGTTAATTTATCATGTTATTTAATATTCAAATTTCTGTCCTATAAATTGCATGACTTGTACAGAGAATTTGACCACATTCCTGGTACTAAAATTTATGACCAGCGAGATATTGATGTTTTACGACTGCGACATCTAATTTCCAGGATATCATTTTGGAGTATATCATCATGATTGATTAATTAAAATAATATGCTACCAGTGGAATTAAGACATGAGATTTAAACATTGTTATAAGTTAGTGTATCATTTTTATAATATTTTTAAATGAAATTACAATTGATTATTATGCCCGAGAACTTAACACTATGTTGCTGCCTGAATAGTAGACTCATAAAGAACTGACTGGTAGGCATAGTTACTGTTATTATAATATGTCATGTTAATATGCATTGGAACCAGCAGCGAGTCTACTTTCTAGAACCCCTGACGGGACCTAATTTTCTTTCCTGTAGCAGCGGGAAAGTTAGTTTTTGTACAACAACGTATTGCTGTCCAGAAGTTGCATCTTCATGTATTTAAATATAAAAAATATTTATTTCTCGCATTTGATTAATTGAACTTCTGCACCATGGATTGCATAATTTCCGATACCTTCTTGTGTCTTGATACTCGTTTCTATTGGTTGCATGTTTATGAGTAATTATTGTAAAAAAATAACAAGTCAGGGTAATAAAGGAAAAGAACCTAGTAGTGGACAATATAAGATAGTGTACTCAGAAGGAGGCCCATGTTTCTCGTAATAGTGACTTCTGATTATATGTTTACCTATTTCCTATTACAAGCTATATGGAACTAAGTGCCACGTCTTGAGACGACGGGTGCCACCTTTAGAATCCATTACATGATTACATGATTACATAATTACATAATTTTACGTTCCTGTTTACATGATATGATTTCTGTTAATTTCACTGTAAGATCCAAGTACATGATCCTATAGAATTCATCATTAGTGTCTAAACGTTCACATGACTGTATGTACCCAAACCTGTGGTATGGAAGCAGGATTGCATGCATTAGTTAGGATTGATAAAAGAATGATAGACTTAAGATTAACACTGAGCACGTACATGATTCCTATTTACAAGTTACATGATTCATGTTTTCATGTTTGCATTTTCCCGTTTACATGACTTGTTCCCCGATTTATGATTCCAGATTAAACGACTTCATATTTGCATGTTCCCGAATTCAAGACTCTTTTTTCCCGATTGCCTGTACTTTGAAACTTGATCGAATTGTCATTTGCATCTTACATTGTCATGTTCATTCCACAATTGAATTGCCAGTTCTTATTCTTTTCATGTTACTTGTATCTTGTTACTTGTATCATACTTGATCATATTGATTCTTGTTTTCCGTTTCTTGTTCCTTGTTATATCATGCTTTATGGTTTTATTGCTTATTACTACTTGCTGTCCGAAGTTTGCTCTAACGAACACCTTCTATTTTTAGTTAATGTTTATACAGGTACAGACGATGGGATACTGAAGGAACTTGGCGAACTGTTTACTATATTGTATACTCTCGGGCATTTTGTAAGTTTTTGGATCTCAGATATTGGTTATTTATTCCATTCTGGTTCATGTGATTATTATTATTATCTGTGTTGTTGAGCTTACTGATATTGTACAGTTTATAATTGATATGAGTTAGTATACTTATATCATTCGTTGGGCCTCAGTTACGTGCCCGTATTTCTATAAATGGGAAGCGGAGCGTGACATGTGCCCACGGAAAATGATCATATTTGAGAATTTTCCATACCCATTTACCAAGAAGGGCAAGGTTCTGATGCCTGAGATTAGGAATACCAAGTCCTCCTTCATGCTTAGACTTACAAAGTAAATTCCACTTACAAAGGTGTTTCCCTGCTTTGTAGGCGGAAGAGTCAGACTAGAAGAAATTCCTCCTAATTTTATCAATCTTGGTGATAACCCGAAGGAACATAGAAAATTGAAATAATGTACAATGGGATAGCAGAAAGGATAGAATTAACCAAAATCAATCTCCCGACCTACGGTAAGTGGTGACCAGACCAAACATTAAGTTTGGTATCCACTTTATCAATCATAGGGATCCAATCATTTTTATGAAGTTTACCCCATCACAAGGGGATCCCGAGATAATGGATAGAAAAAAACGCAGAGGCGCAGTTGAAAAATTGAACAATCTCAAGTGTTCTGCAGTCGGAAACTCCTAGCCAAAAAACCAAAGTTTTATTGAAATTGATCATTAAACTTGATGCTTTTTCTAAAATATATAGAAGAAGCTTGAGATTGCGAAGGGTAGGCCCATTAGATTTGGCAAAAAGGATAGTATCATCCGTGTATTGCAGATTGAGCATCCTCTGAAAACATGGAAACCTCCAAGACCTTCGATAATGTTAGCATTTCAATCTTAAAGGTGAAGCTTGCTAAAGACGTCAGCCACAAAGGTAAATAATAGAGATGAAATAGGATCTCCTTGATGGTGGCCGTGTTTACATTCGAATTTCTTACCCTCAGTACCATTAATAATGACGGATCTACTTGACGGTGGTCGTGTTTACATTTGAATTTCTTACCCTCAGTACCATTAATAATGACGGAGGAGGTACCAGCGAAGAGGCTGGAATTAATCCGGGAGATCCATTTAAGTCCGAAACCTTGGTTGAGGAGAATTTCGAAAAGGAACTCCCAATTTACCTTGTCATAGGCTTTTTCGAAGTCTAATTTTAAAAGAATCCATTCAAAATTAGATTGATGGCATCTAGAAATAATTTTTTGAGCAGAAACTACACTATCTAGGATAAATTTATCTTTAATAAAGCCAGATTGAGCGGTGTCGATCAAAGGTGAAATAACCCAATTTAGGAGGTTAGAAAAAACTTTCAGAATGATTTTAAAGAGGGAGTTAAGGAGACTAATCAGGTCTGAAGACCGAAACCTTATTAACTCTGATAATTTTAGGAATGAGCACAATGTGTGCATAGTTAATGTGGTCAAAAGAGAAATGGCATAGAAAAAGATTAGAGAACATATCAAAAAGGTCGTCCTTAAGCAGTTGCCAAAACCTTTGGAAGAAAAAGTGGGAAACCCATCTGGACCAAGTATAGAATCGCTCCTTAAGGAGAAAACCACCACGTTAATCTCTTCAATGGAAAAGGGAGCTTCAAGGTTAGATAAATCATGAGATTCATCTCTGTAAAGTTGGCCTCAATCAAGATGAATGAAACAAGAATTGGAGGAACCCATGAGATTTTGAAAGAAATTATGAAAAACGAATTGAATTCAAAATTAGAGTGTAATTCAATGTTATTGTCGACAATAGATGTGATCCTATTACATCTTTGCTGATGGGTAGCAAAATTAAGAAAGAAGGAAGTATTGTAATCACCATCTTTAAGCCATTTGATTTTAGCATGTTGAGCCCATTTGATATGCTCAAGGTGCAGAAGAGAAGCGTATTCTTTTTTACAATCGCTTCTTGGCTTCTAGTTGGAATAGGTAATAGGGCCGATTTCTTCAGCTTGATCAATAGAATGGACAGCAGAAAGAAAAATAAAATTTAACACATGAGAGTTGGCAAATGTATCTTTGCGCAAGATTTTGCACCCATGTTTAACCGCATGCAGTTTAGGCAGTAACCAACCAAGGCCATGAGAGTCAACGATAGAGGAGAGGCAATTAATAATGAGATTGACGAAAATTTGATCTTCTAGTGAAAAATTCTGAAAGCAAAATTTGAAAGATTTGGAGAAGTTGTAATTAAAATGAAGAGCAATAGGAATGTGGTCTGAACAAGGATTCGGCAAAGCCTGAACAGAGAAATTGTGAAAGAATGAAACCTAGTTCTGAGAAACCAGAAAACAGTCAAGTTTAGCTATAAAAGGAAGAAGACACATATTAGACCGTGTAAAATTTCTTCCGTTAATAGGTAGGTCGATGAGATCAAGTTAGCGGATGCAGTCATTGAAATGATTGGATGCACTCAAACTGGAGTCATTGCCCAGTCTTTTATGACTAATTCTAGTGACCTTAAAATCCCCACAAAAAAATTAGTACTCATTAATACCCCTAGGAAAGGATCATTCCAAAAATCTTGACGACAGTCTGCGGATGACGGCCCATAAACGTAAACCACAGTAAGATGCCTACTGAATTCCAGCCATTCATGGCAAACAGTCAAGAAAAAATTAGGTTGGCGAATCAAGACTACGTTGAAGATGGTAGGTTTAAAGCAAAGAAGGATGCTCCCGCGGGAATTGATAGCATCCTGGCTAATCCATTTGATGATCAAAGTCCCACCCAGGGAACGGATAATAGATGGAGAAATGGAATGAAGTTTAGATTCTTGGATAGAAATCAAGTCACAACAGATAGAGTAAATCAGTTGGTAGATAGCTTCTTGTTTATGGGTGCTACATAACCCACAAATACTTCATGAAACACTAATCATAACATGATTTGTTCTCATTAGCTTGTAAATCTCTAAGTTCTGAATAGAGTCTAGATCATCAAGACTGGATGGATCATTGACAAAACCCATACTTGAGGCCAGTTCAAGCATATCGGAATTAGAAAGAGAATCAAAGTGAATTTGATAGACTGATTTTAGAGGATCGTTGTGGTTGTACTCCGCCGAAATCGGCGGAATTTCAAGATTTCTAATCTGAGCAGCTCAAGACGCTTTGGAAGAAGTAGATAAATTGGACTCTTTCTTAACCCGAATACGTGCACTAGCGTGAATGAAAGGCAGTTTCTTAATTTTCTTGGTGCACCTTCTTTTGACAGAAGAAGAGGGTTGTTCAGTATGTAAAACTAAGGAAATTTTGAGCTGATTTTATGTGCACATGGTGTATCATATACGATTTTCATATATAGCAGAAAATGGTCACTGGATCTTCTCAAGAACTGGCACTAAAAATTATATTGGAAACAATAGATGAAATTCTGATTTTATAGTTACCAACCAACACTCATTATCATTTTTTTGTTAGGGTTTTTAACATGTGTACCCTTAACAAATATACTAATATCACATATGTCCCTCACAAATATGTCTTTCATATTTGCCCATAACAATTTGAATCTTACTTCATATTTACCCCCAATTTAAGGTATCAATAACTTAACCATGATTTAACTCTCTAACTAGATGATTTAAATCAAATTGAGTAATCAAATGAGAAAGAGTTTAAGAATTTTATAGAGAGAATTAAAAGAAATAAATAATAAATCTTATGATCTATTTAATAGAACACAAAATTGATTGCAAATTTGGAGAATAAACATGAGGAAAAATGTAGTTATAAAGATGGACTATAAGTCTACCTATTTTAAAAAAAGTTGAAGAATTTTTTAGAAGAGTTGATAAATTTTGGTTAAATTAATAGTCACTTGTGTTTACAACGAAGAAGAAGATGAAGTTTGAATGGTAGAGACGGAGATTGTTAAGTCATTTTGATCAAGTCCATTGAAAAAAAAAATGAAAATTATCTACTATTTTGATTTTTTTAAACTAGAGTTACAACTTTATGATGAGACATATACTGTTAGGGGCAAATATTAAAATAAATATTTGTGCGTGGTATATATGATATTCACGTATTTGTTAGAGGCATACAAGGTAAAACCCCCTTTTGTTAATACTTACTATAGTAGTTCAATATAATATTTGATTGGGTCCATTTTCATTCGTAATCTAGAGAGTTATTTTCTAAAGGAAGCTTTTTTTTATCTTACATAGTATATCTCATTGTAATTCTCTCATCAAAATAATTATACGCTGAATTTTGGGAGAATCCACGTCAGCATAAGCCGCAGTTCGGCGTCAACGATAATGAAGCAGTAATTTCAAAATACAGCTATCGCATTTCGGAATTGCGGCATTTTTTTTTGTTTTGAAAAAAGTTTTAAAATTTGAAGTCGCATTTGTGAGATGCGGTTTTGTATATACCTAAGCCACAAATCCCAATAGCAGGTTCATCTCGTGAAAGTACCCATTTGGAAATGTTTTAGAAAAAGATATGCAATGAGATATACTTTGAAAATGGGCTACAACCCTCACTTATTTCTAAGAACAAAAAATGGCAGCGCTGAACAATTTTTTTTAGAATAAAGGTGACTGCGTCACCGCTTCATTAATGATAATTGAATGAAACAAAGTAGGACTAAGATTGCATTTGGCCCAGCTTAAAATTAGCTTCTCTTCTCCTTTAAAAGGAAAGGCTGGGCCAAATGCAATCTTTGAAAAGCTCTACAGAAGGAGAAGTAACTTAATTTTAGTGAAGAAAATGAGCTTTGATAGATGCCCTCCAGAGTAACTTTTGGCTTCTCCTTCTGGTTTCTCCTTCAAAACCTCATAACACAATTTTTTCCCCCTTCCCTTTCCTCGCCGAACACCGTCCCGCCGCCTCCCTCTCATTTCTTCGCCGTCGAACGCCGTCGCGCCGCCGCCTCTCCTTTCTTCGCTGTCGATATCCTTTTTTTGGGCTTTAAATATCTTTATTAGTAATAGAAAGATTTTTTTGTAATTTGATAACTTATATTTTACTCTTAAATAAAATTAAAAGCTTACATTGAGTATAAAAGTAGCTTACAATTGATATCTTATGCCAAACAATTTCTAGATTAAAAGTAGCTTTGAAGTAAAAAAAAAAAAATAGACTTTCCATACAGCTTCAACTTTTAATTTCTAAGCTTTACTTTCTGGCTTCTCCATCTGAAGTAGCTTTAAAGCCCAAAAAAAGCTAGGCCAAATGCAACATAATTACAAAGATCTAGACTACTACTACATCTACACTCAAAAGAAGATACATAAACAACCATCATTCTAACTCACCTTCACCACAACTTATGCTACAACTTATGCTCAGCCTACACCCTCTCCTCCATGCGTACTTTACTCTTCATCTTTGCTTGACTAGACCAAGCATGAATGAACGCAAAGATTTTATGCATCATAACCGGAAATCTGCTATTGTGATTACGAAAACACAACTCGTTACGATCTAGCCATGGACCCCATAACGTAGAAACTGTAGAGATATTCCAAGCATCTTTAAGCTTCTTCCTGATTACCCTTGCTCTCCACTATCCCCAAATCTTCAATGTCGAGCTCGGACTCTCCGATAACCCAAAGCCTATACACACTACTTCACAAGCTAACCTTGCCCTAGGATAAGTGAGTAAAATGTGATTAGTGTCCTCATCTTCTACCAGACATCTCATGCACCTCACGTCCACTTGCAGCTTGCATTTGCAAAGGTTGACTTTTGAAAGAATTGCATCGTTCGCAACAAGCCAAAGGAAAACTTTCACTTTCATTGGTGCATGAGTTCTCCATATTGAACTGGCTTCCATTTTTCTAATTCCTCTATTGTTTAGCCACTTGTACATAGATGACACCGCGAATGTATCATTAGGCTCTAAATTCTAACTTCTTTCATCGTCCGCTCCGTCAAGGTACTGCCCCTCCGTCCTAATGAATTCCTACAATATCTGCAATTGAAGAAGACATCCCTGAGTTGGTTGATCACGTAAATGGATCCTGAGTCTACCATTTCTCGAAACCTCATTGATAAGCGTATCAATATTCAATGATTCTCCGACGACCGCTGGAAAAAGGGATTGAAGTGTGTTTCTCTCACACTATTTATCTTTCCAGAATCTTGTATCTTTCACATTGCCAACAACACATCATCTATTAGCCCAAAAAGTTCCCCCCACCTTTGCGACCCCTTTCTAGAGTAATGAAGCATTACCATGCTCACTTCTCTCTCCGAATCTGTACTTCTTCTTTCTTTGATACATCATAAACGATTTGTACCACCAATTGTTGCGTCTTTTTTATATTTTCCACCACTACTTATTCATCAATGGTTCATGTTCCCCAGATCTATAATTTCTAATCTCCCAAATTCTTTTTTCTTGCAAACTCTACCCCAATTAATCGTGAATACCTTTATTATCCTCGTTTGCTCCTTTCCAGAGAATCTTCTCCTAACTTTTTCAATTCTACCAATAACCAATTTTGGATGTTCGTAGATTGACATAAGATATGTTGGTAGACTGCTTATAACTGAACTAATAAGCGTAACTCTTCCACCTAGTGACAGAAAGCTCCCCTTCCATCCGAACAATCTCTTTTCTATCTTTTCTATTAGAGGTACCCAATCATCTCTTTGCATCGATCCTGACCTAAAGGGCGTGCCAAGATACTTCAAGGAGAATTATCCTATATCGCATCCTAAGTAGTTCTTGATTGCACTAATCGGTATGGACAAATTTTTACTAATAGAGATAACACAACTCTTGTGGAAATTCACCTTCAGACCCGCCCAAGATTCAAAGAATTTAAGAACAGTCTTCAAAGCCAAAATTTCTTCTTCTTTCGCAACACCAAACAATAAGGTGTCGTCCGCGTATTATAGTATCAACATTGTCTCAGGGATACCTTTGATTGCAAGATCCCTAATAAACTGCTTTTCTCCACCTCTCTTAATCATTTAAGTCAACTCGTCCGCAATTAAAGAGAAGACAAAGGGTCCCCCTGTCTGAGTTCCCTACGACCTCAAATTTTCTTTCATGGTTTCCCGTTGACCTGAATAAAAAAATTTCTACCTCTGACGCAATTCTTAATCCACAGTCTTCACTTCGGACCTAATCCTTTGAGCTGTAGGACCTCATCCACGCAATCTCATTCTACTGAGTCATACATTTTTTCGAAATCTAGTTTTAGTAGAAAACCTTCTGGGTTTTTTTTGCATCATCTGAAGACAATTTCATGGGCAGACGCAAAACTGCCCATGATATCTCTGCCCTTGATGAAGCCACTCTGTGCTTCCCCCACCACATCGTTTAAGTGAGGAGACAACCTTTATGCCAGGAGCGTTGAACAATTACTCACAAATAAAAGCCTTTCTTTTGTTTAGTATCTTTAGGCTCCGCAAAGTCTTATGTTTTCTGGAACTTTATTAATGACAACCTTCAATGGATAGTTGTTAGGGTCTTGATGCACAAGTCCGAACCATGTTTGATCGGTTGTCCCTCGTTTTAGTTGTGATTGGAAGTAACAGAATGCATACAAATGTTTACTTCACCAGTTGAAAACAATGGTAAGTCAAATTCTGAATTAAAATTGTTTCATTTAGAAAGGGATAAGTGAGGGCTGTAGCTCATTTCACTGATCAGTAAAGCCCATAGAGTTATGCCCCACAAAGATTCCAAATTTATGAGAAATAATACAAAATAAAGGAACAATAATAATCATATTGGTTATGAAGTTGGGAATAAATAGCTAATAAGAAAAAAAAGAAGTGAATAAATAGATCATATTCTTCTGTAATTGATGTTGTAAAAAACCAACCTACTCTAATATTATTCGGTCTATTTAGTTAAACCATGGAGAATGTTTAAGGCCTACTAGAGGCCCATCTAACTCAACACAAAAAGCTTTTTGCAAGGTCGTTCAGAGTTTTTCTTTGGAGCAATGTCGGACTATGGGGACTTCATCATTGGCTAGAAGCTGATCAAAGACTGCGATATGTTTTGTATTTTTCTCATAATTTTGAGGTTGATCCTCAATATAAGGATGACTGTATTACGACTTAAATACATGCCGATTTTACTTGATACTTTATGTTCTACTTCCTGTCATAATCTAATTTTGTTTTCGAGAACTCTGACCCTAAATGCTAGTATGATTGAATATCTATATTAAAGTAAGTTGAGCAAGGGGCCTCATCTAGCATCCCCCATTCCTACTAAACTGTAAGATTAATTGCAGGATTAGTTGTATGTGCACATTTTGATGGTGACTTAGATAATTGATATATAGGTATGAGATAGGCTATTTTATTGCTGACTTAGCTAATTAATATATAACTAATATATGGCTATGAAATAGAATACAGCCTACCTTTGTGTGTGTGTGTGTCGGGAAGGGGGGTAAAACATATTTATATGAGATACTCTTTGTAATTTTTGAATGGTGAATAAAATGATAAAATATTAAACATATATGGATGTTTTAAAAAGGGTAAATTTCATTACCCTACCCACTTTTTTTTTTATCAATTTGGATATAACTCCATTCAATTCATTTTTTTTTTTACCAGAAGACCTAGAGCTAACTATCGAGACTTTTGATTATCTGGACACATACTTCGAGAAATAGTTCATGCATGTTTGTTACCGGGCACAACAAGATCTAGTTGGTGAGGATAAAAATCTCGTTTCTTGTTTGTATTTCATAAATATTTATGTTCATAGATCATAGACGGGCCCTCTTTACAATCTTGTATAAATAGACTATTCTATTTGAACAAATATGGTAAAGAGGCATACTCAATCTTTCCTGGCCCATAAGTTACTAGTTCTTTAGCACGGAATTGAGCAGTTTGTTAGCTCGCAATGCTCATAACCTTGAGGTCAGAGGTTCAAATCCTATCTCCACAAAAAGCAGCATTTTTTGTCAAAAACAAATATATAAATATATTTACTTAATAATTAATGAATCCTTTTGTTTTTTATGGGAGGTAAATAAACGAGAGGATAGAACTATGGAAGTAACTAGTTATTATAGTATCATAATCAACTATACCGAATTCACTATATATAATTTTTTATCATAGTAAATTACTTTATCATGGGTAGATAGTAGGAATCGAAAGAATACTGGAGATGGAAACCATAGAGGAAGAGAGCACTACAATATATATGCCATTTGATAGCATTTTGTAAATGCTATTAAAGACATATGACAGCGTTTTGCAAACGCTGTCAATATCCCTACTATGGTATCTTTATAGTGTTTCCGCGAAACGCTATAAATACGATAGCGTTTCGACAAGCGCTATGATATTTATAGCGTTTTCAAAACGCTATGGTTTTTATAGCGTTTTGAAAACGCTATAAATACCATAGCGTTTGTCGAAACGCTATTGTATTTTTAGTGTTTTGCAAACACTGTGCCTTTAATAACGTTTCGGAAACGTTATCGTTTGTAAGAGTGGTGTTTTTTTTTTGTAGCACTTTAAAAATGCTATTTATTTTGACCTGTATGCAAAAAAAATCTACAGATGCATAGAAAAGTTTTGAAAATTCTCCAGAAGATATCAATTTGCTGATAGTTCAGTCAATGTTGTTCTCCAGCATCCATGATCAATGCTATAAAGCTCAAGGTCGATACAGTTGTACATAAAATCCTCAGTTTCCAAAACATCAATATTTTTATATAAAAAAATTGTAACAAGAGAAAATTAGCACATGCAAAGCACATAAAGATTCTACAGTATAAGAACCAATACGTTAACAGATTCGTCAGCTCAAAATAAGAGTTTCGAAAGCTATACAGAGCAACTTCTAAAGCACTTTCTATCAGTTATGTGCAGCTCAAAACCTATACGAGCCAGAACAAAAATCTCCCTCTTCAAATTTAATATTCATCCCAACTCCTAAAAAAAGCATACATATTTCTACGTATTTCTACGCTGATTATAGAAAACATCATTTCTTAGCATCCTTGACGATGTTGACCTCTTCCTCGCCCACGCTCGTGACCATGACCTGCAATAAGAGTTGAATAGATGTAAAACTTATTTTCTAATAAAATATGTAAAACAAAACATTTGGTACAAATAGCGCACTAAAGCATGTAAATTCACAATCTGTAACCCATATAAACAAAGCCTGTAACATAACCATATATGTTCAACATAACACGCACACGAGCATAGTTAGATCTCAGATCAGTTCCAACAACCATATTTCAGCATCATACACACATCAACATATTAACTTCAAAACTGAACCAGTTCCAGAGTCATATTTTGATTAAACCAATCATCGACCACTCAATTATCTTTTATCATGCCTTATGTTCATACTATGCATTTAACCAATCAACACCAAACGGTTAACTAAATTTCATATATATAGAAGCAACAGGAGCTTGGTATGCCCATGTTAGTGCTAGGATCACAAAACAGTTAAAATTGTACTTGACAAAAAAACGTAGTGCCTATAGTATCCATATGTTATATTCCTCCTTCACCCTTCAAAAAATAAGCTTTGACTAATTTATCAAAAGATGCCCTTTCCAATCCGGAAGCACACTAAGCACAATCCCATAAGTTTAACCCTCCAAATCCATCCACCTGCCTGAATAAAACCTAGTGAAATGCACATCAAGCCACAGTAAAAAATGTGAGTCCAACACTGATACTAATGTGTCAAGATAATCACCACATCCACCTTTCAATACATAAGATTACCTCCCGAACCATCAGCAACGTGGGATTAGTAACACTAGTCCTATAGTAAAAATCTCCCTATGTCAACTATAGTAAAATGCTAATCATAAAAGTGAGTCTTCTGTAAATATGTTAATCATAATGTGCCTGAATAATCACCACAAGAACTTTGCACCAGTGTTGTGATTATAGGCCATAATCAATATATATGCACCTAACTTAATTAATGGACAAGTTAATTAAGCACATGACCAAAAAAATTAATAGCTTAAAACAAGTGTGTGTGCTCGTGCATTTCCCGATAAAGTTAATTAATGAATTGCTTCTTACATAATAAATTCAATCAACAGATTTCATATCTTAATTGATTTAGTTCAATATTTTACAAGAAATCATTTACCTATGTTATAAGCAGGAATTTGATGAATATGTGAAGAATCAATTAGTAATGTCACCAATGTACATAGTGTTAAACAGAAACTGTTTCTACATATATTACTTAAATTTCAGCGATGGGAGAAAATTATTGAAGTTGCAACTTTTGTGAATAATCAAGAAGTACTAATGCATAGAAGATTAACTCATTGTAGCCATCACTACTTTTTCTCTTGATGCAAAATACTTCTTTCGGAAACGTACAAGTGGCTTCACTTGACAATAAAATGAGCAACTAAATGAAGGTATTGTACAGGAAAAAAAGTTTCATGCTCGATTACATGAATGAATCCATCTTCTTCATTTTTCCTGGTTAGGGGACATCTTCTTTGTTACATTAACAACTAAAAAAATCTTTTTCCCCAAGTTAATTGGTTTAAGTCTACATCTAGTACTTGTAACTCAATCCACTATGCCCTTATCGTTCCTATTGAAGCACCCAAACAACATCATGTATCTAATATCTAATACCATTAATGAAAATCTTCTATATGTTCAATGTTCAAACAAAAACAACTAAAAAATCCAAAAAAAAAAAAACAAATCAAATCTTTCTAACAAAAAACCTTACAACGTAGTGTTGTTACCCCAAATCGACGGCGCGGTGGACAACGATGCAAAAGAAATTGCCCGGCGCAGTGGTCGATAACGGGAGAGAAAGAGGAGCGAGGAAGTCGCGCTTGCTTACGAGGGGGAGGAGAAGGCGACGGGAAGAGAAGGCGACGGGTATTGTGGAACAGGGAGGAGAAAAAGACCGACGGGGAAAGGGGAACGGGGTGATTGGGGATGCTCGATTAGGGTTTGTGGAGGAAAGGGGAACGGGATGATTGGGGATGCTTGATTAGGGTTTGTGGAGGAAAGGGTGACGGGGTGATTGGGGATGCTCGATTAGGGTTTTAGATCGCGAGAGCTGGGGGGGGGGGGGTTGAGAAAAGATTTTTTACTTAGAATTTTATTTTTTTACCCCCAATTAATATATGCAATTTATTTACGGATATAATAGCATTTCCAAAATGCCATAAAAATACAACATTTCAAAAACGCTATCGTAGCTAAGAATAAATTTTAAAATTAATCAAAGACAGCATTTCTTTAGAAATGCTATTATTGATCACTTTCGATAGCATTAACACTTAAATGCTGTAATAAATCCGTTGTAGAAAGTTATTTATGTTGTAGTGGAGGGATCTTGAGGGCTCGAAATATGAGGAATTGGCAAGAAGTAGAGGGGAGCTTTACCACATTGAAGAAATGGAAGAATACTACTAGAGAGTGGATGCATAGCTCAAGGATGCAATGGCCAAAAAAAGGGGATGCCCACACAACGTTCTTCCATAAGGTAGCTAATGGTAGAAGAAGACACAACTACATTGCAGATTTATATGTAGGGGAGAATTGGATTGAGGACGTGTCACAAATTAGGCACCAGGTTGATGCCAACTTTAGAGAGTTATTGGGAGATAGGAGAACCCATAGGTGCAACTTGGATTCTGATATTTGAAGTGAGTCAAGAATTGATGGGAATGGGGGACTGGAAGAGATGTTTCAGAGGAGGAGGTGTTACAGTCAATCTGGAAGTTGGAACAGGATAAAGCCTTGTGACCAGATAGATTCCCTATATTTTTTATAGAATTTTTTAGAATGTCATCAAGACCGACTTGTTAAATATCTTCTTCCAAGACTTGTATCACGGGGTAGCGGATGTTGATGGGTTAAACTATGTGAATGTAGTTTTGATCCCTAAGAAAACAGAAATTATGAGGGTGTTAGATCTCAGACCCATTAGCCTCCTGAATGGTTTCTGTAAGATTCTAATCAAAGTGATAGCCAATAAGTTGTCTCCTCACCTAGCAGACATCATAGGTGAGTCCCAAAGTGGTTAAGGGGAGGGACATCATAGATAGTATTGCATCCACCCATGAAATCATTGTTAGAGGATATAAGGACAACATTGATGGATCTTTACTGAAGCTAGATTTCGGGAATGCATATGACACGATAGTGTGGGACAGTGTGGATGAAGCTCTTGAACTCAAAGGGTTTGGGCGTTAAGTAGAAAGCGTGGGTTAGTAAGTGCATTAGGGGTGGGAAATCCTTTATCCAGGTGAATGGTGAATATGGACGAAAAATTTGGTTTCGTAGAGGTGTCAGACATGGATCCTTTCCCGTTACTCATCACTTTGGTTGTGGATGGATTAGTAGAAATGACAAAGAGAGGGAGAGATGCAGACATAATGAAGGGCCTAGTAATTAGAGAAGTAATGGAACCAGTATCTATTCTACAATATGCGAATGATATCTTAATGTTCAGTGTGGCAAACAAGGAAGATATTATGTCACTAGGAGTCTTGTTGAGGCAGTTTGAGGCTTGGTCTGGATTATCAATTAACCTCCACAAGAGTTGCGCGATTCCATTAGGTGATGAGCTGACCATTCTGGGAGAAAAGATTACATCATTTTGGGTTGTGAGAGAGGAGATTTCCCCTTAAAGTACCTAGGAACGCCCATCAGACCAAGAAATATGCAACGGGAGAATTGAATGTTGTTGGTGGAGAAAGTGGAGAATAGAAAAGCACAATGAAATGAGAGATTTCTATCTTTAGGTGGGAAATCACAATGATCAATTTGGTGCTAAGTAATTTGCCTACGTATTTAATGTCGATATATGAGCTTCCAGGGGGAGTTATCAACAAAATCGATAGGTGTAGGAGACATTTCTTGTGGAAAGACGCGAATGGGGAAAATAAAGTTTCATCTAATTAAGTAGGAAAGGATTTATAAGAAGGAGGAGTTCTGGGGACTAAGAATTGTGGACCTGAGAGATATGAATAAAGCGTTCCTTAGCAAGTGGTGCTAGAAAATGTGAAATTGACGTAACATGTGGTGGTTTAAGTCTTTTATATTATACCGTACACGCAAAAAATGCAGATTTGGGGGCGGAGTAGACATGGGAAGGCCTATTCTCTCTGGAAAGGAGTTGTGAAGGTGGAAGAAATGTTCAAGGGCAACACTAGATGTGGGTACCAAAAGGGTGTTGGATCCTGTAGGCTAAGCAACAAACACTAGAGGGGGGGTGAATAGTGTTTATAATAATAAATTGCGGAATAAGAAATTTCTCTCGGCACAGTCGACTCAGTGGGGAACCAGTCGACTGATATAGCCAAAATCAAAATAAATTTAACCTCTCGAAACAGTCGACTGATAGATAATACAGGCGACTGATGAGACAAAGAGAATAACTAATACGAGACTGATCAGTCGACTGATACGAAGCTGAGTCGACTGGTCAGACTAGTTTTGCAGAGTATAATTGATCAAAAGTAAATGCAATCACAAGACAACCAATCACAGAGTACACAAGATATATCCTGGTTCGGTCCTCCCGACCTACATCCAGTCCCCAAGCAACCCACTTGAGATTTCCACTATTCTTGAAAAATAAATACAAGAATACCCTACGGCGTTCAAGACAACAACCTTGTCTAACCCGTAGTCCTTTCTCTCAACCAGAGAAAGCAGACCCACTCTTCAACCAAGAGTGAAAAGACACCGACTCTACAACCAAGAGTCAAAAACACTCTCCAACCGAGAGCAAGAGTACAAGAGGAATTTTACAATCAACCTATAGCCTTGTTGTTGTATGTGTTAATGCACGTGGCTAAAACAATAGGTTGACTTCTATACTCAGTCCAAAGCGAATTCAATGCTATACTGGACTGAGTGTAGAGAACCAAGGTATGTGAACTTGAAAGCTTTGTTCTTCACAGAAAATCACTTAAATTTTTCTCAAGAGTGCTCGGGTGTTTTTAAGAAATCAAGTAGTCAAGTGAATTAAGTAAAATGTTTCTGTTTGAGAAGAAACTCTATATAAAGAGTTTTGTACTTCTGAACGTTGGAAAGCAGTTACATAACTGTCAACCAACGGATCAAACCGTTTGAATTTGAAAAAGTTCGTTTTTGAAAATCAGAAAACGGTCAAAAAGCTCTCGATCAGTCGACTGGGTTGCCATATGAGTCGACTGATCAGAGTTTGAATAATTTTAAACAGTTTCGTACTTATCAGTCGACTGGCATAGGCTTAAGTCGACTGGTACTTAAAAGCTAAAATTCTTCAAACTGTTTTGACTTATTTTGAGGGGTTTTTTTAGAGACACACAGTATGAAATTGTTAAGTGTGTGTGTGTGTGTGTTGACAAGGCTTTACATCAGACTAAAGACTCAACAGGAAAGTACATTACAATGTTTACAAGACACAACAATATAACACATTTAAGCTTGAGTCTTGAGTTGAATTGAGTCTTTGATCCTTGCTTTGAGTAAAGTCTTGATCCTTGTCTTGAGCTGTATCCTTGAGAGCTTGTGCATTTGTTCAGCTAGAATTGTCTTTTGATATGAACGCTGCATTGTTAGCTGTATAATATAAACACATGTGGCACTGTGTTGTGATCATCAAAATCAAGAATCAACATTCTCCCCCTTTTTGATGATGACAACACAATAGCTGATATTAACAGATAATATGTATATAGGCACAGTAAGGATATGCTCCCCCTATTAAAAACACAGAATGCATTTTCTTAAAACAAGTATCAGTCGACTGTGTCAACTGGCAGGCGACTGATCAGACAGTTATATAAAAATATACCGTAGCAGAAGTTACAGTAGCATTAGGAACAGTCGACTGAGCAGTCGACTGACCAGAGATTTTCAACAGCCAAAAATAACACAGATAAAAAATCACAAAACACAGATAATATAAGCAAGCATAAACATAACGCAGAGATCTCTCCCCCTTTGTAATCATCAAAAAGCACATAATAACCATCTTGTTCATAGAAAAGAGACTAATAGAAAGTTGCATACAGAAATAAGTCCATTAAAGAGTACATATAAAAATAATAAAAATCTTCAATCTTCTTCATCCGAGTCTTCATCGTCATCATGAGAAGGAGGATGAAATTGAGAGGTGAAGAGATTGGTGAGGTTGTCAATCTTGGAATCAATGTGGTGGAGTTGGGAATCAAAGGAAGCAAGTCTGGAATCAAGGGCGTGAATATGTGTATCCACAGTCAGTGAATGTTTCATAAGGTAGTTGACACATTCATACATGGTACGTGGATCATCATAGTTGGCTGTGGGAAGAGATGAACTAGACGAGGCAGAAGGTCTAGCAGAAGAACCTAAAGGTGCTTGGGACATTGGAGGAGATCGAGGTGGTGATTGAGGAGGTGCATCAAGAAGTTTCATACGTGCCAAACTAGCACGATCGAAACACTCATATCTAGAGACAACATGTGTCTCAGACTCAAGATCAATTTTATATGCGAAAAAGATTCTAGTCAGAAGTCCTCCAAAAGGTAAAAAGTGAGTATGATCTTGATTGAGTTTCGAAAAGAGGACATGACCCCAATTAACAGCTATTCTACCAAAAATTGCATATATAGCTTTTTGTAGTTCAAGAGAATATTGGTCATAACTTCCCTTTTTAGGAAGGATGTTATATGCTAATATTCTACCAACTAGCTTAGCAATTGGTTGTAGATTTTTGCTTGTCATGGGTAGTCGAGAATGTGGTAAAAGAATTCTAGACAAAATAGAGGGGTTATCTAACACAATGTCATCAAGAGGTGATCCGACATCATCGAAACCCAAAATTTCATTAATCCTAGTCGGTGTGAGTTGCATTCTAACATTCTTCACCGATGATCGGATTAGTACTTCCCCATTAGGTCTGTTCACAATCCTCATATTTGTATAAAACAAATAAATGAGTTGGGGGTAGTAATTGGGTTGATTAGATAATGAAAGGATATCATAAAGACTAGAATTTTGAAAAAGTGGAGTGAGATTAAAAGGATCTAGATCATTAAAGTTTACAAATCTTCCAGGGAAGATTTGAATGGTACAAAATAAATACCAACGATCAAGGAGATCAGGGCTCAAAAGGTATTGAGTGTACTCCTGTGTAGAGGAAGAACCCTCATGAGATCTTTTTGATCGTTTGGGAGCCATTAGGGTTTTGAAAAGGAAACAAAAAGAGGAGATGTTACCAAATTGAAGAGAGATAGATACAAAAACAGCAGTCGACTTGTCGGATTAGAGCCTCTTCTTCTTCTTCTTGCGTTAGGGTTTCCAATTTGGGGGTAAAAGTGAAAAAGAGATCGGTAAGAAAGAGGGGCAGGTAAAGGGGTTTTTAACAGAGAAAGGACGGCTCAGATTAAAGGGAAATGAAATCAACGGTCAGATAGGGTTGTCACAGGTGAGATAGAGAAAAGCTTTTATCTCAAAAGTTGTGATGAAAAGTCGCTGAAGACAGATTGATCTCGCAACAGTCGACTGGTATGATATAGCAGTCGACTGAGTCGAGAAGAAAGTAACATCTTATATCTGCTGACCAGTCGACTGGATTGATAATCAGTCGACTTAGTCGAGAACAAAATATGTATATATAACAATTCAATATAGTCGACTGATTCAAAACACAGTCGACTTAACAGAGTGATTTTCAACAAATATCAATAAAATCACAAATTCCAAGTTCTCTTCTTAACTTGATAAAAGTTTCTTCTTTAAGGGGCTTGGTAAATATATCTGCTACTTGTTGATCAGTAGAGATAAATTCTAAAGATATATCTCCTTTTAAAACATGATCACGTAGAAAATGATGTCGAATATCAATATGTTTCGTACGTGAATGTTGAATCGGATTTTTAGATAGATTAATTGCACTGGTATTATCACACATAATTGAGGGTTTCTCAAATGAAATACCATAATCTAACAAAGTTTGTTTCATCCATAAAATTTGAGCGCATGCTAAACTTGCAGCAATATATTCAGCTTCTGTGGTTGATAGGGATACAAAATTTTGCTTTTTACTGCACCAAGATACTAGGGAATGTCCCAAAAAGTGACATGTACCACTAGTACTCTTGCGATCAATTTTGCTTCCAGCAAAATCGGCATCGCTATAAGACAAAAGTTGAAAAATATCGGTGCGTGGATAAAATAAACCATATTCAGATGTGCCTTTAATATATCTTAAAATTCGTTTCACTGCTTTTAAATGAGATTCTTTAGGACTAGATTGATATCTAGCACATAAACATACGCTGAACATAATATCTGGTCTACTTGCAGTAATATATAAGAGTGAACCAATCATACCTCGATAGAGTTTTTGATCAACACTCTTACCTAATAAATCTTTGTCAAGAGTAGTAGTAGTAGCCATAGGTGTGGATTTACTACTAGTACTATCCATGTGAAAACGTTTGAGTAATTCCTTTGCATATTTGCCTTGATTGATAAATATGCCAGTAGAAGATTGTTTAATTTGCAATCCAAGGAAATAATTGAGTTCACCCATGTGACTCATCTCAAATTCATTTTTCATGGTATTAGCAAATTCTTGACATAGATTATTATTAGTAGAACCAAAAATTATATCATCAACATATATTTGTATGATTAAGATATCATTCTTAACTCTTTTGATAAACAAAGTAGTGTCTACTTTACCTATTTCAAATCCTGTTTCTAAAAGAAAAGTTTTCAGACGATCATACCAAGCACGAGGTGCTTGTTTAAGACCGTATAAAGTCTTTTTCAATTTATAAACATGATCTGGAAATTGTTCATGTTCAAAACCTGGTGGTTGTTTAACATAAACATTTTCCTTAATGAACCCATTAAGAAAGGCACTTTTCACATCCATTTGATAAAGTATAAAATTCATAAAACAAGCAAAAGATAATAAAATACGAATAGATTCTAGTCTAGCAACAGGAGCATATGTTTCATCAAAATCTATACCTTCTTCTTGATTATATCCTTGGGCAACTAATCTAGCCTTGTTCCTTACAACTTGTCCTGATTCATCTAACTTATTCTTGAATACCCATTTGGTACCAATGATAGTCTGATCAGGAGGTCTAGGAACTAAATCCCATACATCATTTCTTACAAATTGGTTTAGTTCATCTTGCATGGCATTCACCCAATATTCATTCTCACAAGCTTCTTGTATATTCTTTGGTTCAAAATCTGACAAGAATGCTGTATGAGAGATCATATTAATATGTGAACGTGTCTGAATACCATGGGAGATGTCACCAATTATTAAGTCATGAGGATGATCTTTAACTTCAACAAATGACTTTGGTAAAGTTGAAGATATCACAATCGGATCAGTCGACTTGACTTGTTCTTCAGTCGACTGGTTTAAGTCAGTCGACTTGGAGACTTTATCAGTCGACTTATCAGATAGATTAGTTTGCTCTAAGGATGTAATCACATTATCTAAAGGTGAAAAATCAGTTTCATCATCCTTATTTAATGTTGATGAAGGTAAGGATTCATCGAATGTAACATGCATTGATTCTTCAATAGTCATAGTAGACTTATTGAAAATTCTATATGCTTTACTCCTATTTGAGTATCCTAAAAAGATACCCTCATTAGATCTAGGATCAAATTTGTCTAGATTATCTTTTGTGTTTAGAATAAAACACTTACAACCAAATGTTTTAAAGTAAGAGACTTTAGGAATTTTATTAAAAAATAACTCGTAACAAGTCTTCTTTAGTTTAGGTCTTAGAAGAATTCTATTCAAAACATAACAAGCTGTAGCAACAGCTTCAGCCCAAAAATGCTTTGGTAGATTGCTTTCAACAAGCATAGTACGTGCGCATTCTTGCAAAGTCCTATTCTTTCTTTCAACCACACCATTTTGTGGTGAAGCTCTAGGAAATGCAAATGAATGTGTTATACCATTCTTGTTGCAATATTCTGTAAATGTTTCATTTTCAAATTCTCCACCATGATCACTTCTAATAGTGACTATGGTTAGAGATCTTTGATTTTGAACACGTTTACAAAAATGTGCAAATTTTTCAAAAGCATTATTTTTATGTTTTAAAAAGAATGTCCAAGTAAATCTTGAAAAATCATCTACTAAAACAAACACATATCTACTTTTATTTAAAGAAGCAACTCTAGTAGGGCCAAATAAGTCCATATGGATTAATTCAAGTGGCCTACTTGTAGAGATTACATCTTTTGTTTTAAAAGTGGATTTGATTTGTTTTCCTAGTTGACATGCATCACATAACTTATCCTTTTTAAAGGATAATTTTGGCAGTCCTCTAACTAGGTTATATTTAGATAATTTTGAGAGATTTTTCATGTTCACATGTCCAAATCTTCTATGCCATAACCAAGATTCATTGTTAGAGGCTATCAAACAAAAATCATTTGAAAAATCAATTGCATTCAAACATAATTCATAAATATTGTTTTTGCGACAACCTTGAAAAATAACTTTTTCCATAGTAGAATCATAAATTAAGCATGCATCTTTTTCAAAGACTATTTTATAACCTTTATCACACAATTGACTAATACTTAAGAGATTATGCTTTAAACCATTTACTAAAAGCACATTTTCTATAATAGGGTTAGAAATTTTACCGACCATGCCAATACCGATGACTTTGCCTTTGTTGTTATCTCCAAAGGTGACGGTTCCTCCATCTATATTCTGAATGGTGGATAGTAAGTTGGCATGCCCTGTCATGTGTTTTGAACATCCGCTGTCTAATATCCAGCGTTCTTTCTTGGGTACCTATAAAACATTTGAGGTAAATATGGTACCCTTTTTATTGGGTCCAAAATATATTAGTTTGGGGGAAACCAAACCCATGAAGAGTTTGATCTTCCTCCATAAGCAGAAATATAATAGGCAGAATTACACACATTTAGCATATAAGAATTGATATAAGTAATTCTATCATTCTGATTAAGATTGACTGGAACCCATACTAGTTTGTTCTGTCCAGTCGACTTACCAGTGTTTATCAGTCGACTGTTGGTATGTATCAGTCGACTGGTAGATGCACTAGGTCGACTTATAAGAGGTTTTGATCCCGTGGAATGAGATCCACTTTCTCTGGACAGACGACTGGTGCTATGGTTCAGTCGACTTAACCGAACGTTAGTATCACTTTTATCACTGAATTTAACAACCTGTGGTTTTGCAAAGAAATCATATAACTTGTGTGTAACACTAGAAATAGATGCTGACTTAGTTTTACTAGTGTTTAAAACAGGAGATTCTTTTATAGAAGATTTCTTAAAACCAAGTCCAAATTTATGACTAGATGCAACTTGATGATGAAGCATATCATTTAAATTCTCTTTGCCTTTGTTAAACTTAGATACATTCTTTGAAATCTCTTCATAATTCTTTTTGAGAGTTTCAAGATCAGTATCTAGACTTGCAAGACGAGAATTTAAGGATTTTACTTCCTTATCAAGGTTAAGATTTTCTTGATTAAGTGTTTGATTCACTTTCTCAAGATTCTTAACTCTAATCTTTTCTTTCTTTAATTCTTGGAATATTTCATTAAATGCATCAAGAAGATCTTCAGAATCATAATCATTACTTACATGTTCTTGTGCAGCCATAAAGCATACATTTGCCACTTCGTTATTTTCATCCGTTTCTTCTTCGGAAGATGAATCGCTATCATCCCATGTGGCTTGATACGCCTTTTTGTTCTTGGCAAATTTGTTCTTTGAATATTTGTCTTTCTTGAAGTTGGATGTTTTTCCCTTGTTCTTTGCATTTTCTAAGGGACAGTCCTTCTTCATGTGACCTATCTTATTGCACCTGAAACATGTAGGAGGGTCATTAGAATCTTTACTCTTAGAATGAAACTTACCCTTCTTTAAGAACTTCTTGAATCTCCGAGTGAACATTGCTATTTCTTCTTCATCTTCTTCCTCATCTTCTGAGTCAGTCATTGCTTTAAAAGCCAATGATTTCTTCTTTGTTTGGTGTGATTCAGTATCTTTCTTTCGATCTTCAAGTTGAACCTCATATGCCATGAGATTACCAACAAGATTCTCGAGAGAAAGTGTTGACAAGTCATTTGCCTCTTCTATTGCTGTGGTTTTCTTTTCCCATTCTGGAGTGAGTGCTCGTAGTACTTTTCTGACCATTTCTGCTTGAGTATAAGTCTTTCCAAGCGCCACAAGAGAGTTGGTAATGTCTGTGAATCTTGTAATCATCTCAGACACAGTCTCATTGTCCTTCATTCTGAACATTTCAAACCTGTGGACAAGAACAGAAATTTTAGATTCTTTTACTTTATTCGTTCCTTCATGTGTTACCTCGAGTGTATGCCAAATTTGATATGCGGTTGTAGCATTGGATACACGGTTGAATTCTTCCTTCGTCAGTGCACAGAATAAGGCATTCATTGCTTTGGCATTGTTCATAGTCTGACTCTTTTGATCATCATTCCATTGTGCATATGGAATGGTAGGAGCAGTATGTTCCGTCTCTGTCATTTGCCATATCTCGTAGTTGATTGATTGGAGATAGATTCGCATTCGGCACTTCCAATAGTTATAGTTTGTTCCATCAAATAGTGGTGGTCGTTGTGTAGATTGTCCTTCATGGTACTGATTAGTATTTGATGTAGTTGCCATTGCCTGTAACCTCGCTCTGATACCAAGTGTTGGATCCTGTAGGCTAAGCAACAAACACTAGAGGGGGGGTGAATAGTGTTTATAATAATAAATTGCGGAATAAGAAATTTCTCTCGGCACAGTCGACTCAGTGGGGAACCAGTCGACTGATATAACCAAAATCAAAATAAATTTAACCTCTCGAAACAGTCGACTGATAGATAATACAGGCGACTGATGAGACAAAGAGAATAACTAATACGAGACTGATCAGTCGACTGATACGAAGCTGAGTCGACTGGTCAGACTAGTTTTGCAGAGTATAATTGATCAAAAGTAAATGCAATCACAAGACAACCAATCACAGAGTACACAAGATATATCCTGGTTCGGTCCTCCCGACCTACATCCAGTCCCCAAGCAACCCACTTGAGATTTCCACTATTCTTGAAAAATAAATACAAGAATACCCTACGGCGTTCAAGACAACAACCTTGTCTAACCCGTAGTCCTTTCTCTCAACCAGAGAAAGCAGACCCACTCTTCAACCAAGAGTGAAAAGACACCGACTCTACAACCAAGAGTCAAAAACACTCTCCAACCGAGAGCAAGAGTACAAGAGGAATTTTACAATCAACCTATAGCCTTGTTGTTGTATGTGTTAATGCACGTGGCTAAAACAATAGGTTGACTTCTATACTCAGTCCAAAGCGAATTCAATGCTATACTGGACTGAGTGTAGAGAACCAAGGTATGTGAACTTGAAAGCTTTGTTCTTCACAGAAAATCACTTAAATTTTTCTCAAGAGTGCTCGGGTGTTTTTAAGAAATCAAGTAGTCAAGTGAATTAAGTAAAATGTTTCTGTTTGAGAAGAAACTCTATATAAAGAGTTTTGTACTTCTGAACGTTGGAAAGCAGTTACATAACTGTCAACCAACGGATCAAACCGTTTGAATTTGAAAAAGTTCGTTTTTGAAAATCAGAAAACGGTCAAAAAGCTCTCGATCAGTCGACTGGGTTGCCATATGAGTCGACTGATCAGAGTTTGAATAATTTTAAACAGTTTCGTACTTATCAGTCGACTGGCATAGGCTTAAGTCGACTGGTACTTAAAAGCTAAAATTCTTCAAACTGTTTTGACTTATTTTGAGGGGTTTTTTTAGAGACACACAGTATGAAATTGTTAAGTGTGTGTGTGTGTGTGTTGACAAGGCTTTACATCAGACTAAAGACTCAACAGGAAAGTACATTACAATGTTTACAAGACACAACAATATAACACATTTAAGCTTGAGTCTTGAGTTGAATTGAGTCTTTGATCCTTGCTTTGAGTAAAGTCTTGATCCTTGTCTTGAGCTGTATCCTTGAGAGCTTGTGCATTTGTTCAGCTAGAATTGTCTTTTGATATGAACGCTGCATTGTTAGCTGTATAATATAAACACATGTGGCACTGTGTTGTGATCATCAAAATCAAGAATCAACAAAGGGGAGAGATATGAGGTCCTTGAAGGATAAGTGGTGTAGTAATAATACATTCCAATCACTCTTCCCGCAAATAGCTTTTGAGACACGCAATGAGGACTCCTTAGTGGCAAATTTGTGGAGTCGAGAATGACCAAGAATGGAGTTTGGGGCCCAACTATCTCAGGAGAGCTAGGAGCAACTACAGACACTGAAGAACATAGTATCGGAATATGGAAGAGGTAGAAATGGGGAATAAAATCAGCAAAAGTGGTGCTTAGAGTCTAATGATATCTTCTCGGTGAAATCAATGTATAGTTGGTTGAACGAGGGAGGGCTGGGAAGTCAGAGGTGAAAACGATATGGAAGAGTCATGCTCCTAGAAATGTAAGGACATTCTTATGGTTGGCGGCGAACAACTCAGTCCTTTCTAAAGAGAACCTTAGGACGTGCAATACACTTATGGAGGTAAGATGCTCTAGATGCAACCTAGGAGTGGACACAACCCATATATTTTTCTCCTGCCCTAAAGCCATGCTAGCATTTGAGGTAGTTTGTTTGGGGTTTGGACTAGTTGAGTGTCCTAGCACAACTACAGATCTATAAGGACCTTGAAGAAAGAGAGCGATTAATAAAGAAAATAGAGTTGCATGGGACATTTCTGTAGCTGCAACCTTATGGATCCAATGGCTCGATCAAAATGATTATTATTTCCGCAATCATAATTGTAGATTTTCTATAATGATGCATAAATTTTTTCTCTTGATGATTTTTGGTCAGGTCAAGTAGGTGCCCGAAAGAGGCTTCGCATGAAGGTCACTAAGTATTTCAGGTCAGGATCAGGGGACACAGAAGTAATTATAGTTACTCTTCTTCCTTTTGGCATGAGGATGATCTAGATGGAGGATCTTTTATTTTTAACACCCCGCAAAATAAAATGATTTATTTTGCATTATTAAATAATATTAAATTGGTAAGGTTGACTATTTTCTTGAAATTGCAATTTTGCACGTGCAACACACGTGCAAAGTTAGGAAATTTTAAATTCTTAAAATTTTATGGTTAACGATTGATTTTCCTCCTTTATTTATGATATTTTAATTTTCAGATTTATTTAAATTAATTTAACTATTTTACAAATTTGTCAACTTTACACGTGCAAATATTTTTTTGGGTGCAAATCTCCACATTTAAATTTCTGAATAAATTCTCCTATTTATAATTGAGTATCCTAAATTTGGGGATTCTTATGAATAAAGAAATTATTTTTATAAATACTTCGAAAGAGATGAACTTTTATGTAAAAAACCATTTGGATCTCAAAAAAATAATGAAAATTCATTTTTACTGATTTTTGGGCTGTCCATGGTCATCATTGAAAATAAAATCTATTTAAATTTTATTTAGAGTTGATTTGGTAAAGATTTAAACAAATATGGTATTTTTGTAAATATAAAATTTAGGTTGGATCTTGTGCAAATATTTTTCTTGGAAAGTAAAAGTCAGAAATTTTAATTGAAAAATCTAATATGTATTAGTAGATATTATTTCTGAATTTTCTGGATTTTTACGAATATTTTATGACATATTTGTAAATATTACAAAGAAATGGACTTTTGTGCAAAATTACCACCTTGAGTACAAATCTGAATTTTTCTAATTTCTGGACTATGCTTGATGGCTGGATAACTCAGTGGTAAAGGAATTTAGTTTTATTTTGGTTTATTTAACTTATTTAACTACTTTATTAAAGAAGGTCTATATATGTAAAAGAATAATTTGTTAATGGATGTTTCCATATAACTTGTAAAACCCTAAAAACCTAGATTTCGGACTATATAATGGCCACTACAGCCATCTCACTCCTCTGCAAAAACAAAATATTATTTTACTATTGGTTTTTTTGGAATTTCGAACCGATGATCTTGGATTTTACAAAAGAAGGGTTTTTTCTTATTCTTTATTAATTCGGTTGATTTCTTCATTGAAGTGAGTAACATATGTTGATTTCTTTTTGTTTTTTTGTTTTTGATAAAAGGATGACACCCGTCACCGTTCCATTAATGAATTTCTTTTTGTTTTTTCTGAATTTCTTTTTGTTGTATGTGATGATTTGTCTATTAGAAAGCATTTTAGGGATTGTATGAAGATATAAGGAATTTTGATGAATGAGTTAAAAATTGAATTTTTTTTTCTTGAAACTATGCTATTGATGATTAAATTTGCATATACATGACTTAGGACTCGTTAAAAACCTAATTGAAACCATGAGTATGTGGTTTTCTTCATATGCTTACTGATTTGATTAAGTATATTGAGTTGTATGATGTTTAATACAAAAGTGAACAAAACCTAACCCTTACCGTGGAATATGTATGTACACACTGTTGATATTTTGATGAAGTATAATTTGATTAATACATGTTATAATTGCATATATTCAAGGGTAAACTGATGTATGTGTTTGGGCGTGTGTTTAATAAATTGCAAGAAGGATTTTTGAACCAAAAAGACCAAATTTTGAGAAGGGAAAAGAGGGTTGACTTCATGTGCTGCCCTGGGGATAAAAGACCAACTAGTTGTCGAAATCCAAACCTGGATATCAAAAGGCTCAACTTGAAAACTACCCTGGCCCTATCCTTACTCTACGTCTTTTACTCTTTCTCCCACTGATCACAATAGCTGATTTTTTTTTTTTCGTCATTTTATTTTAAGATGATTAAGATTTATCTAAAACTTGCAACTCGGTTGTGGTTTACTAAATATGTAGACTACGCTGTCTTTAGTTGTTGCTGGTGGTGTTAGTTAATTCTAAGTGTTCTAAATTGTCGTAGAAGTTCCACAAAATTATTAAAAGTTAAACTTATATTGTAGTAAATTGCTTTTTATGTGTAATTCAAGTATATCAGAACCTTGTTGTTCTTTGTATACGTGCTAATTACTAGTCTTCAATGCAACTCGAATTTGACATCATTTGGCCTCATAGAATGTTGTCATAAAGTTTGGTTGGCAAACTGGATCTTTAATGTGGTTATTTTTGCCTGGTGATTTAAAATTGGAAGTGGCAGATGTGGGTTCTAAGGTTGATCATGATTGTTGTGGGAAGTCTAATTATAAAAGTTCCTAGTTATTGAACAATATCTATAGTTATGTTCTTTTTGAGTTTTCATGAAGTTTTCGATTTGATATTGAGATGTTTTTGTTAATGAGATTGAATCAAACCTTACACTACTCCTATACCATGATTTTGTTGATTTTACTGATCTATACATACACATATATACACCTATATACATATAGTTGACTGTTTTTGAGTTGACTGTTTTTGAAGAAATTCGTCAAAATTGCTACTTCATGAATTTGATGTGGTTTTGATTTGTTTTATAAACTCCAGTGTGCTATACAAGTTGTATTCAATCATCTTAGGAATTTGGTTTCACAAATTTGTGATTTTACAAAGTGTAATCAATGTATTAGTCGAAATGTGCACAAACTTTTAAACTGGCTGTATAGCAGCCAACGGTCGACTGAACGGTCGACTGACATTCTTTAATTTGGGAATTTTCACTTGACAGTCGACTGCCCTGTTTTTGCACTTTTGAGCGGTCAACCGTCAGTTGCTTTAATGGATGTTTTTATTGGATTTTCTTCGTTTTCTTGAACAATTGTTTCTTCAATATTATGGATTATTGATCTACTATTTTAGATAATGTTTTTGCTACAAATTACAGTATTTTACAAAAAGTTATATTTTGATTATAATAGAATTTAAATGGTATTTCTGTGACTTTATAAAGTGAGATATATAAGGTTTTTGAAGAAATTGATGTTTTGTGACTTTCCATGACTTTAAAATATGATTTTCAAATATTTACTAGGTTTGACACTTTATTTCAATTCTAGAATTTGTGAGTATATTAAAGGAATTTGGATTTGTTGGTTTTTTAGAAACTTTCTTAATATGAGAGTATTGATAATGGAATTGAGAGTTTTAATGAAAGATTTTGTGTTGATGGTTAAGTTGTGAGTCTCTAGAGGGTGAGTGGGACCTTTTTACAATAACAGTTGAGGTTTTGTGGTTTGGCTAGTTGTGGCTTTGTTGTTGATCAGTTGAGTTAAGTCCGAAGGGGTACACCAACTCTAGGAAATTCTCAATTAATTAATTAACTTAATAAGATAAGGACAGACACTAGATAGTGATATGATGAAACGAGTGCAAACATGAGTTATGGACTCCAGGATGATCCAAGGAGTGAGATATTCCCCAATAATCCGGGACGATGACTGAAATAGGTCACAGAATGATCCGCGGAGTAGGATTGATCTCCAGTATTTTGAGTACGAGAGCGATGCTCATGGGATGTTTGTGCAATGAGCGTTCCAGGATGACCTGCGGAGTGAGGCAATCCCTAGTATTCTAGGACGATAGACCTAAGGGCCACAGAATGATCCGCAGAGTGGAATTTGCCTCCAGTATTCCAAGGACGAGAACCGATAGTTGCAAAATGTCTAAATCTCGTAGTAGTCATCATAGTAGGATTAGTTGCATAACGAGCAATTTAACCCTATTAAGTGGAGAACGATAAGGGCTTGCACCGGATCTATGTAGAGTGAGGAGCATAGATTCGACAAGTGTGCATTAGAGAGTCAGCATATAACATTGGCGTTTTCTTGACTTGGTTTTATGCATGTTGTATCCTGTTTTCCTACACTTGACACTTAGTCTAGTTTCACTAGATGTTTTCAGGTTTTATTTATTGTTATTTCATATTCTTTTTGTTATACTAATGATGATCTACAACACCTCTGATGTACTCTTTGTAGGGTATTCCCCTCTACACTCTGAAGCTCCATAAGAGAATTGTACTCCCAGCTTGCCCATAACTCCATCCACTTCTTTGATCAGTTCAAGGAGAGCTTCCTCACACACTTCTTAACCATTCGTAAGGTGGAGAAGAAAAGTGCCTCCCTGGTAGATTTAAAGCAGAAGGATTTAGAAATGCTCAGGGACTTCGTCCAGAGGTTCATGGCGGAAGCATGATCCATCCCTCTCTTTATTATAGGTTCATAGCGGCCGCCTTCAGGCATAATGTTTGACATGAACTCCTCAAAACCTCCCTCACAAAGAAGTCTCCCTCGGATTTCTCCGACCTCCTCCTCCGGAGTGAAAAGTATATCTGTGCTGAGGAGGTCTTCCATCCTTGGGGTGAAAATAGAGGGGGGGGGGGGAGGAGGAAACATGCTTAGAGGTAAGAGGAACATTGACAATACTGGGGATTCCAAGAAGTCACGGAAGGATGCTTCCGGTTAGAGGCGCCCTCCTCCTATGCCTTGGTTCGAGAAATTCACCTCATTCACTGCGAGTATCTAGGTAGTCCTCATGGAAGTAGAGGAAGAAGGACTCCTCCGGGCCCCACCTCAAATGAATACCCCTAGGAAGAAGAGGGACATGAGATTCTGGTGTCGGTTCCACTGCGATCACGGACATGAAACAGATCATTGCTGGACCCTTAAAGATGAGATTGAAGCCTTGATTCGCTGATGCTATCTGTCCAAATTTATTCAGAAGGATAAAGAAGCTTATCCCTCCTCTCGAGGACCTACTAAGCGTCCGGAGAAGTTGCCCGAGTCCCAGGGGTCGGGACAGATGGCAGTCTTCCATTCTATACAGGGAGGACCCATGGAGGGAGAGTCTAACTCCTCTAGAAAGGCATTTTTCCAAGAGGTGAACTCAATGCATAACTGCCCTTCTGCCAAAATACCAGGGATGCCTATCTCCTTTTCAGGTGAAAATCTGGAGGATGTCCGCACTCCTCATTGGGATGCCCTGCTGATTAGCCACTGCATGGCAAACCACGAGGTCAGTCAGATTCTTGTTGATAATGATAGTTGGGTCAACACACTTTTTATGGATGCCTTCGAGGGTTTAAAACTCTCCTGGGAAAGTTGAAACCGACTGGTTATACCCTCAATAGCTTTTCCAGGGCACTGGTCCAGATCGATTGGATCATCACACTCGATGTGACTACAGGGAAGTTCCAGCGATCCGAACCGAGCCCATGGAATTTATGGTGGTCAACATCAAATTTGCACCGTGGATTAGTGTCTCTATTGTAACACCCCACAAAATTGAGTTATGAAAATTTTGTCCACGGGTGTTACGCACAAGTAACGTATTTTAATATAAACATCATATATATTTTGTATTTCGGCTATTTTTACATTTTTTCGTCTTCTCAAAAATTCACTTTTTATTCTATTTTGAGCCAACTTAAATATTAATTTTAATCTTTGTGTTTTACGTGTATTGCACGTGTTTTTAATACACATGTCGATTACGTATAATTTACCATTACATGAAATGTCCGTAACATTATTAATATGCATATTCTACGTATTTTTTTATTTTGACTATTTTTCGTTCTCTCAAAAATTATTTTTGTATTGATACGTGCATTGCATGTAAAATTTTATGCACATTTTATTTCTAAAATTTTCTAGAGTCATTAACATTTTTATTCTCATTTTTTTGTCACACTTGTATGTTTTATTTTAATTAAACTCATTAGGACTAATCTCATTTTGTAGCCCACTAAAAATTAATTACAAATTGAGGGCCATTATTATTTCTACACTTAAATGCACATTTAAAATCTAGTACACTTGTCATGTGTAACATCCACCCACATCTAATTTAATAACAATTAATGATAGAATTTATATGAGAAGAGTTTGCACATAGGGTGCACGTGCACATGCTTTCTCCCGTTGATTTGCTAGCCGAAATTGAATGGAGAGAGGGAGTTAATTAACTAAAGTTAGTGGAGTGTGTGGGTAGTTACAGTTGGATTAGTGGGGAGATAATTAAACACTTATTTATTTAATTCCTTTATAAAGCCCCTAGCTCCTAAACAGGAAAGCACAAAACAAAAAAAAACAAAAAAAAAAGAAGAAATGTGTTGTTCTTGCTGGTCAAAGCTTGCTATTGTTTCTTTTCTTCCTTTGGGCACGGATTTCGCGAGGGGGGGGGGGGGGGGGGGGGTGTTAAGCACAAAACAAAAAAAAAAGAAGAAATGTGTTGTTCTTGCTGGTCAAAGCTTGCTATTGTTTCTTTTCTTCCTTTGGGCACGGATTTCGCGGGGGGGGGGGGGGGGGGGGGGGGGGGGGGTCTTGAAGGCTTCTTGGAGTTCATTTGCCAGGGAGAAATTAAGATCTTTAAATAGGTGGGTGTTCTGGTTACCTTCTAATTTAGTAGAATTTATGCATGCTTAATATCTTTACATAAGTAATTGCTATTCTAGTTAGTAGGTTGAATGAAGGAATTTTCTAGAATGTAGATTGTACATTATTAGTATAATTATTGTGTGATTTTTTGTAGATGCTTTTATGTTCCAATTTGATCACAAAATGTTCATGTTAGTTAGAAGGAGTGTGCGAGTAGAAACTAGAGTGGTATATGAATGGAAATTTCTGATTTTCTAATTGATACATGTTAGATTAATCATGTAGGGGACAAATTTAAAATATTGTGGGTGAATGAGACTTTAATAATTCTATTCTAGTAAAACTTTATGAAAATAGACTCATTGATATTAATTATATGCAATATAATAATGTATATTTTTCCAACATATAATTGGATGAGAACAATAGTTTATGCAATTCAAAGTTAGGAACTATTAGTAAATTAATACGATTTTTGGGGGATAAAATTTCATTATGTTGTCCAAAATAAATTTTTATAAGTTTCATGCTAATACTCAGATTTTCGAGGAGAGTGAAATCTGGAAGTGATTAGGATTATTTCTCTATATCATGAACATTGTAGTTGATGTAATATATTGTATTAAGTGAATATATTGTATTAAGTGAATAGTTGATGTTTTTATAATAAAATGGTGGTATGGAAATACAGAATTTCTCTAGTCGATTTAATCTATAAGAATTTGGTATTATGAAATATATTTGAAGTGTAGAAAGTATGAAAAGGGTTTATTAACTAAAAGAGCATGAAAATTTATTAAAGTGAATAGTTGGTTTTTTAACCGGGATACTGTCTACAACAATTTGATTAATAAATGATTATTGAATGTTGAATGCTTTATGATTTTAAAACATGAAGAAAATGGTTAAAGAAAACTAGATGAATAAAGAATGGAGAATTGTGACGAGGTTAGATGTAACCTATGTGGTCTCTTTTGAGATGGTTGTTTGTTCTAGAGTGAGAAAAAACCAGAATACCAAAAGTTGTGATATATGGAATTTGAGCAGTAACCAGTGTGGGTTGAATTTCTCTTGAGGAGTAGCTAGTGTGGGCTAACTCTCTCAGTATTTTGTTTAAGCCTAGTGGGTAAGCGAACTCTAGGTCTCATAACTAAAATTTAAACCTAAGGATAGGCACTAGAAGAAGATGTGATAAAACTTAGGCAAACGTAAGTGGGGCGCGTATATATAGTCTGACGGTAGATTCCTGGACTATAGACCCAGTCAGATGGTATATTCCTGGAGCGTGGTTGTTTGCGGGGTGAGACGAGCCTCAATTAAATCTGGGACTACAATTGATTTGACGGTGGATTCCAGGATCATGAATAGTCGGGCGGATGGGAGGTAGTTCACCAATATATATGTACGTACCGGGGCTAGAGCGGCACTTGCGGGATGTTCGCACGACGAGGATTTGCATATAGTCTGATGGTGGATTGCAGGACTGGAGTCCGTACTCATGAAATGTCTAAACCTTGCTTTTGTTACTGTAGTAGAATTTTCATGATGAGGGATTGAACCCTACAAGGTGGAGTACGATAAGGGCTTGCCCTCAGACCTTTGTAGTATGAGATGCATAGAATCCGAACATGTATGCATTAGTGTCATCGTAGTGTAATATCTGCATTTGACATTAAGTCATATCATACACCGACACTACTAGGGTAGTCACTTTTTTCTCTTTCTGCATTCGAGTTTGTGATTGTTAAGATAATGAGATCGCTTTATTATAGCATTGCATCAGTTGTATGCAACTGACGTGCCCATAGTTTTTCATTGCAGGACTTGGATTGGCAAACGCATAAAGATGAGTTGATACTAATGATTACTCCTAGATTAAAGTTGTTGAATGTTAAAGTTGTATATTTTTGTTGTAACTTCTGCTGTGTATTTTGTAACAGACAATGTGTAATGAAAAAGTTTTAAATTCCTTGTAAATTTGTACGAATTGAAAGCAAAAGATCCTGTTGTGCTACAAATTACCTCTTTTTGGAATTCGAGGCATTACGGAATGGTATCAGAGCCGACTTCAGTAAGTAGTACAAAATTATAAGGAAAACACATTAGGGTGGACATTAGAAGTGTGAGTGTCAATTTGGAGTCATGAATGATGTGGTTATTGAACTTACATTCATGATACTCTCCTCGCATACATTGATGTGGTATAGTATGTGAGCATGTATTCTTTTGTGTCACGAGTGTTATGGTTGGTTGAACCTACATTCATGATACCTTACACATAGACTAACTTTTCACTTTTATTTTCTTCGTGTATTTTCCTTTTAGTGCCTTTCATCTTTAACATTTAATATTTTTCAAATAAATATTTTCATATACTATTAATTCACTTTGATATTTATTATTTTATCTACAACCCTTAATCTTAATCTTTTAAAGTTCGACTTACTCGTTTTCTTTCGTGATGTTTTATCCTCCTTACTTTTATGCGCTTTTACGTTACTTTTGCTATTACTTTTACGTATTCTATTAAATTTTGAGTCACTACTTATTAAATTATTTTTAAGATTATCATTTTCCTTTATTATTATTTCTATTAAATTTTGATTTTTTGATTTTTGTATGTTTACATTCACTTTACAAATACTTTGATTTCACAATACTATATTTTTCCATTATTTTATGTCGTCTTATTTATTTCAGTATATTTTAACATGATTGTAATATTTTTAATTATATAAATGCAATATACCTTTACATAGTAAGGTTACATTTTATTACTATTTTGTTAAGATTTTTATTTTCTACCTTTTGTTATATTTACTTTTTACTATTAATAGCTACTTATTCATTTTGTAGCTTTACATTTCTCTAATATTATACATACATTCACTATTTATATTTTATCTTTATTTCAACTTTATTATCTTTACATTCTTGGTTACTACATATACTTTCTACTGACTTCTAAATCATATTCAATATACTTACTATACATATCATTTTGCCCTTATCCAATTACTACATTACTATATATTTTTTTATATCTAATCCTAATTTACTACACTACATAATTTTTGTTCTCATTCACATTTGTATTTAAGATCATGCATATATTTTGTTCTATTTTTGTCTTAATATTATAAATTCTTTTCATTACTACTAATTTTACATATTCAGTACTTAAAATCTATACTTATATTTTAATATTTTATCGTTGTAATTTTTTACTTTTTTTCCTCTTACTATCCCAACTTTTACATCTATCTTTTCCCAAAAAAGTAACATCATACTTAAATTAAACATCCAATATCCAAGTACATATGGAAGATTACATCATTCCATTCACCATTTTCGTGCAACCTGATGTAGAGAGGACAAATCTGTAACTAGACATCAATGGAGGCAAACTGCAACTGGATGTTGGGGAGGCAAAATCTGCAACCGAATGTCCAGAAGGAAAAGTGCAACCGGATGTTGTGGAAGCAAATTTGCAACTTGATGTAAAGAAGGCAAGCATGCTTGTTTTATCTATTAACATATATTCTTAGTTTACAATTTTAATCATTCATTTTTCCCATTCCCTTTTAGTTAATTTCTCTTTGCTTAAAATTTTTGAATTCTTATTAGCTAGTGCTAACTATTTTTCAATTAGTATGATCTTCCAATTATTTATCTGTTTGCTTCGTACTTTCCCTTATTTCGTTTTTACTATTTATTTCTTTATCCAAAAAAAAAAAATCCTTTTCTTAGTAAATTTTTGAACCACTTAATGATTATTTACGTTCTTAATCTATTTAAAAATTTTCTACTGCAATTGTCTATACTATTTTCACGCTTTCATTATGTGTACTTGCATTTCTCTTCCTTCTTTCTTATTTCTATACTTCTATTTTCGTTTTATTCGTACTACTTCCTTTTGTTTACTATACTTGTTTGGAAAGAATTTTTTCTATGACTTCCTTACTTCTTGATAATTATTTGGTTTTCCTATTTCTTTCACAATTGATGACTTAATTTATATTTTCCTTTACTATAATATCTAATACCTTATAAAATATTATTTTTTATGAAAATTTCTTTCAATCTATATTATCTTTTATGGTCACGTTTCCTTTTCTGCTATTTTTCTAATTTTCTGGTATCGTTCTTATTAAATTTTGATACTCATAGTTTCCTTATATATCTTTACTTGTTTTCCATATTACATATTACATTTCTTTTCTTTGTATTGATAGTTTTTCTATATACAATAATGACTTTTCTTAGGTGCGTACAAGATACAACTTTTACCTTAGTAAGTTCTGAGGATCGAACTGTTCTAAGGGGGGGAGACTGTAACACCCCGCAAAATTGAATTATGATAATTTTGTCCCTGGGTTTTATGCACAAGTATTTTGTACTGTTACGGGTAATATATGTAACATATTTTAATATAAACATCATACATATTTTGTATTTCGACTATTTTTACATTTTCCGTTTTCTCAAAATTCATTTTTTATTCTATTTTGAGCCGACTCAAATATTAATTTTAATCTTCGTGTTTTTACTTGTATTACACGTAATTTCAATACACGTGTCGATTACGTATATTTTACCGTTAGTTGAAATATCCGTAACATTATTAATTTGCATGTTCTACGTATTTTGTATTTTAACTGTTTTTCGTTCTCTCAAAATTTATTTTTGTATTGATATGTGCATTGCACGTAAAATTTTATAGACATTTTATTTCTAAAATTTTCTATAGTCATGAACATTTTTCTTCTCATTTTTTTGTCGCACTTGTATGTTTTATTTTAATTAAACCCACTAGGCCTAAACCCATTTTGTAGCCCACTAAAAATTAATTACAAATTGAGGCCCATCGTTATTTTAACAGTTAAATGCACATTTAAAATCTAGTACACTTGTCATGTGTAACATACACCCACATCTAATTTAATAACAATTAATAATAGAATTTATATGAGAAGAGTGTGCACATAGGGTGCACGTGCACGTGCTTTCTCCCCTTGATTTGCTGGCCGAAATTGAATGGAGAGATGGAGTTAATTAACTAAAGTTAGTGGAGTGTGTGGGTAGTTAGAGTTGGATTAGTGGGGAGATAATTAAACACTTATTTATTTAATCCCTTTATAAAACCCTTAGCCCCTAAACAGGAAAGCACAAAACAAAAAAAAAAACAAAAAATGAAATGTGCTGTTCTTGCTGGCCGAAGCTTGCTAGGGTTTCTTTTCTTCCTTTGGGCACGGATTTCGAGAGGGGACTTGAAGGCTTCTCAGAGTTCATTTGCTAGGGAGAAATTAAGATCTTCAAATAGGTGGGTGTTCTTGTTACCTTCTAATTTAGTAGAATTTATGCATGCTTAATATCTTTACATAAGTAATTGCTATTCTAGTTAGTATGTTGAATGAAGGAATTTTCTAGAATGTAGATTGTACATTATTAGTATAATTATTGTGTGATTTTTTGTAGATGCTTTTATGTTCCAATTTGATCACAAAATGTTCATGTTAGTTAGAAGGAGTGTGCGAGTAGAAACTAGAGTGGTATATGAATGGAAATTTCTGATTTTCTAATTGATACATGTTAGATTAATCATGTAGGGGACAAATTTAAAATATTGTGGGTGAATGAGACTTTAATAATTCTATTATGGTAAAACTTTATGAAAAGAGACTCATTGATATTAATTATATGCAATATAATAATGTAAATTTTTCCAACATATAATTGGATGAGAATAATAGTTTATGCAATTCAAATTTTGGAAGTATTAGTAAATTAATATGATTTTTGGGGGATAAAATTTCATTATGTTGTCGAAAATAAATTTTTATAAGTTTAATTCGTGCTAATACTCAGATTATTGTGGAGAGTGAAATCTGAAAGTGATTAGGATTATTAATGCATAAGCAATTACAAATCAAAATTTGGGTTAAAAGATATTTTAAAGAGAGAATTAAAATAAAAGGATTTTAATCTATATAAAGTCAGAGAAGTACTTGGTGAGGCAATGATGATGATACACAAATGTAAAACTCCAATGTTGGACAGATTGTGTAGCTCCTCTACGTATGAATAGAGTTTTAAGCTTGACTCCATTTCTCTCGCATTGTTACCAACAACAATGGTGAGGCACTTATAATGGTTGTAGCCATGTTGTGAGTTTGGAAAAGAGAGGATGTAAGGAAGTGCGATAGTTAGTGAATGTCAAAGCCAACACTCATCTGAGCCTTATTCTTTCTATTTGATTCAGAATATTTTGGCAAGAGAAAATCGCATGTGCTATACTCTTTTCTTTCTTTGATAACTTTTAATTTGGTGGTGTGATTTTCTTCAAATTTTTCATGGACCTGTTTCGAGCATAGTTCCTGTTATGCGATTTTGTTCAAATTTCATATCAAACTGTTTGGAGCGAAGTTCCTGTCTGGAATGTTGCTCTTCAGGATCAATTTTCCCTGAATGATAGCAAGAACCTGTGGTTTTGCTGTTGTGTTCTTTGAATGTGTTCGCTGGCATTAACAGTTACTGTCTGTATTGTCATCATTTGCATTATGATTGGTTTTGGTTTTCTTGCTTTGTTCCATGGCTATGGTTTGCAGATCGACCTAGAATCAGCATACAATTTTTTCTGCATTGTCAGATATCTATTTTTATTAATAATTTGAGGGTGGCAGTGAAAAAAAATCCTGGTTTCGACAGAAAGGTCTTCAAAATCTCAAAACACTTCTCCATAGTTGTGGTTTTCATCAATTTGTGGGTCTAAACTTATTCCCCCAACGTAGCCCCTCCAATTTTTCATTTACGCATGGTGTCTGCATTATTCTTTGCTTCTGTGTCTGGGTCACACTTATTGAATAAGTCAACTATGCTGAGAGCGGTTGACCAAGAGAGACCAGTTCTTCTCTCATGTTCTCAGCGTTTTGCTTCTCCGAACCACAAATTTCCGCCCATTATAGCTCTTACATATGGTTCGTTCATGTAGTGGTTCAAATCTCTTCCTACAATATATATAATCTTTCCATGCTAGCACATTTCTTATAATATAGGGATAGAGCTATTTATTGTGCCTAGGAATAGTAACAGATTTTTCTTACAGATTTCCACCAAATTACTACATATTGTTTAGTTAGTCATCTAAATTTTCTTTGCACATTGGTCCAGTTAGGCGCATGCCTGTCGACTGTAGTCTACTTGTCATGAGTGCAGACAGTAATGCCAGTAGACTGCAACGCCATCGTGTTCTTACTTATGAACATCATGCACGTAAAAGTCAGCTTGATCATGAGCGATATATTAGGTAAAAAGCAATGCGCCAAAATCCACAGCATACACAAGCTGCTTCAGGGCTCTCATGCACAGCCCAAGAAACGTGCACACACCCGTGCCAGTAGTTGTCATCAGGAAAAAAACAACAATCGTTCAGCATCCTTTCTGCAGCAACCAGTGCACGATGCAAACAATGATCACACTGATCATTGTATTAGTCCACGAAATGTTCATTTCCTAGGTGGTGCACAGAGCATCACTACATGTGCACACAACTTTGGTAACCTCTTGATCAGTAATAGTTTAGTCTACGAACTAACTTAGACTTTATTACACTTATATACAACACCACTGAAATTTCCCAACCTATGCACACCACCAATATTCAATTTCGAGTATTGTTCCAGTTTCGTTTGATTATGAGAAAACATAGGACCTTTTTCCCATTCATCAGTAAGAACTTAGATTGTTTGCCATTCTTTTGATGTAGATAGATTAGCGCAGGTGCAAAATCTAAGGTTACCTTCATACACTTGTCCTAATTGTGATGCAATTGTATGGAAGGAGGAACAGGTCAAATCAAGAACGGGAAGCACACAGTGTTCTACATTTTTGTTGTAAAAATGGTACCGTCAGCATACCTTATTTAAAAGAACCTCCCCCGTTCTTGCAGTCAATGCCTAACCCATCTAATCAATTGGAACATGGGAAGCATTTCCGTAAATATATCAGAGTTTATAATTGCATGTTTGCATTCACATCGTTAGGTTCAAATATAGATTACACTGTGTTAAATGGACAAGGCCCATACACGGGCAAAATTATCACCGTATTGGAACACTTCTGCCTATGGAGGGATGTTACCTACAGTTTGCACAACTGTATTGTTGAAGAATCTACCACAAGTCGTAGTGCTAATAGCGGAAACACATCACAAGCAATAGAAACTCCCAAGACTTAGATGAACCAAGAAAAAGCCACCACAATATATGCAAGATCTCACAAGAATACAATCAATATGCAGAGATAACCAATAATTTTTATTCCCCAAGAAATACAAAGATTACAAAAGAGATTATAACTCTCAATCTCTTTCTCTCACCTTTGAAATACTCGGCACAATCTCCTCTTGAAGTTGAACAATGATAACGGCTCACCAAATCTCTCTATTTGGATCATCAAATATATCTAAACCCTAGAGTCTACAGCCATATATATAGCCCCCAAGTAAACCCTAAAAGATAAACACAAATCCAGCAATTGGGCCTTAAACTTGTAAGCCCAAAAACAATCAGCGTCGAAGTCGGTCGACCGCACCCCCAAGGTCGGTCGACCACAACGCATAGAGCCAAACCTGAGACATGACCGGTCGACCATAACGCGTAGAGACAAACCCGAGACATGACTGGTCGACTGCACGGTCGACCGTCACCTCCTCTGTTGGACCTGTACACTCGAAGAACTCTCAACAGATTGGGTCGATCGACCACACCCCTGGTCGGTCGACCACGCGATCGACCGCACCCCCGGTCGGTCGACCGCAACTCTCCAGACTGCATTCTTCTACTCGCTGTTTGTCTACTCTTGCTTTCTTTGTCTCCTCCTCTTCTTCTCCAACTTCAAGTATTCAGTGCTTACGTGTATTTGAGGCCAAAACCCTAACAATCTCCCACTTGGACCAAATACACAACCCTCCAAAGTTATTGCAATCTTTACCTCGCATTATCTCTGCCAATCTCCCACTTTCATGGAAGAACCAAGTACTCTCCACTCTTATAAAGAGCACCTCCGCCACTCCACCACGTGGAGTGCACCAACCATCTCTCATCGCCTCATGAAGAATGTGCTCCACCAATCGCATAGAACATGAATACCGGAGAAACAACCTCCCGTGTCGGATTCCGTGTTATGAGACTCCCCACCTTGCAAAATCTCTATCAATACCGGACATGGTTCAAAACCTCTCAATGCACCATTTGCACTAGAAGCCTCCATGGACGACACCTCCACAATATCCACAGACTGTTCAACTCCTACAGTCCTAATTCGGTTACCCTTATCGACATCATCCCACATGTCGATACGAGTGCTCTCTACTACACAAGAGCGACTTGAAGCTTCGTTTGCCAATTCTCAAAGTACCCTCACCACAGTAACGTCTTGTCCTCTAGGATCACTTCCATGGCCAGCAGCTCCCACTAAATTAGTAACCACCTCTCCACAACTGAAAAACTCGGTTGCACCCCACACAACCTACTACTCGATTCCAGCTGAGAGTCAACTACAGGAGAAACACTCTTACGTTTCTAAGCAAATACAGCATTCCCTCATGCTTCCCTTTTGCAATCACCCATGAACCTGCAGCTATACACCACTCTCCACTATCAACTATAGTAGAAATACCCTCTTTGTCTAGCCTTCCAATCGAGATAAGATTTTCCTTCAAGTCTGGAATATGTCTTGTCTCCCACAAGACAACACACTGATCATCATTGGCTTTCACGCGAACAGTACCAACCCAACGTACAGGACACCAGTGACCGTTCTCCACGATCACATTTTCAAAAGAACCCTCCTCGTAGTCATCAAACACCTCTCTCCTCGGAGTGTAATGAAAAGAAGCTCCCGAATCAATACACCAGTCTTGAGTGCCCAACTCCTCCTGAGCTGATAAACATAAATCTTCAACAAGCCCCACTTAAGCTTCCTTTGGAGTATCTCTCTTCGGTTTCTCCTGCTTCCTCTTCATATAAGCCTTGAAACTGCGTATCATGTGACCCTTGTGACAATATCAGCACTCAGGTCCATGTCCCCCATCACTGTCATCAGACCCACTCCCAGATGAACTACTCTAATCCTTTCTTCTTCGAATGGCTCTTAGATCTCACACAGTCTCTTCTCAACGTACATTGCAGAATCTCAAGAAGATGATGATGGATATCCCCCATTTCTCACCCTTCTCACCTCGTCATTCAGAATGCTACTCACCACATCCTATAGAGTCGTTGAATCTGTCATAGTGTCTGTAATAGTTTGTTCCACTATACCATAACTATCGAATAAAGTAGATATAAGTAATTATAACTGCCCCCTCTCTGAAAACTTCAAACCTACAGCTTCCATCTAGTTATAAAACATACAGTAATTGTTCACATGCTCCGCTACTGAACCCCCTTCCCTCAACTTCATATTAACCAATTTCTTCAGATGAAGAATTTGATTAGATGTCGATAGTTTCTCATACATATCCATGAGAATCTCCATAGCCTCCTTTGTGGTCTTTGCCTTCGAGATATGAAATAACGCCTTCCTACTCAGCCCCAACTGAATCTGCCCCAGCGCTTTCTGATCCAAACGATTCCAATCTGCGATGACCTTCGCATCCTTGTCTGCACCTACTGAATTCTCATCAAACAACAGACCATCAAGATCTTTCTGACGAAGATATGCTATCATCTGAATCTTCCACATCGCAAAGTCACTCTCATCGAATTTCTCGATCTTCAACTTGCTATCGGCCATCTCGAACCTAGTTGCTCTGATACCACTTGTTGAAGGATTTACCATAACTCATAGTGCTAATAGCGGAAACACACCACAAGCAATAGAAACTTCCAAGACTTAGATAAACCAAGAACAAACCACCACAATATATGCAAGATCTCACAAGAACACAATCAATATGCAGAGATAACCAATACTTCTTATTCTCCAAGAAATACAAAGATTACAAAAGAGATTACAACTCTAAATCTCTCTCTCTCTCACCTTTGAAACACTCGGCACAATCTCCTCTTGAAGTTGAACAATAATAACGGCTCACCAAATCTCTCTATTTGGATCATCAAATATATCTAAATCCTAGAGTCTACAGCCATATATATAGTCCCCAAGTAAACCTTAAAAGATAAACACAAATCCAGCAATTGGGCCTTAAACTCGTAAGACCAAAAACAATCAACGCCGAAGCCGGTCGACCGCACCCCCAAGGTCAGTCGACCGCAACGTGTAGAGCCAAACCCGAGACACGACCGGTCGACTGCACGGTCGACCGTCACCTTCTCTGTTGGACCTGTACACTCAAAGAACTCTTAGCAGATTGGGTCGATCGACCTGCACCCCCGGTCAGTCGACCACGCGCAATCGATCGCAACCCTCCAGACTGCATTCTTCTACTCGTTGTTTGTCTTCTCTAGCTTTCTTTGTCTCCTCCTCTTCTTCTCCAACTTCAAGTACTCAGTGCCTACGTGTATTTGAGGTCAAAACCCTAACATGTATATCTTTGATATACAACATGAACTTAAGAATAGACTAAATCCTTTAAGCAATGATCTTGCCCAAAATCTACATCCAATTGTAATTACTGAATTAATGCAAATGTTGGATAAGTCTAACCGCTATGTGAAGAAATTCAGAGCAGTCTGTGATTGGTACAAACTCACCAATATGAAAATTTAAATTTCCAACTTCACCTTTTAGAGGCCAGAGACACTAGCGGGGTACAGTTCCATGCACTGACAACTGATGAAGTTGCTGTCCTAATAGTTGGTGATGAGCTAGACAGCATTGCAACACGAGACATTATTGTTTACAGTAAGCAAATGGTTTCCAACGAATAGATGAAACACATCCAGCATACATGCCACTACAATACCCTCTATTGTTTCCACATGGAGAAGATGGATGACATGAGAAATTGTTAAAAAAGGAAGCTCAAGGTCGAGAAACAAACGTAAATATATCACAATGAATGAGTATTATTGTTTTAGGCTTCAATAGCGTGCATCTGAGTTTACTGCATTACTGCAATCAGGCAGGTTGCTGCATCAATATATAGTCGATTGCTACACTGCTATTGAAGGATATAGACTACGTTGGTACCGGAACAATCAACCGACACTGCGGACAGAAGTCTACAGTGGTGTTGTTGATGCTACTGAAATTGGTGATACAGATGCAAATCTTATAGATGGAAAATTCATCCTGCCATCATCTTATACAGGTGGGCCAAGGAACATGGTGCAGAATTATCAAGACGCTATGACCATATGTGCTTGGGTCGGGCCCCCTGATCTTTTCATTACATTCACATGCAATCCAAAGTGGCCAGAAATAGAAGATTTTTTGGCTTCATTGGGAGGTCAAAAAGCTGTTGATCGTCCAGACATAGTCGCATGTGTATTCCATATAAAGCTCAAACAGCTGCTTGAAGACCTGATCAAGCACTGATGCTTTGGTCAAGTAATTGCTTGTAAGAATTTCATCTACTAAATAGTTCATTCATTTTTGTAAAGATCTTCACATCATTATGGAAAACAGGTTCAGCCAATTCTACCAAATTTTTACCAAATTTGTATGTTCTCATTCTTTATGATGTTTGGGTGCAGATCTCTCGGTTGTCGAGTTCCAAAAGAGAGGTCTACCACATTCGCATATCCTCATCACTTTTGATCCAGCTTCAAAGATAATAACTCCTTTGCGAATAGATGAATACATTCATGCAGAAATTCCAAACAAAGATATAGACCTTCTATTACATTCTCTTGTCTTGACGCATATGATCCACTGGCCCTTGTGGCATATATAATCCCAACTTCACTTATATATATTTGACTTGATATAAAAGTCTCTTTGCAATGTGCATACCACTTTATCCTTCGCTCACACCACTTTATCTTTCGTTCACACAGACATAGCCCGCGCACTCTGTGCGCGCATACTCTGCTTGTTTTCTTAATTACACAAGATTTTCTCAAATTGTTTGTAATAGTAAGTTTGCTCCTCCACATATGAGGCAAGATTAGTGATGAACAAGTATCTCAAGCAAGACCAGCCCCCAGTGGAGGTAGAGGAGGCGGCCACCTGAGGACCCCGAATTTTCACAATTTTAGGAGCTCCCAATTTTTTTCCCTTGTATTTATATATACGTATTTTGCACGTAATAGGTTTTTAGAGACCCCCAAATTTTATTTTTGGAGGTTTTGTTTTTAAAATTTGTACTTGGGCCAGCTTATTTTAGTTGAGCTTGAGTTTGTATGGAGATTTGTTTTTTTCTCAAATTCCTAAGTTTCCATATATTTCTTTATATATATTGGTTTTTAAGTATTGTAGCAAAAAAAATCCAAAATTTTTTTAATCAATTTTTTTAAAAAATAAATTTTGCATGGGGGCTCCATTTCGGGAGTTCTCCTCGGACTCCTGTCAACTCTGGGCCGGCCCTGATCTCAAGGTAATGCACTCTTGGGACTGGCTTCTTCATATTTTAGAGAATCAATTCATGCCTCTTCAGTCTTCAGATAAACTGTGAAGTGCCGAGTTCATGTTCGATAATATAGAATCCGGTCTCCCGGAAAGTTGGACTTGAGTTTGCTATTTAAAATCCGGGCTCGGGGCTCTACATAATTTAATCACACCAAATCGCAACAACTTAGTCTCAGCTAACCTACTACGATGCTAATTTTGACAGTGAGCTTCATGAAAACTCAGGACAGAAGATAAATATTACCTTAAATGCTTGTTTGACATTTGCCCTCAACCTGAAATTAGCATAGTTACAAGAAAATCTTCAATCAAAATGACCACACACGATTGGAATAAAACAACAATATTGAGTATTAGGATTTATTCACATACTCTACATTCAATATTGAGCAACGGCGATTAAAACATGACACACTTAATGTGACAAAATGAATACTTGTAGGAAAATGATCATCAAGCTAAACATCTATTGGGAAATATCTGACTTACAACAAGCGCGCTACGACCACGAATGACATGATCAAGGCACATCAGCTACGAAATTGAAGTCCGGTCCAACAGGATTAATTTGCACATGATGGAAAAAATAAAATTGACATTTTTGATCTACTGGGAAAAAGAAATGATCAAAGAAGAAGAACAGCTATCTAATAATGTTATATTGAAAAGGAGAGAATTTACCTAAAACATCTGATAATCTAAACATGAGAGTATCATCTATAAAGAACAATTGGCAAAAAATCAGTTGGGTTAGTGTCTTACTGTGCAAGAGACAGGCGAAAAGAAGAGCCAAATGACCATATTCAATGAAGATATATTTTTGAGAGAGAGAGAGAGAGGGAGAGAGAGAACCAAATGACCATATTCAATGAAGATATATTTTTGAGAGAGAGAGAGAGAGGGGTGCAAGAGAGTTTTAATACATATCTAGAATGTAGATCATAATTTATGAATTTACTAGATTTGTCCGCGGGCATATGCCTACAGCACGTTTTCGAAACGATACAACGTTGGAAAAACTTTATAAACAGTAAATCAACAATTATTAGCTCAAGTTTGAATAATATGAAAATAATTAGTTGTAAATAAAAGTCCATGTTTCCAATATATATATATATATATATATATATATATATATATATATATATATATATATATATATATATATATATATATATATATATATATAAAGAGAGAGTTAGTATATTATGAGATGGTGAGCTGAGCTCCTTATCCTGAGCTCCTCCGCGAAATCAGAAGTTAGTGAGGGGCGAAATTGGAATTTCCCCTAATTTCTTTCTTTCTTTCTTTCTTTCTTTCTTCTCTTCATTTCATTTCCTTCCCCCTCTCACTTCGATTTCGATCCCACACACTCAAACTGTAACGCCCCGAATCCCAAATACACTGAATTCGAGATGTTCTACAGGATCTTTTCACTTTCTTTAGTACAATTTTACAGGGAAATTTAAACTTTTCATCTTACATCAGAGTTTACATCAATATTACACTTTTCTTTTTGCACAGCGGAAGTAAAATACAACAATTAAATAAATGTACAACAACATGGTACAATCTTTCAGCATCCATTCCTCTTTAACATGTCATTTACATGCATATAAAACTGTGGGTACGTCAGTTTATTCAACCGACGATCATTATACACGGTCATCCTCTCTATGCCGGAAATAGTATAACTTAATTTTCCATATTCAGCAAACACAAACTTGTCACATTCAAACTAAAGGGACTACCCTATTGATGTCGTGTTGTGATTGTGCACTTAATCCTTAATGCATTTATTCATGTTACATGACACTAATGCGCACTTGTTCGGATTCTATGCATCCCATACTACATAGGTCCGAGGGCAAGCCCTTATTCGTTCTTCATCTTTATAGGGTTCAATCCCCCGTTATGCCTTAATCTACTACTGTAATTACGGTAGAGTCTTAGATGTCCTATGATCTATGAGCCCATGTCCAGGCAGCCTGGAGGGGAATCCCACGCACTGACACGACGCATCGAGCAGGCAACCTATGGACAATTCAGCCTCCGCCATGGAACAATGGCACCACCCATAGCCACTCGAACACCCCACGAGCGTCGCCACCGGGACGGTACTCGGGAGCAGTATCTACGTCATGTAACGACGCATCGTGAAGAACCTGTGAATACCCTCTCGTCGCAAATCCGTTGGCCCCCATACCCGTATTTTTCTTCTACTTTCATCACGTCTCCACTATGTACTAATCCTTAGTTTAATTAAAAATCATGAACAAAATTAATCTCTAGAGTTAGCCTCTCCATCAACCGGACTTATTCATTCATTTCATCATGACCAACCTTGGTCTAATTTCATTTCATTTCATTTCCTTTCTCAATGCCGGGGAGACTTAGCTACTCTATTTCAAATTTCATTTCACAATCTTCAACTTATAAATTTCCATGTTGAGTTCTCATACTCACATGTATATTCTCTTTTCAATTCATGATTTCAATTTTGTTCACAAGTCCATCATTGCACATAAATTTGCATATACTTATCAATTATCACATCATAATAATTCTTCATTACTAAACAATGTACACACTTCATATTGTTCCACACGTGAGAAAATAATTGCATCATGTTACATAACTACATTTCTTTTTGCCAAATCAACTCTTAATGTTTCAATTCACTTATTCTTTCAAGTTATAAATTCATATCAATAATCCATATAGAACCATATGTCTATATATGCATTTTAACTCCAAACCATAGTTAGGTTCATTCAAATAATACCCAAATCATTCTTATAAAATTCCTTACATTTTTATGAGAATAACCATATTTTTTTCACATTTTTTGGACATCTAAAAACCCCAAAAAAAATATTTTTTTATATATGCCGAGGGTGAGAATCGAACCCAGGCACAACGGAAACAAGGCCAAGAGCACCCGCCGTTCGGCCGAACTGTGCTAGCGATATAAAGGGGGCGAAATTAATACTTATTGTTTTCGGGCTGAAAGTTATAAGCTTTCAAAATTGTGTAGAAAAATGTTGCAGACACAGGGGTTCGAACCGATCGACCCAGAGAAGCCAACCGCACACAGTGACCGGCTGAGCTACAAGCTCAGGTTGTTTCAGTATGAATTAAAAACTTTTTGAATCAATTTGCCACTGTTATCAAAAATACTCGATGTTCAACTAAACTTTGTTTCATATTGCTTTTGTGAAAGTTACTGAAAAATTCCAGATTAGCTTCCCCTTACATGATCTTCATATCAGTAAGATTAAAATAATTTTTGCACTAATAAAAATATATTTTTCACACAAATCCATGAATTGTTCATCAAAACTACTATATTTTTCATTTTCGACATTGGTTAACACTTAGTCTTCAAATCTCTTCTTTCCAAAATTTCTTATACAAATTTGCTGATATTAATCTTTCATCTAACACACAAATCTACTTCCTTTGAATTTGTCCAACCCCACAATAATTAAAGAGGTCTCTTCACAAATTAGCACTAACAAGGTATTAATTTTCTTTTTCATGCAAGTAGTGATGGCAAAAATGTGTTTCCTTTAAATCAACATATACTTCTAGTTCAATCATGTGTATCACAAAAATATATAGCCACTTATCAATTATCATGTTCACACATCAAACATTCAAGAAAGTTGTTCTTTCCAAAAAGCGTGCTCTTTCTTAATCAATTTGCATGCTTCAATTTTTCAATTTAAACTAACATCCTCATTAGTATTCTCAAGCATCAATACTAGCATCATTCATTTATTCTAATAAGCATGGAGAATTTTATCTACAACTTAATAACAATAATAATCACATGCAAATTGTTCATTAACATACTAATCAATTTGTAAACTAACTTTCCATTAAAAATGTATTCTTACTATCATTTTCCATGAATCATTTCTAATTAGAAACAAAGATAATCACTCACTTTGTAGTCACATTCTTATGGCATACAATCACACATAATTCGCATATCAATAATTCAATCAACTAGAGATCATTTATTCAATTAAAGGCGCTTTCTTATTAATCATTTTTCATGCAATTTGTTAATGAGATCTAGCATAGTTCTCTATATTAGAAATATGAAATGTTTACCCACCTTGAATGGAGAGAAAATAAACACACAAAGCAACAAGGTCCTCGCGAATGAAAGCACCTCCTCCTAGACGAAGCACGCACAAGCTCCACACACCACCACCGAATGCTTCTCTCTTTGGAATGATGCCGGCCTCCTCTCCAAACATAATGCACACAACTCTCACTCTTTTATAACTCACACTAATATTAAGATAAGACTATAGTTTGGAAAGATATAATTTGCATATGAAAATAGCCATGAGAGGGGGGTATTTATACTAGAAAACAAGTGAAATGGAGGGCCAAGATTGATTAGTTGGTTGTAGAATGGAGGGCCAAGATTAGAGTAGGAGTTATAAAAACTACCCACATCCACAAAACTACCTCCATGATCACCATGACTAATTTCAAAATTTCCCTCCCAAAAGAATGCAACCCGGCCACCATCAAGAGTGTGCATTGCACGTGTACGTGTAGTGTACGTGCATGCAACTAGGCCAAATTTGTACATTTTAATTTTGTATAAAAATAAATTAGTTATAAAATAGTCTTCTACATGACAAGTTCAAATAAAAAGAAGAATAATCCATGGGCTTTATTTTTGGGCCAAAATAGTTCTTAAAATAAATAAAATAAAATACATTTTGGGCTTTAAGAAAAAAAGGCCTTTTAATTAAATTAAAATAAGGCTTTCTATTTATTTAAAGAAAGGCTTTTGTACAAAAATAATTTGAGAAAATATTTAAATATTTATACACATCCTAATAAAATATTCCAAACAAAATATTGCACGTGCACACTACGTGCAAAATAAATAATTTTTCATTAATTGAAAAAATCAGGATATTACACAAACCTAGCTCCCCAACCCCCTCTGACTATCACGACCCCAAACCCTACCTCCGCACCTCCTTCTTCCCCCTCTCAATTCGAGGGGAGAGTCTGGGCTTCCTTCTTCCCACTCTCACTTCCTGATTACCGGCTCAAAGTCCTCCCCGGTAACGTCGACGCCCTCAAACTCCCCCAAATCCACCCCCAAACTCCCCCTCTCTCCCCAACGCATCAAATCCACCCCGACGCTCCTCCCTACAGATCGACGCGCTCGAAGTCCCAGCCATCAGGCATTGCTCGATGCTGCTCGACGCTCTCTCGAGGACCCCGATGCCCCCTGACACTTCAGCCAGACGACCTCCACACTCATGACGATAGCCAATAGTATGTAGCACCACACTGTGACACTATTTTTTGCCCACTCATAGCAAAAGAGAGAGCTAATTCTTGATTATTTTCACTGGTAGTTGTAGGATCTTGGTGGTTCTTTAGGTAGGGATGCTGCTACTGAACGAGATGTAGTGTTTGCAACTGAGACATTGCTGGCTGAGTACGAAAAGTCTATGTCAGAATTGACATATGTTATTCAGGTAACTTTAGAGTTTATTTATGTTACAATTCATCTCATTCAAATGCTAAATAGTGATTATTTATTACTTCATTTACATGTCCAAGAAGTTCCTATAAAGAATCTGCTGGGGGTACGGTTTCATGATAAAGCATCCATGTTGCATAGTTCTCCAGTTTAATTTTCCATTGAATAGCATGTCACCTTATTAAGCCAAACCTTGTGCATGAAAGATTTATCCAATTTTTTGGATTCTAGTTAGGATAAAGATCACAGTAAAGAAGGGTAGTGATGGCAATATGTAAATGGATTCTATGTTATCCACTTCCACTTGGGGAATAGGAGTTGGATATTGCATATCGAAATCCTTTTTATAATAATCTAGAATTTACTATATTTTCTTGCGCATATCAGTGTCTAGTTACTTTTCGGGAAAATTACGCATATCTTAGTATGACCAAATAGTTTTATATCATAATTTATATTGAAAATGGAAGTAAGGCAGAGATGACAAATTTGGAACTAAAAAATCACTTAAATATGAATTGGGTTCTTGGATATTGATTAGCTAGGCAACGGTATCTGTTTCTATGATCCATGATCCAGATCCTACCAATATGCTCTTGCTCTCACACATATATGCCAATAAGCTCTTGATCTCACACAAACTATCAAAAAAGGGGGTGGTTGTATTGCCTGACATATATGTCAATGCTGGAGGCGTGATTGTTAGTTACTTTGAATGGGTTCATGTACAAATAAGCACCTTTTTAGAATTCTAAAGTCTCCAACATTCAAATTCCATGAGTTTGTTTTGTTAATCATAAGATTTTAACTCTATTTTTTCTTTCCTTTTTAATCTGTAGAACATTAGAGGAGTCATGTGGGATGAAGAGAGAAGGTTAATGCGGAGCTTCAGAAGTACATGAAGAGTGCTTTTAAGAATATCAAGGGAATGTGCCAAACTCATGACTGCAGCCTCAGGATGGGGTCTTTCATGTATTGTTATACTTCATCAATAATGTAGTTGGAGGGCAAGATGATGCCCATAGATTGTACTTATATGTTTTTTGCATTGATGTTATCACTATATGTAATGGCATTGAAATTGATACAAGTTATTGTGATTGTTTCATATCTCATTTTAGCTATGGTATGAGACAATGAGTATTGATTAATCTTTAGTGAGGAAATAGATTGTATCCAAAATTACTGTCGTGGCTTTTATAGTACATCTAACACAGACCTCTACTTCATTTGACTTTTATCTGTTTTCACAATCAGCAATCAAAATAAGTATGCACAGATATTCTCACAACCTAGACTCAAAGGCCAATAACTACCAAGTTTACGGTATTGATACTTGTTATTATTATTTTTTTGATAGAATCAATACTTAATCAGTTACATTTGCTCCTGTGTGTCGACCAACTGATTTCATTACCTTTCTCTTGGTAGAATCGCTAATTGATTAACAAAGCACATCAGTCTCATATAAACAATCAGGTAAATTATTTACTAGTTAAAAGAAGTTTAGAACCCATAAAAACATCAGTCTCATATCAACAATCTGGTAAATTATTTACTAGTTAAAAGAAGTTTAGTGCTCGACGCCACTCGATGTTAACTCGCTGCTGCTCGACGTTCTCTCGATGTCGCTCGAGGACCCTGATGCCCCTGACGCTTCAGCCAGACCTCCACAGTCACGACAATAGCCACTGGTTAGTTATTCTATGCTGAGAAACCGTTCATTTTATAAGTAAATTAATACCACCGGTTAGTTATTCATATTTCATATCAAGCTATAAAAATTATGGCCACTGGTATTTCAGCACAATAGTTTTTGTATAATACGAAAAATACTTATGAGATAAGCATTCATTAGGATTATGTCTGGATCATATAATAACTATGCACCATTATCATTGCTTAAAACAACTATAAACCACTGCCAAACTTAAGATTAGCTTGAGTGTACCTTACAATGTGTAGGGATTGTCATAGCTGCGTCAAATACATTTCAGTGTTGATTGGAAGGGAAGTTGTGGTTCGCAATAGTAAGCGACTTCACAGATTCAAGGATGGCCAGTGCTCTTGTGGGGATTTCATCTTCCAGTTTTGCAGTGTTCTTAGTTTAATCAAATGGATTGATTGCATAGCTCTTGATACTGGGAGTATTTCTGCTCCGCTGAATTAGCTGTAAATCAAAGCTAAGTTGCAGTATAATAATGTTTTGTTATCTGTGATTTTATTGGAGGATGGAAGTGATTTGATATCATGACTATAAACACCAAACATGGTGATTAATTAGGGATCATCTCTAATGTTTCTTTGCTAACAAACATATAAGCATGCATCAGTCTTGGTGGGCCTGAAAGTGATTAGAAGTTTACAACATTATTATGAGGTTAAAAGAAAAACCATTCATGTATGGAATATGGATAAATCAATCTACATGATTGGAATTTACAAAGTTTTCTACTCATGTTCTGTGTAGTTTAGTTTAACTACAATCTAACACCGTCTGATCGTTCCAAGATAAAATCTTCGAGAATGAGATCAGATGAATAGTTCTATGACCGTTGAGTCTGCATACTATATCTTACAGAGTGGAAAAGAGTGTTTGCTACTATTACAATCATTTACTGGTCCAAACCTGAGCTCATTTTTGTTACATGATTATGAATCTTTTGAGACTGAACTGTGGTTCTATAGTTCGAATCATGTTTCCCATCCAATTTTTAGATAATAGAACTGCTTCAAAGCATTTAAACAATGCATTTTATATATTGGTATGCTAAATTAGAACTAATCTAATCTCTATTGGTTGTACTTCATTATTTTGTTAGCATGAGGTTGTAGCCCATTTGATTTCATGTTTACTATTGTTGTTTGAATTTTTTGACTGGAGTTATAGTGGTGTGGCTGAAGAAGATGAAAAAGATACACACGCAGCATAAGGAGGAGGAACAACAACACAAACACATGCAGCAACAATAGAAGGACCTGCAGCAACAGAACCCGCAACAGCAGTTGAAGGAGCAGCATCATTAGAGCATCTGCAATAGGAGGGAGCACATGCTTAGAGAAGGTGTTATGGTCCTATGGAGCACATGCATGTTGTGAAATGTCAATTAATTAGTATGTTGACTTCTTTCGAGGAGGAGAATTTTGCTGATGCCTGGAATTTAGGTTACTGGTATTATGTGGTGTCGGACGCCTATAGTTAGTTTTCTTTTGATTATGTTGTGTTAGGTGTACTTTTTTCCAGTATCCTAGTTTTCTTTTGATGGATTAATTTGAATGTGTAATACATAATTGGCCATTTATTATCACATCCAATTTGAAAATAGATGATGGCTCACAGTGATGTATTGAAAGAGATGGGGGTGTAGAAAAATGAAAACGGAGACACTGAAGGAAGAGGGGATTAGGAGTAGTAGGGCGGTGGGGGAAGTAGAGTAGGAGAAAAAATGTGAGAGTTAGGCGTAGAATGAGAAAAATGAGGGCAGGAGGGTTCGCGTATGCAGAAATGGAGAAGTAGGGCGGGAGAAAATAAGGTGTAGGGAGGAAGAAAATAAGGTGTAGGAGTTAGGTTAATTGTTGATTAGGGATAATTGGGGTTAGAATTTGTATTTAAACTCCGATCGAAAAATCACAAAATTATCGAATTGATCAGAAAAATATTCTGGCTTTAGATAAAGAGTCCAAAAAGAAAAATAAAACTGATCTAAAAATTGAAGTACAAAAATTCACGTGATAAAATACGTACAACTGGAATAGGGAGTTACAATCCTACCCACCTTACAAAAAAAATTTCGTCCTCGAAATTTACTCAGGCTGGATATAGGATAGCTAAGAAGCGAATGCAATACTCTTCAATCGAGAGTACAACAAAAGATAAAAGAAACAAAGAGTACAAAGGCACGAAAAACAACTAAAGACAATTGTGCATCCTTAACTGGAGGACTCAACAATTTAATGTTTAGGCTCAGAATCTGAACCACCAACATCGCTAACATCCCAGTTCAGCTGAGTCACAAGCTCATCTCGCTCTGGCACATACTCCTCCAATTTTCTTAGTAACTCCTTAGGAGATGGAGCTGAAATCAAGATGCGTCTGGCCATACTGGATATAAACTCCTCAGTCATAGCTGAATCTATGAAGGATAGCAGTGAGTCGTAATATCCATCAATATTTAAAAGACCCACCGGTTTGCTGTGGATCCCTAGTTGAGCCCAAGTGATCACCTCGAACAATTCCTCAAGTGTTCCATAACCTCCGGGCAAGGCTATGAAAGCATCAGCAGCGCGAGCCATTTCAGCCTTCTTCTCGTGCATGTTAGAGACAACTCTAACATCTCCCACAGTTCCCCAGTAATCTCTTTCGGCATCAGCGACTTGGGAATCACTCCCAAAACATGTCGGCCACCAGCACGAATAACATCAGAAACCAGGCCCATCAATCCTATGCTTCCACCACCGTAGACGAGATCAATATTTCTTTCTATAAGCTCCTTGCCGAGCTTGATCGCAGCTTCTTGGTAGCTAGCTCTTTTACCAGAGCTACTGCCACAAATACACAAATCCTGCCGAATCTCGATGAAGATGAAGAAAGCTTCATCTTCTTCCCTGCTTTACTTTCTTCTTTCACCGATTTTCTCTTCATCCCCGCTACTGATTCTTGATCTCTTCTTTCCATTTGCCAAGAAAATCCGAGCTCCTACTCTCTTTTTCTTTCTTGCTCCCGCCTCTGCTACTGGATTCTCACTCTTTCTCTTCTCCGAAGTTTCCTCCCGAGTTGCCTTTTTTTTTTCTCTTCTTCCCTTTCTTCCCCGGCTTCTCTCTCTCTTTCTTTCTTCTCCGACTTCTCTCTCTTTCTCTCTTTCTTCTCCGACTTCTCTCTCTTTCTTCTCTTTTTCTTTTTTTCTCTTTTTCTTTCTTCTTTCTTTGACTTCTCTCCTCATTTTCTTCTTTTTATTTCTTCTTCTTTCTGTCTTTTTTTCATTAATTCACCGCCCCCTATAACCGGCCTATGGCCAATATTTGCACTTTGTTCCCTATCTATTCTAAATATAACATCGAACCCTGAGTTGTTTGATGAAGTTTGCTTTGAAATTCATTCCACGAATTAATAAGGGACTCTACTACGCTTCCGCTGAGCCACTCTGATCGTGATGTTTTTAGATGCTGATATCACATGATAGCGATCGATAAATTGAGCAGAATTAAGAGATTGGTAACACGAAGATGTTGGTTGTCAAACTTATTTGGTAAAGTGGGCCCCACCCACCAAACAATATTGAAAAATTATGGCAAGATTGGTGCCGCAAAGAAAAATGGGAGAAACGGGAATGAAGAATTTGTCAGTTACTCATCTCTCATTTCTATAAATGAGAGGTTTAGGAAGAAGAAGAAAAATTAACCAAGTCAAGAACAAGAAACAAGCAGAAAAGAAGAAAAAGAATAGAGTGTATATTTGTAAGGTGTAGTAATACCAGTTTTAGAAAACAGTGAAGAGTCTTCTTGTTGTTATTCCAATTTCCAATTTGTTTGCCATTTGGCCCAACAAAATTCCTACTCTCTTCCAACAGAAGATTCAAGAAAATAAGGATAGAAAGAAATCACTAGTATGATACTTCATAATGGATTGATCGATGAGAATGAATGCAATGTGCAGAAGGTAACAAACGATGCAGGAACTGAAGTATGACTAGATCAAAATATACCAGTAACTATTTCTTTGGTGGTCTCTGCCTCCTCTGTAATCAAGTTATGAGCCTGATTACACTCTCTAGTATGTCCTCCACTGGGATTTAATCCTCCTATTGGTGTGACACTCTTTCTCTTCGGGCAATCTCGAACCTTGTGATCATTCGCTCCGCATGCAAGACACAGGTTGTTGGCTTTCCAGCAGTTCTTGCATATGTGTCCAACTCAGCGGCAATAATAGCACTTCTGGTCCTTCTTCGGAGTGGCCGATGGGTAAGGTGATGCTCTAGTAGTCGGGGTCTGAACTGGCCTCCGTATCGGTCCACCTGTAGACTGTGCGACAGAAAGGAGATGTAATGCCCCCTGAACGGCATTCCACCCTCTACGAATCTGCTCCTGGGTATCGAGCATGGCGGTGTAACTCTTATGCTGGTGCACAAACAAGTCCCATTGAATGGAGTTTGCGACATCCTGTACCCTATCCAGATTAGCTCTCACCAGTTCATTTTGCTCTTGCTGTAGCTCCATCATTCGTTGCATCTTCTGAAAAATGGCAACGATCTCCAACAGTTCATCCCTGGGTGTAGAAGTCGAAGAGCCTCCATGAACCATAGTCTGAAATGCATATTCGAATGGGGTAAATCTCCAGATGGCAAGTTGGTTATTAACATTCATGTGATCCACGTGATGTGTATATTGTTGAGCTTAGCATGGTTCGAGCTTGGCTCTGATACCACTAAAAACCTGTCACACCCCGCTTCCCACTATACGGAAATACATGCACGCAACTGAGGCCCAGTGAATGATATAAATCATCCATAAGCTGTACAATTATAAGCTCAACAAGATCCTTATAACATATTCACGCAGGCAAATATAATAATCACATGAGCTGAAAATAGAATAACCATCATTTGGATAATACATCAACATCAGGTCAAGATGCTCGGGAGTACAAGGTGCCAGAATTAAAACAGTACGATAAGCAGTTCGCTATAACAACTAGATAAAATAGCAACTGAAAAAAAACAACAACATGAAGTAGCAATACAGCAGCAACGATCGTCTAGAGAGTCTGCTCGTCGGGTCCATCAGTACCTGTATAATTATTAATTCAAAGAAAAATAGAAAAGTTTCCGTTATAGCAAGTTTCGGACAGCAAGTAGCAACAAGCAGTAAAAGGAGTAATATAACAAGATATAACATGGAAGAAACAAAAAGTAACGGTGCAAATACAATATAGAAGGAAGCAAAGAACTGAGACAATATGATCATGTAAGTAATAACTGTAACTAGTGTATTCTAGACTTCAAGATAAAAGCAATTGATAACCTAGGCTCAGTTAATCGATAATCATGTAATCAAGGATCGAAAGTCATGTAATCAAGAGTCATATAATCAAGAATCATGTAATCAAGAGTCATGTAATCAAGAATCATATAATCAAGAATCTTGTAATCAAGAATCATGCTTAGAGGAAATATCAAGTTTATCTGTTTTATTAACTTATCTAATGCACTCAATCCTGTGTCCCATACCACAAGTTCGGTGCATATCAATCATGTGACGTTTTAGACTTAAGTAGTGAATTCTATAGGATTATGTACTCGGGTCTTCCAGTGATAGTATCAAGACATGTAATCATGAATCATGTAATCGAGAATTATGTAATCAAGAATTGTGTAATCAAGAATCAAGAATCACTATTTCGGAAACACGGGCCCCTTCCAAGTATACTCCTCTATATTATCCACTATTAAGTCGTACCCTTATAACCCCGGCTTGTTATTCTTTTATAATTAATTATGAACATGCAGTTGGTACGACTAGTGGAACGGTATAATCAAATAGTTTAGTCAAGGAAAATATCAAGGACAGTAATCATGGACATGAGACGTAGAACGAGTACATGTATCGAGAGTAGTTATTATAAATTATCAAGTGGTATAAAGCGCATTCTATCAACCTATTATATCTATACAAGTTATTATTACAAGAACAATAATACACTCAATTCATTAATTATGAAAAATAATGGGTTTATATGCAAAACGTAGAGATGAATTTTTAGACAACTTGACATATCTGCATTCAAATTCGCTTTCCCGTTGTTACAGAAAAGCAAATCCAATTCCGTCAGAGATTCTAGAAAGTAGACTCTCTTCTGGTTCCAACGCATATTTACACGATACATTCTAGAGACAGTAGCTATGCGTACAAATTCATTCTTTCGCTGGTTTCAATGTTTCGCGCGCATTCTGGAAATTCAGAGTTACAATACTAGAACTGCGGTATCTCACAATCTATTCATCGGATTGAGAAACTGTAGGATGTTCCGGATATCTAGACTCGAAGGTCTACGATTTTCATGTAGAAAGATTTTCGATCCAGTGTCGGGAACATGGTCGAATTCTCAGTACAAGATACCGGTTAGTAATCTCGTGCAGGTTCAGAAATTCACGATAAGCCAGTACTAAAATCACGATATCTCACAATGTATACATTTTTTTGAGAAACCGTAATATATTTCGGATATCTAGACTTGAAGGGCTACGATTTTCATGTAGAAATATTTTCGATCCAGTGTCGGGAACATGGTCGAATTCTCAGTACAAGATACCAGTTAGTAATTCCGTGCAGGTTCAGAAATTCACGATATGCCAGTACTAAAATCGCGATAACTCACAATCTATACATCTGATTGAGAAATCGTAATATGTTTTTGATATCTAGACTCGAAGGGCTATGATTTTCATGTAGAAAGTTTTTCGATCCAGTGTCGAAAACATAGTCGAATTCTCAGTACAAGATACCGGTTAGTAATCCCGTGCAGGTTCAGAAATTCACGATATGCTAGTACTAAAATCGCAATATCTCACAATCTATACATCCGATTAAGAAACCGTAAGATGTTCTGGATTCGGGACTCGATTGGCTACGATTTCCATGTAGAAAATCTTCAATCCAGTATCGGGAGCATGGTCTAATTCTTAGTGCAAGGTCAAGAAATTCTAGAGATGGTAAAGTTGAATATTCGATATTCGATAACACGATTCGAAATGTGTTAACGGTTCACTCTTGAGTTGATATATCATGAAACCAGTGACTCGAACGGAGTTTGACAATAAAACATGATGATAACTAGACTACTTGCCACGAGTCCAAAGAAAATACTTGTACGAGAACAAAAAGAATGTACAAGGTACTTGCCTTATAACGTGACGATTTCGGTGGTGGTGTTAACCACGAAAAGAAGAAGCGACGTTGGCAACGGACGGAGGCACAACGACGGTAAGAATGGCGGCAAGATGGTAGCTAGTGAGCAACGGTAGCAATGGTGAGCGACGACAACAACAAGGTGGCGCGGCGTCGGGTTGTTTTTCGGGGTTCACGGGATTGTAGAAGCGGAGTCGTTGGCTCGAAGGTGGAAGGTAAAGTGGTGCTCGGGTGTTGCTTGAGCTCTCGGGTATGAAGAAGGCAAAGGAAGAGAAGGAGGAGGGCTCTCGGGTGTGAAGATGGCAAAGGAAGAGAAGAAGGGAATGAGGTGGTCTGCATGCTTGTGTGTGTGTATATATAGAAAGAAGAACGGAGTGAATCATGCATGTGTGCATGCATGTGTATAAAATAAGGGGTGAAAGAGATGGGGGTGTAGAAAAATAAAAAAGAAGACATTGAAGGAAGAGGGGATTAGGAGTAGTAGGGTGGTGGGGAAAGTAGAGTAGGAGAAAAAATGTGAGAGTTAGGCGTAGAATGAGAAAAATGAGGGGGGAGGGTTGGCGTATGCAGAAACGGAGAAGTAGGGAGGGATAAAATAAGGTGTAGGGAGGAAGAAAATAAGGTGTAGGAGTTAGGTTAGCTGTTGATTAGGGATAATTGGGGTTAGAATTTGTATTTAAACTCCGATCGAAAAATCACAAAATTATGAAATTGATCAGAAAAACATTCTGGCTTTAGATAAAGTGTCCAAAGAGAAAAATAAAACTGATCTAAAAATTGAAGTACAAAAATTTACGTAGTAAAATACGTACAACTGGAATAGGGAGTTACAAATCTCATCGCCCTAAATTTTCCCATTATTAGTGCATCTTCAATATTCATTTGTCATTGGTTGATCCGTTTTGTTATGTTTGGAGTAAATCTTGGGTCATTTATTCCGTTTTCATCCAATCTTCCATGCATACGAGCATCTTCAAATTCTTCGAAAGCCAGCGATTCATGTTTGAGCTCATAATCTTGCCACCAAAAGAGAAAGCACTTTCCGATACCACAGTTGACACCGGGGGAGTTAGCGTATCTTTAGCAATACGAGAAAGAATAATAAATGTGGTTTCATTGTATTTCCAAAATGATAATACATCAATTATCTCATCGACAGGAGGTTATGCATTATACCAATTCAACTTATTATGTGCATTTGTTCTTGGCTTTTTTTTATTTTATAAGATTCAAAGGACCACTTGTTGAAAATGCAGACCCTTACCTTTTTTATACAGAAGAAGAAGATGAACTAACATGTTATGATTGTGTAGTACTAGATGCATAAAGTCTATCATAATTATAATACAAATTATTCAAAATAGTTTCAAATTCTCTGGTAAATTTTGCATGATCGTAGCCTTTCTATTTCGACGCGGGGAGCATATGAATAAATAATCTCAATTAAATTCTTTGTACCTTCTAACTTTATAACGAGATTCATTACACTAGCCACACAATATAACATAGGAAGATGAAGAGAATATTTCATAAATTTTAGATAAGCGACATAAACCGTTGTTCCAATAAAATAGTTACTCATCAAATCTTTAATAATAGTCATCATAGTAACAATCGTAACTAGAAGTAGATGAATAAGTTTTTTAAAATTGCAAAGTTGCATCATTAAAAGGTTCTAAATTTGTTAACTAACTATCAGCAAAAAGTCAAAATTCATTATCCAATTTATATTCTTCCATACCCATTGTAACACAAAATTCTTTTAAACCTTGTCTAAATGAGTAGTAACAATTACGAGTTCATATGTCGAATTTCAACAATGTTTAACATCTTTAGGAAAATATTTAAATGTAAATTTCCTAAGCTTACACCAATCATGGAGGATTGATATGTAGGACCACTCAAAGTAATAAAATTAACACAATCTCTCATTGCACTAATCTTATCATGTCTGTATTTTAGTGTATCTTGTACACAAAGATTTAAAATATGACAAGCACATCTAATATGAAATATATCGAGTCCTATAGGATTTAGCATAATCTTCAATGTAGAAATTGCCCTATTATTATTAGAGGCAGTATCAAAATCAATAGCAAAAACTTTATTATAAATACCAAATTTATTGCATGCATCCATGGTGTGTGTCCAATAATCTCACTTTTATGTAAGTACCTAATAAATCCAAATGAAATAATCATCATTTGAAGTAACCAATCAGAATATATCTAATGACAAGTTACACACATCATTGGTACATCGTTAACGCCTACCTAGGGGTGGCAACTGGGCCGGGTCAACCGGCGACCCACCCGCGATCCGGCCCACGAACCCAGCCCGGTTAAGGCTTTTGCGGGTTCGGGTCGAACCCGGTGAACAGTACCGGGTCGACCCGGGTCGCTATTTATGCGAATTGGATTTGCGAAACCCGGCCCACGAACCCGGTCAACCCGCGAATTGGACCCGCCAACCCGCGGGTCGACCCGCGAATTTCGACACCCGACCCGTGAATTGAACCCGCGAATTGAACCCTCGGGTCGCCCGTTGGGTTTGGTGCTGTAATACCCCGATCTTTTATTTAAAGATTATTTGTTTATTCATATGGTGTGCTGGTATAGCATGTTGACTAATATTTTCTCCTATGAGTATTTTTCCTTGAAGCCCAATGTCGCTTTATTCATTTTCTTTTTATTGTGCCCAAATGAATTTAAGCCTATTTTTGTGTAACACTTCTTATACATTATATTTTAGTACAACTTTATTAGTGGGTGTGCATGCACGTGCATTCCGCATGCACGAGCATTGAACACCTTTTCTTTGGCTGGATTGTGAGTAGGATAGTGGGGTTTTGTGTGTACACGTGCACTTTATGTACACGTGCAATGAGCACATTTCTTGACCGGATTGTGGGTGTGTGGGCTTAGATCATGGGTAGTTGCTTTTGGGGTGTGGGTAGTTTCTCAAACTTCCGGATTGATCTCAGCCTTTGATCTCCCAACTTCCGAATGCATCTCCACCCTCCATCTCACTCTAGCTTATGTATAAATACCCCCTACTATTCCCTATCTCTTTTACACTAAAATTTCCTGAGATTATAGAGAGTATCTGTGAGTTGTGTGGGAGTTTCTGTGGAGGCAAGCAGCATTGCTGAGGAGCCCGGTGTGGAACAAAGGGACAAGAAGTGCTGCGCTATATTGAAGGACTTTGCGGGATTTCGTTATTTTCTTCATAAAAGGTGGGTGTTTCTCAGGACTTCTAATGTAGGAATAATACTACAATTGTTATGATTGATACCATGTTATAGGAAGGGAATTGATTGCCGTAGAAATTGCTTGAACATGCTGTTAATGTTGAGAACGAGATTGTCGGTACAGTCGACTGCCACAAGAGTCAGCCGACTGGTACGAGACAATATTTCTTATAGTGTACTGATGAACATGTGTGTGAGTAGACATGATGGTGTGATTGTTAGATGTATATTTTCCCTATGACACATATGATGGAGGGAAGGCAATAAATGAATGGAAAAGAACCAATGGTGAATTATAATTATCGGCACAGTCGACTGCCATATGAGTCAGCCGACTGGTACCGTATTTCGAGTACGACCTGTTTGGAAGTTTCATGAATTAAGATATTCTTTTATGTAGACTCAGCATGATAATTCGAGAGTCATATCTTTATCTTCGTACGACAGTTATGAATATGTATGAATGCATGTTTAAAATATTTTCCCTAAAGAAAGAGTATACTAGTGAAGTGAGAATTCATGTTGAGAGACTACTGAACAAAAAGAGACTCTGCTTTTGAAACATGACTTTATGCGTACTGTAAATTGACACCATGATGCAAGTGCATGTGAGAACTGTAATTAATCTCTTTTTAATTGAAAATGGATCTGTCCAGTCGACCGAATGCGTGTAGCAAGTCGACTGACCTGGACTTTGAATTGTGCTGTTTGAAATCCTAGAACAGACGACTGACGGACGAACAGTCGACTGTCATGGGGACAATATTGTGAACATGGAAGGTTGCGGGACAGGCGACTGGTTGTGTACAACAGTCGACTATCCCGAGCGGTTATGAATGATGCTATACGTGACTGTATAAGTCGACTGGTATTCTTCCAAGTCGACTGTACAGAGTGGACTTTTGATAATTTGATTCATGTTATTTACTGTTGGTAATGATGAACTTTATGCTTTTATCGATGGATTCTGGTTATGGCTGTATGAATTATGTGAAAGGAATCATAAATGAGAATTGAGAACTAAATGAATAATTATGAAAGGCTAATCATGATGAGAAAGTCTGTGAGACTCTAAAATGAATTACGAGCTGATGATGCTCAATTGGGTATTGTGAATTTGAAATTGAACGAAGGAGTAGCTAAGTCTCCCCGGCAGTGAAATGAAATGAATTGAGAAATAGACCAGGTTGGTCAAGTGAAATGAAATGATAAGTCCGGTTGATGGAGAGGCTAACTCTAGAGCTTGATTTTTATTCATGATTCTAATGTAACTTTAATACGTAGTGTGGAGGTGATGAAGGTGAGAGAAAAACACGAGTATGAGAGCTAGGGTACGGTGCGGGTGTGTGAGCCGCAGAATGCATGCTTGATGCGTCAAGACATGGCGCGGGCACAACTCAGTAATGATCGGACTCTAGTCACGCTTGTGGGATGTTTTGGTGACTGCAAGAGGAGTGTGTTCAGGGAGGAGGCTGAATTGTCGCAGAATGCATGCTTGACGAGTCAAGACATGGCGCGAAATTCTACTCCAGGGGCCAGGATACATGCTTGTACTCATAGAATCATCTAAGATACTCATTGGAATTACAGAAGTAGAGTAAGTCATGGCGGGGGATTGAACCCTACAAAAATGAAGAACGATTAAGAGGCTTGCCCTCGAACCTATGTAGTATGGGATGCATAGAATTCGAACAAGTGTGCATTAGTGTCATGTGTTAACCAAATAAATTGCATTAAGGATTAAGTGCACAATCACGACACGACATCTCTAAAAGTTCCCTTTGATTTTACATGCTTATTATGAACAAGATTGTGATTTATAAGAAATGAGATTCATTATACTGTTTCTGGCATAGAGAGGATGGCCATGTATAATTATCGTCGGTTGAATAAACTGACGTACCCACAGTTTTGTATGCAGGATAAATTACATGTAAAGAGGAATGGATGCATAAAGATCTCATTAAGTTGTTATTCATTTATGTAAATGTTGTATATTTTGCTTCCGCTGTGTAGATTTAAATGTAATGTGTTGTAAACTCTGATGTAAAAGAAAAGTTTTAAAATTCCTTGTAAAATTGTATGTGAAGGAAGCGAAAAGATCCTGTAGAACATCTCGGATTCAGTAATTTGGGATTCGGGGCGTTACAGAGTGGTATCAGAGCCACGCTTTCTATGCTTTCACACTTGTACAAATTTATAAGGAACGACACCCTAGATGTGGACATTAGAGTGTGTGTTTGAGTCTAGAGATTTAAATGTAAGTGACTTACATTTGTGTTGCTCTATGATTTATGCTTCTTCCTCTCTATTCTAAGATGGCTGATCACTTCGACCCTGCTGGAGGCGACGAATGGCATATTATTGAGGAAGAGTACCATCCTGGACAGGCTGATTCTGAGGACGAGTATCACCCCGGGCAAGCTGATTCTGATGATGAGGAGTACCCTGAATCTCGAGAGATCACCCCACCGCCGAACTCACCTGACGATTCTTCTTCTTCCGATGAAGAAAAGGGACCAGCTCTGGGTAGTGCTGTGGCTTCTCTGCAGAGGCAAGTGGATACCCTGAAGTATAGAGTTGGTATTTTGGAGGCTCAGATGGAGAAGCGGAATGCTGACTATTCTGTTCTTAGCCATCGGATTTGGGAACTTGAGAAGAAAAAGAACCTAACTGATGTGCTGAAGGATGAGGTGGATGAACTGCGGGATGAACTTCGAGCAGCGAAGAGGACCCGTAGAGATTAGATTGTCCTAGTTTCTATTTTCTTCTATTCTGATGTTAAGAAATGTTTTAATTCGAATGTATAAACTTTGAAATTCAATGAAATGGAAGTTGGTTTAAATTCCTGTTTTATACTTCGAATTTAATGGATCTTTTGCATCAGAATATGGCGAGAAGGGGAGCCAGGAATGGTGAAGGTTTGGACCTGGAGGCCGAGTTTGCAAGGGTTTACCAGACGCTGAATGCAGTGGCTGCAAACCAAGGAAGGGGACCGGTGAATCCAGTACCCGAGGCAATTAAGCTAGTGGAATCGTTCAAGAGAATGAAACCACCAGTGTTCGAGGGAAAGTCAGACCCGGATGCGGCCGATAACTGGATTCGGCAAGTGGAGACAATCTTCGAGGTGTTGGAAACACCGGAGGGCAGCAAGGTCAAGTTGGCGACTTTGCAGTTGGAGAAGGATGCGGCTGTTTGGTGGCAGTCGATGAAGAGGACTATGGGCGGCTTGTTGCTTGGCTGGGAGGAATTTCTGGAAGAATTCCGCAGCCATTATTTCCCCTCCGACGTCCAGGATAAAAAGGCCCTGGAGTTTCTGTCACTTCAGCAAGGCAGCATGTCAGTGAGGGAGTATGAGACTAAGTTTACTCAGCTCTCCAGATACGCTCCAGAACTGGTGATGGATGAGGCGAAGAAGGCTCGCAAGTTCGAGCATGGTCTGAGGCCGAGCTTGAGGTCTCGCATGATACCTCTTGGTATCAGGAGATTTGATAAGCTGGTGAAGAGGGCGGCAGCAACGGAGGCGGATATGGAGCAGTTCCATGTTGCTCAGCACCAGAAGAGCAACTGGCAATCCGGGAAGAGGCCCGCGCCACCGGGGAGTTTCAAGGGGCAACCATCTGCACAGAAGTTCAAACCGACAGGGGCGAACGCCGTCAGTGTAGCTGGAAGACCTGGGAACGATGTAGGGAGACCTTCTGCAGTCACTTGCTTTAACTGTGGTGAAGTGGGACATTACCAATCTCGATGTCTCAAACCACGGGCTGGCAATCACAATGTGCCAATACAGCAGGCTGGGAAGAGGCCGTACCAGTCAGGGCGAGTATTTGCTTTGACAGAGGCTGATGCTGAGGAGGCGGATCAGGTCATCTCTGGTACGAGGGCCGATGTTTAGTGTGGTTTCTTTTTCATTTCTTCTTCCCGTTCATAGTGTGAAACTGTTATGTAATGATGTATGTTATGTAACAGGAGAACTCTATATTAATGGAAAGGAAGCTGTGGTGTTGTTTGGTACTAGATCCTCTCATACTTTTGTGTCTCCAAAGTTTGCTAAAGTGTTGGGAGTTGAACCGAAGATTTTTCCAGGCAAGATCTTAGCAGTAGCTACGCCATCAGGGGAAACTTTGACCACTGATCGGTACTATGCTGATTGCGAGATAGTGATTGGGGATCGAATCTTTGGCATTGATCTGATCGAGCTGACTATCTTGGGAGTCGATGTTATCATTGGCATTGATTGGATGTCGGTGTACAGTGCAAGCATCGAGTGCAAGACCAAGACCGTAACAGTGAAGGCTCCAGGTGGACCTGAAGTCACTTTCCAAGGGAAGCTGAAGTGTTCTAAGCTGGTGGCAACTATCCGCAAGGAAGAGACTCCTGTGGAATTGCAAGGGATTCCTGTGGTTCGGGACTATCCGACTGTGTTCTTGGAAGATTATCCTGGGTTACCTCCGCACCGTGATGTAGAGTTCAGCATCACTGTTCAACCAGGAAGTGCACCCATTTCTAAGGCACCGTATAGGATGGCTCCAGTGGAACAGGATGAAGTGAAATGGCAGATTGAGGAACTGTTGGGAAAAGGCTTTATTCAACCTAGTGCGTCACCTTGGGGAGCACCAGTGCTTTTGGTAAAGAAGAAGGATGGATCGATGAGGATGTGTATCGATTACCGGGAGCTGAATAAGGTCACTGTTCAGAATAAGTATCCGATTCCTCGAATTGATGACTTGTTCGATCGTCTACAAGGAGCAGCTGTATTCTCCAAAATAGATCTTCGATCAGGATATCATCAAGTGCGAGTGAAAGCTGAAGATGTGCATAAGACTGCATTTAGAACTCGGCATGGGCATTACGAATTCTTAGTTATGCCATTCGGAGTGACGAATGCACCCGCAATCTTCATGGACTTGATGAACAGAGTTCTGAGGCCGTTTATTGATTCTTTCGTCGTGGTGTTTATCGACGATATTCTCGTGTACTCCAAGTCTGAGGCGGAGCACACCGAGCATCTGGCAGCAGTTTTGTAGAAGTTGGAAGAGCAGAGGTTGTATGCCAAGTTATCCAAGTGTGATTTCTGGAAATTTGAAGTGGCATTCCTAGGTCACATCCTTTCTAAGGAGGGAGTGGCAACTGACCCTCAGAAGACAGAGGCAGTGAGAGATTGGGCTAGGCCTACTACAGTGAAGGAAGTCAGAAGTTTCCTTGGGATGACTGGATACTACAGGAGATTCATTCAAGGTTATGCTCAGATAGCTGTGCCGCTTACCGAGTTGACCAAGAAGAATGTGAGCTTCAAGTGGACCGAGCAATGTGAGGCGAGTTTTCAGGAGTTGAAGGATAGACTGACTACTGCACCTATTTTGGCTTTGCCTAGAGCAGGAGTTGAGTATGACGTCTATAGCGATGCTTCACATCGGGGGCTTGGTTGTGTCTTAATGCAAGAGGGTAAAGTAATCGCTTATGGGTCTAGGCAACTACGACCGCATGAGAAGAATTATCCAACTCATGATCTAGAGCTGGCTGCGATTATCTTTGCTTTGAAGCAATGGAGGCACTACGTGTATGGTGAGAAGTTGAACATGTACACGGATCATAAGAGCTTGAAGTACATATACCAGCAGAGGGATCTCAATCTAAGACAGCGGAGATGGCTGGAAGTGCTCGAGGATATGCGACCTGAGATCAAGTATCATCCTGGAAAGGCTAATGTTGTTGCTGATGCACTTAGTCGCAAGAGCAGTTTGGCCAGCTTGATTACGACTCAGAGGCATCTGATTGAGGAGTTAGATCGAGCAGGTATTGAGGTTGTCTTGCAAGGATTGGGAGCATCTTTATCCCAGTTGAAGCTTCAGCCTACTTTGAATGCAAGGATCATTGCAAGTCAGGAAGTTGATGCTGATATCTTGGAGATGAAGGAGCAGGTTGGTGCTGGCAGGTTGCCCGGATTTCAGACCAGGGATGGAGTGCTGTGGTTCGGAGATAGGCTATGTGTTCCAGATCAGGCGGACCTGAAAGAGAGTATTCTTCAGGAGGCGCATGCTACTCTTTTGTCAGTACATCCTGGGAGTACTAAGATGTATAAAGACATAAAACAACATTTCTGGTGGTCAGGTTTGAAGCGGGATGTGGCCGAATTTGTCGCGAGGTGTGAGGTTTGTCAGCAAGTCAAAGCCGAAAATCAGAGACCCGGAGGTCTATTACAGCCGTTACCTATTCCAGAATGGAAGTGGGATAACATCAGTATGGATTTCATTACGGGATTGCCTAAGAGTTCTAAAGGCAATGATGCTATTTGGGTTATAGTCGACCGACTTACCAAGTCCGCTCACTTTTTGGCAATGAAACTCACGGCTTCGATGGACAAGTTGGCTGAGTTGTATGTTGGTGAGATTGTCCGACTTCATGGCGTTCCTTCGACTATTGTGTCTGATCGAGATGCGCGGTTTACTTCGCATTTCTGGAGGAGTCTTCACGCAGCTTTGGGTACCAAGACAGATTTCAGCACTGCTTTTCATCCACAGACCGACGGGCAGACCGAGAGAGTCAACCGTATTCTTGAGGATATACTTCGGTGTTGTATACTAGACTTCGGAGGCAGTTGGGAAAGGCATTTACCTTTGGTAGAGTTTGCCTACAACAACAGTTTTCAGGCTAGCATCGGGATGGCGCCGTATGAAGCTTTGTATGGCAGGAAGTGCAGGACTCCTGTGTGTTGGTATGAGGTTGGGGAGCGTCAGTTGTTTGGTCCTGAGCTTGTACAGCTGACTTCTGAGAAGATTGATCTGATCAGGAAGAGGTTGGTGGAAGCTCAGAGCAGGTAGAAAAACTATGCAGACAACCGGAGAAGGGACCTTGAGTTTGAGGTTGGTGACTTCGTCTTTCTGAAGGTATCACCCAGTAAAGGTGTGGTTCGGTTTGGCAAAGGCGGGAAGTTAGCCCCGAGATTTATAGGCCCATATAAGATATTGAAAAGGATCGGGAAAACTGCTTACCGGCTTGAATTACCGGAAGAGTTGTCTCAGGTGCACAATGTCTTTCATGTGTCTATGTTGAGAGGTTATATTCCAGACCCGAGTCATCATTTGCCTGAAGTGCCGGAGGGTTTGCAGTTAGACCTGAATTACATCGAGACTCCTGTTGAGATCGTTGACCGTAGGGAGAAAGTCTTGAGGAATAAGACGATACCAATGGTCAAGGTAGTCTGGAGAAACCACTTGGTTGAAGAGGCTACTTGGGAATCTGAGGAGAAGATGTTGAAGGACTATCCTGAGCTCTTTGCTTGATTGTCTTGTTGATTGTATTTTGTATTTTGTATCTTTATATCTTTGTATCTCTTGTTGTTATGTTTTCTGTTCTCGCTCTTGGCTGTAGTTCCGGGGACGGAACTATTCTAAGGAGGGAGTGATGTAATACCCCGATCTTTTATTTAAAGATTATTTGTTTATTCATATGGTGTGCTGGTATAGCATGTTGACTAATATTTTCTCCTATGAGTATTTTTCCTTGAAGCCCAATGTCGCTTTATTCATTTTCTTTTTATTGTGCCCAAATGAATTTAAGCCTATTTTTGTGTAACACTTCTTATACATTATATTTTAGTACAACTTTATTAGTGGGTGTGCATGCACGTGCATTCCGCATGCACGAGCATTGAACACCTTTTCTTTGGCCGGATTGTGAGTAGGATAGTGGGGTTTTGTGTGTACACGTGCACTTTATGTACACGTGCAATGAGCACATTTCTTGACCGGATTGTGGGTGTGTGGGCTTAGATCATGGGTAGTTGCTTTTGGGGTGTGGGTAGTTTCTCAAACTTCCGGATTGATCTCAGCCTTTGATCTCCCAACTTCCGAATGCATCTCCACCCTCCATCTCACTCTAGCTTATGTATAAATACCCCCTACTATTCCCTATCTCTTTACACTAAAATTTCCTGAGATTATAGAGAGTATCTGTGAGTTGTGTGGGAGTTTCTGTGGAGGCAAGCAGCATTGCTGAGGAGCCCGGTGTGGAACAAAGGGACAAGAAGTGCTGCGCTATATTGAAGGACTTTGCGGGATTTCGTTATTTTCTTCATAAAAGGTGGGTGTTTCTCAGGACTTCTAATGTAGGAATAATACTACAATTGTTATGATTGATACCATGTTATAGGAAGGGAATTGATTGCCGTAGAAATTGCTTGAACATGCTGTTAATGTTGAGAACGAGATTGTCGGTACAGTCGACTGCCACAAGAGTCAGCCGACTGGTACGAGACAATATTTCTTATAGTGTACTGATGAACATGTGTGTGAGTAGACATGATGGTGTGATTGTTAGATGTATATTTTCCCTATGACACATATGATGGAGGGAAGGCAATAAATGAATGGAAAAGAACCAATGGTGAATTATAATTATCGGCACAGTCGACTGCCATATGAGTCAGCCGACTGGTACCGTATTTCGAGTACGACCTGTTTGGAAGTTTCATGAATTAAGATATTCTTTTATGTAGACTCAGCATGATAATTCGAGAGTCATATCTTTATCTTCGTACGACAGTTATGAATATGTATGAATGCATGTTTAAAATATTTTCCCTAAAGAAAGAGTATACTAGTGAAGTGAGAATTCATGTTGAGAGACTACTGAACAAAAAGAGACTCTGCTTTTGAAACATGACTTTATGCGTACTGTAAATTGACACCATGATGCAAGTGCATGTGAGAACTGTAATTAATCTCTTTTTAATTGAAAATGGATCTGTCCAGTCGACCGAATGCGTGTAGCAAGTCGACTGACCTGGACTTTGAATTGTGCTGTTTGAAATCCTAGAACAGACGACTGACGGACGAACAGTCGACTGTCATGGGGACAATATTGTGAACATGGAAGGTTGCGGGACAGGCGACTGGTTGTGTACAACAGTCGACTATCCCGAGCGGTTATGAATGATGCTATACGTGACTGTATAAGTCGACTGGTATTCTTCCAAGTCGACTGTACAGAGTGGACTTTTGATAATTTGATTCATGTTATTTACTGTTGGTAATGATGAACTTTATGCTTTTATCGATGGATTCTGGTTATGGCTGTATGAATTATGTGAAAGGAATCATAAATGAGAATTGAGAACTAAATGAATAATTATGAAAGGCTAATCATGATGAGAAAGTCTGTGAGACTCTAAAATGAATTACGAGCTGATGATGCTCAATTGGGTATTGTGAATTTGAAATTGAACGAAGGAGTAGCTAAGTCTCCCCGGCAGTGAAATGAAATGAATTGAGAAATAGACCAGGTTGGTCAAGTGAAATGAAATGATAAGTCCGGTTGATGGAGAGGCTAACTCTAGAGCTTGATTTTTATTCATGATTCTAATGTAACTTTAATACGTAGTGTGGAGGTGATGAAGGTGAGAGAAAAACACGAGTATGAGAGCTAGGGTACGGTGCGGGTGTGTGAGCCGCAGAATGCATGCTTGATGCGTCAAGACATGGCGCGGGCACAACTCAGTAATGATCGGACTCTAGTCACGCTTGTGGGATGTTTTGGTGACTGCAAGAGGAGTGTGTTCAGGGAGGAGGCTGAATTGTCGCAGAATGCATGCTTGACGAGTCAAGACATGGCGCGAAATTCTACTCCAGGGGCCAGGATACATGCTTGTACTCATAGAATCATCTAAGATACTCATTGGAATTACAGAAGTAGAGTAAGTCATGGCGGGGGATTGAACCCTACAAAAATGAAGAACGATTAAGAGGCTTGCCCTCGAACCTATGTAGTATGGGATGCATAGAATTCGAATAAGTGTGCATTAGTGTCATGTGTTAACCAAATAAATTGCATTAAGGATTAAGTGCACAATCACGACACGACATCTCTAAAAGTTCCCTTTGATTTTACATGCTTATTATGAACAAGATTGTGATTTATAAGAAATGAGATTCATTATACTGTTTCTGGCATAGAGAGGATGGCCATGTATAATTATCGTCGGTTGAATAAACTGACGTACCCACAGTTTTGTATGCAGGATAAATTACATGTAAAGAGGAATGGATGCATAAAGATCTCATTATGTTGTTATTCATTTATGTAAATGTTGTATATTTTGCTTCCGCTGTGTAGATTCAAATGTAATGTGTTGTAAACTCTGATGTAAAAGGAAAGTTTTAAAATTCCTTGTAAAATTGTATGTGAAGGAAGCGAAAAGATCCTGTAGAACATCTCGGATTCAGTAATTTGGGATTCGGGGCGTTACAGGTGCCGTTGGGTTTTCTAGCCGTTGGATTTCTTCCGTTGGATTTGGTTTGGGCCGTTGGGCACGGCAGCAGCAAACGGCTCTTAGAGCCGTTGCTTGCTGCTGGTGTTCTTTTTTTTTTATATATATATTTTGTTTTTATCCAATTCTAAGCCTATAAATAGCCCCCAAAAATCTCCAAAAAAATCACACCTCTCTCTCTTACTCTCTCTACTATTATACATCAAAAAAAAAAAAATTTTGAACAATTGTAGTAATCATCAAACAAGTGTACAAGGAGGCGTATACACGATCAAATTTCGGTCGTATCGGAGAACAAAATTCAACGTCTTCAACGTCTTCAACTCTCTTCAACCATCGACTCAAATCTACTTCAACTCTTCAATTGCGCAATCGGCAAAGCGCTCCTCCATCTTTTCTATTATATTCTAATTTTCACGGTTTTTTTTATACGCGTATTCCACGGTGAACGGTATCAAAATATCTCTATCTCTCTTGTTTTTTTTTTTTCGTTGTAGTTAAAATTATTGTTTGTTTTTTGAACTTCTCTATCTCAACCCTCTTGTTTTGTAGTTTTTTTTTGTATAATTCACCGCTTCTACATTGTAGATTTTATTTACATACCACATTACTACACTATGTCTAGATCACGCGGTAGCGGTCGTAGCGGACAAGATTCTTCCTCATCTTCACGTAGGCCACCAATTGTCCCAATTATTGAGCCCGCCCAAGATTACATTGATCCTACTATGGAACAATGGGGTACACACGACATGGATGTTGTAGGTAACATTCAAGTAGAAGAAGAAGAAGAACAACAACAACCCGAAACCACACAACCTCGTAGTAGTAGGAAAAGTAGAGGAGAAACTAGCGATTGGCACAAGTTTTATGAGTATATCCCGGACGAAAATATTCCGGGTGTAGGTTTGAAAGTGTGTAAAACATGTAGCAAAACATACAAATTCAAGAGGGGTGACGGCACCGGTACAATTAGTAGACACATACAACATAATCACAAAGAACTCCTTGATCAAATACAAGGCCAACAAAAAATTAACCCTAGGACCGGTCAAGTAGATAGCCACCCTTATGATCCCGAACTCGTTCGTCGGGAAATGGCCCGATTAGTCATTAAGGAAGAGTTGCCATTTTCCTATCCCGAGAGTAGGAACTTGGAAAATTTTAATCAAACGGCCTTAAACCCTCATTTTAAAAGAATTCCGAGAAATACTTGCAAATCGGATTGTTTTAAAATGTACGTTGAAATGAAGGACGCGTTGATTGCAATTTTATGGAGTTTAACTTGTAGGGTTAGTTTAACTTCGGATTGTTGGACGGGTGTCAACAATATTCCAACGATGGGAATAACCTGTCATTGGATCGACAATGATTGGATTCTTCAAAAAAGAATCATATCACTTGCGGCGTTGCCATATCCCCATAGTGGCTCTGAAATAGCAAACCGTATTATAGAAATTTGTGATGTTTTTCATATTCGCGATAAAATTATGGCTATTAGTTTTGATAATGCATCTAACAACAATGTAGCAATTACTACTTTAAAATCTGTATTAAACCCTCCAGCTGACAATATTTTTCATGTTAGATGTGCATGTCATATTATAAATTTATGTGTTCAAGATGCATTAAAAATAGCTGATCCATATATAATTAAAATTAGAAATTGTGTACATTTCATTGCATTAAGTCCAAGCATTTTACAAGAAAGGAAAGCTTGGTGTAGGGTTAGAAATGTTCCTTTTAGAAAATTTCCAAAGGATGTTAGACACCGATGGAATTCTACTTTTGATTTATTGAATGTTGTCACCGATTATAAAGCAGTTGTAAATGATTTTTGTATCGCAAAAAATATGCACAATTTTGAAATGACTCCGCCCGATTGGTATTTTGCCGAAGCTTTGTTGAAATTTATAGAATCTTTTAAAACCGCAACTTTAAAGTTTTCAAAAACATATGAATCTACTTCTAGTAGCATTTTTATTGAATTAGTTAGCATGATGCAAATATTTAACTGATGCGGTTTATTTCTGGGAGACGTGTGGATGCACCAGGTGTGAGTTCGGACTCAATTTGTATTTGAAGGAGAATGCTGCCCGTCTGACGACCCTTGGCTGACCGGGCGGAACTCGTGGCAACCTCGGGGTGATTCGGAGATCTGGGCTCGGATCAGAGGATTCGGATCCGAGGTCTTGTGTACCTGTAGACGGTCCTGAAACACCGGGGTTTGTCCCGGTGGCGGACCCTCCGACGATCTAGTCAGTCTCTGTGAGAGAGTAGCAATAACTAGGTGAATTTAAGTGGAAAAAGATTGATTACCCGAAAAGGTGGGTGAGGGTCTAGTATTTATAGGGAATCCCAACCGGGTTTGGATCCGCTTGGGGGCCGGGTCTGGACCCGAAAGCCCATGGGCCTGACGTGGCAGAGGGCCCAGGGGGTTTAGGGCAGACGTGGCCATACCAGGAGCGGTATAGGGCTGACGTGGCAAAACCCTGGGTGGTATTTGGAGTTGACATGGCTGATCGTGGGTCTTCTGTGCTTCTGGGAGAATCGGAGGGCCTAGGCTGTGCCAGGTCATCCCCCTGCTTCGCCAGAGAGGGGGGACAGCCCGTGGAGCTGTCATGGATCGGAGGCCGAGGACCGCTGAAGCCCGTCGGATACGAGGAGGCCAGTTCTGCAGGGGTGAATGTGAGGTTCGGCGCCGACCCTGCAGTGGTTCGAGGCCGAACTAGAATGCTATTTTAACCTTTCTTGAGTGAGAGCTGTATTGGGCCCTGGTAGGGCCTCCAGGCCATTTTTACCCTACCACACAAGCCCCCCACTCCTGCAGGGGTGCGGGAGCTAGCCGGGGAGGAGTGTTCATGGTCGTGAAAATGGGATGGCAAATCGTTGAATCTTCCGGAGGAGAGTACCCTGGTGCTCGACCCAACCTTGAGATGACGAGGGATTACGTGTCGACAAGGGTGATGCGGTTTATTTCTGGGAGACGTGTGGATGCACCAGGTGTGAGTTCGGACTCAATTTGTATTTGAAGGAGAATGCTGCTCGTCTGAAGACCCTTGGCAGACCGGGCGGAACCTGTGGCGACCTCGGGGTGATTCGGAGATCTGGGCTCGGATCAGAGGATTCGGATCTGAGGTCTTGTGTACCTGCAGACGGTCCTGAAACACCGGGGTTTGTCCCGGTGGCGGACCCTCCGACGATCTAGTCAGTCTCTGTGAGAGAGTAGCAATAACTAGGTGAATTTAAGTGGAAAAAGATTGATTACCTGAAAAGGTGGGTGAGGGTCTAGTATTTATAGGGAATCCCAACCGGGTTTGGATCCGCTTGGGGGCCGGGTCTGGACCCGAAAGCCCATGGGCCTGACGTGGCAGAGGGCCCAGGGGGTTTAGGGCAGACGTGGCCATACCAGGAGCGGTATAGGGCTGACGTGGCAAAACCCTGGGTGGTATTTGGAGCTGACATGGCTGATCGTGGGTCTTCTGTGCTTCTGGGAGAATCGGAGGGCCTAGGCTGTGCCAGGTCATCCCCCTGCTTCGCCAGAGAGGGGGGACAGCCCGTGGAGCTGTCATGGATCGGAGGCCGAGGACCGCTGAAGCCCGTCGGATACGAGGAGGCCAGTTCTGCAGGGGTGAATGTGAGGTTCGGCGCCGACCCTGCAGTGGTTCGAGGCCGAACTAGAATGCTATTTTAACCTTTCTTGAGTGAGAGTTGTATTGGACCCTGGTTGGGCCTTCAGGCCATTTTTATCCTACCACACAAGCCCCCCACTCCTGCGGGGGTGCGGGAGCTAGCCGGGGAGGAGTGTTCATGGTCGTGGAAATGGGATGGCGAATCGCTGGGCCCTCATGAGGGGGCCGCCCTGAGGCTTCCCGGGAAGATTGCCTAGGTGCCAGACCTAGCCTCGGGAGGGCGAGGGATTCTAGGTCGGCGTGGTTGAAGGCGAGTCGTGGAGCCTTCCTGAGAAGACTACCCTGGTGCTGGACCCGACCTCGAGCAGGCGAGGGACTTATGGGCCAACAAGGGGGGTGGCGAGCGGTTGAGCCTTCCTGAGAAGACTACCCTGGTGCCAGACCCGACCTCGAGCTTGGCAAGGGATTACGGGTCGGCAAGGGCGATGGCGAGCCGTGGAGCCTTCCTGAGAAGACTACCCTGGTGCTAAACCCGACCTCGAGCAGGCGAGGGACTTATGGGCCAACAAGGGGGGTGGCGAGCCGTTGAGCCTTCCTGAGAAGACTACTCTGATGCCAGACCTGACCTCGAGCTTGGCGAGGGATTACGGGTCGGCAAGGGCGATGGCGAGCCGTAGAGCCTTCCTGAGAAGACTACCCTGGTGCTAGACCCGACCTCGAGCAGGCAAGGGACTTATGGGCCAACAAGGGGGGTGGCGAGCCGTTGAGCCTTCCTGAGAAGACTACCCTGGTGCCAGACCTGACCTCGAGCTTGGCGAGGGATTACGGGTTGGTAAGGGCGATGGCGAGCCGTGGAGCCTTCCTGAGAAGACTACCCTGGTGTTAGACCCGACCTCGAGCAGGCGAGGGACTTATGGGTCAACAAGGGGGGTGGCGAGCCGTTGAGCCTTCCTGAGAAGACTACCCTGGTGCCAGACCTGACCTCGAGCTTGGCGAGGGATTACGGGTTGGTAAAGGCGATGGCGAGCCTTGGAGCCTTCCTGAGAAGACTACCCTGGTGTTAGACCCGACCTCGAGCAGGCGAGGGACTTATGGGTCAACAAGGGGGGTGGCGAGCCGTTGAGCCTTCCTGAGAAGACTACCCTGGTGCCAGACCCGACCTCGAGCTTGGCGAGGGATTATGGGTCGGTAAGGGCGATGGCGAGCCGGCGAGCCGTGAAGTATTCCTGAGAAGACTACCCTGGTGCTAGACCCGACCTCGAGCAGGCGAGGGACTTATGGGCCAACCAAGGGCGGGGGGCGAACCGTTGTGCCTTAGGAATGTTGGGCAGGGTAGCCTGCCGTCTTTTGCGGAGTATTGAAGGTGCCCCGGGATCTGTGCGACGTACCAATTTCCCAGGGGCCTTAATGGCACCGCCTAATAAATGTATGGCGCATGGTCTTCCGTCGTTTGGTTTTTCCCACGTCATAAAAGCTGGTTTATGGGGGAGGCTATAAGTACCCCTCTCCGCAGCGGGTTGGATCACAGCAAGAGTGGTCTACGGGCCCTCCAAGGTGTCTGCTACGGCGGACGTCTGCCTTTTGCAAAATTTTTCCTTTGGTTGTGTTGGAGAGGTGGTTTCTCTGCCGCCCCGATCTTCTCTTGGATCTGATCGCTCTGATACGACCGCCAGATCCAGGGGGATCGGGGCGAGAGGGGTAACGACCAAAATTCGGACCAATAGATGAGTAGCCTCGGATTGGTGATGCTTCTGCCGTCTGGATCCTTTTTCGGGACAGACGACCCTGATATGGTTGTTTGGCCCGAGAGAGATCCAGATGGGAGGGGCATCTACCAAACCCCAGGCTTGGGGCCGGAGTGCCCCGGATAGGTGGGTCGTCTCCGATTGGAGGTCGGCCACTCTGTCTTCAAATAGGGCCCCAGGTGATGGCGGTTTCTGTCTCACCCTCGAACAGTTCGGGGTTTCGGCCGTCGAGGCTGTAAGCCCCGAACTGCTCGCGGGTGAAAGGGGAATCGGTCAAGTCCTGGAGCCCGGGGCGTCTGTCTAAGGGCGGCGCCTTAAACCTTTAAGTAAAAACGTTCTTTTTGCCGAAGGCCCCCTCCGAACTGACCCCCTCGTCTGGCTGCCAGCCTGGTGTTGGATGACGTCAGCAGCGCACGTTTTGAGGTCGTGGCGCGATTTCCCAGGCGGCAGTTGCACGTCAAATAGGTGAACAGTTCTTGCGGGAATCGAGGAGTCGCTTTCGTCCTTTATAAATACTCCCCCCTCTCCCCTTCTAGCCCACTCCTTTCTTGCTGCCATTTTTTGTTCAAAAATTTATCCACACTTTAGTGCTCGCCCCTGCAACTTGTTGTACTAGACTCGCCCTTCCGAAGTGACCCCAGGTGAGTTGGTAAGTTTGTTTGGTTTTAGGCACAGATAGGTAGGGCTCAGTCTGGCTCGTCAGCGTCGACATCTAGGGGGGAAGTGAAACCTGTTTCCGACTCGACTTCGTGGGAGGAGCCCGTACTTGAGGGGGAGTCAGTATACGTCGAGGAGTCTTCCGATTCGGTTTCGTGGGAGGAACCCGTAGGTGAGGAGGAGGAGGTACATGGTGTGAGGCCGTTACGCTCCCGACGTTCCTTTGTGGTGGAGAGTAGTGAGTCAGGGGAGATGAATGATGGCTCGGGCAGCGTCCGCGTTTTGGAGTTGACTTTCGAGGAAGAGGGAGGCGAGGGTGGCATTGTAAAGAGATCCAGAGTTCAGGGTGCGGGTCCGAGTTCCATGCCGACCGTCTTGGGGCCCTTATTCACTCCCTCACCGGAGCAAACCAAGACGAAGAAGAAGAAGGCTCCGAGGAAGGCAGGACCAGGGACTGGTGGTTCGAGCCAGGCGCCCGTATACCATAATTTGTGGACAGGTTCGCCCGTGCAGCCGAAGCCTTTCCGTCAGTATCCTGACGACCTATATGACAAGGAGCTCTTTGGGGTGCAGGCTTCCTCGCCGAGTCGGAAGAGGGGGACGATGGACGCAATTCTGACCGTCTTGGAGGGCGGGGACTTGGAGGTTTTGCAGCTGGCGTACCACATAGGTCCTGGCTACGAATTGATGCTGCTGAGCCCTACTCTGCGCCCAACCGATCCCTTATCTGCTTGGTGTTGCGTCTTCCCAGTGGACGCCTTCATCTCTAGACTGAGGCTGCCAGTCTACTCGTTTGTTCGGGAAGTGTTGAACTGGGCCTCCTTGGCTCCGATGCAGTACGGGCCGAACTCTTGGAAGCAGATAATCTGTTTCATACTGATGTGCGAGGCACGGAAGGTACCCCTGCGGTTGAACGTGTTCCGAGCGATGTTGATGATCAGTTCGGCGGCTGAGGGCATTTACTATATCTCCCCCCGGAGTAAGAGGAAGGTTGTACATAGCCACCCGGACTCTATTAAGGATTGGAAGAAGAAATATTTGGTGATTCGGAGTGCAGAGCCTTGGGACATTCCGACTAGATGGAACTATTCCAAGCCGAGCTATCCTGCATCGCGGCAGGGGGATCTGTCGGCCGAGGAGTGGGGGTTTGTCGAGCGCCTCCGTTTGTCCCCTAGTATCGATTGGACGAAGGTGACGGAGGCCCATCTGGCGAGCGTCGGACTGAGCCCAGCTGTTCTGCGTATGTAGTTGTTTCTTTTCTCTTGGTCTTTTCGTGCTTTCCTGCTTATTGCTTCTTAATGGTTTTTTCTGCAGATATGGATGAGACATCGATCAAAGCCAGGAGGCTCGCCATGAAGAAGGAGAATGCCGAGAAGAAGAAGGGGGAGTCGGTGAAGAGGCCGAGGGAGCCGCCCCTAGTTATCTCGGAGGTCCCTCTTGAGCCGAAGGCCAAGTGGGCTCGCTCGGAGACGAGCAAGGGGGCGGCCCCTTCGAGGGGTAAGGGTCCAGCGAGGGCGTCTGATCTCGACAAGGGGAAAGGTCCCTTGGTAGAGGTGGAGGAGGAGGACCCGGTGGTGGAGATGTTGCGGCGACGGTGGGTGCCAGACTGGTCGGTTCGGATGGGCGACTGTCTGACCGAGGAAGCCCAGGCTGTTGAGGTGGTGGAGAAGCTGGAGACCCCTCGTGATCGCCAAGCGATGGAGAGTGAGCCCGTAGAGGTGGCCTTTACGCGCCTGGCACAGGCCACCGTGCTGGTAAGCTTGTTGACCCCCTCTTTCTCGTTAATCTTGCTTCGGGAGTTCTTCCCTTATCAGTGTTATGTTGGCCGCAGGCTTGTATGCAGGGGGCTAATGTAAAGAATCTTTACGAAGCGTCCCTGTCGCAAGAGCGGGTTCGGGCGGACAAGAGCGAGCGGGAGATGAAGAAGATGCGGATCGAGCTCGAGGGTTCGCATAAGAGGGAGCAGAAGATGAAGCTCGAGCTCGAGGCTCAGGACACTGAGTGGGGGAAGTGGGTGGTCTCCTTGAAGAAGAAGTTGGCCAAGGAGAAGGAGGAGTTGACGGCTGCGTTTGCCAAGGAGAGGGCCGAGCTGACGGATGCGGGTCAGCGGATGGTGATCAAGGCCCAGGATGAGTGCTACGCGAAGGCCCTCAGCCATGTGAGGCACTTCTACCCGTCCGTCGACCTGTCCGGTTTCGAGTATGACATGGAGATTGAGGGAATACCGAAGACTCCGGCCGAGGAAGGACCCGTTGGCAACCCGGCCGCCGACCCTCCTGCAAACCCGATCGATGCCGAGACGGGAAATCAAGTTGTGTAGTTTTATCTTTATTTTTTCTCTCCTTTGATTGTATTCGCCTCCTGCGGACTGGCCACCGCCTTTTTTGTAAGAAGTAGTACACTTTATAAAAAGTATCTTTGACTGGCCAAGTGTTTTGACCTTGGGTATTTCCGAACCTCCTTGCTTATGTGCGTTGAGTCGGTACTCTTGCAGGTTGTGGCTTTGGAGCGAGGTTGAGGCATTGGAGACCACTTTGGCTCGGTACCTTGAGAGGGCCCGTACTGCTGACGCTGCCTTCGATTATCACAGGAACATGTCTGAAGCCCTTGACGAGGAGGCGAGCCGGCTGGGAAGGGCGATGCTGGATCGGGAACTCGGCGGTGCGAGCCTTGGACCGGCCGTGTTGGGTGTCTTGGTCCACTTCTGGGAGGTTACTTCGTGATGTTTTTCTTGAGAAAGAAATGGAGATACACCGCCATAATATCATGCTGGCTGCCTCGGCATCCTCCTCGGTCGGGTCGGCAAACAGAGGGGTTTCCTCTGCGAGGCTGCTATTGTTGCGTATGCGATCAGATGACGCCCAGAGCTCCGTGGCTGGGGAGTCGACCGTGGCTGAGCTTGAGGACCATTATAACAAGGAGAGGGATTTTAGTCGCTCGTTCGGAGTAATCCCGTTCTTCCAGTTTGAGATGAGAGGAGTGGTCCTGTAACCACCATCGGTCACCATACCACTAGCCGAAGCAAAGACCGTTACATGGAGAGCCCACCGACCCGCGAGGGATCGAAGTGGGGTCTTAGGGAGAGTCCCTAGCTCGGATTCGGTTGGAGCCTATCGAGGCGTTGGGGACGATACCGGAGTGAGGACTCAGGCGCCGATTTCATTATCTGGCGTTTAGGGTTTCCACAAAAAGAGATCTCTTTCGTATAAGGTACGGAGGGCCGCTAAGACGGTCCTGTACACAAGAGTGTTTACATAAAAAACCGGTTTACATTAAGCCAGGATAGAGCCTATGTTTGCCCTTTGAGGAGTGTTATCCGGCACTTGGCTTCGACTGGGGCCTTCTCCCACTTGGTGACAGATTTGGAAGCAGGGCCGTCCCTCTCAGGATTGAACTTGACGGCGTCGAGGGAGAACACACCCCCCCCGACGGTGGTCATGTAGCACGATCGCGCTGCTTCTTGGCTACCTCGGACAGTGCCGACCCCTTGCGGGGTGGGAAATTTGAGTTTCATATGGTAAGCCGAGGGCACCGCTTGGAGGGAGCATAGTCCGGGTCGGCCGAGTATGGCATTGTAGGCTGCCTTGATGTTGACCACCATGAAGTCCATGGACTCGGTCCTTTTGACAGGAGCCGATCCTGCGGTCACGTCGAGGGTGACAATCCCTTCTATCACGACAGGGACGCCGGAGAACCCCTGCAAGGTGTATCCGGCCGGTTTGAGCCTGCCTCTAGGTAGCTTGAGATTCTCGAATGCTTCGAGGAAAAGGATATTAACCGAGCTGCAGTTGTCGACGAGGACTCGGCGAACTTCACAATTAGCCATGTGGAGACAAATGACGAGGGCATCGCAGTGGGGTAGGCGGACGCCCTCGAGGTCCTCTCCCGAGAAGGAGATCGGCATCGGTTGTATCTTGGGCGAGGAATTGTTGCGGACAGCATTCACTTCCCGGATGAAGGCTTTTCGGGAAGTATTTGAATTTCCTCCCATGGGCCCTCCGTGGACACAATGCAAGATGAAGGGCGCCTCCGCGGCTCCCTCGGAGTCGGGATCCTGACCTTGGATGCGGTTCGGAGTAGGGTTCGGAGGCGAGGTCCTCCGGTTCCTAATTTCTCGCCGATCCCGTGGGACTTCTCGGGTGAATTCTCGGAGGTACCCCCTGGAAATGAGCTCCTCAATCTCGTCTTTTAGGGCTCGGCATTGGTCGGTTTCGTGCCCATGATCTCTGTGGAAGCGACAGTAGAAGCGCTGGTCTCGGTTCTTGCCGTTGTTAGGCCGGGGGGGTAATCGAACAATGCCTTTGTCTTCGATTTCTAAGAGGATGGCGGATACGTTATGTGTCAAGGGAGTGTACCTCTCGAAGTGGGGGACCGGTGGGACCTTCTTCAAGGCCCCCGCGTCCCTTGGAGCTTTCTTCGATGGTTCAACCTCTTCGACCTTCCGCTTTCCCTTCCCGATGGCCTCCTTGGTATCTTCGGGGTTAAGGGCCTCTTCTGCCCTAATGTATTTCTCGACCCTGTTGAGGAGGTCGGGAAAGTCGACGGGGGGTTTCTTTGCCAGAGAAGCCTTCAGTTGTCCATGACGGACGTTGTGCCGAAATGCCGCAGAGGCGACGCCCGGATCGAGGGAGGAGACCGATCTTGCCTCTGCGATAAACCTCCGTACGAACACTCTGAGTGACTCCCCCTCTATCTGTCGGAGCCCCAAGTTGTTTGCAAGTGAGAGGGGAGCTGACCGAGCCCTGTAGCCTTAAATCTTTTAAAGAAAAAAAATTTCGCCGAGTACTTTATCCGGCCCGACCCCTGTGTCTGGTCGCCAGCCTGGCACCGGATGACGTCAGCGGCCCACATTTTGAGGACGTGGCGTGGTTTTCCAGGCACCCGCTACACGTCAATCGGTGAACAGTGATTGCAGAAATCGAGGAGTCGTTTCTCCCCTCTATAAATGTTCCCTCCTCTCCCCCTATCGTTCCCTTCTTATTCGCCTCTTCCTTTTTCTAAAAAATCTCCCAATACCTCAGTCTTCGTCCCTACCGTTCGCTGTACCAGGCTCGTTCCTCCGAAGTGACCCCCAGTTTGTTGGTAAGTTTGTTTTAGTTTAGGCACAGATGGATAGGGCTCAGTCTGGCTCGTCGGCGTCGGCGTCGACGTCCGGGGGGAACGCAAAACCCGCCTCTAGACCGACTTCGTGGGAGGAGTCTGATCTCGAGGGGGAGTCTGTAGGCGACGATCAGCCCGTGTATGATGTGAAGCCGCTGCGGTCTCGAAGGTTTCTTGTTGTGGAGAGTAGTGATTCTGAGGAGGGGGACGGCAGTTTCGCCGAAGTTCAGATTCTAGGGCTGGTTCCTGGAGAGGAGGGGGGAGTCGAAGGGGCTCAGGTAGGAGGTCAGGGCATGGGTTCGAGCTCCATGCCGACGGGTCTGGGGCGATTATCTACCCCCTCCCCGGAACGGGCCAAGAAGAAAAAGAGGGCTTCGAGGAAGAAGGGATCGAGGATAGGGGGCTCGAGTCAGGTGCCTGCTAACTTAAGGACAGGGTCATCTGTAAAGCCGTTCCGTTGGTACCCCGACGATCTTTCTGATAAGGAGGCGTGTGGGGTCCAACCGTCGTCGCCGAGCCGGAAGAGGGTGATAATGGACGCACTTCCGACCGTTCTGGAGGCAGGTAATTTGGAGGCTTTGCGGTTGGCGTACCATATAGGGTCCAGCTACAAGCTCATGCTGCCGAGCTCCACTCTTCGACCGACCGACCCTCTGCCGGATCGGTATTGCGTCTTCCCCGTGGATGCCTTTATCTCTGGTCTGAGGCTGCCTGTTCATCCTTTCGTCCGCGAGGTGTTGAACTGGGCGACCTTGGCGCCGATGCAGTACGGACCCAATTCTTGGAAGCAGATCATCTGCTTCGTGTCGCTGTGCGAGGAGCGGAGGGTACCTCTACGGCTGAATGTCTTCCGAGCGATGATGATGATCGGCTTGTCGGCTGAGGGTATCTACTACATTTCGCCCCGGGGCAAGGGGAAAGTTGTCCACGGTCATCCGGACTCCATTAAGGAGTGGAAGAAGAAGTATCTGGTGATCCGGAGTGAGGAATCCTGGGACATCCCCACTCGGTGGAACCACTCTAAGCCGAGCTATAAAATGCCGAAGCCGAGGGACCTGACCGCCGAGGAATGGGGGTTTGTTGAGCGACTCTGTTTGTCATATAGCATCGACTGGGCGAAGGTGACCGAGGGCCACTTGGTGAATGCCGGACTGAGCCCGGCCGATCTACGTATGTAGTTGTTTCTTTCTTTTTGTCCTCATTGTTCCTCTGTGCTCATTGTCCTTACTGGATCTTTTTGCAGGTATGGATCCTGAGTCGATTAAGGCAAAAAGGCTCGAAATGAAGAAGGAGGAGGCCAGGAAGAAGATGAAGACGAGGGGGTCGTCCCCGGGGGTTTCCGAGGCTCCTATTCAGCCGCGGGTCAAAAGGGCTCGTTCGGAGACGGTCAAGAACGGGGTGGTTCAGAGTGGTCCGGACCAGGGCAAGGTCACCGATCTTGATAAGGGGAAGGGATCTCTAGCGGATCCGGATATAGAGGAGAGGCTTCGGCGACCGTGGGTACCGAGTTGGTCGATCCGTGAGGGAGACTGTTTGACCCGAGGGCGGCAAGCTGTCGAGGTGGCGAGTAAGTTGGCGACCCCCCGGGATCGTTCGGAGATGAAGACCGAGACCCTGGATGAGGCTTATACTCGCCTCACGCAGGCCAATGTGCTGGTAAGTCTATCAACCTCTTTTGCCCCGTGATTACTTTGTAGAGGAGGTTCCCCCAGTTGTGTTCGGTGGCTATAGGCGACCGTGCAGGGGGCCCACGTGAGGGACCTTTACGAGGCTGCTTTGAAGCGGGAGCGCGATCGGACGGACAAGGCCGAGCAGGAAACGAAGGAGGTGAAGACAGAGCTCGAAGGCTCTCAGAAGAGGAAGCAAGAGATGAAGACGGCCTTCGACAAGGAGAAGGGGGAATGGGCTGAGAAGATGGCGGCTCAGGAGAAGGAGTTCGCCAAGGAGCTGAAAGAGCTGACAGAGACGAGTCAGCTCCTGGTGATCAATGCTCAAGATGCGTGTTATGCGAGGGCAATCAGCCACGTGAGGCACTTCTACCCGACCCTTGATCTGTCCAATTTCGAGTATGACATGGAGGTCGAGGGGACACCGAAGACCCCTGTCGAAGAAGGGCCTGCTCCCGATCCGCCCGTCGACCCCCTCGTGGAACCGCCTGCTGATGCCGAGGTGGGAAAACACGTTGTATAACTTTTTGCTTTTCTATTTCCCTCTTCCGATTGTATTTGCCTCCCGCAGACTGGCCACCTCATTTTTGGTAAGAAGCGACTCGATTTATAGAAATGGATTTTTTGACCGGCCAAGTGTTCTGACTCCGGATGTTTCCAGTCCTCCTTGCTTATGCGTTTTGAGTTGGCTGGTTTTCTTGTAGGTTGCGGCTCCTCTTCCCGAGGCGGACCCCCATCGCTCCGACGTGGCGTGGCTCCGGAGCAAAGTTGAGGCCCTGGAGGCCACGTTAGTTCGCTATCGAAAGGGGGCTCGCGACACTGATGCGGCCTTTAATTATTATCGGAATAAGTCTGAGGCCTTAAGTGAGGAGGCGAGCCGGCTGAGGAGGGCGATGGCGGACGGGGATCTCGGAGGTGTCGGGCTAGGACATACCACGTCGAATGCCTCGGTACAGAGGCCCTCTTCCGAGAGGCTACTTCGAGATGTCATAGTGGAGAAGGAGATGGAGATACACCGCTACAGGACGATGTTGGGCGTCTCGTCATCTTCCTCCGTGGATCGGCGAGCAGAGGGGGTTCCTCCTGCGCTGCTCCTGCTGGAGCGCCTGCGACCAGTGGATGCCCAGAGCTCTGTGGCTGGTGTGTCGACCGTGGCTGAGCCCAGGAAATGCCATGATGAGGAGAGGGATCCTAGCCGTTCGGTCGGAGTGGTCCCGCCCTTTGTTGGACTCGAGGGGCCCTAAGATGGCGGCTTTCTTCCGTTTGAGATGAGTGGAGTGGTCCGGTAATGGTCTTTGTTTGTTTTTTCTAATCAAATAAAGGAGTATGAATAAAGAATTCTTTCCTTCCTTCGCTCTGTTGAGGAGTGCGGTGAATGACGTCGGTGGTGTGGTTCGGCCCCGTCGATCCGCGAGGGATCAACGTGGGGCCTTAGTAAGAGCCCCCGGGTCCGAACCTGGGTTGGGCCTACCGAGACGCTGGGAATGATGCCGGAGTGAGGACTCGGATGCCGTTCTGCCGAGTCATTTGAAGTTTTGACACACAAGAGATTTCTCTCCTACTAGATAGGGGCGGTCGCCGAAGCCGCCCTTTACACATGAAAGTTTACAACAGGGTTTTATACTCACTAGACAAGTTAAAACCTAGGTTCGCTCCTCCAGGAACTTCATTAGATGCTCGGCATTCCAGGGTCGGCTGATGAGCCGGCCGTCTATATCCGCCAGTCGGTACGTGCCAGGGCGTACAGCCTCGACTACACGGTACGGGCCTTCCCTGTTGGGCTCGAGTTCAGCGGCGTGGAGAGGGGATGCATCCCCTCCGACGGTGGTTATATAGCATGGCCGCGCTGCTTCGTTGTTTCCTCGAACAATGCCGACCCCTTGGGGGGTGGGAAATTTGAGTCTCGGATGGTAAGTTGAAGGTACTGCTTGGAGGGAGTTCTGTCCGGATCGGCCGAGAATGGCGTTGCAAGCCGCCCTGACGTTGATAATCATGAAATCCATGGATTCGGTCCTTTTGACAGGAACCGATCCTGCGGTGACGTCGGGGGTAATGATCCCTTCTGTTATGACAGGGGCGCCGGGGAATCCATGTAACGTGTGTCCTGTGGGCTTGAGCTTCCCACCGGGTAATCTTGAGGCTCTCGAAGGTTTTGAGGAAGAGAATATTAACTGAGCTACCGTTGTTAGCGAGGTTTCGGCGAACCTCACAGTCAGCCATGTGGAGGCTGATGCCGAGGGCATCGTAGTGGGGTAGGTGAACGCCTCTGAGGTCCTCTCCTGAGAGGGTGACTGGCCCCGGTTGCGGCTTGGATGAGGGGGTGTTTTGGACAGCATTCACCTCGCAGATGAAGGTTTTTCGGGGTGTATTTGACCCTCCTCCCATCGGCCCCCTGTGGACTCAGTGCAAGATGGATGGCGTATCTGCGTTCCTCTCGGACCCGAGATCCTGATCAAGGGGGTGGGTCGACGTAGGGTTCGGAGGCGAAAGTCTCCGGTTCCTATCATCCCGCCGATTCAGTCGGCCTTCTCGGGTGAATTGTCGGAGGAAGCCTCGTGAGACGAGTTCCTCAATTTCGTCTTTCAGGGCTCGGCACTGGTCGGTCTCGTGCCCGTGATCTCTGTGGAAGCGGCAGTAGAAGCGTTGATCTCGATTCTTGTTGTTATTAGATTGGGGGGTAGTCAGACAATGCCTTTGTCTTCGATTTCTAAGAGGATGGCGGATATGTTATGTGTCAAGGGAGTGTACCTCTCGAAGCGGGGGACCGGCGGGACCTTCTTCAAGGCCCCCGCGTCCCTTGGAGCTTTCTTCGATGGTTCAACCTCTTCGACCTTCCGCTTTCCCTTCCCGATGGCCTCCTTGGTATCTTCGGGGTTAAGGGCCTCTTCTGCCCTAATGTATTTCTCGACCCTGTTGAGGAGGTCGGGAAAGTTGACGGGGGGTTTCTTCGCCAGAGAAGCCTTCAGTTGTCCATGACGGACGTTGTGCCAAAATGCCGCAGAGGCGATGCCCGGATCGAGGGAGGAGACCGATCTTGCCTCTGCGGTAAACCTCCGTACGAACACTCTGAGTGACTCCCCCTCTATCTGTCGGAGCCCCAGTAATGAGGCGCTGGTCCTTTCGGCCTTCCGGCTAGTGATAAAGTGGGCAAGAAAATTGCCCTCTAGTTGGTCGAAGGAGTAAATGGAGCCGGGGGCGAGCTTCGAGAACCATTCACGAGACGGGCCCCGAAGGGTGGCCGGGAAGGCTCGGCACAGCAGGGGGTCTGAGGCGCTGTGAATCATCATGAGGGTTTTAAAGCCCTCCATGTGATCAGCAGGATCTCCCTCGCCGTCGTAGGTCTCGAATTGAGGGGGTCGGAAGTTCCTGGGTATTTCTGCCTGGAGGATGGGGGCGGAAAAGGGAGGTCGGATAGGCCTGTACCCCTGAGCCGCTCTTTGGCCGCCGTCCCCTATGTGATCGAGGCGATCTTCCATTTCTTGGAGGCGCCTTAGGAGTACGTCATCGTCCTCTGGCTGGATTGTTGATGGTCGGGACACGCTGGCCTCGGTGTCCGACCTGGTTTGGGAATGGAGGGTTTCTCCCCTGGGGGCCCGTCGGAGAGCCCCAAGAATTTCACTTCGGAAGTCCTGGAACTCCTTCTGAGTGACGGGGGCTCCCTCGACCCTGTTCGGTTGGCCTGAAGGTTGCCTTCCGATGCGGCTGAGTGCAGGCCTCCGTCTCTCGGGCGGTGGTCGTGGATGGTTCGGGGCCGGGTTGGAAGCGGCCCTTCCCCTGCTGCGGGTGATTTGACGGTTGACGATTATTCCTCGTAGGTCGGGCTGGACTGTACGGGTGGCAGTTCGTCGGGATCCCTGATGGGAATCTCCGTGCCTTGATGCGCGTGGCCCAGCATTGGTATTTGGTGGGGGTGTGTCCCGTCGGTTGACGGAGGACGCGGCCCCCTGGCCTCTGAAGGCCATGGGAGTTCGGCTGTCGAGGTCGCTCGATGGTCGGGCTCGGGTCGGCTTCTGAAGCAGAGTTCCCACAGACGGCGCCAACCTAATGCGGTTTATTTCTGGGAGACGTGTGGATGCACCAGGTGTGAGTTCGGACTCAATTTGTATTTGAAGGAGAATGCTGCTCGTCTGACGACCCTTGGCTGATCGGGCGGAACTCGTGGCAACCTCGGGGTGATTCGGAGATCTGGGCTCGGATCAGAGGATTCGGATCCGAGGTCTTGTGTACCTGCAGACGGTCCTGAAACACCGGGGTTTGTCCCGGTGGCGGACCCTCCGACGATCTAGTCAGTCTCTGTGAGAGAGTAGCAATAACTAGGTGAATTTAAGTGGAAAAAGATTGATTACCTGAAAAGGTGGGTGAGGGTCTAGTATTTATAGGGAATCCCAACTGGGTTTGGATCCGCTTGGGGGCCGGGTCTGGACCCGAAAGCCCATGGGCCTGACGTGGCAGAGGGCCCAGGGGGTTTAGGGCAGACGTGGCCATACCAGGAGCGGTATAGGGCTGACGTGGCAAAACCCTGGGTGGTATTTGGAGCTGACATGACTGATCGTGGGTCTTCTGTGCTTCTGGGAGAATCGGAGGGCCTAGGCTGTGCCAGGTCATCCCCCTGCTTCGCCAGAGAGGGGGGACGGCCCGTGGAGCTGTCATGGATCGGAGGTCGAGGACCGCTGAAGCCCGTCGGATACGAGGAGGCCAGTTCTGCAGGGGTGAACGTGAGGTTCGGCGCCGACCTTGCAGTGGTTCGAGGCCGAACTAGAATGCTATTTTCACCTTTCTTGAGTGAGAGCTGTATTGGGCCCTGGTAGGGCCTCCAGGCCATTTTTACCCTACCACATTAACGAAATGTTAAATGATCCCTATATTAGTGACATTGTAATACCTGCATTTCAAAAATTTTTGAAATATTATTTTCCTCCTCCTATGTTGATTTGTGTTGCTACTGTTATGGATCCTCGTATCAAATTAGAAGGTACGAAGAATTTGATAGAAATGTTTTTTGCATGTTTAGATGACAATGTAGAATTAACAATTGATTGCGCTACTTTTTTAGTTCAGTTTGAATCTACATTAAATAACTTGTATGATTATTATGATAAACGTTTTGCTTCTAGTAGTACAACTTCTGTAGTTAGTTATTCTTCTGGTAGTTCTAAAGGTAAAAGTAAAATTGGTGATAGAACATTTAGTCTACTTGAACAAATTCAGTCTAAAAAACCTAGGACTAATCAACCAAATGAATTAAATTGGTATAACCAACAGGATACTGAGCCTACTCTTTCCCCACTAGATATTTTACAATGGTGGAAAGAACATGAACACACTTTTAGTATTCTGTCTATTATGGCTAAAGATTTGCTAACTCCTCCTGTCTCTACAGTTGCTTCTGAGAGTGCATTTTCTACAAGTGGCAGGGTTCTATCTGATTACAGAAACCGGTTGAAGCCCGAGGCGTTGGAGATGCTCGTTTGCACAGAAGACTGGCTGAAGGCTGAAGATAGGACGCAAGGGAAAGCACTATCAAGTTCTACAAGAGGGAGCAACTCGCCCGAAGAAGAACAACAACAACAACAATAGCTTTTCATCTTATGTTAAATTAGAAAAATTGTAGTCAATTAAAATTGTACATAAGAAATATGTTATTGTATAAAACTTATTTGTGAATTGAATTCTTCATTTCATTTCGTTATAAATTGTTCAAACTGTATCACTTAAATTCGTATGAATAAAATTTCAAAATTTGTTGTCAATTTCACTCTTTCAATCTTATTATTATTATTGTCACGATTTTTTTTGTTTATTAGTATTATTACTTACTTAGTATTATAATTAAACATTATTTGGGGATATTTGATTCAATTTGAAGAATTGTAGTATTATTACTTATTAGTATTATTACAAAATTTAGTGAATTACATACTTAGTATTATAATTAAACATCATTTGGGGATATTTGAAGAATTGTAGTATTATTACTTATTAGTAGTAATGTAGTATTACTAACTTAGTATTATAATTTTAAACTACCAAAAAAAATTACTTACTTAGTATTACTTACTTACTTACTTACTTACTTAGTATTACTTACTTAGTATTACTTACTTACTTAGTATTACTTACTTAGTATTTTTTTTTTGGATAAAACTTACTTACTTATTATTACTTACTTACTTACTTAGTATTATAATTTTGAAGAATTGTAGTATTATTATTACTTATTAGTAGTAATGTAGTATTACTTACTTAGTAATGTAGTATTACTCACTTAGTATTATTAGTAGTAGTAATGTAGTATTACTTAGTATTACTTCAATTTAAGCTACCACAAAATATATATATATATATATATATATATATATATATATATATATATATATATATATATATATTTATATATATATTATTAAACGGGCCAACCCGCTGGTCGACCCGGCCCAACCCGGGTTGAGCCCTAAAGGGTTCACGGGTTGGGCGGGCCACCCAATTACGATTCTGACCCGGCCCGGCCCGGCCCGTATAACACCCCAATCCGGCCCGGCCCGCCTACCCAAACATGCCAACCCGCACGGGTTGGGCCCGGCCCGGCCCGGTCGACCCATCTGCCACCCCTACGCCTACCCAACCATCGAAGGTCAAAGAAACCCTACAATTTAGCGATGTCATTGTTGCAACTAACATCTCTTTAGCCTCTTCATAGACTAATTTACAATCTCCACTCACAACGTTCCTAGTAGTCCGTTTATAATGGGGGTTTAATGCGGTTTGGTTAGAACTCCCTAGATCCATACTTTCGGCAAAGAAAAATGGTAACTCATCCTTAATTACTAATCTTGTCATTTCTCTACAAATGGTTTCATGATCATAACTATGACTACCTACATAACCGGTCCTAGGGTTTATCTTTTGTTAAAGTGTCTTGTGATAATTCATGTCGACATCTATCTAAGCGTCGCTTAATTCTACTCACTCAATTTAAACTTGTATGCGGTTTTACACTTATTACAAACCTTAAGTCCTTTCTTATTGGCTTAAGAAGGGATATAAGTGTAATATTTGTGGACTTCAGAAGTGGGTCATCTATATTTACGGAATTGAGAAGGGGCTTGTTCATTGTCTTGCGATTCTATGTCTTCTACAATTTTTCATCTATGTGTGTCGGGAATATCATTAAAATCAAAAACACTATCAAAATTTTAAATGTTTATTCGCTATCTAATTGTGGAATAAAAGGTGTGCGATGAGATGAGGTGGACTCTTGGCTACACCTGCTACCGCGTAATAGGTTTAATGCTATCTAATTATAAATTAGTGTATATATGTTTAAAAAAATAATATAAAAAGAAGAAGAGTTTAAATAATACAGACACAAATTATGAACTAATGTATGTTAATACAAAAAAATCTAAAAAATAAGATGAGAGAGTTCAATAAAACAAGAAGAAGAAGTTATAACTAGTGTTATGTTAATAAAAAATTCTACAAAGAAGAGAGAGTTTAAATAAACACCAACAACAAATTATGAACTAGTAAATTATGAACTAGTAAAATTTAAAAAGAAGACGATAAGAATAATGGTACTATAAAAATTAAACAATTAAAATGATACCGAATGAGTGTAAGAGACGAATGAGAGTTGAGAGAGTTGAGAGAGCCGGTCTTGCAAGATTGAGAGCACTTGAGAGAGTTGAGAGAGTTGATGTTGATCACTTCCACATATTGCAAGACAATGAGCTTGTATTTTGAATGAATATAATAGAATTTGTGAAGAAAATTGAATGAAATGAGGTGGGTATATATAGATTCTGTTTATTTCAGATTTTCCAATTTACCCCAAAAAAATAGCTAGTATACATCCGTTGGGGGTACTATTGTAATTCAATAATTAATTTTTAAAAAAGCAAAAAAAAAAGATCCAAAGAATAAAAAAATCAAAACATAAATTAGGGTCCAACGATCGGCCCGGTTGGGCTAACCCAGACCCGACCGGACAGGGTTGGTTTGGTCCCGAGTTTGATCGAGTCGGGCCAACCAGCTTTTTCCCAGACCGGACCAGGGTTAGGGTGGGCCAGGGCCGGTTCCGAGCTAGCGCGGACCTGTTGCCACCCCTAAATCATACTAATAAACTTAGACAATCACGATGAAAGGTCTAATAACCACTTGGTTAAGATGACAAGTTATCAATCAAAGTTCCTAGGTTTCGAAATTTAGGCTAGTTCACTTTTGAAATTTGAAATTTTTTCCTTTAAAAAAAGAGAGAGAGAGAGAGAGACAATCATCATGGCCATGTGCTTTCTCTCACATTGTTTTTCTTGAAAATAATTCATGGCCTCACATTTTTTACAAATAATAATTTGCGGGTGAACCTAAACTAAAATTTTTATTATAACCTCTAAACAAAAAACCCAAAATCATTATTATTATTATTGATAAACCAGAAAATACCCAAATTATTTAGTATCTTAAGTTCTGGGACTCATATGGGTTCAGATTAGAATCCAGGCCCAAAGTTGAGATATTTTGGGTCTTTTGAAGAATCCTGACAATGTCCCAAACTCCCCATTTCCAGTAATCGCATCGAATTAGCAACTAAAGTTGGCTAATTGAGTATAAATAAGTGGACTATATGTCTGTAGCTTGCAGTCCGTAATTTTCTAGGATTTGGGTGAATTTGGTTGGAGGGAACAAACGTGGGTTATATGATAAGCCAGAAATCTGGAGGGTATTTTGGATATGCAATAATCTCACTCATTTTTTATGTGAAGGAATCCACAAATCCTACCCTTTTCAAGGGAAATGTTTATCCTTCCAAACTAATTATTTTGATAACCCTGAGAATTTAAGATTATTTATAAAACTATACCTATGTCTTACCAAACCAGGTAATCAAGAGGATAATGTTTTCTTACACATTACCGGGTACCAAATGTCCCCTAAGTGTTTTTTTTCCTTTGCCTACGAGAATGAGTTAGTTATAACTATAGACTTAAAAATCAATCAGCAAGAGTCCAAACTACAATTTAGTTCATTTTACTTCATGATATCAGAGAAAAGTTCTGGTTCTTTTGCAAGATTGATTTATAACCGTTCAATCTCTTCTTCAAAGTCATTCTAGCCAACGCGGACTCATTATAATCACTGAGATAAAATGTCTGTGTTGTTTGAAATAAATCCTAGATTTCAAATTTTCAGGAATGCACCTTCTAGCACTCAAAACCAGAACATTTTTATGTAGTGTTAGGGACGCCGGGAAGCAATCGTTGATTGGGTGATGAATTGATGAGTTGTTGATGAAGAATAAACAAGCTGCAGCTTGGTGTCTGTTTTGCTACAGTGAATGTATCAGTTGTTTGTTGATTGTTTTAGTACATTTGTTTTTACGTGCTAAGTGCACATTTCTTTTGTAATAGAAATGGCGGGAGAATGAGATGGCTGAAAATATCTCACTCCTAGTCCTCTAATGGCCTATAAAAGACCTGTAATGTTCGATTGGGAATTTTAATAAAGAAATTGTTATCTTCCTCCTCCCAAATCTTCTCCCTCAATCCCTAAATCTCTCAGCTTCCCCATTAATGGCTAGATCCAGAACACTCCGCAACTCCAACTCTGACAATCTGGTATCAGAGCCAAACGATGTGGACAGCGATGGACATGATGAAGGCAGCACGGCATTAGAAGGGGAAATGGCGAATCTAAGGAGCCAGATGGCTGAAGCACAGCTGCATAATGGCTATCTCACCGAAAGGGTGGAAGCGATAGCGGCTAGCATCGGAGAGCGTTTCTCAAGATTGGAAACCATGATGACCACGATGCAGCAGAATCAATCACGACCTCCAAACCCCCCCAATCCTCCATTACTTCCAAACCCTCCCCGTCAAGTTTCTTCAAGAGAGGTATACATTTCTAACTCTAACTCCATTAATTCTACCAGTCCAGTAGATGGAGGAAATTTGCTTAGAACTCCATTCAAAGTTGAGTTTCCGATCTTCTAAGATGGGGATCCTACAGAGTGGATCTGTGGTGTGGAGCAGTTCTTAGAATTCTATAATGTTCCAGAGACTCAGAAATTGAAATATGCGACACTAAATCTGAGCGGAAAGGTTGCTCAATGGTACCGTAGGCATATCAAGCCTAAGCTTCATGAAATTGCTTGGTCGACATTCTTGGAAGAGTTGTTATCTAGATTTGGGCCAACTATCTTTGAGGACTATGGAGGTATCCTTTCTAAACTTTAGCAGAAGAATGATCTATAGGCGTATGTTCAAGAGTTTGATAGGCTCTCTAATTTCGTCGAAGATTGGTCAGAAGCTCACTTTCTGAGTACCTTTATGAGTGGACTACGCGATCAAATTCGTTGGGATGTGAAGTCGCAGAGGCCTAAGAGTGTTAATGAGGCTATTGGGTTGGTGAGAGGTTATGAAGAGAAGTTATCTTGCTTGCGGAAATTTCATAAAGCTCCATTTGTACCCAAAACCACCTCCTCATCAAATTTCCTTCCTGTACAACCTGTTAGAATGTCCACTCCACCTACAACCACAAACATTTCAAACTCCTTTGTCCCTAGAAGATTGAGTGTGCAGGAGATGAGAGAGAGAAGGTCCAAAGGATTGTGTTTCAACTGTGATGAGAGATACACCCATTGTCATCTGAACAAGACTCAAAAGTTTTACTACTTAGAATGTTTAGAGGAAGATCAGGATGTACTTGAAGGAGGGGTAGTAACTCAAGATAATGAAGCTGAAGACCCAATTCCTACCATACTGCAGGTTACTTCCCAAATCCCACATGCACCGGAGATCTCTTTCCATGCCTTAGTAGGTTCACAGGTGTATCCCCAAACTATGAAGGTTAAAGGGAAGATCAATGGTGGGGAGATAAACATCTTGATTGATACAGGATCCACGCACAACTATCTTGATCCACAGACAGCTATTAAAGCTAATTTGGAGATCAATAAGGAGCCTAGATATAGAGTAACTGTGGCTAATGGGCAGTCTATGCTTAGTGAAGGAAAGATAGACAATGTCAGATTCTCAGTACAAGGTGTTCATCTGCAGGAGGATTTGCTACTACTACTGCTGGGGCCAGCTCAAATGGTTTTGGGTGCTCATTGGTTGCGCTCATTGGGCCTAGTTACGATGGATTTCAATGTTATGACCATGGATTTCAAAGTTGAAGGGGTCCTAAAAAGGTTGCAAGGGATTGTTAATCCCCAATTGCAAATGATGGAAGCTGAGGAATTGATGAGAGTGGGAAACCACATTTGTCAGGCTTACATGATCCAAGCACAAGAAGTAAAGGGGGACACAGGTGAAATATCAAATGCAGCCTTGCACAGCAGCATTCATGCAGATATCGAAAGCATCTTACAAAGCTATCCTGAAGTCTTCAGTGAAGAGATGAAATTGCCACCCCATAGAGGCATCGACCATCAAATTCCTTTGTTGGAAGGGCAAGTGCCAACCTGTATGAGACCCTATAGATATCCACACTTTCACAAAAATGAAATTGAGAAGCAAGTAGCAGAGATGTTAAATGCAGGATTCATTAGGCCTAGTAGCAGCCCCTATGCTTCACCTGTGATATTAGTAAAGAAGTCCGATGGAAGTTGGCGCATGTGTGTCGATTATAGGAACCTTAATAGCCAAACTATCAAAGCAAAATTTCCTATTCCAATAATCGATGAGCTCTTGGATGAGTTAAATGGAGCAAAATACTTCTCAAAAATTGACTTAAGGTCAGGTTACCTATCAGATTAGAGTATTTCATGAAGATATTCCTAAGACTGCCTTCAGAACTCACCATGGCCACTTCGAGTTTGTGGTGATGCCGTTTGGACTCACCAATGCTCCAGCCACTTTCCAAAGCCTTATGAATGAAGTTTTTAAAGAGTTTCTGAGGAGGTTTGTACTGGTGTTTTTTGATGATATTTTAGTATACAGCACAACTTGGGAGGATCATTTGCAACATATAGCTCAAACTCTCACAGTCTTGAGAGACAATCAGCTGTAAGCAAAAGCTAGTAAATGCAGCTTTGGCAAGACATCAGTAGGATACTTGGGGCATATCATTAGTCAAGAAGGGATCGCAGTGGATCCCATGAAGATCAAGGCAGTTATGGAGTGGCTAGAGCCTAGTATTGTTAAGGAATTAAGAGGATTCCTGGGTTTAATAGGGCATTATCGCAAATTTGTTAAAAACTATGGGAGTATTGCTGCTCCGTTAACCAATTTGTTGAAGAAGAATGCTTTTAGTTGGTCATCAACTGCTATCCAAGCTTTCAACTCCTTAAAGGAGGCCATGACCTCAACCCCTGTGCTCAGAGCACCCGACTTCTCCAAGAGCTTTGTGCTGGAAACAGATGCTTCGCAAGTGGGTATAGGAGCTGTTCTTATGCAAGAACTCCACCCCATTGCGTACATGAGTAAGGCTCTGAAGGGTAGAAACTTAGTGTTGTCCACTTATGAGAAAGAGGTCCTAGCTATATTGCATGCAGTTAAGCTATGGAGACAATACTTATTGGGAAGGAGTTTTGTGATCAAAACAGATCAACGCAGCATTAAATACATATTAGAGCAAAGAATTACCACTGAAATGCAGGAGAAATGGTTATGGAAATTAATGGATTTTTCTTTCACTGTGGAGTACAAAAGGGGAGTTGATAATTCTGTAGCTGATGCTCTCTCAAGGAGGCAAGGGAAACAAGACACTTGTTGTGAGATAACTTTTGTGGTTCCACAGTGGCTTGAAGAGGTTAAAACTATGGTGTTGCAAGACTCCTACTTCCACTGATTAGCAGAGAAGCTGAGTAAAGAAGAAGTCAATTCGGCAGATTATCAATTTTTGGAAGGCATTTGGTATTACAAGGGAAAAATTCTAATTAGTCCCAAGGCAGAAGTGAGGAAATTGATATTTTTTGATCATCATGCAACCAGTTCGGGGGGCCACTCCGGGTTTCATAAGACATTGCATCGAATAAGAAGAGCTTTCAGTTGGGAAGGAATTACAAAGGACATCAAGGTATTCATTAAAGAGTGCCTGGTTTGCCAACGCAACAAGCATGAAACAATGTTGCCAGCGGGATTACTGCAACCACTGCAGATTCCAAATAGAGTTTGGGAAGATATCTCTATGGACTTTATTTAAGGGTTGCCCAAGAGCTATGGAAACAATGCTATAATGGTAGTGATTGATAGACTATCCAAATATGAGCATTTCATAGGAATATCACATCCCTATACTGCCCAGTCAATTGCGCAAACATTTATTGATAATGTGTACAAGCACCATGGTATGCCCCGAAGCATTGTGAGTAATAGAGACCCTATATTCATTAGCAATTTTTGGAAGGAATTCTTTGCGCAACAACAGTGTAAGCTTAAGCATTCCACATCATATCACCCCCAAAGTGACGGCCAAACGGAGATTGTAAACAAGGCCTTGGAAATGTTTCTTAGATGCTTAAGTGGACAAAAACCCAAGGAGTGGAGTAAATATTTAGGTTGGGCGGAGCTTTGGTATAACACCAATTGGCACGTGTCCACAGGACTCACTCCTTTTGAAGGTGTATATGGGCGTCCACCTCCAACCTTATTGAGGTATGTTCAGGGCACCTCTGCATTACCTTCAGTAGAGGAGGAATTGCTATCTAGAGATGCCATACTGTATCTGTTGAAGGAAAACATGGCAGCAGCTCAAGGGAGAATGAAACTTTTTGCTGATAAAAGGAGAAGGGAAAGGGTCTTCGAAGTCGGAGACATGGTGCTACTCAAGTTACAACCATATAGACAAACTTCTATCAGAAACTCTACTCCCCAGAAACTATCTTCTAAGTTTTTTGGACCATTTCGTGTATTAGAAAGAGTGGGTTCAGTTGCTTATCGCATTGAGCTTCCCCCCAATCAACAATTCACCCTATTTTTCATGTATCTAAGCTCAAAAAGTGCCATGGGGTTCATCTCCCTATTGTTTCTCAGGAATTGCCCCATTGGTGGGTGGAAGAGACAGCTTTGGAGGAGCCGGAGTTAGTCTTAAACCGCAGGATCTTTAAGAAGAACAACCGAGTGGGTATTCAACTTCTGATTAAGTGGAAGAATGGAGGCACTGAAGATGCATCATGGGTAGACATCGATGATCTCAGACGAAGATTTCCAGCCTTCGAACTTGAGACAAGTTCGTCCCCAAGAGGAGGGGAGTTGTCAGGGACGTCGGGAAGCAATCGTTGATTGGGTGATGAATTGATGTTGATGAATTGATGAGCTGTTGATGAAGAATAAACAAGCTGCAGCTTGGTGTCTGTTTTGCTACAGTGAATGCATCAGTTGTTTGTTGATTGTTTTAGTACATTTGTTTTTACGTGCTGAGTGCACATTTCTTTTGTAATAGAAATGGTGGGAGAATGAGATGGCTGAAAATATCTCACTCCTAGTCCTCTAACGGCCTATAAAAGACCTGTAATGTTCGATTGGGAATTTTAATAAAGAAATTGTTATCTTCCTCCTCCCAGATCTTCTCCCTCAATCCCTAAATCTCCCAGCTTCCCCATTAATGGCTAGATCCAGAACACTCCGCAACTCCAACTCTGACATGTAGCAATACCAAACAGATGTTGGAGTTGCGTAATTCGCAAGGGTTTTGCTTACCTTACAAGAGTCATGAAAGAAATTGAAAATGATGGGGTGTTGTGATAGGGAGAGAAATCTCATCACAACTACTGTCGGGAAATTTCGTCAAACACCGTTGGCGCAGCGGAACTGATTAGAGCAATGAGGATGATAAGGTAGATGAGACAAATCAATCGAACAACCAAATAAATAGATTCACCAACACAAATTACACGAAGATTTATCATGTTTAACTTTCGCTTGATCCGGAGGGAAATATAGGAATATATAATATTAAACTAGAAAAAATTATAAGGAGTTACAGATTCACTCAATACAAGGAATTAAACTCACTCACTAAGAACTCTGTCTCAATCCGCACTTGCAATGGAGAAAATATCAATACAGTACTTGACCTCTCATATTGGAAGCCATTACGATAAATAGAAGAAAAATAAAGAGAACCCTAGGTTAGTCTTGATATCTTAGTCGTTCGATATATCCTGTAAAAGAAGACATTGAATATGGGTTGTACGATCTGACTTGAAGTTGAACATTAGGCTGAAACGATCACCAAGACCTAGGCCCAAAATAACGTTGCAGCCACGGGCAGTCGACTGCACCAAGTGCGCTCGATCGCAACTCTTCCAATCTGGACTCGAGGAATGTGCAATCGATTATACAGTCTGCTGTTGCTGTTGCTGCCCTGTTTCCAACTTCTCATCTTTTAGACGCTTTGACCTCTGTGTTAGGAATTATGAGGATCTTGTTGAGTCTTTGACACAATCAACACAAACTACCAAGTAAGACCAGATCACACCAATCACACAAAGCTCACAAGAATTGTCATGGTTGGAGCTTTCGCCTTAATCTGGGGGAGGAAGAACCGAGATATTATTCAGCTAGAGAAGATACAAGAATATTACAATTCTCACCACGATCCTTTCTCAAGCCTAATGGAACTTGATGCTGATTACAATGGAGAAACTCTTTCACCCTCTCAGATGAAGTACTCTCTTCTTCTATTCAGCACTCAATAGAATCTAGAGACAAACCTTAAGTTATTTATATAGATCTAGAGACAAACCCTAAGTTAATATCTTGTTTATACAGATCTAGAGACAAACCCTAAGTTGATATCTTGTTACAAAACCATTGGATAGTACATAAAAGATAACCCTATGATAGGAGCCACACGATCCAACTTGAAGAGCAAGTTGGGTTTTTCACGAATCAACCAGACTCAAGCCCGAAACCCATCAGCGCCGCAAACGTTTGACCGCACCAACAAGTCGGTCGACTGTCCTCCTCTCTGGAAGACTTCGTACAGGGGACGGTCGACCGCACATGAGGGACGGTCGACCGCAACTTCTGCTGTTGCTGCCACTGACTAATTCTCGCCTCCACTCCATTTCCAATCGTCTCTATCCCTCCATCGTCTTATCGTCTTCTTATCCAATATCGTATGCAAGACATAAACCCAACACTCTGTGCTTCGTCGTTTCTTCTTCTAATTGAACAACGAGTATACAAAACATAATTCTAACAATCTTCATTGGTTTGCATATGTATGTTATCAACATGATGTGATTCTTCATCTCTGAACTCTACTAATAACTACTTGCCAACATACCTGAAACGATATTTTCTTTAGCTAGTTGAACAAATCTTCTACTCATTATCACTGATCAATATACCCCCTCAAGGGCACACCTCAGTAGGCGTTAACAAAAAGTTGCCAATCTCTGCACGAACTCCACCTACCCCGAGGCACTCTCCACCACTCGACGATATTCGAACGTCATGGTCTCGCATTGATGATGATAGTTGTGGCAGACTAGATGAACTTGCGGGAATATCAAAAAACGAAGAAACACATGCACAGATATTTCAGATCTCCCAAAGCTTGTAGAGATTGCGTTGGCTTGGCCCAAAAACCCTCTTATCTCTAATCACCTTACGATGACCGTGAAAAATAGACAGAAACTCCACCTTGAGATGTGTACCTATAACCGCATGCTTCAAGAGTTTCCAAGAAAATCAGATTTTGTTTTAATAGAGGAATATGCAAGACTTTCCTTAAAGTGTACGTGTTGCCACATGGCATCTCCAACTCAACTGTCCCCTCATCCACTACTTCACAAATCTCTCCAGTTTTTGTTCTCACACAACGCCCTGTAATAGACTTATAAGTATAAAAGATCTCCATCTTGGAGCAAATATGAGTAGAACTCCCTAAGTCAAGAAACAAACCAGAATCCACTTCTAAAGAATTTGAAACAAGAAAGCACAAATCAACCCTTGATGTTCTGATTAATTAAGAAGGTACTACATTTGCAGTAAAATTGTCATCCTTGACGTTCTTCTGCTTCTGTAATTTTCAACAATCTTTCTTGATATGTCCTGACTTCTTACAATATCGGCAACGGACTGAATCCTTTTGCAATGCACTTTGACTTTCACCACTGCTAGACAACTTATGTAGACGATAATTTCTGAGTCTTCTTCCTAAGTTAATTCTTCAAAGCTTTGGTTATACCATCTACCGTAATACTCTCCTTGGCAGATTTACCATGTAGCATGGTAGTTATCAAATTTTCGTACGAATCTGGCAATGAATATATCAAGTTAAAAACTTTATCTTCTTCACTCATATCCGTGTTTATCGCCTTGAGTTTAGATAATACCTTGTTGAACTCTGTGATGTGATCTCGAAGATCGGTACCTTCCTTCATTAATAAACAGAATAACTTTCTCTTCTAATGCATCTGATCTAGTAACGACGAACCAGAGTAGTCAGCTATGAGTTTTTATCATAAACTCGTCGTGCTAGTTTCTTCAAGAATTTGCACTTGACATCGTCCGTTAATGATAGTCGGATTAGACTTACGGCTCTTTCACAAATATCATCCCAAACATCCTCATTCATATCAGAAGGCTTTTTCTTCTTCTTGACGGCTAACTGTAGACATTGTTGAACTAGGACATCATACATGTCTACCTTACAGATATTGAAGTTGATCTTTCCATCGAACTGGTTGATCTTCAAAGACTCTGACCTGTCAACTTCACCAAGGGACTCGGCAACCTGAAGCTCTGATACCACTGTTGGGGTGTTGTGATAGGGAGAAAAATCTCACCACAACTCTTGCTGGGAATTTTCGTCGAACACTTGTAGCGGAGCGGAACCGATTAAAGTAATGAGGATGGCGAGGTAGATGAGACAAATCAATCGAACAACCAAACAAATAGATCCAATAATCTAACACAAATTACACAAGAATTTATCCTAGTTAGCTTTTGCTTAATCCGGAGAAAAATATATGGAGATATAATATTCAACTAGAGAGAATTACAGTGAGTTACAGATTCACTCAATACAAGAAATTAAACTTACTCACTAAGAACTATCTCTCAAGTCTCACTTGCAATGAAGAAAATATCAATGAAGTACTTGACCTCTCATATTGGAGGCCATTACAATAAATAGAAGACGAATAAAGAGAACCCTAGGTTAGTCTTGATATATCAGTCGTCCGATATATCCTGTTAAAGAAGACACTGAATATGAGTCGTACGATCTGACTTGGAGTTGAAGATTGGGCTGAAACAATCACCAAAACCTAGACCCAAAATAACGTTGCAGCCGTGGGCGGTCGACTACACCCAAGTGCGGTCGACCGCAACTCTTCTAATCTGGACCTGAGGGATGTATAGTCGACCATACGGTCGATTGTACAGTCCTATGTTGCTGTTGCTCCCATGTTTCCAACTTCTCATCTTTTCGACACTTCGACCTCCGTGCTTCGTTGTTTCTTCTTCTAATTGAACAACGAGTATACAAGACATAATCCTAAAGAAAAACCCTCGAAAATCTTCACCATTAAATTGGAAAGCATCGCTTCTTATGTACATAAAACTTAGGTTGCGTTTGGTTTGTTGTTTTGAAAACAGTTTTCTGAAAACAGTTTCTGAAAAGAGTTTTCTGAAAACAGTTTTCAGAAAATGAGAGTGTAAAAGCTGTTTGGTAATAATTTATTATGAAAACAGTTTTTTAAAAATAAGAGTATAATGTATGTATAGGTTTGGTTGTATGTATATACTGTATACAGTATATATACTCTGACATATACATACATACTGATATATAATAATATAAAATATTTTATTTTAATAAACATATTTAATAATATACATATATATAATAATATATATTAATTATAATATTATATGTGTAATAATAATATATTCAAATTATATATTAAACAACTTATAATAATAATAATAAATTATATAATAATATATATAATAATAAATAATAGTAATATATAATAATAACACTAATATATATTATAATAATGGAGATATATATTATAATAATAGATTATTATAATAGTATATATAAAATAGTATATATGAAATAATAGGATATATAAAATGATAAAATAAAATAATATATATATATTAATAATATAATATAATAATAGTATATATAATAATAATATAATATAATAATAGTATATATAAAATAGTATATATAAAATAGTATATATAAAATAATAATATATAATAATATTATAATGTAATAATAGTATATATAAATTAATATATATAAAATAATAATATATTATAACAATTGTATATTATATAATATTATGAAATAATTTATTATAATAAACATATTTAATTATATACATATATATAATAACATATAATAATTATAATAATATACATTAAAAATAATCTATTATAATTATATATTAAACAATTTATTACAATAATAAAAAATTATATAATAATATAAATAATAATATATAATAATAATATATAATAATAATAATAAATATTATAACAATAATAGATTATTATAATAGTATATATAAAATAGTATATATGAAAAAATAATATATATTATAATAATAGTGTATATATATATAAATAAAAATAATAATATAATATATATAATAATAATATAATATATATATAATAATAATAATAATAATAATAATAATGCATATGTAACAATAATATATTATAAATATATATATAACAATATTTTATAATAAAAATAATAATATATAATAGTAATATATTATATATTAATATATATAACAATATGTAATAATAATATATAGTAATAATAATATATATAATAATAATATAATATAATAATAGTACATATAAAATAGTATAAAATAGTATATATAAAATAAAAATATATATAATAATATTATAATATAATAATAGTATATATAAAATAGTATATATAAAATAATGATATATTATAATAATTTTATATTATATAATAATATGAAATAATTTATTATAATAAACATATTTATTTATATACACATATATAATAACATATAATAATTATAATAATATATATGTAATAATAATTTGTTATAATTATGTATTAAACATTTTATTACAATAATAATAAATTATATAATAAATTATAATAGTAATATATAATAATAATAATATATATTATAATAATAATAGATTATTATAATACGATATATAACATAGTATATATGAAAAAATAATATATATTATAATAATAATAGTGTGTGTGTGTGTGTGTGTGTGTGTATATATATATATGTATATATATATATATATATATATATATATATATATATATATATATATATATATATATATATATATATATATATATATATATATATATATATATATATATATATATATATATATATATGTATGTATGTATGTATGTATGTATGTATATAAATAATTATATAATATATATAATAATAATATAATATATATGATAATAATAATAATAATAATAGTAATAATAATAATAATAATAATAATAATAATAATAATAATAATAATAATAATAATAATATATGTAACAATAATATATTGTAAATATTTATATATAACAATATATTATAATAATAGTATATTATATAACGATATATATAATAATATATAATAGTAATATATTATATATTAATATAGATAATAATATGTAATAGTAATATATAATAATAATAATATATATAATAATAATATAATATAATAATAGTATATATAAAAACGTATAAATAAAATAATAATATATATAATAACAATATATATAATATTAATAGTATATATAAAATAGTATATATAAAATAATAGTATATTATAATAATTGTATATTATATAATAATATAAAATAATTTATTAGAATAAACATATTTAATTATGTACATATATATAATAACATATAATAATTATAGTAATATATTATAATAATATATTAAATAATTTATTATAATAATAATAAATTATATAATAATATATATAATAATATATAATAGTAATATATAATAATAATAATATATATTATAATAATAATAGAAATATTATAATAGTATATATAAAATAGTATATATGAAATAATAATATATATTATAATAATAGTATATATATATATATAAAATAGTATATATGAAATAATAATATATATTATAATAATAGTATATATATATATATATATTTATATATATATAAAGATTTTTTTAAAAAAATAATAATAATATATGTAACAATAATATATTATAAATATATATATAATAATAATAATAATAATATATATAAATAGATTTAGAAAGAGGATGTGAAAAAACAGAAAATAGGTGAAGTGGAGTTTTGTGAAAAATGTTTTCAAAAAACAACATAACCAAACGGATTTTGAGGTTTTGGAAAAAAAAAAAAAAGGAAAAAACAACAAACCAAACAGATAAATGATTCATAAAAATAAGATTCAAAGTAGAATAGATTCTAAGGAGACTGCATCTTTGATTGAAACCCATTATGCTTCGATTTGTATTGCTTACTCATTTCTTCTATTAATCACATTTAGAAAGGAATAATGGAAGAAGAAAAGAAAAAGTAAAAAGAAAATACTAAGCTACAACAAAATATCAAATCAATTTCTCTAAACAATGTCGATAAGGTCTATATATATATACACACAATTTTTTCACTTCACATCACCATAACCCTATTCCTGTCTTCTCTGCCTATGCCTCATCGGCTTTCTGTTCAAGCTCGCCTCATTGTGAAACTGCGAATCTGGGAATCTCAGTCTATGCCTCTGCTCATGTAAGTTACTTCCATTCTTCTCTTCCTTGTCATTCTTTATGTCTTCATCCTTCTTAGTATCAATCGCTACTGTGAAAACAAAAGGACCAATTGGTATATCATCCAAGTCAAGCAGTGGCTCTAAAGTTTCAACGACGGTTTTCATTGAAGGCCTTGATTTTTGATTGTCATTCAAGCATTTGTAGGCCAACAGAGCTGCTCTTTGGGCTCCCAAAGTGGAGTATTGGCCGTCGAGGCTACTATCCATTATTCGGTCTAATCTATCTGGGTTCTTGAGGAAAGGCTTGGCCCACAATACAAGGTTTTTCTCGCGACTAGGACGGGTTTTGTCGACTGATTTTCGACCTGTTAGGAGCTCAAGAAGAACTACTCCAAAGCTGTAGACATCACTCTTTGTTGTAAGATGGCCTGCATTATGGACAAAAAACAAAATTCAGTATCGTACACCATAAAAATTAGGAAGGGCATCGAGGAAAACTTCTTATCAAATTTGGCAAACAATTAAAGAGTACAAAAGGAAGGTGCATGAAGTTACAAATGCGAAGAAGGTTAGTACCAGTCATGACATATTCAGGTGCACAGTAGCCGTGTGTACCCATGACACGAGTTGACACGTGCGTGTTATCGCCTTGTGGACCATCCTTTGCTAACCCAAAATCCGAGAGCTTTGCCTTGTAATCCTGATAGTCCATCACAGAATGTACAAATTAGCTAGATGCCATTTTGTCGTAGAATAAGCTAATCAGATGCGTCAATTTGAGTAGTTTGTATCTTCGCGTAGCAATGGTAACACAAAATCAAAATATGTATCATAGTTGTAAAAAAGTTACGAATGTAACAATTGGCTAAAGCTTGTCATCATTAATTTATCGAGAAATTATGGACGTTATATAATTAATTAATTAAGTTTAAAAATGTCTAAAAAATTGAAAGTTGGTTTCTGAACAAGGGTACATAATAAATTTCCCAAAGTCTGATAGTTGGTGAGTTGAGTGGTTAGGTTTGATTTCTTAGATGTGAAGATAAAATCTTAGTATGTAAGGTTGAGTTGAGTGGTTAGGTTTGCTTTCTTAGTTTTGAAAAAATGAATAGGTCTCAAATTGATCTGTATAAGGAGTAGCTTGCTGCTGTAATCTTTTTGACCCAATCATCATTTTCCTAACTAATTTGACAAGTCTAATTGAATATTGTTTATTTTAGACAGCAAAGGCTTCTCCATATTGTTAAATTCCAACAATATTAAAATTTGATTGACATTTGAAGTAGCCAAAGTGAATAAATAGACAACCAAACAAGTGCAAGCTAAGAAACAGAGGAATAGGGGACCATTTAAACTTTGATAGTGCTTTCCCACGTTTATTTTGAAAAGTAAGGACTAATTCAAATGTTCTTGGTAAAATTAATCTTTAATCAACTTTTTCAAAAGAAGAGTAGTAATTCACCTTGTCTAAAAGTATATTAGACGCTTTAAAATCGCGGTAGATAACTGGCTTCTGCTCTTCGTGAAGGAAGGCCAAGCCTTTAGCTGCTCCTACGGCGATCTTCAAACGTTTAGACCATGGCAATGGACCAAGATGCCCTGCAATTAATTAAATTTAATAAATTACTACTTCTCGCTAGCTACTACTATTAGCATTATAACATATGTACTCGTGATATCAATTTGTCACCATGCAAAGGTCATAAAATTAGTACAATACAGAAATGTATTCACTTACTCTTAAAGAGATGATTCTCTAAGCTTCCTTTCTCCATGAACTCATAGACGAGAAGTCTGTGCTCATCTTCATAGCAATATCCGATCAATTTGACGAGGTTTGGGTGTTCTAATTGCCCGAGAATAATCACCTCCGCCTGCATATATTTAAGGTCATATTTAATTATTTCTTTTAAATTAATGCAGAAATGATCTCAATGTATGATTATATAATTTTCAAAACCATTCAGATTTCTAAACTAATTTCATAATTACTCACCTAATTTAGATGTAACTTTTACTTTTTTGACTTTAATTAGGTTAGTTGACCTATCTACTTCGGTGGACTTTTTAAACTCAGAACAAATCCTCTAATTTGTGTGCTGATATAATATTCTTAATTATTAAGACACAACCTTTACAAAAGTTAGTTCTTCGAAGGTGAGTGAGATTAAGACTTGTGCATCCTGAACACGTTTTGTAAACTGTACATAGATTGATAGTTAGATGTTTTTGGTAGTTTCAGTTCAAGGACTACACTATTTCCACATCTGCTTTAAGAAAAAAGAACCATATATAGACCTAAAAATTTATTGTAATAAAGAAGAAAATTTATTAATTTACACCAACTAATGTAGAAAATTTTAAAGTATGGGGTTCAAATTTAAAAAAAAAAAAAAAAACTATATATGCTATAAAACATTGAGATATGCACGGTACGGTACAAATTCAAAAATCGAACAGAACGAACAGGCCTATGCATTACTATAGCATGCCCATTTCCGTGTATTTCTCCTTTCTAGGTCAGCATCGATGAAGATAGTTTGAATGCCTTATCTCTACTACTATAATGGGAGAAGGCCTTTGTCCATAACCCAACCCGTGCAGCGCACGTGCAGGTAAAATTTTTTTTTGCCCTTTTCATTCCCCCAATTTTTCCCCACTTGCACAGCACGTGTATAATACTAGTCCTAATAATGGTACTTATCAATTGCTTGGTAACAGAAAAAGAAAAAAAAGTAGATGTAGTGCATGTGCAAATAAATCTAATAGTAAAAGAATGTATGAAATAGAAGCATCAAATCCCTGGTTTGCTTCTGATTATATGTAGTATATAAGTATATAATTTAATATGTCGGTGTATCATGTCGCAGTGTGTCTGTGTCGGTAGTCATACTGCCTGGTGTAAGAACATATATATATATATATATACTAAAAAGAATGAGAATTAAGGGAATTAAGAAGATCGAGCAATTACCATCCACTCCTTGTGGCCCTGCACACCCTCCAAATCCAAGAGCTTGACTGCAACAGTCTGAGCCTTCAACCCAGGCTTAAAGCTCTCACCCACAAACCCTTTATAAACCGGCCCAAACCCGCCTTTCCCGATACAATTGCTCATGGAAAACCCCCTCGTAATCTCCTTAAGCTCAGCCACAGTAAAAACATGGAGGGTTGATCCAATAAGAGAGAGTGACAGATCCTCTGGTGTGCTGGTATCAGAGAAGGAGATTCTCTGAGGTGATCCCTGATCAGAAACCCGAGGCGTTGCAGAGCGCGAAGACCGGGGCTTGACATCGGCCGTCCTCGTCCTTGTCGGATTGAAGCAACTTGGAAGAAGAGAGCTCAATGAGAACTTTGTCTTTGGCTTTGTCATGTCTTTGAGAGGAGGAGTTGGTGGTGAAGAGGAGATGGTATGGTAGTACTCTTTTGATTTTGTAGCGAAACAACTAGCACTTATAGTTATAAGAGATGAGGGGTGGAATATGTGAAATGACGGACTTTGACTAGTTATAGGGACATGATGTCTGCTTGTGCTTATTTTGGTTGTTGGTTGGAATAGTCCTCGGCTCAAATAAAACTAGAAGGTGGGGTTGGAAAGGCTGGTTGCCAAGAAACAAGTGCATATTTGCTAATCCCCATGTTTAATTATTAATTGAGTCTCAATTAAATTTGTCCGTCAATAATTAATTAATATTATTGTTAATTATAGGTTTAGGTTCATTTGTAGCCTAGGGAGAAACACTATTTAACCTTCAACTGATTAGTATATTGCTAATAACTCAAATTGTCCTAATTAATGGTACATTAGATTAGCATGCATATGGAGAAATTTTTTACTCAACCCTTTTCATAAATTGAAATTTTACTCAATCCTTTTCAACAAAACTTTTTTTCCCAACTAATTGGGGTCGGCTACAGGAATCTTGGTTTTCCACTCTTTTTAATTTTAGGAATTGTGGCATCAAATACACGTAGGCACTAAGTACTTGAAGTTGGAGAAGAAAAGGATGAGACAAAGAAGCAAGAGAAGACAAGCAGCGAGTAGAAGAATGCATCCTGGAGAGTTGCGGTCGACCGACCTAGTCTGCTGAGAGTTCTTCGAGTGTAAATGTCCAACAGAGGAGAGGACGGTCGACCGACCTTGGAGGTGCAGTCGACCGGTCAGCTCTCGGGTCTGGACTTACATGTTGCGGTCGACCGACCTTGGGGGTGCGGTCGATCGACTTTGGCGGCTGATTGTTTTTGGGCTTACAGTTTAAAGACCCAATTGCTAGATTTGTGTTTATCTTTTAGGGTTTACTTGAGAGCTATATATATGGCCGTAAACTCTAGGATTTAGTAATCTGAATAGATCAATTTGTGTAATCAAGAGGTGATCCGTTATCAATGTTCAACTTCACGAGGGGATTGTGCCGAGTGTTTCAAATGTGTGAGAGAGAGAGATTGAGAGTTGTAATCTCTTTGTAATCTTTATATTTCTTGGGGAATAAGAAGTATTGGTTATTTCTGCATATTGATTGTGTTCTTGTGAGATCTTGTATATATTGTGGTGGCTTGTTCTTGGTTCATCTAAGTCTTGAAAGTTTCTATTGCTTGTAGTGTGTTTCCGCTATTAGCACTATGAGTTATGGGGTAGATTCTCCGACATTTAACACGGCACTACTAGGTCTACGTGTAATATACCCAAACCACTTGAGACGATTCTCTCTTAACCTATCTTGGATTGGAGCTACCTTTAGCATGTCTCGTATATACTCGTTTCTAATTCTATCATTCCTTGTTTTACCATACATCCATCTTAACATCCCCATCTCTGCTACACTCATTTTTTGGACGTGTTATTTTTTTATTGCCCAACACTCTGCTCCATACATCATTGCTGGTTTAACAACTGTTCTATAAAATTTTCTCTTTAACTTTAAAGGTATATGTTTGTTACACAAAATATCACTGATATTTCTTCACTTAAGCCACCCTGCTACTGACACTTCTCCACTTAAGCCACTCTACTTGAATCCTATATATGAGTGATACATACAGAATGTAATGTCGAAAGGGTTAAATGTAATATAAATACTCCTAAATAGGTACTACTGCAGTAAAGTTATTTTTTATATTTAAACTGATGTTATAATTGGTTGGAAAGTAAAAATGAGAGTATGAAACTAAACAAGTGTACGTAAATTTATTGTAACATACTCCCTCCATTTCTGCAAGGAATGCTGTTCTAGTCTTTTTATTTTATTCCAAACTATTTGTTACTTTAGGGCAAAAACCAAAATACTCCCAACGATTTGATCTGAGTATAAATATTCATATAACGTTTGAAAAATTACATTATATGCATTCCTCCGTTAACTTAACACATTTCGTTAACTTTGAATTATTAAATTATATTTCCACCATTACCCTTTGATATCTTAATCTCTTTTTTCTCTTCCCTTTCTTCATTTTCAAATATTAAACAAAACAAAATCTCAATCTCATCATTCTTATGGAACTCTGAGAACATGAACCTGTATGATTTTTTTCTGAAGTATTTTATTAGAGGAGAATAGAATATTTACATGAGGAATTCAAATTATTTCTCCTATTATTAACTTAAAAATTGCTACCGGAAAACTTTTGAGAATGTGTATTTTTACTTCTCTAAAGTGTATTTTCCGGGGAAAAATAGTTGGCAAATTTAAAATAAAAATGTCATTTCACTGGGTAATGATGAAAGGAAAAGGTATTCTTTTCTTGTCTAAAGTTGGAATATTCATTGGCTAAGAGGTGAGAAAATTTTCATTCAGCAAGAAACCCAGTCCGAAATGGAGATGGAGATGCCGGTAATCTACAAGAATTTGAGAAAATTTGAAATGAGATTTAAACTGGGAGCCCTACTAGACTAGCTAGCTCAAAATGTTATTGGAAAGAAAGATTCAATACTGAGAATCATCAAAACCTGCAACATGTATACGGTTCAAATTGTATTAAGACTTGATATTATAACTTCAAGCATCGGTGTTGTTGAATCTTAGAGGCCTTACTCATTTCCCTGTTTTTCGCAGTTACACTGCATGTTCATCATAAACATAGTTTTCCATAACAAAAATCAGAGGATCAATTAATTCTGGTCCTCTTTGCTGTAAATGCGCCAACAATCTCACAGGAAAATGGCAAACATAATATCCATCTGAAACTACTAATTAGCATTATATGTATACAAAGTTGTTTGAAATTTCTCTTCATATAACCCACCAAATGGAATATATTTTGCAAGACAAAAGTTCTATTAGCATTGTGTCTTGTATACTCGTTGTTCAGATTAAAAGAATGTAATATGAAGCACGGAGGTCGAAGCGTCGAAGCGAGTAGAAGGAGAACAGCAGCAGCAGCCGGTGTAGGCTAGTTGCGGTCGACTGATCTGGGTGACAGTTGACCGCACCCCCGACCGCTCATTGTACTGGAAGTCATAGAGTGGTACGGTCGACCGGTCCTGGTGAACGGTCGACCACCCGCGGTGCTGTGTTCAGTTTTGGGCCTCGGTTTGTTAGGTCGGTTCAGCTCAATCTTCAACTCCAAGTTAGATCGTGCGGCTCTTATTCAGTTACTTCTTTTTCAGGTTTTATCAGACGACTGAGGATCAAGATTAGACCTAGGTTTTCTCTCTATTCTTCTACATATATTGTAAAATCCTCCAATATGAGAGGTAGTACTTCATAGATTCTTTTCTCCATTGCAAAGAGATGCTCGAGAGAGAGATAGTTCTTGGTGGGTGAGTTTAATTCCTTGTATCAAGTGAATCAGTAACTCCTTGTAATCTCTTCTAGTTGAACATCAGATCTCCTTATATTTCCCTCCGAATTAAGCAAAAGCTAACCGGGATAAGTCATCGGTGTTGTGTTTGTGTTAGTTTGGTGGATCTACTTGCTTGCTCAATTTATTTGCCTCGTCTACTTCGACTTCCTCATTGCTCTATTAGTTCCGCTGCGACCAGAGGGTGTTTGCTGACGCCCCAATCCCAACAACTGGTATCAGAGCTTCAGGTTGCCGAGTTCCTTGGTTAAGATGATAGGCCACAGTATTTTGAAGATCAAGCAGTTTGATGATAAGATCAATTTCAGTCTTTAGAAGACTGACATGTATGATGTTCTTGTTCAAGAGCGGTTGCAGTCAGCAGTAAAGAAGAATGAAAAGCCAACTGATATGAAGGATGACGTTTGGGAAGATATTCGTGAAAGAGCCATAAGTCTAATCTGACTATCCTTGGCGAACGAGGTCAAGTGCAGATTTCTTGAAGAAACTGACGCGACGAGTCTGTGGGAAAGACTCATAACTGACTACTCTGGTTCGTTGTTATTAGATTGGATGCATTGGAAGAGGAAGTTGTTCCATTTATCTACGAAGAAAGGTACTGATCTCCAAGACCACATTACAGAGTTCAATAAGCTATTATCTGAACTTAAGGCGATCAACGCAGATGTGTGTGAGGAAGATAAAGCTTTCAACCTGATATATTCGCTGCTGGATTCTGCTACACGGTAGATCTGCTGAGGAGAGTATTTCGATAGATGGTGTAATCAAAGCATTGAAGAAAAATCAACTTAGGAAGGAGACCCATAAATCTTCATCGTCTATTTTTACAAGTTGTCTAGCAGTGGATGGTCCTTCGGGGGGAAGACAAAGTGCTTTGCAAAAGAATTCGATCCGTTGCCAATATTGCAAGCGGCCAGGGCATATCAAGAAAGACTGTTGGAAATTACAGAATCAAGAGAGCGCCAAGATGGGAGTTCAGCAGCTAATGTAGTTAGTGCCTTTGGTGCCTTTGATTCAGGTGGTTCGTGTCTTCTTGTTTCAAATTCTTTAAAAGTGGATTCTAGTTGGTTTCTTGGCTCAGAGAGTTCTTCTCATATTTGCTCCGAGAGGAAGTTGTTTTCTACTTATAAGTCGATTACGGGGCATTGTGTGACAACGGGAACTGGAGAGATTTGTGAAGTAGTGGGTGAGGGGACAGTTGAGTTGAAGATGGCAGGTCTACACATGTTCACTTTAAGGGATGTTTTACATATTCCACTGCTGAAACGGAATTTGATTTCCTTAGGAACTCTTGATGCACGGGGCTGCAGGTACACAGCTCGAGATGGAGTTCTATCTGTTTTTCAGGGTCGTCGTAAGGTGATTAGAGGTATGATAATGGTTAGGCCAAGCCAAAACAATCTCTACAAGTTTTGGGGAGTTCGAAATACTTACGCAAGTGTTGCTCCTTTTCCCGGTATTCCCACAAGCTTAGCTAGTTTGCTGCAACTAGATTCATCGAGACGAGACACATGACGTTCGAATATCGTCGAGAGGTGGAGAAAGCCTAAGGGTAGGTGGAGTTCGAGCGGAGTTTGGCAACTTCGTGAGTACTTCTACGGAGGTGGCCTTTGAGGGGCTGCACTGAATTCGATGAGATTGGGTAGAGATCATTTCAACTAGAAAAAAAGCTATTGTTCTAAGTTTTCTTTGCAAGTGGAACTTATTAGAGTTTGGAGATGAGTAACACATCGTGTGATAGCACTCGTATGCAATCCAAGGTAGAGTTTGTTAGGATTGTGTCTTGTATACTCGTTGTTCAGATTAAAAGAAGGTAATATGAAGCACGGAGGTCGAAGCGTCGAAGCGAGTAGAAGGAGAATGGTAGCAGCAGCAGGTACAGGCTAGTTGCGGTCGACCGGTCTGGGTGACAGTCGACCGCACTCCCCAACCGTACCCCCGACCGCTCGTTGTACTGGGAAGTCAGAGAGTGGTATGGTCGACCAGTCTTGGTGGACGGTCGACCGCCCGCAGTGCTGTGTTCAGTTTTGGGCCTCGATTTGTTAGGTCGGTTCAGCCGAATCTTCAACTCCAAGTTAGACCGTACGGCTCATATTCAGTTACTTCTTTTCCAGGTTTTATCAAACGACTGAGGATCAAGATTAGACCTAGGTTTTCTCTCTATTCTTCTATATATATTGTAAACTCCTCCAATATGAGAGGTAGTACTTCATAGATTCTTTTCTCCATTGCAAAGAGAGGCTCGAAAGAGAGATAGTTCTTGGTGGGTGAGTTTAATTTCTTGTGTCAAGTGAATCAGTAACTCCTTATAATCTCTTCTAGTTGAATATTAGATCACCCTATATTTCTCCTTGGATTAAGCAAAAGATAACCGGGATAAGTCATCGGTGTTGTGTTTGTGTTAGTTTGGTGGATCTACTTGCTTGCTCAATTTATTTGCCTCGTCTACTTCGACTTCCTCATTGCTCTATTAGTTCCGCTGCGACCAGAGGGCGTTTGTTGATGCCCCAATCCTAACAAGTTCCATCTTACAACCAATTTGTACAGGGAATGGAATTCACAAAATTGTTAAAAAGAAACAGAGATTGAGATTAAACAAAACCAATTTGTGGGCGTGAGTCATAAATGACTTTTACAAGATGATGAGATTGATATGTTATTTTGTTTAATTTTGAGAATGAACAAAGGTAAGAAAGGAAAAAGAGATTAAGATAATGGTAGAAATATAATTTAATAATTCAAATTTAACGAAATGGGTTAAGTTAATGAAGGAATGTGTATAATGTACTTTTCCAAACGTTATATGAGCATTTTGTACTCAGGCTAAAACATTGGGGGATACTTTGGTTTTTGCGTTGGATTTTAATAGGAAGTCTTAATTTTTTTTCTTCTTTCAAATGCACATTAATAGGTTTTTTAGTAGACTTCTGATTATATTCTAAAGGTTCACCTAAAAAATCATAATGAAGGGCATATTTTGTATTCACTACTAGCACTGGAACAATTTATCACTTTAACTCGAGAATATAAATTATTTTAAATTAGTCTAGGTTGTTTTTTTAAAGTGTGAAACAATCTAGAACGATATTATTTGTGGAACGAAGAGAATATTAATTTGTCTTATCAATGTTTTGTAATAATTTACACATGAAATAATTAAGATCATTAGTTTACCCCAAGAACTTCTCACAAAAAAAAACAAATAGGAAGAAAAAAGGAATTAGAGAAAAGCAAAGAATCTGATTTATTACTCTCTGAATAACAAAACAATTGAAGTGATGATTTTTATATAACTGAAGTTACAACACTACATATATATACTAAATCTTCCCTAACAATGCTCACCGACTTGGACTGAGTTTAACATAACTTACTGCTGAAATTATTCAACTAACTAACTACTGACTCTGACATACACTAATGACTAAATCAAATAGATGGACTAAGTCAGCTGACTAAGTCCTCCTCCTCCAAGAGAATAGAACTGACAGTAGTCTGCACTAATATGCAACACTCCCCCTTAGTCCAGACTGACGATCAAGAAGACGAAGAGCATCACAAAACTTTTCAAATTTAGCTCTTGAAAGCACCTTAGTGAAGACATTTGCAACTTGGTCATTGCTTCGAATTTTCTGCAAATCGGTCTCGTGGCTTAGCACCTTCTCTCAGACAAAATGATGATGGGTTTCAATGTGGTTTGTGTGGATATGAAACACCGAGATGCCAGCTAGCTTAATTGTACTCTCATTGTCACATTGAATTGGAACTGGATAATCCATGGCAAGAATCAAATCACCAAGGAGTCGCTTAAGCCAGACACACTCTTGAGTGGCCATGGGAGCTACTACATATTCAGCTTATGCAGTTGAGATAACAACAGTGCTTTGCTTTTTACTGCACCAAGAGATCACAGCCGAACCTGTACTAAAGGAATATCCTATCGTAGAGCATCTTTCAATGGCATTCCTGCCCAATCTGCATCAGTAAATTCATGTAAGCTGAAGTTTACATTATGTTGTTACATCAAACCAAAGTCTAGAATTCTTTTAAAGATGCGGAGGATCCGTTTTGCCACAATTTAGTGACCAACACACGGCTGGTCCATAAACTGAGAGATAACACAGATAGGGTAGGCAATGTCAGGATGTGTGATTGTAAGATAGAACAGACTAACCACAAGTTGACGAAATGTTGTGGCATTATCAAGCAAATCCCCTTCAAATTTTAGTAGCTTGAGACATGGTTCCATAGGAGTGGAAGCAACACTTGAATCCCCCATATTGAAACAGGTCATTGAACTCCCTGCATAGCCCCTTTGAGAAACAAAATACTCATCTGACTCCGTCACTTCTAAACTAAGGAAAGAATGAACTTTGCCCAAATTCTTCATTTCAAAACGGAGAGATAAGTCATCACAGAGACATGTAATTTCAGTAGCGGTGTCGTCGGTGATGATCGTATTAACCACATATAGAAGACAAATCATACAAGTAGTCAATGTGGTCTTAACAAATCAGCTTGAATCTGAATTAGAAGGTGTAAAACCACAGAATATAAGATATTGAGCAATCTTACCATACCAAGCATGAGGAGCTTGCTTGAGGCCATATAACGCTTTCTCGAGGCGGCATACATGGTGAGGAAACTCCTTGCAAATAAACCCATGTGGTTGTTCCATAAATATTTCACGATCCAACTCTCCATAAAGGAAAGTGTTCTTCACGTCGAGTTGCCAAAGAGTCCAGCCTTTGAAAGCAGCAAGAGAGATAAGTGTCTGAACTGTAACGATTTTAGCCACAGGGCTAAATGTCTCCTCACAGTCCAGACCATATTGTTGAGAAAATCCTAGTGCAACAAGACGCGCCTTATTCTTATCAATCGTCCCATCCGCCTTCTTTTTTAGCTTGTAAACTCATTTACAGGTGACTATATCAGCATCGTTCAGCTTAAGAACAATATCCTATGTACTTTTCTTGTTGAGAGCTGAGATCTCTTCATTCATAGCAACTTCCCATTCAGAATTTTCCTTTGCTTCATTGTAGCATGTGGGTTCATCATCATATGCAACGCCCATGAGAAAACAAGAGGTAATGGTGAAGTGATTAAGATGCACTTCATAGTCAGATAAATATTCAGGTTGTTGCCTTTGCCTAGTCGATCTCCGTATAGGGATTGGATTGAAGGGAGAATCTTCTTGTGATGGAAGAACCATTTCTTCCACTATCACAAGATTCAGGTTCACTAGTAAATGAGTCAAGATCAACAGCTTCAAGATGGATGAACTTTGAATCTTCTTTGTGTGTGGCTGCCTGGTAATAAGTCAAGACCTCGTCAAAAACCACATCTTGAGAGACAACAAACTTCTTTGTTGTTGGATCCATGCATCTCCAACCTTGCATGTGTAAATCATAGCCAACAAATAAACATTTGCGAGCTTTGGGGTCTAGTTTGGTGCGATTACTTTTAGGGATATGAACATAACAAAGAGAAACAAAGACCCAAAAGTAATTTACATTTGGCTTGATAGCATATAGAATCTCAAAGGGATATTTGAGAGTACCTGACCATGGAGGCAATCTATTGATCACATAACAAGAACATTGAATAGCTACAGCCCATAGTTCTCTTGGAAGATTTTTATCATGCATCCAGGATAAGCTCATAGTAGTGAGATGTCCCAGCTTGCGCTCAGCAACTCCATTTTGTTGTGGAGTCTTTGGACATGACATCTGCCGACAGATTCCATGCTCAGTGCAATAGCCAAAGATTTCATCAGACATGTATTCCCCCCGTTACCGGTGCACAAATATTTAATCATCAAACCAAACTCTTTCTCAACCATCAGCTTGAAACTTAGAAAATGATAAAGAGCTTCAATCTTATGTGCCTAAAATACACCCGTGTGTAATGTGAGAAGTCATCCACAATAACCATCACATAGCTAAAACCTTTGTAGCTAGGTGTTTGTGTTGGCCCCATTAGATTAGAATGTACTAGCTGGAACATGGTAGATGCTCGTGTAGAAGAGTGTTGGAAAGGAAGTCGATAAGACCTACTAAATTGACACCTTGAGCATACCACATCTTGATGAATTTTCTTCAAAGAGGGAAGTCCATTCAGCAAATTCTTGGCTGATATTTGTTGCAAAAGATGATAACCAATATGGCCTAAGCGAGCATGCCAAAGAGAGGCACTTGCATTCTCGCTTGTCTTTGTTGCATTAGCTTCGCTTGTAGACAATACATATTAAGACTCCTTTCGCTTTCCACGAAAAAGAACATCACCTTCAAACTGCTTCAGATTGTCAATAGTAAGTATATCATCAGGACCAAAGATAACATACCTCCCCGAGTCAGTTATTTGAGAAACTGAAAAAAGATTCTTCTTCAACCCAGGAACATGGAAAATATTGTTGAGAGCAAAGCTGCTACAATGCTTGCTATCAACCTTGGCATTCAAGTCACCTTCGTTCATCACTGGATGAGTGGTTTTATCAACCATGACAATAACATGCTTTCCCTTATGCGGACGAACCTCTGAAAGTAGAGAAGCATCCCGGTGGCATGATATGAACAACTAGAATCAATGATCCACTCCTTGTAGTCGATGGAGACATTGGCATCCGTATGTTCACCAGTCGAGTGCACAATAGAAACTATATTCTCTGGTTAGTCAATAGCTTCAATGGAAAGACATTGCTCCAATTTGGTTTGATCAGGTTCATTATTTTCATGTACTGCATTAGCATCCACTTCTTTTTTTAGCCTTCACACAAAAATTTGACTTGATGTGGCCTGAATTGCCACACCTATTGCAAGAGACCTTCACTCGACAAGTTCGCTTCATGTGTCCCGCCAAACCACACCTAAAGCAAATTACAGGATTACCTCTGGACTCCCCCTTATTTCTAGATAGCTTGCCATTACTTGATGAATGTTTTGAAGATAATCTATTTTTTGTTTAATCCTTGGTGTAAAGAACATCTTTAACTGTAGAGACAGGCTTGCTGGTCATTTATTTCACTAATGCTTCTTGGTTGGATAATAGATTTTCCAACTCAATAATAGAGGGCTGCTCTGCTCACCCTTGCAAAGCATAAATAAATTGCATTAATTCTTTCCGCAATCCAAGAATAAGATAGCGATGCAATCGTGCATCACTAATGAGCTCCTCCGTATCAAACTCTGAAATTTCAGCACACAAAGTTTTAACCTTCAAAAAGTAATTTGAAATGGGGAGATTACCTTGAGTCATCCCAGCGAGTTCATTCTCCAAGAATTGCAACCTCATTGTATTTCTCTGAGTGAACAACCTTTCAAGTGTCTTCCACACCTGCTTTGGCGAGTTCACATCACGAACATGCTCGATATAGTCTATGCTGATCTAAGTTCCTAAGGCAAATAAGGCTTTGCCACACTTCATTTTCCACTTCCTCTGCAACACAGCATTCTGCGGAGTGTCCTCTGGAATTACTGTCTCAGCACCAGAGATAAACTCCCATAAATCCTGACCTTGTAGATACGCTTCCATGCAAAGCTTCTAGTAACTATAGCTGTTACCGACTAACTTATTCGTAGAAACTTGAGAGAGAGAGAGAGTTACCACCATTCATCTTGACAAAGAGTGATGCAACACTTGAACGAGCACAACTTCACTGAGTCAAACAATCTGTCAGCAGCCTGGATCAACACTTCAACAAAACCAAACTCAAACCAATTCTTAACAACCTTGCTCTGATACCATCTCACAAAAATTCAAATAGGAAGAGAAAATGAATGAGAGAAAAGTAGAGAATCTGATTTATTACTCTCTGAATAACAAAACAAATGAAGTGATGATTTTTATATAACTGAAGTTACAACATTACACATATATACTAAATCTTCCCTAACAATGCTCACTGGCTTGAACTGAGTTTAACAAAACTTGCTGCTGTAATTATGCGACTAACTAACTACTGACTCCTACATACGCTGATGACTAAATCAAGTAGATGGAATAAGTCAGCTGACTAAGGCCTCCTCCTAGAGAATAGAATTGACAGCAGTCTGCACTAATTTGCAACAGAATTATAGTTCTTGTGCTTTATATGATTTGTGTCAATATAATAGAGTAATTGAGCTCAATCTCATTAGAAACATTAATTGTGAAATTAAGACTCAATTATTTTCCAGCAAAAAAGAAAAAGAAAAAGAAAAAGAAAAGGAGAGACATAAATTATGCAATATAAATTCTGTATCTAGATACATGTACATGGCGTATCTTGGTATATTAATAATTTAGCACTTTGAACAGGACGGCACATTCATTGATGTAAGAAATGATGGATATTCATTTAAGCTCTCTACTATGTCGGTTAGGGTTAGGGTTTATGGATTTGAGAAGAGGAAGAGAGGAGAAGAAGAAGAAGAAGACGACCGGCTATTGAGAGAGAGTATGGCAAAATGTTGATTGATTATTTCCTTTGATTCAAAGCTTACATATGTGAAGATACAAAGCCCAATGGGCCCAAAACAATTTGGGTCATAACATAACAATCTCCACCTTGAACCAAATTGCATCTAAAACAAACTAAAATATAAAGCAAATGCATAAAGCAAACATAACCTAAACAAAGGTAAACATAAAGATATACTAGCAACATGCTAGAAACAAAACTAGCTCAAACTAGCTAGAAACAAACCGACATCAAACTTGAACAAAGCTTGAACTTTGCAATTGGAAGAGGCTTTGTGAGCATATCGGCCGGATTCGATTCGGTACCAATCTTCTTCACGGCAACCTTGCCTTCCGAGATCACATCTCGAACAAAATGGTATCGAATGTCAATGTGCTTCGTCTTCTCATGGTACTTGCGGTCCTTAGTCAAATGAATCGCACTTTGGTTGTCACAAAACACCGTAATAGGACCCTCAAGTGAAGACATCTCACCAACAAATGCCTTGAGCCAAATAGCCTCCTTAATAGCCTCAGTAATTGCCATATATTCGGCCTCGGTACTTGAGAGCGCAACGGTGGCTTGAAGTGTAGACTTCCAACTAATTGCACAATCTCCAAGGGTAAAAATATAACCCGTCAAGGAACGCCTCTTGTCCAAATCACCTGCAAAATCCGCATCCACAAAACCCGTTAGTTTGTTGCCATTACCAAACTCCAAACAAGCATCAATAGTACCTCTCAAATAGCAGAAGATTCACTTCACCGCTTCCCAATGCCCTTTTTCCAGACAAGAGAGATATCTACTTACCACACTAACGGCTTGAGCAATGTCGGGATCGAGTACACACCATCAAGTAAATAAGACTCCCGACCGCACTCGAATATGGAACCTTTTCCATATATTTCTTCTCATCATCGGATTTTGGGCTTAAAGCGGCCGAAAGCTTGAAATGTGCCGCAAGAGGTGTTGAAACAACTTTCGCTTTCTCCATACCAAAATGGCGTAGCACTTTCTCGGCAAAACTCTTTTTTTGAAAGAAATAACTTTCTCTTGGACCTATCCCTTGTGATCTCCATTTCGAGAATCCTTTTGGCGGCCCCCAAGTCTTTCATCTCAAATGCCGAACTTAGTTGCTCTTTCAACCTCCTAACTTCTTTCAAGTTTGAGGATGCAATCAACATGTCATCCACATAGAACAACAAGTAAATGAAATCCCTACCATCCAACTTCTTAAAATAAACACAACTATCATAATTGGAACGATGGAAATTAATACTCACCATGAATGAGTCGAACTTCTTATACCATTGCCGCGGTGATTGCTTAAGGCCATAAAGGGACTTCTTCAAAAGACATACACGGTCCTTCTTTCCCGCAACCTCAAAACCCTCCGGTTGGCTCATGTAAATTTGCTCCTCCAAATCACCATGCAAGAAGGCAGTTTTCACATCCATTTTCTCCAATTCCAAATCTTTCATTGCCACCAAAGAGAGCAAAACTCGAATGGAGGTGTGCTTAACTGCAGGAGAGAACAAATCACTGAAGTCCACACCTTGGACTTGATTATATCCTTTAGCCACTAGCCTTGCCTTGTATCGAAAATCTGCAGGATTTGAGCCATCAATCTTCCTCTTAAACACCCACTTGCAACCCACAATCCTCTTACCACTCGGAGGCTTTACAAGAGACCAAGTCTCATTTTGTTGCAAAGATTGTAACTTTTCATTCATAGCGGCAACCCAATTGACCGTATCTTTAGAAGAAATGGCTTCCTTGTAGGAAGATGGCTCACAATACTCCACATCCTCTGCAATTGCCAAACAATAAGCAAAGTCGGAGTATCCATACCTTGTAGGTGGTCTTGTTTCTCTTCTAGCTCGGTCCCTTGCCAATGCATATGGTTATGCCTCTTCTTGGACTTCCTCCAAATTGACATCATCATGTGAGATCAAATCATCACCTTCTTGGACCGGCACCTCAAACTCCACCTTCTTCTCAACCGTCTCATTCTTCTTAATAGTTGGCTCGGGTGCAACATCATTTGCCTTCAACATAGCCGACTCATTGAAAATGACATCTCTTGAAATAAGGAACTTGGATGATTCGGGACACCACAACTTATATCCCTTCACATTTGTGGGATACCCAACAAAAATACACTTCTTCGATCTAGGCTCTAACTTTCCTTCATTCACATGTGCATAAGCGGGACAACCAAACACCCTCAAATTTGAATAATCAGCCGTCTCACCCGACCACACTTCTTCGGGTGTCTTCAACTCAATTGAAGTGGTAGGAGATCGATTTATCAAATAGCAAGATGTGTTAATGGCTTCCGCCCAAAACTCCTTACCCAAACCCGCATTTGAAAGCATACTTCTAGACCTTTCAAGTAGTTTCCTATTCATCCTTTCTGCAACACCATTTTATTGTGGAGTGTTGACCACCGTTTTGTGCCGAACAATCCCTTCAGCCTTGCAAAAATTATCAAATTCACGGTTGCAAAACTCCAAACCGTTATCGGTTCTCAACCTCTTAACTTTCCTTCCCGTTTAGTTCTCCAAAAGTGACTTCCAGTCTTTGAAGGTGCGAAACACATCACTTTTCTCTTTCAAGAAATAAACCCAAACCTTCCTGAGAAATCATCAATGAAAGTAAGCATATAACGAGAACCATTACCTTTGGAAGGCTCACGAGAAGGTCCCCAAAGATCCGAATGGATGTAGTCCAATGTTCCCTTGGTCGAATGAATGGCCGTGGAGAAGCTCAACCTCTTATGCTTACCAAATACACAATGCTCACAAAACTCCAAGTTGCCCGTGCATTGGCCACACAACAAGCCTCTCTTGCTCAAAATGGTCATTCCTCGCTCGCTCATATGCCCCAATCTCATATGCCAGAGCCTAGTAGCATCCTCATCCGACATAACCGAACGTGCAATGGCGGTCGAGCCCGTGACCGTGGAACCTTATAGAAAATAAAGAGTTCCAATTCTCTTCGCCTTCATGATTGTGAGAGCCCCCTTAGAGACTCTAAGGACTCCACCTTCACTTTGGAACTTACACCCCTTTTCTTCAAGAGACCCCAAAGAAATCAAATTCTTAGACAAATCGGGTATATGTCTCACACCCGTCAACCTTCGGACCTTTCCATCATGGAACTTAATTGTCACCGAACCAATTCCGGCAACCTTACACATATTGTTGTTCCCCATGAGAACCTTACCATCCGTAGGCTCATAAGTCTCAAACCAATCTCTATTCGAAGTCATGTGTTGCGAAGCACCCGTATCCATCACCCAACAATATATATCATCAATATTAGTATCTATCACACGAAGAGTATCAACCGTGTCACATTCGGCCACATTGGCCTCCTCCGAAGAAGAACCTTTACTATCGGCCTTTTGTTTATTTTTGAGCTTGAAACAATCGGCCTTAATGTGTCCCTTCTTCTTACAATAGTTGCACGTCAAATTCTTGTGCCTAGACTTCGAACGGGTCCTTGTATCTTTCGAGTTTCGGTCCCATGACCTACCTCGATCAACAACTAAACCAACACCTTGGCTCCCTTTCTCATTATTGGTCATTTCACTATCAATGTGCAACTTGTCTTGCAAATTGCTCTTAACATCCTCTAGAGAAATTTTATCTCTACTATAAATCAACATGTCTCTAAAAGCCTTGTATGATACGGGCAATGAGCATAATAACAAAAGGGCTTGGTCCTCATCCTCCACCTTAACATCAATCTTACTTAAGTCATTCAAAATAGATGAAAACTCCGTATTATGATTGGAAATTGATATACCTTTAACCATGCAAAGAGTGTAGAGGCGCAATTTCAACCGCAGTCGATTGGTGAGGGACTTCTTCATGTAAATGTTCTCCAACTTCTCCCACAAATCCCTAGCGGTCTTCTCCGATAGGACTTCTTGCAATGTCGAATTGCTCAAACACAATTGGATAATAGAGAGCGCTTTATCATCCATCTCTCTCCATTTCTTATCCGCCACTGCATCAATCAATTTTTTTCGACAAAAAATGGCATCCTTAATGCCTTGGCTCGACAAAATCGCTGCCATACACACTTGCCATAATGCAAAATTCGTCTTCCCATCATATTTCTCAATATCATATTTTTCCGACATATCCATTCAAATTTTTTGAACCCAATTCAACAAAACACCATGATTTTCTCCAAAAATTAATTACTCAAATCACAAAAAATCAAACCTTCTCCTTCTTGATCCGGGCTTGGGGGTCGATGGTGGCGGAATCAATCAGCAACGACCGCAACCAGAATCAATCAGCAACAACAGCAACCGGAATCAATCAGCAACAACAGCAACGACGGCTCTGGGAACTCGACGACGGATCTGGCTGGAAAGGGGCCTTCGCGCTGCTTCAGAGCAGGTGGAATTCGTTGATGGCGAAGATGAGGATGTCGGCGTCGGTGGCAAGGTCGTCGAAGTGGAGCTAGGTGATGATGGGGATTTGGGGCTGGAGTAAAGGTGCTGGAGGTGTGTGGGTTTTAGTGTTGGCTCTGATACCAATTTGTTAGGGTTATGGTTTATGGATTTGAGAAGAGGAAGAGAAGAGAAGAAGAAGAAGAAGAAGAAGACGGCCAGCTATTGAGAGAGAGTATGGCAAAATGTTGATTGATTATTTCCTTTGATTCAAAGCTTACGTATATGAAGATACAAAGCACAATGAGCCCAAAACAATTTGGACCATAACATAACAATATCTATGATTAATTTGTCCATCAGTATGTAACAATATCTCATACACCAATAAAAAATAGTTTTTCTTTGGATTTAGGGGTGACGTGGAGCATATGATGAGAATTCATAGAACTCGACTCTCCTTTTGTTGGGAAACATATCCACTTCATTATTGGTAGGATATCTTCATCTTTTAATATATGTAGCTTCTTCTACTCTATAACTAAAATATAATTAAAGGAACGCATTTTCTTTTCTTGGTAGCCAAGAAGGCTGAATGTTGAGCAGGCTAAGAAAAATATAAAATTGAAGGTTGTTTAAGGATTTATTAGTCTCTTTTTGTTTTTAAAATAAATTTTGTTATCTATTTCCAAGTGAATGAAAGAGACAACTTAATAAATGACATGAAAATTTTTGTTTCTTGCAATAGGGATGGATATCAACATCCTGAAAGTTGGGATATTTTTTGTGTTAGTCATTTTTGTTAACAATCTGTCTCTTTTAGTCACTGTCATCGGCATCGGCTGTGGCTCTAAAAAATAAAAATACTTTTTTAAGAAACCATCTTATTGTAACCCTTTCTTTTTTTATTTTTTTTAAAAAAAAAACCATTGGCTCTAAAATATATATTTTAAAATTTTGGCAAGGTTTCATTTAAACAGCATATACCAAGTAATTAATAAAGAATAGCTTATTTCAGAATAGAATATATTGATTTATTAATAACATCCCATACAATAGAAAATTAGAATTTAATTCATTTAGATTAATTTGTATATAATGTTCAAACAAAATCTTATAAATTTTTAGATGCATTGTGTAACTGTGGAAGGTACGTATCAGTTTTGATAAAAATGGTGAATAAATAGTTATTATTAGTTTAGTACAATCTATTTATTAGTTTTTACCAATAAATAGATTGGTTTAATTTGGACTAAATAGTTTAGTACAATTAGCACACTTTATATTTTACATGCAGCTTCCAAAAAGTATTCAGTTTTTTTTTTTTTTTTTTTTTTCCACACAACAATACAACATAACATACCTATCTTTCTAGATTTAGAAGAAGGAGAAGAAAGAGAATTAGAAGAAGATAATCAAAATCCTTCTGATTCTAGAAAGATTATTAACTTTCTAGAACGAGAAGGAAGAGGAGATGAAGAAGAAGAAAGAAGAAGAAAAAAAGAAGTTGACATTTAGCCAAACCCAAAACAATCGCACGTATATATGAATATGAACCCAAGTTTAGCGCGTTGAATATGTATACACCTCCAAAATGAGTCACTGATACCGAGCGAGATAAGTGGGCCCCAAAACTGAACAAGTCTTTTGTATTTGGATTCTTCCGAAATATTTATTAGCAAGTAAAGCAATAGATTAGGTTTTTGAAAATTTTACGTGTGGATTGAAAGAGAGAATCCGCCTTGGTGTATTAATTACTTAATTAATCAAATAATTAAGAGTAAATTTCACTAAATTATATATAGTTTTCATAAGATTGCAGAAAATCTTACCCATATCCTTTTTTTTATTGACATAGATTCACTCTATTTTATCCAAGATCTCTATCAATTAGTTTTTTTTGGGTTATTCTTTGAACCTAAAATACCCTCTAATTTGTTAATTAGACATTAGAGGGACTTTAGAAAAACTAGTGAAGAGAGAGAGAGAGAAAATATTTTCTAATAAACTTACTAATTTTGAAATATAAAATTAGAAAAAAATGTATATATATTTTCTGCACCACTTTGATGGGCACTACAGTGTGCACTCACGGAGTAGACCCCCATAAAAAATTCAAACCGGTCATCTTTACATGCCTAAGATTGCCTAACAATAAAAAATTAAATAATTTTGAGATTCATTTGCTCCCGATTTACATCAACACAAAATTATATACCCAAAATTTTAACAAAATGATGGATGGACAAATGAACTTCAAATTTATTTGATCAACGGTAACTACTTTTAGCTCATAGTATGTCAAATTACAAAAAAAAATAAAAAATATAGGTAGGATTTTCGGCAAACTCTTAAAAACTGGGTAGGGTCTAATTAATTCGATTAATCTAAATTAAGATCTACCTACTACTTCCACTAATAATACATAGACAAAGAAAGATGACTCGAATCCTGCACGTTTCATGCATGGACTTTTGTAAGTAGCTGTAAACAACTACACCTTACTCGGTTTCTTGAGTTGAAACATCACTTGATCTTAAACACCAGTTTATCATTATTAGTCTATGCTTAAAACAGTTGAATGCCGGAATACCTTGTTGTTAGTTTTAAAATCTACAGTTAGAAAAGTACGGTAATCAGCGGCAGAACCAGGAATCATCATAGGAATTTATGGGAAAACCGGCTCTCCAAGAATTTCAAAAAAATTAAAGGGTACTTATACCTCCATAAAATATAGATATTTTTATATAATCTTCAATAAACTTATTAAACCATTAATTTGCTTCAAAAATCTCTCAAATGTCAAATGTAACTTTTTAATATCTAAACTACATATTTTTCTTGTTATCTTCCACTTAAAATATTCACCAACAAATTCAATTTTTTCCTCATTTTTTTATCCCTTCTTCTTTCATTCTTCTTCCGTTCTATCCTTAATCCTACTTCACCTCTTTTTCTTGATATTTCTATATAATAATAAACAGACTTTGTACTTTTACATATCCTTTTAAAATGTTAAGTTGTTTTAAAAACAATTCGTTAACTCATTAAGAATTAAATGAAGAAATACTTTTAATCTTCTTAAAGCCACTAACAACCTATTTTGTTAAAACAATATGCTTTTTTTTCTTAGAAGCATAGAAGAAGCGGAATGGAAGGAGGAGGGAGGGAGGAAGAAGGAAGGAATATGGGGGATGGAAAATTAGAGGAGATTTGAGTTCAATTGTGAGTGTTTTAATTGTGGAAAATAATAAGACAAAAGTGGTTATTGGGTTTATGTCTTGCATACTATGTTGAATAAGAAGACGATGAGACGATTGAGGAATTGAGACGATCGGAGACGGAGTGGAAGCAATGAAAACAGTCAGCAGCAATAGCAGCAGGAGTTGCGGTCGACCGTACTTGGGGTGCGGTTGACCGCCCAACTCTGCAGAAGTTCCCGAGAGGGCGGTCGACAGACCTTGTGGTGCGGTCGACCGAATGCGTCGCTGATGAAATATTTAGGTCGGGTCTTGGTGATTAGTGAAAAGCCCAACTTGCTCTTCAAATCAGATCTTACAGCTCTTATCGTAGGGTTATCTCATCAGGAATATCCAATGGCTATTGTATCAAAATATCAAACTAGGTTTTCTTTAGATCTCTATACATTGTTATTATTGGCCTCCATTGAGAGCCAAGAGAGAGAGTACTTTATTGAAAGAGAGATTGAGTGATTCTCTAATTGTAAATAACTGGTACTTGCTGGTGAGGATTGAAAGAGGGTCTTGGTAAGAATTGTAATATTTTTGTATCTTCTCTAGTTGAATAAGATCTTAGGTTTCTTCTTCCCCGGATTAAGGCGAAAGTCCCAACCGGGACAAATTTGTGTGTGCTTTGGTGTGTTTGATATGATCTCATATGTGTTTGGTGGTTTGTGGTGATTGCATCGAATAACTCAACAAGATCCTAATAGGGGGTTTTCGGTAGAAATCCCTAACAATTGGTATCAGAGCTTTGAGTTGAAGGGTTTGTTCGAGTTTCTTGGAGAAGATGGTAGATCAGATCACGAAGATCAAGCGATTCAAAGGCAAGATCAACTTTGGTCTCTTGAAGGTGGACATGCATGAAGCATCAGTTCAACAGGACTAGGATCTAGTTCTAGAAGGAGATAAAGGGAGACCAATCGGTATAAAGCAAGAGAAGTGGAAGAAGATATATTCAAAAGCCTTGGGTTTAATTCGGTTGTTATCGACGAGCGAAGTCAGGTATAGGAGAAGCACAATGAGTCTTTGGGCAAGATTTAGAACTGACTACTCGAGATCGTCATCATAGGGTCGGATGTACCAGCAAAGAAAGTTGCAGGATTTCTCAATGAAGGAAAGTACCGCTCTTCTAGATCATGAAGTTGAGTTCAATATGGATTTATCTGAACTGAGAGCGTTCAACGCAGATGATCTAAAGGTTTCCAACTTGATATATTCACCACCAAATCCATCCAATATGATAACCGTGCTAGATGAAAAATCTACCAAGGAGAAGTTTTTCATAGCAGGTATGATCAAGGGGTTGGAGGAGGATGCACTTAGGAATGAGAGTCAGAAATCAACGTCAACTTCTCTGAGTACCTTGCTTCACTGGCTTTGCATCTTCCCTGATATTAAGACGATGTTGATCTCTCCTTTACGGACCTTTTCTTATGTGTACGCTCGCGTCAAGTCTTAGAATATGATGAATTCGATTCGATCCCTATAGTCAGTATAGTCAAGCCAATAGCTTGAGCTTACCCCTTTCCTGTTTTAGTACTGGTGGAAGCAGACACCTGTGAATGACCTACACGATGGGGACACCTCTGAGACAACGTTTCTTGTCTTGCCGGCCTTCTTTCCCATTCCAGTGGCTAGTTCGCTCGCCTCATTGACTAATACAAAATATTAGTTTTGCTCTTTCATTGTGGGACATCTGCACGAGTACGAACGATCCTTTCTATCTTGTCGTTGTCTTTCTCCTTAGCAGGCTCAACGCGCTATAGACACAAACACAAGTTCTCCTAGCGCAACAAACAAATGTCAGGTCCGCCAGGGGTCCACCTCTGAATTAAGACCGGGGGCATTTTCATACAAGCCCATTTTCCTGGAAGGAGCAATTTTCTTTTCGAAAGTGTCGCATATTACTATACATAGCAAAATGAGACAATTCTTGGATGGGAAAGTGTATGTAGGGGTAAGGTCCGTGGCCACCAGTGCAAAGGGATTGAGCATTACATGAGAGACTATTGTAAGAAGTTAGGTCAGAAGGGTGCCAAATCTAGTGCCACTGAATCAGGTGATGGCTTAAACAGTGCTTTTGTTTCAAGTTCTTTAGATGTGAATTTAGGTTGTTCTTTTGATTCGGTTAGTTTTTCTCAAGTTTGCTACGAGAGGAAGATGGTTTCTACTTTCAAATTTGCAACATATCATTGTGTGGGAATGAATGTTGATAAGATTTGTGAAGTAATGGTTTCTACTTACAAGTTTGCCTCATATCATTGTGTAAGAACGAAGATTGACAAGTCTTGTTAAGTGAGGGGTGAGAAAACAAATGAGTCAAAGATGAAAGACGGAAGGGGACACACACTAGAGGAGGGCATGCATATTATTTTGATGAAGTGGAGCTTTATATCAATGAGAACTCTAGAAGTTCGGGATTGCAGGTACACAGATCTATGTGGAGTTCGTTCAGTTGGGGAAAGTTATCGCAAGGTGATGAAGGGTGAGAAGGGGATTGAGCAGGGTCAGCACAACCTCTACCAGCTTTGGAGAAACAGAAAAACTTGCGCAAGTGTTTTGAAGCCCATTGTTCCTAAAACATCATCTAGTATGCCGTCACTAGAATCATCCGAGCGAGACTACAACGTTCGAATATCTTTGGGAGGTGGAGTTCGTGTGGAGGGTGGCACATCCATAATTACATCTACTAGGTGTGTGCCCTTGAGGGGGACATACAGCGAGGGAAAAGTAGGTGGAGATAGATTCAACTAGCAGAGGAAGCCATCGAAACGAGTTGTTTGCAAGATGAGAAGGAAAAGAGTCTAGAAGGTTTTAAATCATACAGGTGTGGATTCATGAGTATGCAATCCAAGGTGGAGATTGTTGGGTTTATATCTTGCATACTAGTTGGATAAGAAGAAGTTGAGACGATGGAGGAATCGAGACGATCAGATACGAAGTGGAAGCAAGGGAAATAGTCAGTAGCAGTAGCAGCAGGAGTTGCGGTCGACCGTACTTGGGGTGCGGTCGACCGCCCAACTCTGCAAAACTTCCTGAGAGGGGGCAGTCGACCGACCTTGTGGTGCGGTTGACTGAACGCGGTGCTAATGAAATATCTGGGTTGGGTCTTGGTGATTCGTAAGAAGCCCAACTTGCTCTTCAAGTCAGATCTTATGGCTCTTATCGTAGGGTTATCTCTTCAGGAATATCCAATGACTATTGTATCAAGATATCAAACTAGATTTTCTCTAGATCTCTATATATTGTTGTTATTGACCTCCATTGAGAGCCAAGAGAGAGAGTACTTCATTGAAGGAGAGATTGAGTGATTCTCTAATTGTAAACACCTAGTACTTGCTAGTGAAACTTGAGAGAGGGTCGTGATGAGAATTGTAATATTTTTATATCTTCTCTAGTTGAATAACATCTTAGGTTTCTTCTTCCCCGGATTAAGGCGAAAACCCCAACCGGGAAAAACTTATGTATGCTTTGGTGTGTTTGGTATGATCTCATATGTGCTTGGTGGTTTGTGTTGATTGCATCGAATAACTAAACAAGATCCTAAAAGGGGGTTTTCTGTAGAAATCTGTAACAGTGGTAGTTTAAGTATTAAAAATTCTATTTTAGATTTGAGAGATTTTTGAAGTAACTTAATGGTTTAATGGCGGTTATTTAGAATTACAATCGTTTGCTGGAGGTTATTTAAAAATACTTATTTTCTATGAGGTAATATTTAAAAAACCCAAAATTAAAATATGTAATACCTAGAATGGTTTTTTTTTTTAAAGTTTTTTTTTAAAAGTTTTTTTTAATTTTTTTTTTTAGGGAAAAGGTGTAATCTGGCCACCCTGTTTCATTAATAAGAGTTTAACGAAACAAACCCAGAGTACTGGACCCAAGTACAAACTATAGACAGAAAATAAAATATATATAAAGCAACATGACGCGTACAAACAACAAATTCCTTCAACAACCCTGCAGGGTGGGCCGACAAACATGCCCGGTCCAGCAAAATTGTAAGTACATCAGTTAAACTTCGTACAGAGCCTCCACGACACATACACACCCACCTGAGACAAGTCTGGCAGGATTTTATCACCCGCCGATCCCTGCCTTCACCTCGCTGGGGGGACCCCATCTATGAGCCTAAGCCCTGCAGATCGAGAACTGACCCCCGACACATGCTCATCATCGTACCCTCCCACCATCTCCACCACTCATCCTACAAACGTGCCAGTAGCTCCCACAGCTGCTACAAAAGAGATAGCCGTTAAGAGGATATCTTCACCTCTCACACGATAGCGCTTTCTCAGGCGATTTCTCACCAAACGACTATCTCGCTCACCCCACCAAACACCACGCTCCAGGAGAGAGCCATGGAGAGGATACCTTCACCTCTCTCATGCACAAGCTCACTCTGGCGATTTCTCACCACACAGACTTATCTCGACTCATATTCCTAATCCGAGGGAAGAGGCGACGCTGTCACGAGCCAGTGGCCTAAGCTAGAAGAAGCTCAATAGCCTGATAGTAGGCGCTGTGAGGACTTCACCGGTGACATCGTAGGACACTCCAGACCAACCATACCCAAATCCCACACCCCATCACCCCCAACACCAACAAACTACCGGCCTAGCCCCACGGGCCCCAAACCGAACCACCAACCTCACACACTTGAAACCCCAGATCCATGGTATTCGCGACAACAGGTGTGGAAGGATATTCTGGCGCGACATAGTCGCTCCGCGATAGTTGAGACAAGCACCTCGGAAGATGAGACAAGTGAGCACATATCACGGAGGGACCCCATCTTTGGCCCCAAGCTCCACAATCGTGCAAGACAACCCAACACCCGGCATCTTCACACGCACTACCAACCCCCGGAAAAACCAAATCAAAGCCGTAGATCACCGTGATTAGCCCCGAGAGTGTGGACATGGTGGCAAGCGCGTAGAACATCCGGCCAAACATCTAGCAAAGCCCCCCAAACCCAACCTAACCTGAACATCAACCCCGAACAACACACCCCAAACAACAAAAGCAAAGTCAGCAATGGTTGACGTCGACGGGAGCAGACGACGGTGGGGGAGGGCGGCGAGGCGACGACGGCGGTCGACGAGCGGTGTAACGGGGCAGCGCAACTGCAGGTCGACGGGAGGAGGAGGAGTAAGGGGAGCTCGGGGGTTCAGCTGGTCGATGTCGAGGCCAAACATCGACCAAAGGAGGAGGTCACTGGGGGTTTCAGTGTGGTGACGGCATCGAGAAGGGGGGGTGGCCACCAGAGATCTGGAGATCTGGAGGTCGAGAGGATGACGGTGCGACTAAAGAGGCGAGAGGGGAAGGCTGCGCGACGCTCGATACGGGAGGGGAAGGCATCGACGGGGACGGGGCAACACTGTCGAACGGTGGTCAGGGAGTGGGCGGCACGATCCCGGCCGCCACCCCCTCCAACCTCTCTCTCTAGATCTAGAGTTTTGCTTTTGGAGTTTTTTCGGGGAGTTTCTGTCTCTAGAAAATCTAGAGAGAGAAACTATTTTGTTTGCATTTTTTTAAAAAAAAGTTGGAGGCCCGCCCCTGCTGGTAATGCCAATTTATGTATGTACAATAAGCAAAAGTGTGTGTAAGGGAGTCAACTACGATGTAAAGGAGTATACCAACTAAAATTGTCAAAGGGATCAGATATATTTGTATCAATTTGGTACCCGAAATGGATGCAGATTTGTTATAAATAACATATTAGAACATATGATATTTTGTGGTTTTCTCTTTGTGAAGGGCTCAGTGAGACAATGGAAATTAGAGAGCATCATGAAGTGTCTTGTACTCATGTTTGGTACAATTTTTTTTTCGTTCATCAAACATTTGTAAGGATATGGCGAAAGTTGACAGTTGATCACAACGAATTTGTTAGGAATGTGCCTTGAATACTTGTGGTTCAGATTAGAAGAAGGTAAGATGAAGTACAGAGGTCGAAGCGTCGAAAAGAGTAGAAAACAGAGCAACAATAGTGCAGGCATAGTTACGACCGATTGTCCCAAGTTACGGTCGACTACACCCCAACCGCACACCCGACCGCAATTGCACAGGATTTGGTTGAGAGGAGGACGGTCGACCGGTCTTGTTGGATGGTCAATCGACCACGGTGCTGTGTTTGTTTTGGTCCTCGATTTGTTAGATCGTTTCAGCCCAATCTTCAACTCCAAGTTAGATCATACGGCTCCTATTCAGTTACTTCTTTTCCAGGTTATATCGGACGACTGAGAATCAAGATTAGACCTAGGTTTCTCTCTGTTCTTCTATATATATTATAAACTCCTCCATTATGAGATCAGAGTACTTGACAGATTATTTTCTTCATTGCAAAGAGAGGCTCGAGAGAGATAGTTCTTAGTGGGTGAGTTTAATTCCTCGGATTGAGTGAATTAGTAACTCCTTATAATCTCCTCTAGTTGAATTTCAGATCTCCCTATATTTCCCCCCAGATTAAGTAAAAGCTAACCTGGATAGATCATTGTTGTGTTTGTGTTAGATTTGTGGATCTACTTGCTTGCTCAATTAATTTGTTTCATCTACTTCGACTTTCTCATTGCTCTATTTAGTTTCGCTGGAACAACGGACATTCGTTGATGCCCCAATCCCAACAGAATCAACCAAGCAAATAGATCAAACCAAAAACATAGGTACACAATTTTGTCCTGGTTCGGTGAACCTAATCCGAGGGAGAAATAACTGAAATATTATTCAATCTAGAGAAGATACAAGAGTTACAATACTCTCACTAAGAACATATCTATCTCTCAAGTCTCACTAGAAGATACTCTGCTGTTTACAATAAATAAAACTCTCAGATGAAGCACTCGCACACATCTCAATGAAGGTCATTACATTATTATATAGAGATCTAGAAAAACCATAGGTTGTAGCCTTGATATAACAACATCCGATATACCCTAAAGATAAGGCCACTTAATAGGAGATGTACAATCTAATTTGGATAACAAACTAGGCTCAAACAGATCCCCAAAGACCTGACCCAAATTTTTATTATTTCCGCTTGCGGTCGAGTGCTCAAAAGAGTAGTCGACTGCACTTCAAGTCGAGCACCACTCCACTCGACTGTAATGAGTGTAATCGACTGTCACCCCTTCAATAGTCAGAAACAACAACCTTTTTCATCTCCCTTATTCACTTCAAACATCTTCTCGCCTTGCCCATTTCTGTTCGCATCGAACCTAATATGCAAGACATACGCTCAACAATCTCCACCTTAGATTGCATACACAAACTTCCACACCTGTGTGATTCAATGCTTTTAGACTCTTCATTTCTACTCTTGTAAACAACACAATTTAGTGGTTTTTTTTCTGCTAGTCGAATTTACCTCCACCAGTTATATTTCCAGTCGTATGCCCCTTAAAGGCATACCCCAGTAAGCATCAACATGGAATTTCCATCCTCTGTAAGAACTCCACCTACCTCGAGGAATCACTACAAGGAATTTGACATATAGTGATAGCAAAAATCCGTGGGTAAAAGGCGAAAAATCGTAGGTATAGCCCGTAAAACTTATACCAACGGACATATTTTTCCGTCGTTTTTAATTAGCTATACCCACGGAAAAATGCCGTCACTATAGCCTATTGCGACAGTTTTTTTACCCGTTGGATAAAACCTCAGTGTTATACCTACAGTTTTGTATCCGTTGGTATAGGTTTTAAGGACACCACTTGCTTTCCTATATCCATGGTTGAAACTCCATTACTATAGGTTTTAGTGATGGTTTTCACATCCAAATATTTAAGTATATACCCATCGCTCTATACAATTTTTTAATATATTAATTACGCGTATGATAATTTAATATTTTCGTTTATAATATTAATCCAATTATAAACTAAATACACAATAAAATAGATAAATGTGTTTATGAAACAAAATTAGATAAAATTAAACTTCAATCATATTAAAAGTTAATAAAGTATTATAAGCATGTCAAATTACAAAATAGTTAATAACCAGATACACAATTGAATTCATGTGTGCAGACATGAGAATCAATACTTTAAATTACGATCAACATATTCAATGGCATTATAAGATAACATTCAATTGACTCCTCACTTGAGATACGACACTAACAATTTTCTTATTTTACCGCAACTAGATCTTGATTCTCTTTGTAGTAATCTTCTTTTAGCATCATGCAAATCTCCTATACAGCCTTCTTCACTTCATTGTCGGCAAACACAAACTCGGCTGCATTTTGAGCGAGTTCAATCATTTCTCGCTTGTTGAGAGCCCTGCACAAACAAAACAAAGCAAAAAGATCTAACTTTGGTCATCAACAAATAGTCAATATTCTTTTTGGTTATCACAATCAAATAATGGGAGTGATGCCTACCAAATGTGGTCGTTGCCAGGTAGTACTCAGAGGAGAGACTAGTCGAGAAGAGGACTGCATCATCAGTTTGTGTTAAGTACAATATCAAATAAAAATAGATTACTTGCAACAGACAAGCAAAGTTACAGTTAGCTTTAACTGGCAATTATCAATTAGTAAGTAGTCCAATACTTCAACAAAGTGTGGCCAATAGAATCAACAAAGTGTGGCAATTATCAATTAGTAAGCAATCTAGATCAATAATCAACATCTAGATCGAGCTAAATGGTTTACCACAAGCCAGTCTTACCTGAGGACGGCACCAACCTTAAGGGAGGGAGAAGTAATGTCAATTCGACTGGCAAGCTTATGCATTTTTTCCAATATGAATCGAAGTCTGTAAATGCCAGTCCATACTAGTCATATACCTCCCATGGCTCATATAAGAGATCTCCACTAAAACTTTGCACAGTAATTCCAAGTTCGGTAAGCTGAGTTTTGACTTTATGATCTCGGATATAGTTGGCAAATTAAGGCCAAGAGAAATCCTGCCTCCTCCAAGCCCTTGAGATTGAGCTTCGACAATTGCGTTAATCACTTCCTGAAAGTTATCGTAGGTAAGATTCAGTGAGTTTGTACATGAGAATCTATAAAATCTACTGAAAATGTTGGCATGTACCTGTGTAGCTCTGTCCATCTCATACAATATATTTGCTTCGGAACCACGCACCTGAAGAAGTTTCGAAATAAACAGAACATGTTATTGATATAATCATTTAAGGCTTTTTTGCATCAAACTGAAGTTGTTCTACAGGGCAACACCCATTAAATTCCATATAAGAAAGGAGAATGAGTCCAGAAAGTGGTTTGAAGTCAATTGGGCACAAGCATACCAGTTTTAAAGTAAGTGTCGTGCCCCCTAGATGAAAATCCTGGCTACACCACTGGTGATATATAAATATATATATATATATATATACCGACGAAAATACTAAAGAATCAAATGGTATTTCCTCTAGGTTGAACAAATTAAACGGCATTCCAGTGACTCTGGACTAGGTGGAAAATGGGGTTAATTTCTTCAGTTTTGCTCGGAAAATGAGGTAAACCTGGGCACCACATTAATTAGAGAAACAAATTAGGTTAAAAACAAAACAAACCACAATAAAACACACAGAAAATTTAAAATGACCATATAGCTATGGTTGCTTACGATCGAAATTAATCCACTCACTTGACCAATACGAGGAATAAATTAAAATTTGCTACTAAAATCACATAAATGACATAACAATGAGGAAGAGTCAGAATTAATTGCATGAAGCACGTATATCAGAAATCCTACGATGTTAGGTTTAAAAAGGCATAAGAATATCAACATGTGTGAAACTAAGTAACAAAATTTACCTGTCCATATCCCATGTCAACACCATAGACAAAAGATGCATCATTCTGAAGCAAACAATCAATAAATCCTCCTGTTGACAGCCCCGAATCAAGCGCAACTTTTCTGGTAACATCAACCTCTAACTTGTATCCTGCCCTGCATTAAGGAACACAAACTAGAAATAAGGAAAATATTATACTTACAGAAAGTACAGAGTTAAGTCAGAGCTGTAATTCGTAATAGAATCATCACCTACATACATATTTTGGAATTTCCGCCTTCATTTCCATAGTTGATTTATCAGATATAGGTGTACCAGCTTTGTTTACTGCTACTCTTCCATCCACAATAACTTTTCATGTGAATAACATGAACAAAAGGTAGCAACAAAATATAACAATGGGCATGATAATGAAACAGTTAAGGATGCACTGGATGTCTATGTGGAATGTTTACATATATATTTTATATGATAAGAAGAACTCATAAATCACAAGGGGAATATCAATAAAATAGGTTGTCCAAAAACAAATCTATTCTGCAAAGATGCATATCGGAAATTGATTCATGCCAGTAGAAAGTGTGTTATATTGCATGTTATTGACACAAAGGAGGAGGTTGGACAATAACGATAAATCCCCATCATTTTTTGAACCTCAATGTACAAGCATATAGAATTTTCCAGAGCCTGGGGAGCCACCACCCCCTATGACTGCGCCTATGCATCAAACATCTACAGTTAGTAAAAGCCAATTATTTTCTTTCAAAATTGGGCATCTTATCCATCATAGAGATGTTTATCAACGTTCAAACATACCGCATCACCACATCAACCAATCACGAATGAAATAAAATTGATTTACCACCAAAATTTAAACATTTAGCACCAAATAACATTATAGTCTACGCCTTGTTCAACCCAAAAAAATCAATAAAATCAATAAAATTAAAAAATTAAAATAAAAGGAAAGAGGGACCTAATGAAATCTCACTGCTTCGATAGCTAAATTCTTTCAGAATTTGCAGATGCAAAGGTTCTGGTAGGACATACATGCATTGGCTATTGATACTGGTAACCAAACCGATCTAAGAAAGCAACTTAAAAATACAAAAACAAATGATAAGATCAGCACAAATAGTTAAGTAGGATGTGGCCTTTCCACCATAAACAAACAAAACTGAGCTATTGAACATTGGGTTCAACAGGTATGCCAGCATCTTTGGATTTATTCTTCCTCTTTTAATTCCAACACTCATATAACCAGATTAGAAAAGCTTCCGATAATACTGTGAGCTATGATAATCCTCTAAATTAAAACCAAGAAACCCTAATTATCCCAATCGAAGCCCTAATTATTCAGAATAAAAGATGTACATATTCAAAATCGGCGAACCTCAATGCTGGCGCCAGCGGTGGAGGAGGAGGAGGAGGCGGCGGATGCGGGGGAGATCTCGTCGAGATCGACGCCGAGGAAGAAGAGGAGGATGCAGGAGAGATCTCGTCTTCTTCGTGAGGGAGATGGGGCGACGGTAGCGGGAAGAGGGGGACGCGACTCGGGAGGAGAAGGATTTAGAGATTGGGTTTGGAGAGAGAGGGTTTGGGGAGAGAGGGATTCGGGTAAGAGAGATAGAGAGGAGAGAGAGATGGGTGTGAGCGTGAGAGATACTGTATAAATTGGGGGTATTTGAGATTTGGGGGGAAAATGAAAAAGTTGGGGGGAAAATAAATTATAGAATATACCCACAGTGTTTTATCCCGTTAGTAAAACTTATAGTTACGGATTAAAAACTCTAAAGCTATAGGATACCTATACCCACAGTTTACTATGCGTCTGTAGGTATACAATGTCTGTACCCACGATTTTAGTGATCCGTCACTATAGGTGTCCGTTGGTATATGGCAAATTTCTTGTAGTGAATCCTCCACCTCTCGACGATATTCGAACATCGGATCTCGCTTCAATGATTCTAGTCGCCGCGAAGTAGATGCTTTAGGAATGATAGGCTTTAAAACACTCTGCTGAGTTTTCCTGTTCCCACAAAGTTTGTAGAGGTTGTGTTGAAACCCCTCATTCCCCTCATCACCTTATGAAGACCTTCCCAAACTGATAAAACTTCACCTCGAGCTATATACTTGTAGCCCTGTGCTTCTAGAGTTCCGAAGGGTATTAGGTTCTGCTTCAACAAAGGAACATTCAAGACCTTCTTCGATGTGAACCTCTTTCTATCTGGCAACTCCAACTCAATTGTTCCCTCACCTACTACATCACAAATCTCACAAGTCACAACAATCTGTTGTAGACTTATAAGTATAAAACATCTTCCTCTTGGAGTAAATATGAGAAGAACTACACGAATCAAGAAACTAGCCAAAATTCATATCATTAGAACTTGAAACAAGCAGACAATAGCCATTACCAGATTCATCGACACTAACCATGTTGGCACCCTTGTGATTCAACAACTTGCAAGAATCCCTCTTGCAATGCCCAATTCCTCTGCAATTGTGGCAATAGAACCCACCCTTACGCACATTACCCCTTCAAATTGAAGTTTCCTCCACCTCCATGCATCTCATCGAAGTAGACTCTGATTTATGCTTTTCATTCCAAAGTTCATTCTCCTTCAAGCCCTTGATCACACCGGCCACCGAGAGCTTCTCCTTAGCAGATTTTTCGTATAGCATGATGATTATCAAATGCTCGTATGAATTTGGAAGTGAATATATCAAGTTGAAAGCTTTATCCTCTTCGCTTAGATCATATGTATTTATTGCCCTTAATTCATATAACACCTTATTGAATTCCACTATATGATCATGAAGAGCGGTTCTTTCCTTCATTGAGAAATAAAGTAGTTTTCTCTTCCAGTACATCTGATTCAGTAACAACGATCCTGAATAGTCAATTCTGAGTCTCAACCACAAACTCACAACACTTTTCTCCTCAAGGAAGTTGCACTTTACTTTGTTCATCAATGATTGCCGGATTAAACTCAAGGCTTTCAAATAAAACTCATCTCACTTCTCCTGCTTGATGCTGGTTGGCTTCCCTTTATCTCCTTCTAGGGCAAGATGAAAGCGCTATTGAACCAGTACGTTGTACATATCCACCTTCCATAGATCAAAGTTGATCTTACCGTCGATCTGCTTGATCTTCAGAAAACTATGATCTGTCAGATTCATGAAGGAACTCTCACAACCTTTACTCTGATACTATTTTGTAGCGATCCGCGGGGGATTTTAGTATTTTTAATTTTTTTTTTGTAAGGATATGGCGAGAGGCGATAATCGATCACAACGAACCAACCAAGCAAGTAAACCAAACCAAACATACAAGTAGTGGCGTAGCCAGGATTTTCATCCACGGGGCGCGATGCTTACTATTAAAAAAATAATGAATTATAATAAATACAGTTATATTCCTCAAAGCATCATATATTAATAATACCAAATGTCATAAACTATTACAATTACTAAATAGCCATTTTCTTTAGCAATAAAATCCTTGGAGATTCATAATTTAGAAAAAATTTAACTGATATCTTCATTCTCAATGGCATCCAATATGTTTCTTTCAATATATGCCACCATTAGAAGGTCATGGGTTCAACTCCCACTATTGTTAAATAATTTTTTATTTTTTTGTCATTTTAGAAAGAAATTGAATTTCAAATAAAAGTAAAAACTAAATTCAATTATGTTGCATGGACTTGAACAAAAAGAAATTAAAATGTCTAAATTATGTTGTCGGGACTTGAACAAAAATAATTAAAATTTCTAAAAAAAGCAAAAAAGTTTTGTTGCTGGGACTTGAACCCGGTACCTTTGGGTGAGAGCCAAGTATCCAACCAACTAGACTACAACCGATTGGTGGAAAATGTGCTATTAGATTGCTCTATTTATAATAAACTCATGTTATTATACATGTAAAATTCAAGGTGTTACTAAATCCGAGGGGCACAGCCGAAAATTAAGGGGGCGCAGCCGCACCCCCTCGGGACCAGGTAGCTACACCCCCGCACACAAGCACATAATTTTGTCCCGATTTTGTGAACCTAATCCGATGAAGAAATAACTGAGATATTATTCAATCTAGAGAAGATACAAGGGTTACAACACTCTTACCAAGAACCTATTTATCTCTTAAGCCTCACTAGAAGATACTCTGCTATTTACAATAGATAAAACTCTCAGATGATGTACTCGCACACCTCTCAATGGAGGTCATTACATTATTATATAGGGATCTAGAAAAGTCCTAGGTTGTAGTCTTGATCCAACACCGTCCGACATAATCTGAAGAGAAAGCCACACGATATGAGCCGTACTATTTAACTTGAATAACAAAGTGGGCTCAAATATATCCCCAAAGACTCGACCCAAACTGTTACTGTTGCCGCTGGGCAACAGTTCAAAAGAGCAGTCGATTGCACTTCAAGTCGAGCAGCACTCCACTGGTTGCAATCGAGTGCAATAAGTGCAGTCGACTGTCATTCCTTCAACAGTCAGAAACTGCAACGTTCTTCATCTCTCTTCTTTGCTTTGAACCTTTTCTCGCTTTTCCCGTTTCTTTTCACATCTAACCTAGCATGCAAGGCATACACCCAACAACTTGTACAAGACATGGTAAAGTAGATCTAGTAAGAAAGAGTTCGCAAGGCCAAGTAAAGGAGACTTGTTGATTAATGTGCAAATACAAAAATATCTGGACATGTGACCAAAATTTGTATGCTTTCATATTGAAAATGAGCTTGCAGGAAATCTGAATGAGGAAAAAAGATACGAAACTTTTCATTCAATAGCTTTTCCCACCTCTTTCAAATGAATCATCTTTTCTTCTGAGAAGTCACACTGAATCAATCTTAATCATGTCTAAATTCAACTATTTCATTACATAATTATTGAAGAGCACCTTTAAAGAAGACGCCATAATAATTCATTAGCATATGCGAAAGATAACAACCGGAATTTGTAAAAACATGATATACCACGATACACACTCAACAATCCATCAATTTGAAAAAACAGGACAATACAGAATTAATGCCAGAGCACATTACTCGTACCATTCAGAAGACTTTCGAACTACCTAAGAACAGACATAAAGTTAGAAATCAGAAGGTAATAATTTCATGATTTTCATGTTCAATTCTAAGATCTACAGCTCCTGAAGTGTAACAGAAAAGATAGAATCATCAAAAATGAGATAGTGGGTAAACTAGTAATAATGCGAAAGTCATTTGCAAAAAAAGTTTGAAAAGTCTCACTATATGAGCCGAAGTCCCAACCGCAACACAAAGACTTCAAAAAAAGGGTGAGAACACAGAAGTCTACCGAGATTGATACATCGTATACGTGAGAGTTTGTTAAACTACCAATCTCAACATAACAATCATATCTTCGTATGCAAGATGTAAAATCGAAGTGCAGGACAAGAATAGACTTAGAAGAATCAGAAGGCAATCCACCAACCCCTCAAGAATTTTTATTTATTTTGGACCAGACAATGTCCATAAACTTCACACAAAAAATATCTATAGTTTTGTAGACTAAATAAAGTTGTAGCTCTTTTGAACTTTGGATTGATATTTTGGCTACTAAAAATGGGTGGATGCTGTAAGGTTGGTGACATAAGGTGCTCCTCTCATTCTAGTTGACCTCTATACTAGTCTGAACACATTGCACACATTTTGCAGCTATTATTGGGTTTGTTATGTTTTTGTATATATGTATATTGCTTCTTTCATAGGGTTAGATAATATGTGATTGGTAAACACCGATCAGTTTTTTTTATCAAGGAACGGAATGTATTGTCAAAAGTTCAGTATGATTCCACAAGATGTATTTTCGTTCAAGGAATTGATTGTAGCCAATCAAAGGTCAATAGCAGGTGTTTATTATTATTATTATTATTATTATTATTATTATTATTATTATTTTATGTAAGGAGAAGCTAGCATAAATTTATACTGAGCTATATACATAATTAATAGGGATTTTAACTATAAACTGACTTAAACTGATAAAAATGAAAAATTACATCAAGAAATTTGGCTTGATGATAATCAAGATTACCAGAAGCTAAATCTAAAAAATGGTCAGGACCAAGTTAGCACAAACTCCACTAGTGTCATTCAATCTTGGGTAAAATCCAGTAACCAAAAACATACTAGTTTAAAGGCTTGATTAACTTAATTAATCGAGATGATTAGCAAAAAAAACTTAATTAATCGAAACAGTCAATTTCGTCAGCTATATTAGGCAAGAAATGGAGCCAAGTAACCTTTTCTTTGAAATAATGATTCAATAGGAGAAAGAAGAGTTCACGAGGAAACCTAAAATTAAACAAAATCAACTAAAAAAACATCAAAGAGTCAGTTCTAACTTCTAAAAGTAGCTTCGAGTCACTAAGATCTTAAATTTTTTTAATAGTTCATTTTATTTTGCTTTGAATAATATCCTAGAAACACATATACTTTTAACCTAATGGGAATACATTGACTTCTTGATTAACTGATATGGATAAAAATAGAACCAAATCGGGACCGTTCAAATAGGACACGAATCTTACAGCTCTCAAGGGTAAAACGGTAAATTTCACTAGAAACTGGTCCATGAACGAAAATTGGGCGTCTCTCAAACCTAATAACCCAAAACGGATCTGTCTTACTGGGTTGTCATAACAGCCGAATATAAATGAGTCAATATTATTAAAATATGATTTCTTGCCCAATATAGCTAAAAGCAGTCAATACCAACGAAAGTCAAAAAGGTCATCTTTTAATTATTTTTAAAAGAACTCATATCATCTGTTTGTTCCCACACAGAAATAAGAAGAATCAGATTGGCGCTGTTTGTGGGAATAGAGAAAGCAATCCGACCAAACTTCGTTGGTAAAAACATTTTTCAGCCATGCCTCCAAAGAAAAAATGAAAGGCGGCGGCCTCAGATCGACAAGCCAACCCTCCTCCTCCACCTCCTCCTCACGAGGACATCCTTCCTACCCTTCAAGTAGATCAACTTCCTCATCCAGAACAGCCTACCCAGCCTCCCCCTAGAGAGGCTCCACCGGGGGCTCCCGGAGAAGTCAGCACCCTACACAACAGTTTGAAGAGAATCGAGGGTCGGTGTACACCTTCACACCCTTCGCGGTGCCCCCTGATGCACCTCAACCGCAACAAGACCTCCGCCTCCTCATAACCTCCAAACAGTAGGACTCTGCACGTCGAGGCCGCTCAAGCAGACCATGAGTAAGGGATGGTCTCCCCCATCCATCGCCAAGAAGTCCCAAGGGGCCCATCTCTCCAGAGTCGGGAACACAGAAGAATCTCTCCCCAGAGGGTGTAGAAGAACCCCCTATCCCAGAGGTCGAAGAAGCTATCATTCCCAAGGGAACACAGAAGAACTCCTCCTTGTGTGTGTGTGTGTGTGTAGGGGGGGGGGGGGGGGGGGCTACTCCAACAAGCTGACCAGCTCCCATGAAAGAAAGAGGGGAATAAGTACCTATCACCCGGGCAGAGTTTCGAGAATTCAAAGAGGAAATCCTTAAAGCTATCAACACTGTTCCATGTAGGACTCAACAAACTAGCCATCACCTGCACCACTCCTCCTCAACATGAAGAGTCCTACGAGAAGAGCAAGACAACGTCGTCCTCTGTAGATGATCGCCTAGCGCTGTTGAAGCAAAAAGAATGAAGACATGAAGGAACTTACCGTCCCTCCAGACCCCCTTTCTCCAGAAAAATCATCGACATGAAGGAACATACCGTCCCTCCAGACTCGCCTTCTCCAGAAAAATCATCAAGGCTCCTGTTCTGGCTAACTACAAGATCTCAGCCTTCAAATTATTCAACGGGGAGAGCGACCTAGTATGCCACAATGAGAGTTTTAAAACCCTCTTGATGATCCACCAACCATCTGATTCTCTTCTTTGCAAGACTTTCCCAACAATCCTGAAGGGATCCACATGGGAGTGGTTCTCTCGTCTCTCTCTAGGGTCCAACTTCTCCTTCGACCAACTTGAGGAGCCTTTCCTCACGCACTTCTTCACCAGCCACAAATAGATAAGAAAAGTGCCTCCATACTTGACCTAAAGCAAAGATGATAGGGATACCCTCAAAAGTAATGTTCGGCACTTCATAGTCGAGTTCCGGTCCATCCCCTCACTCAACTCAGCTATAGCCATGACTTCCTTCAGGCACAATGTAAATCATGACTACCTCAAACTCTTTCTTATCAAAAACCTCCTCAGGACTTCTCCGAACTCCTTCAAAGGGTCGAGAAATACATCCGAGTGGAATATGTCATCTGACCCCAAGAACAGAAGGTGCCCTCATCCAGGAACAAATGGAAGAGCACCCATGAAGACGAGCTCAATAGGTCCCATAAGGATGCCATATGCCAGCGTCGTCCACCCCTAATATCTCGTTTTGAGAAGTACACTCCACTTGATGCCAACATCTCTACAATCCTCATGGAAGTTGACAATGATGGGACTCCTTTGACCTCCCCCCAAGATGAATGCCCCAAGTGGAAGCAAGGATAGGAACAAGTGGTGTGAGTTTCACAAAGATCACAGACATCTCACTGATGACTGTCGAGCCCTCAAAGATGAACTAGAAGCCCTTCTCCGACGGGGGTACCTCACCAAGTTCGCCCAAAGGAACAACACTGAACCTCCTCCAGTGAAAGGAGCCACCAAACGACTAGAGAGGCCTTCCGAGTCTCAAGACTCGGGTTGCATGGAAGTATTCCACTCCATCCATAGGGGACCTATGGGGGAATCATATAAATCTTCCATGAAAGCATTTCTTCGAGAAGTGAACTCGGTGCATAATATCCCCTCTCCCAAGAACTCGGGGTTTCCAATCAGTCTCAGGCCAAGACCTTGAAGGTGCTCGAACACCTCACTGCGATGCACTAGTAATCATCATATGTATGGCGAATCATGAGGTGCACTGCATCCTGGTAGATAACGGCAACTCAGTAAACATCCTCTTCCTGAATGTATTCGAGGGCCTCAAGCTCAAGCGAGACTGCTTCAAGCCCGCTGCGTACACTCCCCGTTGATTCTCTGGAGCCCCGGTTCTAATGAGGGAATAGTCACCCTCGATGTGACTATGGGGAAAGCTCTGACTACCATCACAGAAGCACTCGATTTCATGGGTGTCGACATAAAGTCTGCATACAATGCCATTTTTTGTCGCCCACAACTAGCAGCCTTTCACGCAGTTGTCTCAACATACCACATGAAGATGAAGTTCCCTGTAGTAGTAGGGGTAGGGGAAGCCAAAAGAAGTCAAGAAACTGCTCGGATGTGTTACATCGCTACAATGGAGGGCTCGGTCCTCCCTATCGATGCTATGGAACTCCCCCAATAGGGGACAAGTCAGCTCTGAACCCTTAGAAGAACTAGCAGAAATGTCCTTATCCTAAGAAGAACATGCTAAGCGTTTTCGGGTGAGCAAGGTACTCCCCCATCAAGTCAAAGAGCAACTCACCGCTTGCATTAGGGAGAACCGAGATATCTTCACTTGAAACATCGAGCATCTGAAGAAGTAAAATGAGGGTGCTTAACCCTTTATTGTAGTAGTTAGCTTCAAACATGTGATAAAGGTCGACAATTATAACAGTCACAACATGTAATAATGTCTAGCATCAAAGCAGACGCTTAGTTTCATTTTTTCAATAAGTTTTCAATCTTTTCCATTGCAAAATTCTTGTACAATTCCATCAGATTCAAACAATGAGTTAGATACATGGTTCGCCCCCGAGAAACATCATCCACCACCAATGGACGGGTGTGGATTCCACTCATGATTCTTAGAGTCACTCTATGTAGCGCCCCCAATTTCTAACATAGGAACTCGTGACACTCTTCCAGGATCTTCCTTCAAATGAGTCACAACACAACAAAAATCACAGGAAACTAAAAACTTTTATTATATCAAATTGTCATTACAATGTCCAATGATTACAACATTAACAAAAATGTTACAACAACAATGTACAACAGAATTTGGACAGTAACTTTCACTTGATGCTTTTCCCTTGCTACAGCTTTTCTTGCGCTCCCAAATCGGCAGTCCTGCACTTAATGACTGTGGGCACGTCAGTTGATTACGACTGACGAAATGCTATACCCGGCTATCCTCTCTATGCCAGAATATAACGATTCCAATCTCAACAACCAAATAATATTTGATGCAAAGAAAAAAAGGTGATGTCAAACAAGTGTCGGTGTATGTCATAGCCAAATCTAATGCACACACTATGCACACGATGCTCCTAAAACTAATGCACTCTTGGTTGAATGATATGCATCCCATACTACATATCTCCCAACCAAACGACGTTCTTCATTATGATGGGGCTCGATCCCATGTTATGCATCCCAACCTTGTGCACTCTCCTGTTTCTAATTCCATTGATGGTGAGTCTGCAGGCCCCCTGGTGTGACCGCCAGTCACTGCTGTCAATAGTGGCGTCCAGATCTATTAGTTTTATCCAATATGTCCGGGATTTTCAGTCATAGCTGCCGTCGTACCGACTGTACTAAAAAATATATTGTTTTATTACGTATCCCCAGAACCTCACCAAAAGCTGATGTATGGGCACAAAGGCTCACTGCGAGTAATTAGAGCAATTCCCGATAGAGCCTAGCTCACTGGGATATCGTCTAATTCATCTGCCCACATTGATCAGCAAAGGACCCGGCAGGATATAAGGTTTCCCTAACTCTGCATCAACTCTCCTTATCCTAGAACAGAACTTGCAATTGGGACAGGCGTCAACACTCCAAACCTCCTCAACGGTTGTTATGGAATATAAAGGAATTTTTGCCGAGATAGCGGAGCCCCTCACGGAGGGTCACATACCTCCTCACTGGTGCCTGCTCCGGGTCCCTGTCCGTATTAAACGAACCTAAGATTTGGTCTAGGGGCGATGACGCCAGGCGTCCCCTTGACAGGACGAACACCATCGCAAGTGCATGTCCTTACATTCATCCTAGACTTGATCTAGTCCTACCAAACTTATCAACTACCCCACTCCAAGACTAAGGAATAAGGTTAAGAATTCAATGTTGGTTTTATCAACTGATTACCCAAACCATCCCTCTAGCCAAACCCTGATTTTTCTTCCATTTCCTCAATATTATCCATCCTCTTAGTTAGGCAGTACATCCACTATTCCCAAAAACCCTAACTCAATAAACAAATTTGCTTGCCATGATCGACTAATCCAATTCCATTTGTAGGCTCTCCCTAGTTATTCACCTTTATCAATAATGGATCTTAACCCATCCCATACTAGGACTCAACTAGCCCTCAAGTTCGGCCCGCACTTGGCTCAAACCCACGTCGAATCGTCCTCACCGATTGCCGCAAATACATCGACGCTTGGAGTTTGATCGCAAACTTGGCCCGACCAACAAAATAGCTTTCTGCTAAAACTTAACGCTCCACGGTCCTTATCAGGTGGTAGCTCTAAACACAACCCATGGAATCCATCCATGTACAACAAGTACGTCGGTGCATGAGTCATCCTTTCCAATGCATTCGATGTGACATCTACCCATCTAGATTTTGTCAATTAAGACATAATCTTAGGGTTTCGACTTAATCAGTGTATCCCAACAAGGCACACTCCACTAGGAGAAAGTCCTAACCCACAAACACCTAAAAAGGGGTTCTAAGGGTCCTAAAACGACAATTTAAATTATCAAACAACAAGCACACACTTGGCGGTTATGCCAAAACAGAGTCAATCCCGGTCCCGTTCCCTTAAAGAAATGCGATCGGGCGCTCCCCATGCTTCTACTCAAGCTAGACAGCAAGTACAACCACGCGATGAGCATGAATATCATCCCAAAGTAGTCTACAACCATACCCCAACATCCTATACAAATTGACCTTGAAACAAAGAACAATGTTGGTCCACTTGGGGTCTACAAGCAACTATGAGCTACTCCCATACAAGAACTTAGATCACCTAAGTCCTAACTCATCCTTACACATATAAAGGGTTTCTTGCCCTCAAACAACAACTATAAGTTAGTAAGATACAAGTTCAAACTTGTTTCTATGAACTTGGTGCAAACTAGTGAGCTCCATAATTCACTGTGTTTCTGTCGTCACTTGCAAAAATCATATAAAATCGAATACTTGTCCAAATCAGAATTTATTTCCCATTCCAAAAAATTCTTCGTGTCTACTAAAAGTCCCTAGTTATAAGGATCTTCAGATAAGGTCTTCTAGACACTCTTATGGGTCCATCTTTAAAAAGTGTACAGTATCTCTGAATAGAAATGTCATGTCGACACAGTCATGGGGTAAAATCTAATTAAAATATCATATGGTGTCAGATCATCATGAAATTTTAGAATCAGTTCCTGACACATGATGTTACAACATACCCAAAAATCAAGGGATTCCATCAAGTAAATCTCCAAATATGCCTATTTGATTATCATCCAAAAACAGGGCAGAAACAACAATAGTTCTGTTTACTAAAATCTCCAGTTCAGTTTGCATGATTTAATTGACATAGCTATAGCGGTCCAAACCACATGAAAATTGACACATAGGTCCTAGCTACATCCAACAACATCATACTAAAATTTCAGATCAATCCCATAAGCATGCAGTGATATCCAAGTCTATCTTTCCACAATAGTAACCATAAAAACTGCTTCTTTTTATTTTGACCAGCATGCATGTTTGTATATTATTTAAATAGCATGAAAAATCATTAAAATCCATAAAAATTACTGAAGGTGTACGACACCTATAGGATCATCCTCTAAAAATTCCAGATCAATATTCCAAGTGGTGTTCATGCAATGAGCTACGGACTAACACCCAAAATTCAGTCTTTAAACAACATTTTCTGGTTTAGACTTCTTAACACAAACAAGTGGTATAAGTTCATCCCTATAGCATGCATATCACTTTTTAGTCACCAAACATCATTTCAAACATCCAAGAACACAAAAAAAAAGATTGGAAACACCCACCTTGGTAGTAGCTTGTTCTTTGCTTTGCAAGACCTCCTTCCTGACCCTTCTTGATCCTAGCTTCTTCTCCTTTGCTTGAGCTCCTAGTTCTCCTTCTCCTTGGCTTCCCTTCTTCTTCTCTTCCCAAATCAGTAGCTAAGAGTGAAAGGAATTGAGTTTGGAGTTATAGGAAGGAAGTAGAAGTTTGTAGGAAATTTGTAGAAGAGAATGGAGAGTGTGGGGGTTTTTGTAGATGAGAAGAGAGCAAGAGAGGGGGTAGTGGCCTGATTTCCCTCATGGGAAAGAGGGGAGGGGTCTCATCAAGTAGGGGATTGGAGCAATTGGGTGGTGATGTGATGGCCTCTTACAAAATATCATCATGGTGTTCTTTTGTTCAAACTCCTAAGAAACCCTAGCCCTAACTCAATTCCCTCCTCTTTTTTCCCTCCATGAAATGGCCAGCCAAACATGGCTTGACCCACTTTGGGTTGGGTTCAAGTGTTGTGGTTGGTTTGGTTTCATTTGGGTACACAATCCGACTCAAAGAATGTACATACATACACACATATATATATATATATTTATACGTATATTCGTATATACGATGTAGGCTATTAGTGAGAAAACAATTGCTTTAACCAAAAATATACAATAGTTATAACTAGTAGCGCTTGGTTTGTTCACAAGACGCATTCGTCAAAAATCAGGGTTGTTACATCACACCCCTACTTAGAATAGTTTTGTCCTCAGAACTATGCTTAGTGGGAGAAAACAGAAGAAAAAAAATTTACACAAACAACTCCAGGTGCGTCTCCTGCATTCGACTCTCTGGCTCCCAAGTTTATCGAAAGTCATCCTCATTTCGTGGATCATCTTAGGGGCCTATTTCGTCCCTCGTCCCGAAGACCATGGCGATGAATCCCCATTTATAGTTGTCGCTCTCGTCCCGAAATACTGGAGATCAAACTCCACTCCACAGACCATTCTGGGGCCTCATCACATGAACCCCTCATGAGTGTTGCTCTCGTCCCGAAATACTGGAGATCAATCCCTCTCCATCAAACTTTCTGGGGCCTATTGCGTCCTACATTCTGGAAATACAGGGGAATATCTCACTCTACGAATTATTCTGGAGCCCTCACCACACGAACTCCCCATGAGTTTTTCTCTCGTCCCGAAATACTGGAGATCAATCCCACTCACAGATCATTATGGGGCCTATTTCATTATTCATCCAGATTACTGGGGAATATATCCCTTCGTGGATCATTCTAGAGCCCCTATTCATCCTTGAATTCCTTCGTGGGTACAACTCTCATCCTCAGAATACTGGAGATCAATTCCTACTCCACAGATCATTCTGGGGCATATTTCATACCTTGTCTAGAATACTGAGGAATGTCTCGCTCCTTGGATCATTCTGGATTCAACGTCCCACAATCCTTCCCATGTGTGTCGCTCTCGTCCTCGGAATACTGGAGACCAATTCCTACTCCGCGGATCATTCTGAGGCATATTTCATCCCTCGTCTGGAATACTGAGGAATTTCTCACTCCGTAGATCATTCTAGAGCCAATGTCATACATGGCTTTCTTGTGAGTATCGCTCTCGTCCTCAGAATATTGAAGACCATTTCCTACTCCACAGATCATTCTGGAGCATATTTCATCCTTCGCCTGGAATACTGAGGAACTTCTCACTCTGTGGATCATTCTGGAGCCCCTACTCATCCTTGAATTCCTTCGGGGTACTACTCTCGTCCTCGAAATACTGCATATCAATTCCTACTCCACAGATCATTCTGGGGCATATTTCATCCCTCGTCTGGAATACTAAGGAATGTCTCACTCCTTGGATCATTCTGGAGTCAACGTCCCACAATCTTTTCCATGAGCGTCGCTCTCGTCCCTGGAATACTAGAGACCAATCCATACTCCACAGAACATTCTGGGGCCCATTTTCATCCCTCGTCTGGAATACTGAGGAATTTCTCACTCCATGGATCATTCTGGAGACGACCTCATAATACGAACTCCCCGTGAATATCACTCTCATCCCGAAATACTGGGGACCAATCCCACTCCACAGATCATTCTGGGGCCTATTCCATCCCACATTCTGGAATACTGAGGAATATCTCACTTCGTGGATCATTCTGGAGCCTCTCTACTTACGATCGTTCTTGCTTCATCATATCTTCCTTTTAGTGCCCGACTCAAGTTCTCAGCATATCTTCTAGCTTTTGGTTGCACTACTAGAGGGGCGGTGACTTCTCCCTCCTTAGAAAAACGATAAGACCGAGATATGTAGCTCCAGCCCTCCTGTATGAGGGCTGCCCTACTGCATTCCCCGATGACTTTGGTTGGAGTTCTAGTCGAGCTAACATAGCACTCAACTCTTGAGAAACCAATTCGATACCTGGCTCTCCTTATCTCTTCTTCCAACTCCTTCCTAATAGTTGTCAGCATGGAAATGCTTCTTTTCCTGCTGAGTGCATCTGCCACGACGTTGGCCTTTCCTAGATGGTACAAAATCTCTGGTCTGATATCTTCCAAAACTTCCAACCATTGCCTCTACCTCAGATTTAAGTCCTTTTGCTGATAGATATACTTTAAGCTCTTGTGGTCTGTATACATCTCCAATTTTTTTCCGTAGATATAATGTCTCTATATCTTCAAGGCAAAGATGATAGCAACTAGCTCTAAGTCGTGAGTTGGATAGTTCTTCTCATGGGGTCGAAGCTGCCTTGATCCATAGGCAATTACTTTCCCTTCTTGCATCAGAACACATCCGAAACCCAAATGAGATGCATCGCTGCAGATCACGTACCCTTTATTTGGTTGAGGTAAGACCAAAACTGGTGCTGATATTAGTCTGTTCTTCAGCTCCTGGAAACAAGCTTCACACTTGTCGGTCCATTTAAACTTCTTGTCCTTCCTGGTCAAAGCAATGAGGGGTACCACAATCTTGGCATAATCCTGAATGAACTTCCTGTAGTACCTGGTCAAACCCAAAAAGCTCCTAACTTCCTTCACTGTGCCTTGGCTAAGGCCTATTCCTTCACTACCTCTATCTTTTGTGGGTCAGTGGCCACTCCCTCCTTAGAAAGGACACAGGCCGAGGTAAGCTACTTCCGATTTTCAGAATTCGCACTTGGAAAGCTTCGCGTACAACTCTTGCTCTTGAAGCTTGCTCAGAACTGCAGACAAATGCTCGGCATGATCTTCCTCGGTCTTCAAGTACACCAAAATGTCATTTATGAAGACCACCTCAAATGAGTCGATGAATGGCCATAGGACTCGATTCATCAAGTCCATGAAAATGGCTGGAGCATTGGTCACTCCAAATGGCATTACCAAGAACTCGTAGCGTCCATGCCGAGTCCAAAAGGGTGTCTTAGGTACATCCTCCTTCTCGACTCGCAGTTGATGATATCCGGAGCGTAGATCAATCTTGAAAATTTTTGGTGATGCCAAACTCGACCTCCCTGTGTGGGGGAAAATCTAGGTAATTCCTCTAAGAATATGAGTGGAAAAGTTTCTCACCACTTGGTATCTTGTTCACCTCTTCGGTCAACCGTACTTCACTTGTAGCTGCAGCAATCGTTGCCCTTGACCTCTTCTCCCCGCGGAATACAAGTTCCACTGCTTCTGCTGAGATGACTACCTCCTTATCCTTGCGGTCGATGCCTGCCTTGTGCTCCGATATCCAATCCATACCAATAATGACATCTGTTCTGGCAAACCCAATTCTGACAAATCGATACTTAGGGTTACCCCATTAATCTGGAGTTTGCATCCCCTATAGCATAAATCTGTAGTGAGGGTTGCCCCTAGATAGCGTAGCCACCATTAAGGCTAAACCTGGAATTTCCTCATTGTGTGCATCTTAACTTTCTCGAAAAAGATTTTGACACAAAAGATTGAGTCGATCCACTATCAAACAAAACATTGGCTTTCATTCCATTGATTTCCAAATAGCCTATCACAGAAAGAGTTACATTTCTTTCAACTTCTTGTCCCAAAGTTCAAATACAAAGCCAAGAATTTCGTCCCATCCGTACCCAAAATCACTCTTTCATCATCTTCCCTTATAGGTATTGGCTCATCTACTGTCACTGACCCATCCTGTATAAAGATATCCTCAAACACCATCTTCAAAACATACATAGGTTTTAGTTCCGGAATCCCAGACACATATTGTGCTATTTGAACATAACCCCGCCTCTATCGACACACTGCTGCATGCTTGCCTCCTTGACATCAGGCAGCAGATTTGCCTCCTCGACGTCTAGTTGCACCAAAGAAGTTAGTAAAAGAATAATCACAGTGGGGTTAGGTCAGACATAGGAAAAATTTGTAAACATGAGTTGCAAAAGTGCAATAATATGATTTACGACCATCCCACAATCAAGACTAACCCTAACTCTAGCTGGGGCATCTGCAAGAGAAATAAGGGAATCAGCTCAGATACAGAAATTATAAAGCATATTGTAGAGCTGCAGTATCAATATGGTTTACAATCGTCTACTATCTGACTAAACCCGACTCTCGCATCACATCCAAGTCTAATCTTCTGTGGTGTTAGACTACAATTTGAAGTAAGCTCTGATATCATTTCTGTTGTGCCCCAAATTCCTAACATAGGAAACTCGTGACACTCTTCCAGGATCTTCCTTCAAATGAGTCACAATACAACAAAAATCACAGGAAACTAAAAACTTTTATTATATCAAATTGTCATTACAATGTCCAATGATTACAACATTAACAAAAATGTTACAACAACAATGTACAACAGAATTTGGACAGTAACTTTCACTAGATGCTTTTCCCTTGCTAGAGCTTTTCCCGCGCTCCCAAATCGGCAGTCCTACACTTGATGACTGTGGGCACGTCAGTTGATTACGACTGACGAAATGCTACACCCGGCTATCCTCTCTACGCCAGAATATAACGATTCCAATCTCAACAACCACAAATAATGTTTGATGCAAAGAAAAAATGTGATGTCAAATAAGTGTCGGTGTATGTCATGACCTAATCTAATGCACACACTATGCACACGATGCTCCTAAAACTAAGGCACTCTTGGTTAAAAGATATGCATCCCATACTACACACCCCCCAACCAAACGACGTTCTTCATTATGATGGGGCTCGATCCCTCGTTATGCATCCCAACCTTGTGCTCTCTCCTGTTTCTAATTCTAGTGAGGGTGAGGCTGCCGGCCCCCTGGTGTGACCGCCAGTCACTGCTGTCAATAGTGGTGTCCAGATCTATTAGTTTTATCTACTATGCCAGGGATTTTTAGTCGTAGCTGCCTCCGTACTGAATGTACTCAAAAGTATATTGTTTTATTACGTCTCCCCGGAACCTCACCAAAAGCTGATGTATGGGCACAAAGGCTCACCGCGAGTAATTAGAGCAATTTCCGATAGAGCCTAACTCACCGGGATATCGTCTAATTCATCTGCCCACATTGATCAACAAAGGACCCGGTGAATATAAGGTTTTCCCAACTCCGCATCAACTCTCCTTACACTAGAACAGAACTTGCAGTCAGGACAACGTCAACACTCCAAATCTCCTCAAAGGTTGTTACGGATCATAAAGGTATTTCTGCCGCGACAGCGGAGCCCCCAATGGAGGGTCACATACCTCCTCACTGGTGCCTGCTCCGGGTCCTTGTTCACATTAAACGAACCTAAGATTCGGTCGGGGGCGATGATGCCATGCGTCCCCCTGACAGGACGAACACCCTCACTAGTTCCTGTCCTTACATTCTGTTAGGGTTATATACTGAAAGCATCACTTTTGTATTAACTTTATTTCCTTATTTTTTTGAATGAGAATCATATGGGCATATGTTTGCATATTGTGTTTATTATAATATTAATGCAAGTATCTGATATTCTATAAGGTTGATAATATGGTGTGAGGTGACACACAGAAGATCATATTATCAGTTCCCTATGGAATATATAAATAGTTCACAACCTAGACGGACTTGGATAATCCATTGGAAAGGTTGTAGTGTAATCTGGTATTAGTCTATCTTGACTATAGGTTTACACTAGTACACTTTGTGTGTATTGAACAGGACCACTTGAGGTTATTCTCTTTGTACTGACTACAAAAGAGAACAAACACCTCTGTTATTATGGATGCTTATGCTCTTAATCCAGATATAATAACAGACATGTATATGCAGTGTGCATTACTTTGACTCATAAAAGAGTGAGATTCATTATGGATCAACAACCTCTATGAATTGGGTAATAGCATTGTATGTATGATGGGCTGTTGATTGTAAAAGGAATCCATGTCCCGATACGTCGGGTTGATGATGTCCCCTTAAGGAGCTCATAAGGATTGTCATGTAAACCCTGTAGGTGGATTACATCCGACATGACAAATAAAGTTGAGTGGTACTACTTAAGGATAAAAGATGTTGATCAATATAGTTGTCAGTAACTTAATTTGATCGACGGACATTCGATATCTTAACATGGGGAGCTGAACGAGCATATAATAAAAGGAGCCCATAAATATAATTTGGGATTAGGAAGGTAGTGCAACAATAGCTCCTTAGTGGACCGAGCTATTGTTAATGGGCCTGGGTTGTGTGTTCGGGCTGAACACGGGATACCCAGATTTGTTAGGAGACCTAACCCTAATTTCTCCTCATGGTCCCTGCCGTAGCCTTATATATATCCTCTATTCTCTGGCCGTCATCATCATCATCAAAGATAAGAAGTTTTCTCTAAATTCGTGATTCACGTAAGGAGAGAAAGAGAGGTTAGCCAAGGAGAAGAAAGGTTGGTAGACCGTCGCCCACACGACATTCAACCCGAGGAAGGAATACGTGCAGAAGATCTTGGGGTCGCAGACGGCTCGAAGTTGCTAGAAACTATCGTCTTCTTCTCATCGCAGGTATAATTCGTGAACCCTAGATTCCGCTATAAAGGGTTAGATCACGTATTAAATCTGTTAAACTTTTATGATCGATACACACACCAATCTGTGTTCCTGGGATTCATCGCAGTTCCATCACATTCATCCTAGACTCGATCTAGTCCTACCAAACTTATCAACTACCCCACTCCAAACTAAGGAATAAGGTTAAGAATTCACTGTTGGTTTTATCAACTGATTACCCAAACTATCCCTCTAGGCAAACCCAGATTTTTCTTCCATTTCCTCAATATCATCCATCCTCTTAGTTAGGCGGTACATCCACTATTCCCAAAATCACTAACTCAATAACTAACTTTGCTTGCCATGATCGACTAATCCAATTCCATTTGTAGGCTCTCCCTAGTTATTCACTTTTATCAATACTGGATCTTAACCCATCCCATACTAGGACTCAACTAGCCTTCAAATTTGGCCCGCACTTGGCACGAACCCACGACGAATCGTCCTCACCGATTGCCGCAAACACATCGACACTTGGTGTTTGATCGCAACCTCGGCCCGACCAACAAAACAGCTTTCTGCTAAAACTTAATGCTCCACGGTCCTTAACAGGGGGTAGCTCCAAACACAACCCATGGAATCCATCCATGTACAACAAGTACGTCGGTGCACGAGTCATCCCCTCCAACGCATTCGATGTGACATCTACCCATCTAGATTTTGTCAATTAAGACATAATCTTAGGGTTTCTACTTAATCAATTTATCCCAACAAGGTACACTCCACTAGGATTAAGTCCTAACCCACAGACACCCAAAAAGGGGTTCTAAGGGTCCTAAAACGACAATTTAAATTACCAAACAACAAGCACACACTTGGCAGTTATGCCAAAACGGAGTCAATCCCGGTCCCGTTCCCTTGAGGAAACGCAATCGGGCACTCCCCTACTTCTACTCAAGGTAGATAGCAAGTACAACCACGCGATGAGCATGAATATCATCCCAAAGTTGTCTACAACCATACCCCAACATCCTGTACACATTCACCTTGAAACAAAGAACAATGTTGGTCCATTTGGGGTCTACAAGCAACTATGAGCTACTCCCTTGCAAGAAACTTCGATCACCTAAGTCCTAACTCATCCTTACACTTATAAAGGGTTTCTCGACCTCAAACAACAACTATAAGCTAGTAAGATACAAGTTCAAACTTGTTTCTATGAACTTGGTGCAAATCAGTGAGCTCCATAATTCACTGTGTTTCTGTCCTCACTTGCAAAAATCATATAAAATCGAATACTTGTCCAAATCAGAATTTATTTACCATTCCAAAAAATTCTTCGTGTCTACTAAAAGTCCCTAGTTATAAGGATCTTCAGATAAGATCTTCTAGACACTCTTATGGGTCCATCTTTAAAAAGTGTACAGTATCTCTGAACAGAAATGTCATGTCGACACAGTCATGGGGTAAAATCTAATTAAAATATCATATGGTGTCAGATCATCATGAAATTTTAGAATATAGTTCATGAAACATGATTTTACAACATACTCAAAAATAAAGGGATTCCATCAAGTAAATCTCCAAATATGCCTCTTTGATTATCATCCAAAAACAGGGCAAAAACAACAATAGTTCTATTTACTAAAATCTCTAGTTCAGTTTGCATAATTTAATTGACATAGCTACAGGAGTCCAAACCTCATGAAAATTGAAACATAGGACCTAGATACATCCAACAACATCATACTAAAATTTCAGATCAATCCCATAAGCATGCAGTGAGATCTAAGTCTATTTTTCCACAACAGTAACCATAAAAACTGCTTCTTTCTTTTCTGACCAGCATGCATGTTTTTATATTATTTAAATAGCAGGAAAAATCATAAAAATCCAAAAAAGTTACAGAAGGTGTCCGACACCTATAGGATCATCCTATAAAAATTTCAGATCAAAATTTTAAGTGGTGTTCATGCAATGAGCTACGGACTAACACCCAAAATTCTGTCTTTAAATAGCATTTTCTGGTTTAGACTTCTTAACACAAACAAGTGGTCTAAGTCCATCCCTATAGCCTGAATGTCACTTTTTTAGTCATCGAACATCATTTCAAACATCCAAGAACACAAAACAAATGGTTGGAAACACCCACCTTGGTAGTAGCTTGTTCTTTGCTTTGCAAGACCTCCTTCTTGACCCTTCTTGATCCTAGCTTCTTCTTCTTTCCTTGAGCTCCTAGTTCTCCTTCTCCTTGGCTTCCCTTCTTCTTCTCTTGCCAAATCAGTAGCTAAGAGTGAAAGGAATGGAGTTTGGAGTTATAGGAAGTAGAAGTTTGTAGGAAATTTGTAGAAGAGACTGGAGAGTGTGGGGGTTTTTGTAGATGAGAAGAGAGCAAGAGAGGGGGTAGTGGCCTGATTTCCCTCATGGGAAAGAGGGGAGGGGTCTCCTCAAGTAGGGGATTGGAGAAATTGGGTGGTGATGTGATAGCCTCTTACAAAACATCATCATGGTGTTCTTTTGTTCAAACTCCTAAGAAACCTTAGCCCTAACTCAATTCCCTCCTCTCTTTTCCCTCCATGAAATGGCCAACCAAACATGGCTTGACCCACTTTGGGTTGGGTTCAAGTGTTGTGGTTGGTTTGGTTTCATTTGGGCTCACAATCCGACTTAAAGCATGTACATATATACACACATATATATTTATACGTATATTCGTATGTACGATGTAGGCTATTAGTGAGAAAACAGTTGCTTTAGCCAAAAATATACAATTTTTATAACTAGTAGCGCTCGGTTTGTTTACAAGAAGCATTCGTCAAAAATCAGGGTTGTTACCCACTTGCCCCCGAGCAAGTTGAGGGGCGCGCCTCGCCATTCTAGTGCTCCCAAACTCGTCATCACCTTTTTGGAAGTCCATTCATGGTTCATAGAGCCGCTCTGGCTATTTGCACCCGAGCAAGTTTGCGGGGCATAGCTTGCCATTCGATTGCTCCCAAAACAACCCTGGACAAGTGTGGAGTCCATTCATGATTCATAGGGTCGCTCTAGCCACTTGCCTCCGAGCAAGTGTGTGGGACACAACTCGCCATTCGAGTGGTCCCAAAACTCGTCGTCACCCTATTCAGAATCCATTCATGGTTCTAGAGCCGCTCTAGTCACTTGCCCCCGATCATGTGTGCGGGGCACTGCTCGCCAATCGAGTGCTCCCAAAATAACTCCGTACATATGTGGAGTCCATTCATGATTCATAGGTCTACTCTAGCCACTTGCCCCCGAGCAAGTGTGCAGAGCACGACTTGCCATTCGAGTGCTCCTAAAATTTGTCATCACCCTATTCGGAGTCCATTCATGGTTCTAGAGTCGCTCTAGTCACTTGCCCCCGAGCAAGTGTGCAGGGCACGACTCGCCATATGAGTGCTTCAAAAACAACCCCAAACAAGTGCGGAGTCCATTCATGGTTCATAGAGTCACTCCAGCCACTTGCCCCGAGCAAGTCTACGGAGCACGACTTGCTATTCGAGTGCTCCCAAAACTTGTCTTCACCTCATTCGGAGTCCACTCATGGTTTATATATCCATTCTAACCACTTGTCCCCGAGTAAGTGTGCGGGGCATGACTCGCCATTCGAGTGCTCCCAAAACTTGTCATCAACCTGTTCGGAGTCCATAATCAGGGTCCTTAGAGTCATCTTATCAACTTGCCACCAAGTAAGTGTGAGGGGCATGCCTCGCTATTTGAAAACTACCACAACTTGCCACAACAAGAGTACAAGAGATGCAATCCTCTACTAAACTCGCTTTCTGAGCGACCATCTTCTTCTACAGTGAGTTCAGAGCTAAACTCATTCCTACAGTTGCTCGCCAAACTCGCCTCCAGAATGGCTCTCTCCTAGAGCCCGACGATGCTCTTCATTTTGCTCGCATCAGAGTGGCCTTCTTCCACAACGAGTTCATCGCTCAACTCATCCCTAGAGTTGCTCCTTGAACTCACCTCCTGAACGGCTCTTCCCTAGAGCTCGGTGATGCTCATCATCTCGCTCGCCTCCTAAGTAGCATTCTTCTTCCACAACGAGTTTGGAACTCAACTCTTTTCTAAAGCTGCTCCTCAAACTCGCCTCTCGAACGGCTCTCTCCTAGAGTCCGATGATGCTTTTCTTCTCGCTCACATCCGGAGTGACCTTCTTCCACAACAATTTTTGAGCTCAACTCTCCCCAAGAGTTTCTCCTTAAACTCGCCTCCCAAACGAATATCTCCTAGAGCCTGGTGATGTTCTTCATCCCGCTCGCCTCCCGAGCGGCCTTATTTCAAACGAGTTCGTAGCTTAACTCACCCCTAGAGTTTCTCCTCAAACTCGCCTCCCGAACGACTCTCCCTTAACCCTAGTGATTCTTTCATCCTGCTCGCCTCCCGAGCAGCCTTCCTTCATAATGAGTTCGGAGCTCAACTCATCCCTAGAGTTTCTGCCCAAACTCACCTCCTGAATGGCTCTCTCTTAGAGCCCGGTGATGCTCTTCATCTCACCCACCCCCTAAGTAGCCTTCTTTCACAACGAGTTCAGAGCTCAACTCTTTCCTAAAGTTGCTCCTCAAACTTGACTCCCGAACGGCTCTCTCCTAGAGCCTGGTGATGTTCTTCATCCCGCTCGCCCCCGAGTGGCCGACTTCCAAACAAAGTCGGAGATCAACTCACCACTAGAGTTACTCCCCAAACTCACCTCTCGAGCAGCTCTCTCCTAGAGCCCGACGATACTCTTCATCTCGCTCGCCTCCTGAGCGACCATCTTCTACAACGAGTTTAGAGCTCAACTCACCCTTAGAGTTTCTCCCCAAACTCACCTCCCGAATAGCTCCCTCCTAGATCCCGGTGATACTCTTCATCTCGCTCGCCACCGATCGGCCTTCTTCCACCACGACTTTGAAGCTGAACTCACCTATAGAGTTTCTCCCCCAACTCACCTCCCGAATGACTCTCACCTAGAGCCCGGCAATGCTTTTCATCTCGCTCGCCACCGAGCGGCCTTCTTTCACAACGAGTTCGGACCCCAACTCACCTCTAGCGGTGCTCCCCAAACTTGCCTATCGAACAGATCTTCACAAGGGTCTTACAAAGATCTTCTTCATAGCTCCTCCGTGGTGAAGCTCCTCTCCTTAGCCCACGGGAACAAAGCTCCTTTTCGTAGATTCCAAACACCGAAGCTCTTCTTTATTTCACAGAGTCAAAGATATTGCGGGCCTGTTTTGACTCTATAGACGGATGAATTTTCAGCTGAATTCTTAAAAGAAATTGTAGATCTTTGAGTCACATTCGAAAAGAGGGTCACACGCGCCAGTCGGACTTCTATAGCACTGTGAAGGTTCATTATATCGCAGCATCATGCAGATATCTCAAAAGAGCACTTCCAAGTTAAATAAAGTGTGATAGCTAACTTCTACAAGGAAGCAAGTTGGTCAAGTGATTAAGCTGCTCATCCCCCAACTGCATGTGCTTGTGTTCGATTCCGAGCGACCCCTTACCTCGGTGAATTAATATTTTGCAGCCGAACTATTGCAAGTGCGCCGCACGTGCTAAAAAAAACCAAGAAAAGAAGTAGCCAGAAAAAATGGGCCCAGTGGGTCCCAGGTCAACGGTCAACGCCATGTGACATTGCCACAACATGCCATGTTAGCTCGTAGATGCTTCTGTTCGGTCATAAACCGAGCAAATGCTATGCCAACCCAAGCTATGGAAACAACGATACTGATCTCCTCTTGATCCGCGCTCGCATGATCGATACTCCAGATTTCGTCATGTTTCATCGCTGTAACTCTCCACGTTAGTTCGGGGGAATACGCCGAACAAATGTGCCCCCCGACCTAATTCAGTGAGAAAGTGTTGATCGGTCAACAGTCAACGCAGCGCTCTTGACAGTCGAATTTCAATGAATTTTGTACCGCGTCACGATCAACGCTCCAGATTTCACCACATCATTTGGTATTTAACTAATTCATTTATTTAATTATTAAATCAAAGTAATTATTTAAAAATTTCCAGGAAAAAATTAAAAATCGTAAAAAAAAAAACTAAATAATCTAAAAAATTATTAATTCAAAAAATATTTTAAATTCCAAAAAAATAATAATTAATTTAGAATAATTAATTAAAATTTTCTAAAATGAATTATTAAATTTTGGAAATTGAATAAAAATTCAAAAAATGATTAAAATTTGGAAAAATAATTCAGAAAAATCTGAAAAAAATCACAACAAATCCAGAAAGTTCTAATTTTTTTTTTTGGATATTTACAAACTCAGAATAAGACCGTTACACCTCGAGCAAGATTTAAACGTCCCTGAGAACTCCGATAAGTTCTATAAAGCCTTAAAATGGGCGAACTACTCCTCAAAGGCTGTGAAACTCAGTCTTCAAGAGTAAGGGGGCTAGTGATATGGACATATACCAGGCCTTACGCCTCATTTCTAAGGGAGTTCTTCTACACAGATTCTCACCAAACAAAGAAATTCCATATTAGTCCTTCGTAATTCACTATTTTATTTTGATCCCTTGACAAATCTGAAAGTGAAAAAAATGATCAATTTGAGATTGAAGTGCAACATAATAAAAACACTGACTTATTTGAACAAAATTTGGAGGAAAAATCTTAAACTTAATGGTCTGGAAGTTAATAAGATCGCAAGGGGCACCAAAACTATTTTAAGTGAATGAAACTGAAGCTATTTTTTCGGTGTGTGTCACGCCCTGCTTCTCAAAAATAAATACGGAATACGGATATGTGATAAAGTCCGGCGAATGGCTTTCACCATTCATGAGCTGTAAGGATCTTTTCAACAGTTCACAAGAAATAAACAAGAAGTGAACATGAAATAATCATCCACGTATGCATGAAACAAATTAATATAACCAACAGAATTACTTGAAAACAAAATACATAATTCTCAAATAACTAGATCTGGAAACAACAAGTTATAAGTTCTTGGACAAAGTGCCCAATACAAGATCCAAGTAGAAATAAATACAATTTATTCAAAACAGGAAAATAATTCAAGCAGGTTCTCTAGCCGACCTTAGAACACTTGGTCCTTACTCCTTCGGACAGCTGGTCACCAAAGTCTACAAATTTAACAATTTGCAATAAAAAGGGAAACAGGAAACAATACGCTCGTTAGTGCAAGTTACAGGCCGCATGTAGTACAGGCAACAAGTACGGAAAACAGATAAACAAAATACAGAGTAGTAACAAGAAGTAAGTACTGAAGTAAGTATGGAAGGGATGTGACAGCAAAATAGGAACAACCAACTCTTAATCAAGAACATAATCAAGTAACATGATAAGATAACATGGTGCAGGTAGCATGTAACAAGTATCAAATAGCATGCAAGCAAGTAACAAGTAACAGGTGTCGAGTAGCATGTACAAGTAACAAGAATGTGCAAGTGATCATGATCTTGTATTATCCTATCTAGGTAGCACTTCATGCGTCCGAAATTTTACCACATGGTTACTACATTTAGACAAGTTGCGTTTAGATTTCATAGTGGATTATATAGGACCGTGTACTCAGGTATTAAGTATCAAATAGTTAAATATTAAGTAGTCACGTGTCAAGTAGTCAAGTGTCAAGTAGTCAAGTAGTCACGTGTCAAGTAGTCAAGTATCAAGTAGGACCTACGGATCCCCTCTGAGTACCCCTGTCCTATAGGAAAGTACATAGTCGTGTAAGCAAGTGGGAAACACGAGCCCCATTCCAAGTACACATTTCTGTATTTTCCACTACTAGATCTTTCGCTTAACCCCGGCTTGATTACTTGTTATTATTATTAAAGCAAACATGAACGTGCACGAACAAGGTAAGGAAACATGGCAAGAACAAGGAACAAGTTCATGTTGGATAGAAGATATGAACGAGTGACAAAACAACCTATAATAGTTGGAAACAACGAGACTTTCAGTTCTGGACAGCAAGACGTTGTTGCACCAAAGCCGAGATTCCCGTTGCCACATGAATGCAAAATTGGATATGTCAGAAATTCTAGAAACTAGATTCTCCGCCGAATCCAGAGCATATACACAAGTCATATAACAACTACAGCAAAAGGGTTCAAAACAACGTTTTACACAGAATTCATGTTCAGCCAGAAAAGTAAAGTTTTGTTTATAAGCATGAAAAATGTATAAAAACACCATAATTAAATCTAGGAAAAATCTGGAAGGTTCCCTCGCATGTCTAGTCTCATCATATAAAATTTCATAAAATTCCATTACAGATTGCAGAATTAAATTAATTTGGAAAACAGATTGATGCAGCAAATCTATAAATCTGAAATTTTAGACACAGCAGTACTAAAACAGTGATAAATCACAAAATACAATTCGGAATTCAAATCCGTCAAAAAGATTGTAAAATAGACATACCATTCTATATTTCATATTCACAAAGTTTTAATCAACAGTAACTGGAATCAGGTTGAAAATAGAGTTCTTCACTGAACAACATGCAGTTTGAAAATATACTGATTTGTTTCACAACCATGAAATAAGTTATAAGAGTCATTAAACAATTCTACAAAAATTAGGGGTTGATCCCATTCATGTCTAGAGTACCCGGAAGAATATTAAATCTAAATTTTACTTTAAACATCAGTTTTAAAATAATAAAACATGCAGCGACCTCATAAATTAGAATCTGAAAATTATGACACAGCTGCAGTAGAACAGTGATAACTCACATGTCAAAATCGGAATTGAGATCCGTCAAAAGTTTTGAAAAATAGACATAGGCCTACGAATCATATTCACAAAATAATTCATTTTACTGACCTTAATAGGGTCTAAATTTTTGTACCAAATCAGGGCAGCAGAAAAACAAAATTTCGTTCATGTATTTAATCAAACAACTTATCGACAATAGATCTAAATTAGAGTATGATATAAAACATGATATATTATATGTTCATATCAACATGGCATGGGTATTTAACAAATTTACAACGAGATAACACATCTAGCACATCAATCATGTAACAAAAACTCACAACATACAACAGATCATGAACAAGTATATATATATATCAAGTAATCTATTTAGATCTAATTATTTTCGTGTAGTGTGTGTGACAACTTATTATGATGGATCATGACTACGAATGGATCAAACGAATGAGATCAAGGTTTATCAAGGAATGAGGATGAACTCAAAAGTGAAACCTAGACCACATGCGGTATTTGAACTTGTATAAGAACAAAAATAATATACAAGCTACTTCCCTCGGTGAAGACGACGAATCAGACGAGAATAGAATAACGGGAACGGATCCCGGCGATGAGCACAACGATCACGAGCGAACGAGAATCTTGCAGGATGAAGCTCGACGGCAACGGCACAATGGAAGGCAGTGAAAGCACGACGGAAGTCAACTGCGAGTTGACGGTCGATGGGATATACACGAGGAAGGAGGAGGTTGCGGGATAGGAGGCTCGGGATGAGGAGGAAGTGGAGATGGCGGGGTGTTGCTGGCATGGGCGGCGCGGGGAGCGCACGACGGTGAGGTGCGACGGCGGCGCGGGAAGCGCGCGACGGTGGTTGGCGGCCAGCAGGGGGATTGGGTCGATGGGTGCAATGAGAAGGAGAGAGAAAGAGAGAGAGAGAGTAGTAGTAGTTTAGGAATTGTTCACAGTAGATAGAAAGAGTAACAAATTTGGTTAGATTTAATGAGAATTTGGTATGTTAGGATTTTAGGAATCAAGGGGGAGATAATGGGGGAAGAGATCTGCTTGTTAGACAGATAGAGGTGAACGTGAGGAGAGATTTGAGAGAGAATGGGTAAAAGAGGATATTGGGTAACGGGTTTAGGATCCAATATGGCGGATTATAGGGTTTAAATAGGGTAGATAGGATTAGAAACCGGATCCAATAGGGTAGAAATCAATAAACAATGAGGCCATGAAATAGTATGATTTAGACTTAAACAAAATCATCTAGAGATAATAATTAGCAGAAGAAATTAAATCAAAAGATTGAAAACCACATAATTGAATTGACGGGAATGGAAGAAAAACAGTTTATTAAGAACAAAGAAAGATTACACGGTTAAGAAAGGACAAAAGAATACAATTAGAACAAATACTCAAAAAAATAAATAAATATATACAAAAATACAGGAAAAGGAACACAGGGGTTACAGTGTGGGAGCAACAGATGATGAATTCTTATATTTTTGTGGAAAACTTAGATCTCAGCCTCAATCAGACCCAGATGTGAGACTAATAATTTTGGATATTGTTGCCTCTCCGACAATCAAGTCAGTAACTAGAAGTAATAAACTAGGATTATTGGTAAAAATATTGATCACCTGATAAAAGAGGGGAAGGGATCGTATTTATAGGCATGAGCAGGAGCAGTTAAAGGAAGATTCTATTAACTGATTTGGAGGGTCTCTTTAATTAAGGGATTTAATCAGTTAATATCTCCCTAATCTCACATATTTAATTATCATCCTTAATTGGCTGGTCAATCTCACCTGATTGGGCAACTAGTAGTCCAAATTTGTGGAATGAGCAGGGGTGATCGGCTTGTAATCGGCCCATGTTCGGATCGTGGGCCTGTAACTGTCGTGAAATGACCACCTTGCTCTTAGGTGTTAGGTTTCAAAGGCAATCACAGACTAAATACACAGCATAAAAATTACAAAAATATCGAAACCTAGCCATGGATCCATGCGAAAACCATAAATCGTGTTGAGAAGTTATACCTTAAAGATAGATCTATTGCCTCCACAGTATGCCGATCATAGCACTGCAATATTGCGGTGCCTCTATGGTATCCACATGAACAGAACGAAAAATGGCTCTCCCTCAGATCGCAGTGCTAGCTGCGGAAAAGGGATGTTCCTCCTCACGATCTCTCTCTCTCTAACTTTCTGTGACGACTAGGGGTTTCTCACATGTGTCTTTTCCATAGATACATATCATACATATAGGTGCAGAAAACCTACCCTAAGAGAAAATTGATGTTGTGGGCTCACAATCTGACCTATGCCAGATTCGTGTGTGGGTCTTTGAACTTTAGTCGGCCCATTTAATCTAATTAAATATCCAACCTATTGTTAGCAGTCCAAGTCTTACTTGGCTCCCTAATTAAATTAATCTTATAAATGTAAATCCAAATTTCGATCCATTCTAAGTGTATGACCTGTAGATTTTCATTACGTTGACAGTAATACTAAAATCATATTCGAGTATTACAAAAAGTGAGCGGTATCTAGCAATACATCACTGCTACTCAAGTAAAGTGAATGTCAGTGATTTGACATAACCTATCAGTGATCAATGTTACCATAGGTATAGAACGTGTCACCCTTGTATAGTTCAATATTTGGTTTCTTGATGTCCGAGTATACTTCCTAAAATAAATGAGATTAGCATCTCATACTGACTCATTTGAGCACGGCCATGCATTTTGTTGTCTCACTCAATCAAGGGGCCCATAGATATCGCTCTCATTATGTAAGAGGGACAAATCCTATCAAAGTCACTCACGTAGCTCCGCATGATTTGTAGTATATCCAATAGTTGACTTTATAATCACCTTATTCCAGGCAATGTTTGACGGCGTTAAAACATATAACTTCTCATGTAGGGAACCGTAGTGACTCTCAAGTCAAAGGACTACGTACAGCATGGTCACTGCGAGAACCGCTTATTACACTCGCGTAACGATCCATACAGCATTCTCATGGTGGGTCAGTTCAGTACATTATTACTCTAATATGTACCCATGTGAAGACTTGATATCTCATATCCATGACCTGTAAGAATGGTCATCAGCCTACACACACACTAGTCTGTATGTATTTTCGTTATTCTAATTCACAATAATACTTGATTAGGGACATTTAAGAACAATATTCTGATTTCAGCCAATAGGATCTCACAATCAAGTCATGCACTTGATATCCAATGGCTTTGAACTTACTATTCTAAGGACTTCATTATTTTTATTTAAATAACAATAAATAACAAAATAAATAAAATGCCTAAATATGAAATAAATATTATAATACAATGTAAACTAGTAATGTCAATACACACTGGTCTCTAGGGCATACACCAACATTAGGGACTCTAAGATTCATGCTTGAATCATGCGGTTCTGATTTGCCGTGATTTTTACATCCCATCATAAGGCCCACTCATAGAGGTTAGTTTCCTTTGAAGAGTAGGTATCTCATGGGAAAAAGTCAGTGGCCGTCGACAGAGGGGTTTGTTCGTCGTAGCGGCGTCGGTCCTGTCAGCCGAGGGCCGAGGGGTGAGGCACTAGTCATGTGAATTTTTGAAAGGAATTCTCGAGTGACTTGGATTACCACATCGAGAGACGAGGCACAAGCCAAGAGAATTTGGGAGAAAATTCGCGAGTGACCCGTATTGTCATACCAAGGGGCGAGGCCCGACCTAAGCAAATTTTTGAAAGGAATTCCCTAGTGACCCTGAGTACCATGCTGAGGGTCGAGGCCCGAGCCAAGCAAACTTGTTTGTAAGGGAAATTCGAGAGTGACCCGGATCACCATGCCTAGGGGCGAGACACGAGCCAAGAAAATTTATGAGAGAAATTTGCAGGTGACCCAGAGTACCATACCGAGGGGCTAAGCACGAACCGAAAAAATTTCTTTGTAAGGGAAAATTCATGGGTGACACGGATTACCATGTCAATGAGCGAGGCACGAGCTAAAGGTATTTGTGAGAGAAATTTGCGAGTGACCTAGAGTACCATACCAAGGGGCGAGACACGAGCAAAGCTAATTTGTGCAAGAAATTCATGAGTCACCTGGAGTACCATGCAAAGGGGCGAGACCCGAGCGAAGTGAACTTGTTTGTAATGGAAATTCGCGAGTGATCCAGATTACCATGCCGAGAGGAAAGGCACAAGCCGAGCAAATTTGTTTTGGGGGGATATTTACGAGTGACCCGAATTACCATGCCGATGGGAGAGGCACGAGCCAAAAGAATTTGTGTGAGGAATTCTCGAATGACCCTGAGTACCATCCTGAGGGGCGAAGGGCGAGGCACAAGCCGAACGAATTTGTTTGTGAAGAAAATTCACGAGTGACCCGGACTACCTTGCCGAGGGGTGAGGCACAAGACAAAGGAATTTGTGAGAGAAATTCACGAGTGACCCTGAGTACCATGCCGAGGGGAGAGGCACGAGCTGAGCGAATTTATTTGTAAGGGATGACCCGAATTACTCTGCCGAGGTGCGAGGCATGGGCAAAGCAAATTTTTTTGTGATGAAAATTTGCGAGTTACCAGGATTACCATGCTGAGGGGCGAGGCCCGAGCCAAGGAAACTTGTTTGAGAAATTTGTGAGTGATACGGAGTTCCATGCCGAGGGGCGAGGCAAGAGCTGAGCGAATTTGTTTGTGAGAGAAATTCGCGAGTGACACGGATTACCCTGCCGAGAGGTGAGGCACGAGCCAAAAGAATTTGTAAGAAAAATTTGCTAGTGACTCGGATTACCATGTTGTTGGGTGAGGCATGAGCCAAGCAAATTTGTTTGTGTGGGAAAACTGTGAGTGGCTTGGATTACCCTGCACAGGGGCGATGCACGAGCCAAGGGAATTTGTGAGAGAAATTCATGAGTGACTCGAATTTCCATGTTGAGGGGTGAGGCACGAGCCAAGAAAATTTAGTGAGGTTGGGCGAGTGGTGTTGAATCATATCTTCACGTGGCTCCGCAGTTATCGAGGAGTCGTCAAGAGACTTTGTTGTTATCGAGGAGCCGTCATGTGACCATTGTTATCGAGAAGTTGTGTTTCGTTCTATAAATCCTCCTCCCTTTCCTAACTTTTCAGGATTACTTTCTCTTTCTTCAGTCAAAGCTTCTCTCCTTAGAACGTCCACGAATCCCCTGGGTGGTTTTTTCCGGTAACTCTTTCGTAACCCTGCAACCAGGTAAAGTGTTAACCTATGTCTAGGGATCAGCCGGGTAGCTCAGCCTCATCCTCGGGCCGGAGCGAGTCACCCTCGTAACCTTTGTCTCATTCATCTTTGTCGGCAGCAGAGTCCGAGAGATCTTGGAGGCCAGAGGGTAAAGTAGGAGAGTTCGAGCCCACGTTCCTTCAAATGAGGTGCTTGAAGAGGAGATAGAAGGGAAATTGAAGAAATTCCCCCTGACCTAGGGGGTGAAGTGGGGGAGAGTTGAGCCAGGCCCACATTCCTTTGAATGAGGGGCTTGAGGTGGAGAGAAAATGGGAAGTTGAAGGAATTCCTCAGACAAAGGGGTGAGGAGCCATCCTATGACTGTGTTGTGGTCATTCCCCCACCTCGAGTATGTCGGCCTCTAAAGAAAAAAGAGAAATTTGTCTATCCCCTGGACATGGAGTACGAACTGATTGAGTTTGAGCACAAGGGATGCATGGTTCGGCCGTTTATGAGTGGACCTGTCCGAATGTACCCTGATGATTTGATCAATGCGGCCCAGTTTGGAGTGCAACCATCATCACTAGGTCGACGGAAGATAGAGGTGGACACAACGACAAAAACCTTTGTGGCGACCGACCTTCCCAACTTTTGAAACACTTTCCATATCCCCCAAGATTTTGACTTGCTCATCCTGCACCCGGGGATCCGTCCGATTGACAACCTCTCTGAGTGGTTCTGCATGTTCCCTCTGGATGCATTCGTCTCGGGCCTCCGTCACCCCATGCACCTGTTTATCAAGGAGGTTCTGAATTGGGTTGAGATGAGCCTTATGCAGTATGGGCCCAATTCGTAGAAGTAACTAGCTAGCTTCATCATGATGTGTTAGAAGAAAGGGGTGCCCTTGAAGCTCAAGTATTTTTCGCGTGTGCTTCAGCCTAAGCACAGCTCACGTGTACCAGGAGCAGTGTTTCCTTAACCGCTTGTTAGAAGTATCGCGTTGTGTGTAACCACTCGGGCTCAATTAAGGATTGGAAGTCTAAGTAGTTTATCATTTGCAGCCCCAAGCCTTGGGACATCCCCACCCAATGGGTGTATGACAATCCGATGATTACGGCCCCAAAGGCGAAGGACTTCACTTCGGAGGAGGAGGAGTTCATGAAGTTAATCGTGGGGGGCAACATAGCCTGGGCGAGGGTGACTTAGATGAGTGTGGTGGCAGTGTGGCTTGAGTTTATTCATGACTCATATGTTCTTAGGTTCTTTTTGTAGCAAACTCTTTTGCCTTGTCTTAATGTCACTATATTTTTCTTTGTAGCCATGATTGATAATGACGCCATCGCGGCTCACCTGGGACAAGCTGGTGGAGAAAAAGGCTATCGAGAAATCAAAGGAGGAGAAGAAAGTGCGTGTCTTGACCTCCGACGGGTCACCGGAGGGATGTTCTGATACAACAAAGAGGTCGAAGGCCCTAACCAACACCGACCCTGATGAGTCCCCGGAGGCTCCGCCAAGTGAGGAAGCACTCAAGATCACCGACTAGGCCGTGTCTTCACTTCCCCCAATTCATCTAGTACTAAATATTGTTCTCGACAAGAAGGCCGAGGAAACCTTCAGGCTTGAATGGGCTGTGTAGATGGTCAACTCCATAATGGAGGGTCCAGTGGCCCTCGAAGTGGTGAACCACCTAGCTCCACTGAGAGACAAGAAGACCCTTGACCGCGAGACCTACAGCTTGAGCTACCTTAAGTTCGCTCAAGCCTCCGTTATGGCATGGACCCAATCTTGATGAGTCGTGTCCTTTCGTTTTCAGTTTTGAATTTTTATAAATGTTTTACTTTCTTTCTGCAGGCCATTCTCCAAGGGGCGGAGATGAAAAGGCAGTATGAACACGAGCTCAAGTGCGCCAACTGGAGGGCATCTCACGGGGAGAACGAGTACAAGGATGTGAAGCTCTAGGCTGAGGGCTTCGAGGAGAGGGAGAAAGCTTTGGAGAAAGAGCTTTCGTCCATGGCCTTAGTCTGGGATCGACTGCTAAAGGAGAAGGCATCTTTGGATGTGAAGCAGAGGGAGCTTGTTATGGACCTAGAGAGTATTATAGACAAGGTCATCGAGGGGCAGGACCAGGGGTATAATTGGGCCCTTCAACACATCAAGGAGAGGTATCCTGACCTCGATCTCGATGACCTCTCCTTCGAGCCGGGGATCGGGTAGTGCTCCCTCAACACCCGAAAAAGTGCCAATGGGAGACGAGATGGTTCTTTTGTCACTAGCCGAACGTCAGACTGTCAGGACCGAGGCTCTCCAACTTTCTCCTCAAGAGGTTCCTCTCTCTTTTAAGTCGTAGACTGCCTTATTTTATTTTGTTTTATATTAATGCTGAATGTGACTGGCCACCGCTTCCATGTATGTTGTCTATTTTTTAATGAGAACGCTTCGGCGGTTACAACTAGTTTTGTTTGTCCACCTTTTAGCTTCTTTATCCGACTTTAAGACTTGAATCGTTTCTTTAACTAGATTATAAGATATGAGCCTCGGGAGAGTGAGTCTCAGGAGGAAACCTGATCTCTCTGAGGCCAGTTGCGACAGGTGGAGAATACTATCCCTCGGCTCTAGAAGGATGCCAGGGACCAGGGAGGGGCATTCAGCTACCATATTCTGATATCGCAAAGCACCGATCAGGAGCTCCCTCGCCTGAAGGAGTTTGGTCCCGAGATTAGATTAGTTGTAATCCGAGCCGAGGGGGATTCCATATCTGGTTCGGTAGAGAGCGATCCTAGGAGGTCGTCCTCAAGTGGATGCTCGTGGAGAAAGACTTGGAAATATATTGCTTAAGGGCCAATCTTGGAGAATGGGCTCTGACATCTCCTTTCTGGAGCCCGTTCTTAAGGCGAGACCCTTACCCAGAGACCCTTTCTGGGTAGAGGGCGCGAGGTGAGGCCCAAAGTGGAATGTCCGGATCGTCTAGTGTCATTAATGTTTGAAAGGGCCTTGGTTCGTCAGGAGGATGCACGTGCCCCGTGGATGCTAATGTCACGAACCTGAATCCGGGAGCTAACGAGGGATCCTTCGAGGGTCGGGCCCTTGTGCCCTGAACCTATAATTTCATATGTAATTCCAAAAATACAACTTCGGGATGTAATTTACATGCCTTGGTAATAATAGTTTTTTTTTTGTTTAGTCACTTTGCTAGAGAATGTTGTCAGGGCAGTTTTATCCCCCTCATGAACATCTCAGATGGTCATCTGGTTGCAAGGGTATCGAAGGACCCGAACGCCTAGACTTGAGGACAAATTCATGAGTGACACGAGCCAACCGAATTTGTGAGAGAACCTTGCGAGTGACCCTAAATACCATGCTGAGGGGCGAGGCATGAGACTAGCAGATTTGTGAGATCATGCATCTCACGTGTGCCTTCACGTGTGACCTATATATATATATATATATATATATATATATATATATATAATAAAACACAAAGAAAGCTATCAAGTGGCTCTCCTTCAATCCCCCCAAAATCAAAGGTTCAGATCTAACCTCACAAAACACATTCCCCCCCCCCCCCCACCAAAACTCAAATTCAAATCCCCACACTCCTTTATTTATTTAATTCTCTCTCTCTCTCTCTCTCTCTATATATATATATATATATATATATATATATATATATATATGGACACATGGACTTTTAACCCTAATTTATAATTATTTTTCAACATATACTAATGAAAACATGGACTTTTATTTACAACTAATTATTTTCATACTATTCAAACTTGAGCTATATAATTGTTGATTTACTGTTTACAAGGCTTTTCATATGCTGTATCATTTTGAAGACGTGCCGTAGGCACGTGCCCACGGGCAAATCTAGTATATATATATATATATATATATATATATATATATATATATATTCTCCCCACTTTGCCTTCTTCTCCTTATTAAGAATGGTGACTGACGAGATGCTAAAGAAGAGGTGGACGACATTAAAGGTGAAGGCGCAGAAGCGTCCCCCTCCTTCAGAGCCCGAAGTGCCCTCCTCAAAACGGAAGAAATTGTCATGCATTGTGAAGGCATTAGAGTCAATAAGGAAACAGGAGGTGCCTATGCCTTCCTCTTCATCACTGAAGACAACCCTCATCCACAGGAAGTCGCCTTCGGTGGCGTAGGCATTGGTTCCTTCTTGGTCCCTTACCGAGGCGGACTTGCAGAGCGTCTTAACGCTCTACTGGTTGTTAAACACCTCGCCACTCCCCGCAATCGGGCGACTCTGAAGAAGAATTCAGAGGAGGATGTTCATGCCCACTGGGTGCAAGCCGCTGTTATGGTATGGGGATTCTTTTTCGCCGAAACATCATGGTCCTTGTTTTTTGATGAAGTTCGCTTTTGTTTCTTGCAGGCGAACATCAACAGGGCCGAGTTGAAGCAGAGGCACAAGGAGCTACTTCGGCAGGCATAATTGGCTGTAGTCGGTCAAAAGGAGATCATGGAATGAAATTACAATCTCTGGCCGATGTTGAAGGAGTTGAAGTCGGAGCTCCTGAAGGAAAAGAAATCTCGGGAAGAGCTATTGAAGGTGAAAAAGGAGTTGGTGGAGGAGAAGCAAGCATGGCAGGCGAGGGAGAAAGTTTTGTCGAACGATCGGGACGATGTCATCGATCGTATCATTCTTGCTCAGGACGAGGGTTACAATGGCACCCTCGAGCATGTTGGGGTTAAGTACACGGATCTCAACCTTGGGGGGGGGGGGTCGACATGAGAATGGATGAACTGCCTCGACCAGCTGTGGATGAGCCTTTGAAGGGAGGGTGTTTAACAGCCCCTAATCCTGTCATCCCCGCCGTTCGAGCTGAACTTGCCCTCATTGATGCCGCATGTGGGGATGGGTCTTCTTCTCCTAGGTAGTAGATCTTGGAAATTTATCTTTGTCTTTGTCTATGCCTTATTGCGGACTGGCCACTGCTTTCATGTAATGTTCATTTGAAATAAAAGAACTATTTTTGCGTTAGACTTTCGTGTATGATTCCCTTATTTCAAGAGAGTTCAGGGGAGAGACCCACAAGTGGCCCGGATTACCATGCCGTGAGGCGAGGAATGAGCCAAGTAGGTTTGTGGAAGGAACCCACGAGTGACCCTGATTACCACGTCAAGGGGCGAGCCAAGAAGTTTTGCGAAAGTGATCCGCGAGTGACCCGGATTACCGTGCTAAGAAGCAAAGGATGAGCCAAGCAAGTTTGTGAACAAGCCCCGTAAGTGACCCGGATTACCACGTCGAGAGACGAGGGATGAGCCAAGTGAGTTTACAGATGAGACCTGCAATTGACCAGGATTCGTGATTGACTTATTCTCTTTTTGTACATTGTGGAACTTTCTGGCTGGTCACGTGGATCATCATGTGGGTTGACTTACGTTCAGGTTGCTAGAATCGAAGCGTATCCCCACCTTGGGATTCGAAATGTCTTTCTATCGTGGTCGTTGGATGGAAGTGGAGGGCTTAATCTGTCCATGTCAACGTCGAACGAATTGAGGAGCATCTTCCCAAAAGCCTATAAATCCCCACATTCCTTCAAGTCATTCTGCATACGAGTTTCATGGTTATCCATCTCTGAATGATCATTCTCTCGATGAGTTTTTAGGTGAGTGTCCGAATGGTAATTTGAGGGCCGAGACAGAAGCGGTCGGCACCCTAGGATTGTAACACCCCGAATTCCAAACACAGGTAATTCGTAGCAAATGCAGGACCTTTGACTTCATTTCATACAAATTTACAAGAAATTTAAAACTTTTTGTTTACAACAGGTTCTTTACAACAGCACAGCAGAATTAAAATGAATACAATGCAATCTACAAATATAAAAATTTCTTCAATCTTGTAATCAACTCATCATGGTGACTTCAAGTCCATGCCAAGTCCAATCCTGCATCTGGAAAACTGTGGGCATGTCAGTTGCATACAACTGACGCAATGTTATAATACAACTATTCTTCTACTTTAGCAAACACAAACTTGAATGCAAACAGGAAAAGTGACTACCGTAGTAGTGTCAATGTATAATATGACTTAATGCCTAATGTAGACATTACACCACGATGACACGAATGCATACTTATTCGGATTCTATGCATCCTATACTACATAGGTCCGAGGGCAAGCCCAAACGTACTCCACATTATAGGGTTCAATCCATCGCCATGCAAATTCTACCACGGTAATAAAATCAAGGTTTAGACCTTCCACAAGTAATGATTCCAGTCCTGGAGTCCACTGCCAAACAATACAAAATCTTCGTTGTGCGAACATCCCGCAAGTGCCCCTCTAGCTCCGGTATATACATATACATTGGTGATCTACCTTCCATCCACCCGATTATTCTTGATCCTAGAGTCCACCGTCAGATCAATCGTAGTCCCAATTTTAATTGAGGCTAGTCTCACCCCGTAAGCAACCACAGTCCTGGAGTCCACCGTCAAACTGGGTCTATAGTCCTAGAGTCCACCGTCAGACTATATAGAAGCGCCCCACTTATGTTTGCCTAAGTTTCATCTCATCTTCTTCTAGTGCCTATCCTTAAATTTAAACGTGAATAATAATAACAACTAGAGCTAGGTTACCCTCCTACCAGTCTTAAACAATATACCAAGAACGATAGCCCATATTGGCCACTTATCAAATCTCAATAATCACTTTCATCACTTTGCCGGTACCTGGGTCTCAATTAGCCTCTAGTATCAACACAGTTCATGTTCACAACATCATGGGTTGTCCATAACCTCTTTGTTCACATTTTAAAATTTCCATTACAAGAAAAACCTTTTTTCGCAATGTCAAATGTCGTTGCTAAAACTCGTTTGTCGTTGCGAAAAATATTTTTGGCAACGACATTTGTCGTTGCAAGGTCGTTGCGCGTCCGGGCGTCGCGAAAGATTTTGACTACGACTTTCTGTAGTTGCCAAACATAGATTTTTCGCAACAACATTGTCGTTGCAATATATTTTGTCGTTTCCATATCTAATTTCACCCGTGCTAAGGTATAAAATCAATCGCAACAACTTTTGTCGTTGCCAAACATACTTCATATATTTGGCAACGACTCATGTCCTTGCTAAAGATGTTTTTTTCGCAATGAATTATTGTCGTTGCCTTACATTCTTTCTATTTTGGCAATGACTACTGTCGTTGACAAAGCGCGACTGTTTTACAATTATTTTTATTATTGCTTTGCATTACTTGTATTTTGGTAACAACTATAGTCGTTGCTAAAGCTACCAATTGTCGTTGCGAAAGTTTAATTCTTTTTGAGACAAATTATATATTATCGTTGCATCAGTCCTATCCAAACTAGCATACACTTCAAAAACATTAAAAACCAACATCATTCCAAAAACTATAATATTAAACTTGTCCAACATATTACATTTATGTCATATAAGAATCAATGCCCAAAACATTACAACCATCAACTTCTCAAAAAGATATCTAAGTATCTCATAATCATTTCCATTATGCATAATAAGTTTAACCATGTTTTCTAATATTCTCTTGACATCTAAACATTGCAACAAAACTGGATGCAAGATTGAAAGAACTAAATCAACTTAGAACAAAAGAACATTTTGGGATGAATATTCTCAGAAAATACAAGTAGCAAAAAATTGGGGTTGATGTTGGAGAGTTAATAACCTAAACCAACAGCTAACTCATATAAGATATAACTAAATCATACACTGTCAAAATATGATACAAAAATATATGCTCCCGGACCAATGGCTTCATTCCCTAATTCTCCAAAAACAGTCCCTTCTCGTGGTACCTATATATTTGAAATAATGATTAGTCCAGCAGTATACAATGAAACTATGAAAGATTGCCAAAACTATTGAAACTTGTATGCACAAATATAATTTTATAGATACATGAATTATTTTTATAAAACAAAAGATACATTAATAGCATCAAGAAATAATGAAAACCAAACTAGAATTAACGATTAAAACTACATTTGAAAGCATTTTGACAACCATTTAAACTAATATGATACAATTTGATAAAGAAATCCATCTTTAAATATTTAACAACAAATATACTAGCAACTAGCATATATACACATGAATTAAGTGCACCAACTTGCAACACTGACAAGTTTGCTTCTTAAGTCTTGTATCAATATTTTCATAGTCATAAAAATCTAGGAGAGGGCCACTTGATGCTAAATGTAAAGGGGATGACCTACAATTTGAGATTTTGTTTTGCAGTACAGAAAGAAGATGAATGCAAATTCTTGTGAAAATATTATCATCAACAACCTCGACTTACTCTTTGCAAGAACTTTTGGCACTCTAGTTGAATATGTACTGCATAAACGATAAAGTAGGTGTAAGATGATAACACCAAGTAACATCCATCTTGCTACTGCCTGCTATTAGTGAATTAAAACATCTTTTGGTTATTTAATTTTGGAAGGGTCCAAATTTGGTTGGACCGAAAATTTGCATCAATTTAGAAGGCATAGTAGGCCGATAGCTTGTGGTGTAATCTTAACTTTTTTTTCTTTTCGTGTGAACCTCATTGTTATCATGAAATTTGTTTGGGAGATGATCCGATGAAACTGATCTCAACATCTATATGACCTGAAAGAGTTGGAAAAAAATTTGAGCTGTCATTATCAATTCAGAAACAGATGCCTAATTTTAGCAACTTAATCAAATTTAACTGATTCTGAACCATTATTGTTTTTTTTAATGTAATCATGTCTTCCTTGGACTTGATGATTGAAAATCAGGACCATTACTTATGGTTAAATTATCTGCACACAACAATACAGCATAATAGTGCCACTAAAATTAATTTGCTCATGCTCTTTATTGATTTTCAATTAACAGGCTGCATCTACTTATTGTAAACTCCTTATAAAATTGAAATTTGGACTTTGTTGAGCGAAATAAGATTTATTGCTGATACTTCTGCTGTTTTACTATACAATTCTATTGAACTATTATCATGCAGGTTTTGAGCAAAGATGATCCTTCACGAAAAACATTTGTGTATAAGTTAAGTGTCCCAATCTGTGCTGAGTGGATCTCCTTAGCTGTTGGCCGTTTTGAGATTCTCCCAGATAGTCATTCTGACACTATATCCCATATGTGTTTGTCTCCTAATTTATCGAAGCTTCAAAATACAGTTGGGTTCTTCCATCAAGCATTTAGGTGTGGTTTGGTTGCAGATTCCCCCCCTCTCAAATTTTTCTACCTCTTGTGCTCATTTTTTAAAGATTACTTTTGACTTAATCGTGTGTTTGTTTAACAGCCATTACGAAGATTACCTCGCCACTTCCTTTCCTTTTGGTTCTTACAAACAAATTTTCATCCAACCTGAGGTATTAATATCTTCTACAAGCCTAGGAGCCTCCATGTGTATATTCAGTTCTCATCTTTTATTTGATGAGAAGGTTATAGATCAGGTATGTTCTTCCTTTTATCATTTCATTAACTGTATTTTGCCATTGGTTGTGATAAATTAGATGAAATTTTGACCGAGTCTTGCCTTCGTGTTTGTATTTCATAGAAAACAACATTCCTTATTTGCTAATTCTTGCACCAATAGCCAACTAGTTACATTGTAGGTTTCAGCTCACAAACGAGGCAGAAAACAAAGAATACCTTGAAAATTCGAGAAAACAAAGAATACCTTGACCAGAAAACAAAGAATAAAGTTGCTGGAAAAAAAAAGAGGCAGAGCAGAATACCTTGATCATTTGAGGAATTTCATGCACCTCTATTTGTAAGTTGTGCCAACAATTCTTGTTTCATTGCATCCATGGCACGCTGCATATCTTCATTTTTGTTGTTCAATTTGTCTTGTTGTTCTTTCTTAAGTTTCTTGTAACTCCTTTATCATTTTCTGCTACTCTTCAATCTACTTTTGTTGCTCATTGATCAAGTTTTGTTGCTCAAGTTGCTGTCTTCCTTTACAATAACCTTTTAATGCAGTTCCCTTGTCACGAAAATACCCTGATCTAGGCTTCAAAACATCTAGAAGGATCTCCTTGAGTCATTGATTCACCATGTGCAGCAACTGCTACTTTATGTTGCTCCTAATTAAATAACAATAACAAAAAATAAAATTTACCATGCAGCATCTTACAAAAATATCTTACAAAAATATTGCTAAAAATATTCTCAAATAACTAGACAAATGAATGCTATGAGAAGTTTTTATCTTGGAATTCTGAAGTTCCTTAGAAATGTTATGGACTGATTTCTTCATTTCTTCAGTGTAATTATGTGATACTTTTTACGTTTTATCATTAATAAGTTACTTCGTTTTACTGATAATTTTCTGTTATCTGTCTTTTCATTTTGCAGGTGTACTTCACAGTTTAAGATAAGCTCAAAGGGCTTCCTCATTCACATGGTTAATTTCTATTAATTTTCCTGTTCAAGAATTATTGCTGAATCATTACTACTCATTTGGACATCTGCTTCCTTCTGATATTGTAGGAGAAGCAGTGCAAGTTGATATAATTTAACATTTATAAATGTACACTTGCAGCTGATGCAAATGGCCAACTCACGACTGGTGCAAACATGCTTGCTGCCTCTGGTGCTGGAGTTGCAACATCTATTGCTACCAATCCATTGTGGGTTATTAAAACCAGACTTCAAGTATGCTGTATGATCTCCTTCTAGAGTTTTTTTGTTTAGTTAATAACAGTAAAAATACATACTAATATACAACTTCACTATATACTGTTATTAACTAATTCTCAGTCTGCGACAAACAGAAGATATTATAATCTGCGAATTTTATGTGATTTGATGCACGTCTGAGGAAAATTAAGCAAAAATTGATGAACTGATTATATATCAGATTACGTTACTGCACAGATATGAGATAATGACAAATTCTAGATTGTGAGATCTTAGTATTTTCTTATTCTGCGAGGTACTGCATATTTCTCCTCATCTTTATGACAAAAAGTCACTCTCTTAAGGACATGTAATCAGCTTTTAGTTCCTTTTATTGAATGAATGGATCTACTCTTTTTGTCTACTTTAGGCATTAATAATTATAAGTTTTCACCTAGTTAATACTGGAAAAAGAAAGATTGCACCTTTCCAGACAGGCTGAAGTGAGATATCGCTATAACAGTGTCATTCAACTGTATCGTAGATCATTTTTTACAAGATAACGCGCAAAGGTGAGTAACAGTTATCGTTATTAATGGACTCTGCAATTTTCTTATGTCTATTTTAGGTGTTTGCATATAGCTGACCTTTTATAGGAGCCATTTGACTTTGATATTGATTGTAGTAGAAAAAGATGCAACAAAGATTACGAGTTAACTTATTTAACTGGATTCAATTTACTTGTAATTTTCCTTTCTAACAATTTTCTGCCACATGTTACCTAAGCTGTGTCAGCAACCGGCCTTTGAATTTGTAATGAGTCTATCTTTATGATGCCAAGCTTGGTACATCTACTTGTGCAGATTTTCATATTTCAATTGTTTCTTCACTTGCCTTCTTACATAGTTTTCGTGGTAGTTCATTCTTGTTTAGTTCATTCTTGTTTTGTGCTTCTACTTCAAAAAAGATTTCTCTATTATCTAGCAAATTTAACTTCATTTTTTCCCCAATCATGAAATTATGACTATTGCAAAATATGTTCCTAGTCCTAAATACCACGCATTGTAAATTTTGAAGTACTTATATGCCTAATCTATAACCATCAGGCTCGAAAAAATGGTCCAAGTAGGTCAGGCTTGAAATTATGACTATATCCATCAGGAGATTTGATTCCTGCAAACAGCTCACATATTGCAGCTTTAGCATTTGAATTCAAAGCATAAGAGGCTACAGGAATGCGTACTTTGTCTCCGTCCAAACTTGGGTGGAGCTCATCCCGAATGCCCATATTCATCAAATCAATTCGAGCCTTAATTGTGTCTTTTGTCTTACCTTTAATATTCATCAAAGTACCCAAGATATTATCAGACACATTTTTTTCAATATGCATGACATCCAGATTATGTCATATTTTAAGTTTTCTCCAATAAGGAAGTTCAAAAAAAATGCTTTTCTTGTGGAAACCATACCAACTGTTGGAGGTATCCCATTTTCTTTTTTGTCCAGCAACCTTGCCAAATTTCTCTTGATTAAATTGATTATAACAATCTAATACTTCATCCCCAGTTAAAGGAATAGGTGCAAACCCTCTTTCCTTTGTATTATCAAATGACTTGCCATCCTTTCTCCATTTATGATTATGAGGCACCCAACGACGATGACTTAAGTAACAACCTTTATTCAATAGTGAAGTGCGCCTAGTATCCTTATGGCAATCAGGACAAGCATAATGACCTTTAGTTGACCAACCCGACAAGTCAGCATAGGCAGGAAAGTCACTAATAGTCCATAAAAGCATCGCACGCATAACAAAATTTTGCTTCGAATAAGCATCGTATGTTTCAGCCCCAATCTCCCACAACTCCTTTAACTCTTCAATTAGGGGTTGCAAATATACATCTATGTTTCTTCCGGGGCTTGTGGGTCCAGGTATGAGCAAAGATAAGAGGAAAGATTGTGGTTTCATGCATATCCAAGGAGGCAAATTGTAAGGAATGAGAACAACAGGCCAAATACTATGTTGTGAATTCTCAAATGGCTGAAAGCCATCACAAGCTAATCCAAGTCTAACATTCCGTGCATCCCTTGCAAATGAAATATACTCCTCATCAAAGGATTTCCAAGTGGGAGAATCAGAAGGATGCCTCATAAACTGATCGTCCACCTGCTCCTCCTTATGCCACCTCATATCTTTTGCTGTCTTCCTAGACATATATAATCTCTGCAGTCTAGATGCTATTGGAAAGTATCTCAACACCTTATGAGGTACTTTAGTACCTTTAAAAGGACCTTTGTCAACATTCTTGTACCTAGGTAAATCACAAGTTGGACACCTATCTAACTGTGCATTTTCTTTCATATAAAGAATACAATCATTTTCACAAGCATCAATCTTCACACACTCAAGACCCAAATCAGATATCAATTTCTTTGCCTCGTAATAGGAATTAGGAAGTGTAATCCTTAGAGCTTGACGTTGTAATTTGAGCAAACTATCGAAAGAGCTATCACTCCAATTATTTAAAACCTTTAAATGCAACAGTTTCACAATATAAGACAACTTCGACATTGTAGTGCCATCAGTTGTAAGTGGCTCTTGATATTCTTTCAAGAGGCGGTAAAACTTTGCAGCTTCTTCTCTAGGTTCTTCATTGGACTCATCGTCATTCCCATCATCGTCATTCCCATCACCCCCATCAAAAAGCATACCTGGTATCCCACAAGCATCTTCTAACATATTGATTTCACTATCACCACTTTCAGTCTCATCTCTATTTCCAAGCAGATTAGTGTTGCTGCTACTAGAATGGTTTACATTTTCACCATGAAGATCCCATGTAGTGTAATTCTCATACATTCCCGACTTCAATAAATCAAATCTCACATCACACCTTCTTTTAAAGACTAAATTACGACAATTATTGCAAGGACATCTAATGGTGGCAGCATCAACACCCTCAAAGATATTAGAAAATGCAAAGTTCAAGAAATCATCAACACCCACTCTATACTCGGACAATGAATGATCATTTATTTTCATCCATTCCTTATTGAAAACCATTCCCTAAAACGCAGTTTCAACTAAGTTAATAAAAATTGCAACATACTTCATATAGCATCATACATATCATTTACCTACACATAAGAACATGTGTAGTATCATAAATATGGCACAACCTTTATACATGGATAATACAACCTCAATTAAAAATGGGACAAATGTCATAAAAATAGGGTCTCAGTTAACCTCTGTTGGAGCCCAGGTTGCAAGACACCTTTCCTTTCACTCCGGTTTTATTTTTATATTTTCTTCTAATGTATCCATATTTCGGGAGGTTTTATTAAATATTTAGAAATGCACACAGGCAGGGAAGGGCGTTTGTTACCCACTACTTCTGCATCACATAAAAAAACAGAACTACGAAGTATGAATGGATATAAGGGTTACAAGGGAAAGAATTCAACTCTTGCATGGCCAACATTACATTAAAACGCGGTTAAATCAATCAGTGCAGAGTCTTATTAGGCCTTCTTTAATAGGGAAACATAGTAAAAAGTCATAACCACAAGATTATCAGCTATCCTTACCCAAAAAACATGTTAGAGCACACCAACTGTCATAATATAGAATAAGATAGATTATTACCCTCTTAAAGGTTCGAGGGCGAGCCAAAGTACCAGCAGCTGCAAATATTTACCAGGAAATCAAGTCATTAACAATGTTGAGAAGAAAGTAAACTGATTATAATGATAGTAACCAAAAAAGAAGCATGGCTCGTTAGCTTAGGAAGGATAAAAGCTTGCAACTCAACCATCATGCTATAACATGCAGCAAAATAGATGTACTTATTATGATAATTCAATATATGATATCTACAAAAGAATGTTGAAACTATGTAATTAATATAGGCCATCTTTATTTAGAGTGGCAGATTAGTAATATGCATCAACACCTTGAATGAGCAACATGGTCATGAGATTGTACATGAGTAATGAGATGGTTATATGACAAAATATGCCAACCATTAATAAAAAGTGATACTGGTTATTAATCCGGCAATGAAAAATCCCAAAAAACACAGTATTTGCTGGCATTAAAGAAGAGGAAAGGAGGGAGGCACTGAGAGGTTGAGGAGGAAGAATTTGATTAAAAATAAACATTCTGTCAATATTAAACTGACAAAAAATTAATGAAACTATGCCTTAAAAATGGACATTCGGTCAATTTTACGCAAAATAAAAAAGAACATAACACCTACACCTACAGGACAAACACACGCATCATTCTACCTTACAACATGAGAGACACATAAATAAAATACCAGAATAAGCATCATCCTAACACAAAAAATACAAGTGCAAACTTACAAACAGCTCTCAAACAATCTGCCACAAACATTTGCATATATGAAACAAAAAACCCACCAATCCGAGGTAAACTTTATTAGGCTACTAAAATTATTTAAGCTTTGATATTATCATTTACATAAAATTTGAGACACTAATGAACCCTATTGTAACTCCTATTTTCTGTAATTGTATTTTTATACTGTATTTTGTCCCTTTGTACTCTTTTATCTATTTGAGATCCTGTATTTGTTTCCATTCGAATAAAATCATTAATTTGTTTTCGACTCAATTTTCGGTGCCTTTGTCTAATTCTATTGTATGTACCCTTTTGTGTCGTTCTTCATGAAGAATGAACTGTTTCATATCATCTATCTCTTTATCCCCATTTTAATACACTTTGACCAATTCTCCAGTTGGACCCCTCTCAAAACGGATACCCTAATACCCTATAACCCAAAACCCATACTATTTAAACCCTAACCCTAACCCTAACCCCTAACCTATCTACTGTGCAACCCCTAACCCGCCGCTTTTCTTCTTCCTTCTCGTTTCCTTCTCCCTCTGTCCACGCCCAAACTCATTCCAGCCTCCGATCGCCTCTCGATCCGTCAGTCCCATCGCCACCACGACCTTCACCCTCGTCAATCACCACCATCGCAGCACCAATCCGCCGTCGCCATCCCCATCGTCCCGCTTCTTTCTTCCTCCGACCCATTGAAACCAACTCCCCACTCAACCTCGACGCCAGTAACCCATCGCCCCTCGTCCCTCCATTCGCCTCGACCTCCCTACCACCCCTGTCGCCTCGTCAACCTCACATCACCACCACCCTCAGATCCATTGCCGTCCTCCCCCATTGAAACCAATTCCACTCACCGTCCTCTTCAACCTCGCAACCCAACTCCGCCATTACTCAACTCTCCACCATTTCTCCACCTCGATGCCTTTACCCATCACCCATCGCCTCACCATCGCCACCCGATCCCCTCGACCTCAGCCAGCCGCCACACCTCAGAACAATTCCCCCCGCCATCGCTCCCCTGTTTCGAGCACAAAGAACAGAGTGTCATCTCCGCGACTTCCATCGCCGTCGTCGCCGTCGTCGACTGATTTCCAGTCAAACCCAGACGTAGTCGCGAGCCCCCACCACCGCGTCGCTTCACAGTCATCGCGTCGTTCGTCGCTCCCGTTCGTTGCTGTCGCGAGGTAGAAGACGCATAGCCGTTGGTGGAAAACGTTGTCCCCTGTTCGGCCTTAGCGAATCCGAGTTGCTGTACGCTGTTCGCCCAGATCCGGTGTGCGGGAGAATTCCATTGGTTGGTTTCGTTGTTTTGGTGTTTTGGCGCATCAAATCCCACTTGTTGTCCGCTGTTCTGGCCCCGATCCGGTGTGGGGAATTTTCGCTCTACTGTTGAATTTTTGCGCGTACTTCACACGTGCTTTTAGGAGACTTCGCCTGGGAATTTTTGATTCTATTTTCTTCAACTAACGGATTTAATCATCTTCAACCAAGGCAAGTATTCCTCTTGTACACATTTTTGTTCAGTACAAGCAATCCTTGAAAATACTACAAATAGTTAGAAATTGTGACTCCTCCTTATTAAACCAGCTCAATTTTATAATCTTAAGAGTCACAATAATTTCATTGTATTATATTATAACTACTTGGACTCATTTTACCCCCTGAACACATGGACACATGAATTAAGGAGCCCTAGATGTGTAGACATATGTTATATCTTGTACTTGATAATCTTACAACCATTTTGGCTTGAAAAACAATTATTACTTGCTGTTTTGATAACTATTTTTCTGTATTTATATCACACATTAACCTAGACGCCTAATAATAAATTTCATGTAATCTATACTAGTAAGATATTCCCACATGTTGCTGTCCTGAATCTTGTTATGATGTTTTGACCCCTTTAACATCAGAATGTGAACCCAAGCCCTGAATAGAAAATGTAGATCTAGATGTCTAGATATCGATAACCTCCGGAATTTCCGAATTCGGAGTTACGGTCTAAGAATTATTACAGTTTTACTGCAGCTGTGTCGGTAGACGCAGATTCGCAAAACTACTGTACACGTTTACTTTGCGAATTAATTTAACTATGTTAATAGCTAGCGTTTGACTTGAAATTTTATATGTGGCTGCTGGACACTCTATAGGACATCTCCAATTTTTCTTAGAATTAATTAACGATATTTCGACCTTGTTTCACATGTTTAAAACTTCGATTCATAAATTCTACCTGAACACATTAACTATGTAATTCGCTGGACACATGTTCCCACCACTTTCTCGTACCTTATTTCACACACCTGCATGCTTGCTTGATAAGAATTAATAAAAGTAATAAGCCGGGGTTTAAGGGAAAGATCATATTAGTGGACAATATAGGTAAGTGTACTCGGAAGGGGGCCGGTGTTTCCCAGTACTCGGTTCATGAACTTGTTGCACTTGATGTATTCATGGAGTCAGTTACTTAGCTCATGAACCTGTTGTATTCATGAACTCACTGTGTGGGTCATGAACCTGTTAGTATTCACGAACTTGCTTCGTGAACCTGTTATTTATTTTCGTATACATGAACCGTGCCTGCTTGATACTTGATACCTGAGTACACCGCCCTATAGACTCCATTACTAGGTCTAAACGAAATTGCATTGTCTGTAGCAACCATGTAGTAAAAATATGGATCCATGAAGTGCTACCTAGATAGTAATAACTACAAGACTTGAACATGAAACTTGAACATGACCCCTGTTACTTGATACTTGATGATATGATACATGAAACATGATACATGAGACTTGAAACATGAAACTTGAACTTGACAACTTCTAACCTAATACTTGACAACTTATTACTTGAGACTTGACACTCGAAACAAAATTTTGACACTAGACTTGGCACTTGTTACATGATACCAGACTTAAGATTTGTCACTTGATGTTAGATACCCTACAGGTTCACTTGTCATGTGTTTTACCATTAACAATTGTTATCCAGCCCGTTTACTAAGATATCCCTCTTGCTAGCTAGTTCTTGGTTTTTCCATTACTTGTTGTATCCCTGTTACATTCTTGATTCCAATTCTTGTTCTCCATTACTTGTACTCGTTTTTACTATTTATGGCTCTAGCTTGCACTAAGGGCATTTTCTCTTGTTTTTCCTGTTTTTCCCTTTTTATTTATTATGCAGACTTTGGAGACGAGTTACCTGCTGGGATTGGTGAGCAAAAATTTTAGCTTTCAAGTGGAGGCAGGACTTGTTTAGATTAATTATTTTTCTTGAATTATTTATTCTTGCTACTTAAGACTTGTAACGGGCTACGTTCCCGAGTTTTACATTTGATCTAGACATGAAAACTATGTGGACAATCTTATTTGTTTTCAATTATTTTCTGTTGCTTAATAAATTATTCATGCATGCTTGGTTGTATATATATTCGTGATATTCTTGTTATGATGCTGAGTCGATCCTACAACTTATGGATGATGTTAAAATCTTTCGCTGGGCTTCGTCACGTGCTCGTATTCCATGTTTTTGGGAAGCGGGACGTGACAAGATTTTTAATGGTATCAGAGCTTAGGTTTGGCTAATGTGTTAGTTTGACTAATACATTAGACAGGCTTGACTCAGTCAGGATTAACTCAACAGTAAACAAGCCATACAACGACATGAATAATTTAATAATCAACTCGATCTGGAAATAAGTCTTATCCCATTCATTTGGATCCCTTCGTATTCAATTCTTTGATTCATTGCTCCTTTCCATCTCTTACAGTCGTCCTGATTTATTGGTTCCTTATTGGGTACAAATTCATTTTTCTGTACCAATATTCTTTTGATTCCGGTGCAAGCAATCTCTGATTTTTTGCTTTGCCTCGTTAATTTCTTTTTATTTCAACTTGTGTGTCGTTCATTGCTTTCCCTGACTTGCATTCATTTTCATTTATTGATTCATATTGAGTATCATGTTGGTTATTTCTTTCCAGCCATATTCTCTTCGATTCCGATTTTGCCCTTGTTCCTCTCCGTCCACATTTAATTCTTTGACTTCCTCTTGTCCCTTCTAGTCATCCTCTTCTTGACTCTTTATTGGGTATAGATACATTTTTCTCCTACTTATTTTTCTCTGTATAATTATTCTTCCCAAATACTTTCTATATTTCGATTATTAATTGTTATATTTATTTTCGATCTTCTATAAAAATGTTTCTCAACAAAGATTTTGTTATTTCGAACAATGATATATTTTAACTTCACTTTTCATTTTTGATCGACTACAAATTTCTACTGGATTATTTTGATAAGACAAATTCTTATTTTGTTGTATAATGCTATTATTACTACCATTATTATTATTGCTATTATTTTCATTATCATTACTAGTATTATTATTATTTTTACTACTATTGATATTCTTATTGTTGTTTTCATTATTTTATTATTGTTGATTAATGATGGATTACTTCCACAAAAATGTCGGGCCCGAACTACATCTTGTCTTGCATTTACTTTTACTAGTGTTGTTAATAATTTAATATTATTGCTATTATTATTATTATTATTATTGTTATCATTTTTTTTGCGGTTACTATTATTATTACTATTATGATCATTGTTATTATCATTGTTATTCTCATTGATATTTTGTTATTATTTTGTTATTGGTATTATTATTTTTATCGTTACTATTATTATTATTAATTTGTTTTGAGCCGGAGCATGCTCAATTTTATATACATTTCACCACTTCGGTGCAACCTAATGTCGAGATGGCAAATATGCAACTCGATGTCAATGGAGGCAAATTGCAACTGGATATCGAGGAGGTAAAATGTGCAACTGAATATCCAGACGGCAACCTGCAACCTGATGTCGTGAAGGCAAACATGCAACATGATGTTAGAGAGGCAAGATTTTCTACCTATTACTAATTGATATTTCAAGACTCATTACTTATATAATGAAACTAAAGGTAAAGAAATGTTTCCTTTACGACATCTTGTTTATACTGTTACACTTTATGTTTCCATACAACTTGAACTCGTATAGTTGATTTTGCTCTATTTTGTGTATAAGATTATTATTATCATTATTATTATTATTACCATGATGATTTTGATTACTATTACTATTGTTGTTATTATTATTATTTTGTTATTATTATTACTATTTTTATTACTATCATTGTTATTATTAGTTTTATTATTGTTGTTATTATTCTATTACTATTGATATTATTATTATTGATATTTGTTGTTGTTGTCATCTCTGTTAAAACCATTAGTTTTGATCTATATTATATCTTATAATTATTTAGACTGAAACTCAAGCTTTATATCCATTTTACATTATTGCTTATCTCTATTTGGAGCTCATACTCTCTTTGATTCTGGTGTCTCATTCTTTTCTTCCTGCTCGGATCGTCGCTTGGTGTCACGTGGACTACAACGACATGTCTGGAGCTTAGAACGTCACCATCAGAGTAGTGCAGCAGAAACGTGGTGGGTCCATAACCCACAGGTCCCAGGATTCTCTTGTTGCTTACTCCTTCCTTGCATGGTTTGCTTTTCCCTATCTCTTGCATTCGTTCTCATCCGTTGACTCAATTCTTGGTTCATCTTTTCTTTGTCCATCATTTCTTCGATTCCAACTCTATCTATTTCTTCATCTTTTTGCCTTGTTATCTTGCAATTCATGTGTTGTTCATTCTTCATTTTTGATACCGGTTACTTCCGTCTTGCATTCCATTTTGCCATCTTGAACTCATTCGTTATTCGATTCAATTCTTCCCTGTCTTTTCTTTCCCTGATTTCAGTTCTGCCTACTTCTTTATCATATTTGTTATCTTGTGTTATTTCGTTTCTTTTGACACTGTTCATTCTCTTTCATGTATTCCATTTGACATCATTGTTACCCACTTCCTCATTTTTCTGGTATTGTCACTGATTTGATACCCTCCCCTAAGTTGCTTTTACCCTATCATATGTACCTGCCTAAGCAAATTTCGAGAACGAAATTTTTGTGTAAGGTGGGTAGGATTTGTAACTCCTATTTCCCGTAATTGTATTTTTTATACTGTATTTTGCCCCTTTATACTCTTTTATCTATTTGAGATCCTGTATTTGTTTCCGTTCGAATAAAATCATTAATTTGTTTTCGACTCAATTTTTGGTGCCTTTGTCTAATTCTATTATAAGTACCCTTTTGTGTCGTTCTTCATGAAGAATGAACTGTTTCATGTCATATATCTCTTTATCCCCATTTTAATACATTTTGACCAATTCTCCAGTTGGATCCCTCTCAAAACGGATACCCTAATACCCTATAACCCAAAACCCATACTATTTAAACCTACCCTAACCCTAGCCCCTAACCTATCTACTGTGCAACGCCTAACCCGCCGCTTTTCTTCTTCCTTCTCGTTTCCTTCTCCCTCCGTCCATGCCCAAACTCATTCCAACCTCCGATCGCCTCTCCGTCAGTCCCATCGCCACCACGACCTTCACCCTCGTCAATCACCACCATCGCAGCACCAATCCGCCGTCGCCATCCCCATCGTCCCGCTCCTTTCTTCCTCCGACCCATCGAAACCAACTCCCCACTCAACCTCGACGCCAGTAACCCATCGCCCCTCGTCCCTCCATTCGCCTCGACCTTCCTACCACCCCCGTCGCCTCGTCAACCCTACATCACCACCACCCTCAGATCCATCGCCGTCCTCCCCCATTGAAACCAATTCCACTCACCGTCCTCTTCAACCTCGCAACCCAACTCCGCCATTACTCAACTCTCCACCATTTCTCCACCTCGATGCCTTTACCCATCACCCATCGCCTCACCATCGCCCCCCGATCCCCTCGACCTCAGCCAGCCGCCACACCTCCGAACAATTCCCCCCGCCATCGCTCCCCTGTTTCGAGCGTGAAGAACAGAGTGTCATCGCCGCGACTTCCATCGCCGTTGTCATCGTCGTCGACTGATTTCCAATCGAACCCAGACGTAGTCGCGAGCCCCCGCCACCGCGTCGCTTCACAGTCATCGTGCCGTTCGTCGCTCTCGTTCACTGCTGTCGCGAGGTAGAAGACGCACAGCCGTTGGTGGAAAACGCTATCCCCTGTTCGGCCTTAGCGAATCCGAGTTGCTGTACGCTGTTCACCCAGATCCGGTGTGCGGGAGAATTCCATTGGTTGGTTTCGGTGTTTTGGTGTTTTGGCACAGCAAATCCCACTTGCTGTCCGCTGTTCTGGCCCCGATCCGGTGTGGGGAATTTTCGCTCTACTGTTGAATTTTTGCACGTACTTCACACGTGCTTTTGGGAGACTTCGCCTGGGAATTTTCGATTCCATTTTCTTCAACTAACGGATTTAATCGTCGTCAATCAAGGCAAGTATTCCTCTTGTACACATTTTTGTTCAGTACAAGCATTCCTTGAAAATACTACAAATAGTTAAAAATTGTGACTCCTCCTTGATTGTCATTGTTGATCAAATATTAAACCTGCTCAATTTTATAATCTTAAGAGTCACAATAATTTCATTGTATTATATTATAACTACTTGGACTTATTTTATCCCCTGAACACATAGACACATGAATTAAGGAGCCCTAGATGTGTAGACATATGTTATATCTTGTACTTGATGATCTTGCAACCATTTTGGCTTGAAAAATAATTATTACTTGCTGTTTTGATAACCATTTCCCCGTATTTATATCACACATTAACCTAGACGCCTAATAACAAATTTCATGTAATCTATACTAGTAAGATATTCCCACATGTTGCTGTCCTGAATCTTGTTATAATATTTTGACCCCTTTACCATCAGAATCTTAACCCGAGCCCCGAATAGAAAATGTAGATCTAGATGTCTATATGTCGATAACCTCCAGAATTTCCAAATTCGGAGTTACGGTCTAAGAATTATTGCAGTTTTACTGCAGCTATGTCGGTAGACGCAGATTCGCAAAACTACTGTACACCTTTACTTTGCGAATTAATTTAACTATGTTAACAGCTAGCGTTTGACTTGAAATTTTATATGTGGCTGCTGGACACTCTATAGGACATCTCCAATTTTTCTTAGAATTAATTAACGATATTTCGACCTTGTTTCACATGTTTAAAACTTCGATTCATAAATTCTGCCTGAACACATTAACTATGTAATTCGCTGGACACATGTTTCTACCACTTTCTCGTGCCTTATTTCACACACCTGCATGCTTGCTTGATAAGAATTAATAAAAGTAACAAGCCGGGGTTTAAGGGAAAGATCATAGTAGTGGACAATATAGGTAAGTGTACTCGGAAGGGGGCCCGTATTTTCCAGTACTCGGTTCATGAACTTGTTGCACTTGATGTATTCATGGAGTCAGTTACTTGGCTCATGAACTTGTTGTATTCATGAACTCACTGTGTGGGTCATGAACCTGTTATTATTCACGAACTTGCTTCGTGAACCTGTCATTTATTTTCGTATTCATGAACCGTGCCTGCTTGATACTTGATACCTGAGTACACCGCCCTATAGACTCCATTACTAGGTCTAAACGAAATTGCATTGTCTGTAGCAACCATGTAGTAAAAAGATGGATGCATGAAGTGCTACCTAGATAGTAATAACTATAAGACTTGAACATGAAACTTGAACATGACACTTGTTACTTGATACTTGATGATATGATACATGAAACATGATACATGAGACTTGAAACATGAAACTTGAACTTGACAACTTGTTACCTGATACTCGACAACTTGTTACTTGAGACTTGACACTTGAAATAAAATTTTGGCACTAGAGTTGGCACTTGTTACATGATACCAGACTTAAGATTTGTCACTTGATGTTAGATACCCTACAGGTTCACTTGTCATGTGTTTTACCATTAGCAATTGTTATCCAGCCCGTTTACTAAGATATCCCTCTTGCTAGCTAGTTCTTGGTTTTTTCATTACTTGTTGTATCCCTGTTACATTCTTGATTCCAATTCTTGTTCCCCATTACTTGTACTCGTTTTTACTATTTGTGGCCCTAGCTTGCACTAAGGGCATTTTCTCTTATTTTCTCTATTTTTTCCTTTTTATTTATTAAGCAGACTTTGGAGATGAGTTACCTGCTGGGATTGGTGAGCAAAAATTTTAGTTTTCAAGTGGAGGCAGGACTTGTTTAGATTAATTGTTTTTCTTGAATTATTTATTCTTGCTACTTAAGACTTGTAACGGGCTACGTTCCTGAGTTTTACATTTGATCTAGACTTGAAAACTATGTGGACATCATTGTTTGTTTTCAATTGTTTTCTGTTGCTTAATAAATTATTCATGCATGCTTGGTTGTATATATATTCGTGATATTCTTGTTATGATGCTGAGTCGATCCTACAGCTTATGGATGATGTTAAAATTATTCGCTGGACTTCGTCACGCGCTCGTATTCCATGTTTTTGGGAAGCGGGACGTGACACCTATTCAAAAGTAGAGATTCATAGATTACTGTAGCAATCTTACGATCTTACAATCTCTACTCTTTAAGTGCTTATTTATAAAAATAGTAAAAGAAAGAGGAATATTTTGATACAAATACAATAAAGGGGCTAGACTTTTTTCCAACCAATTACAAAGCCGTTCAGGCATTTTATCAAACAGTTACTAAGCAATCTCAAATCTCTCCAAATTTAGAATAGTTTCATCAAAGTTTCAGATTCATGCCCACAATACCATCCTCAGAATGGATTCTTTTTTTTAATTTCAACAATCAAAAGATTAGACCAAGCCATAACAACAATTAGGAAAACTAAATCCAAATCCAAATACATCTTCCTAATTATACCTGATAAGAAGAGGATCGAGGAGCGGAAGAGCGGGGGAAGGTTTCTGTTTGGGCGGTTAAGGAGGGCTAGGAGGCCGGGCCGCCGGGAGGAGTCGAAGAGGACCGGGGAGGGGTAGAGCGGGGAGGGTTTCTGTTTGGGCAAAAAAGAAAACAAAAGGAGAGAGAGGGTAGATTGTTTATTAAAAAGGAGATATAAGGAAAGCGAGAGAGGTTTATTAAAATTGTTATTTATTTTATATTTTATATATTTTTGGCAACAATACTGTCATTGCAGTAGATATAAGGAAATATACGCAACGACATTTATCGTTTCCAATTTACACAATCTGGCGGGGGGGATTTGCAAAGGCCCGCGCAAGGCATTTTGGAGGAGGAAAATTTTATTTTATTTTTAGCAACGACTTTCGCATTGTCGTAACTAATTTTCACAATGACTAAAAAGTCATTGCCAAAACCTTGTTGCGAAATAGGGTTTTTCTTGTAGTGTTCATTCATTCACATATCCAATTATTCCCTTGTTCACACAACTCAGTTATTTGTATAAGTTGTTTCATAGTCTTATTCAACAATTTTAAATCAACATTCTCTATGTAAAAATAGATAGTTTATTCTTCCCCTTGTAATAGGATTCTCAATGAAGTTGTAATCTGACAAAACTTTACCCATTACATTCAATAGGTTCTTTTTCTAAACAATATAATATTCAACTTCCAATTTTATTCTTTAACAAACTTAAATTAACTCTAGTTCGAGTTTAATCCAAATGATATAACTTTTTAGAATACCTCTAGTCAAAACAATCAAAATTGTCTTCTTAATCAATATGTAAATTAGTATTTATTTAGTTCCAAACTCAATTTTTATATTCAACTTAATACTCACATTTTCTCCTTAATTCACATATTAAACCTCATAATACAACCCTTGAAAAGATAATTAAATGTCTCTTAATTCATCATAAGGTACATCTTACTAACATTCCAATTTTAAATCCAATCTTATGCATTGTAAAAGTTATAGGACAACTAGATAAAAGACATCAACCCAAAGGTATTGAAGAAATCATATAAAGTCTAATAGTACTCCAAAAATTGATTTCTTATTTTCATAGGAAATATAAATGAGTCTACTACAAATTTGTAGTTAATATCAACTACATTCATCCTCAATTACTTCGTCTAAATTCATTTCCAAAACAGTAGGTTCAAAATCCGAAAACTGCAACTCATGCTATTTGTAAAAATCATAGAAAATTATATACTTCATGAAAATTTGTGTTCTTTAGAAAAAAATAAAGGTATACAAGTCTACTATAACTTCTTAGTTATAAGTTTCCCCAAAATATTGTGTCTATAACCCTGAATTCTTTGAAATCTACAGTAGGGTCGAAATGTTAAAGTACTGCCACTTGTTCAGTCTTGTAAAATTAATTATAAATTCAATTCTTCATAAAAAATTAATTTCTTAGAATTTATAGAAAGGTTAACGAGTTTACTTCAAGTTCTTAGTTTTGAATATTCTCAAAATTCTTCATCTAAGATGTTGAAATGATCCAATCCGAATTGTGTACAAATTTTCAGCAACTAGTCAACTGCCAGCCAGCCATAAGTTTGGATTTTATTAAAATAGAAAACGACATCCAAACATTATGAAATTATAAGGAGATGTTCTTGACATATACAAGATGCTTCTATAAATTTTTTAGCTCTATATTCCATCTAGTTTAATAGTTATGATTTTTTGAAGTGCAACTAGAATTCAAAACAGAACTTTTTTAAAATCCCCCCAAATCAAATATATCATAATTTCACACATTCATCAAAAACAAATAATCTAAACATGATTATTCAATCTATATAAGTTATCATGCATCTAACAATTCACACATGTCAAGCATTCTACTAATGAAACTATATTAGAAAGTTGAAGAAAAAACACCCACCTTAAAAGAGAATTTCTAGCAATTATGAACTCCTAAAGAAGCCCCCCCCCCCCAAGCCTCCTCAAAATCCACGACTAAGAGAATCAACAGAGGGAAATCGGCAGCAAAGCACAATGAATACATTTTCATTTTTTTTTTTTTTGTTTCTTGCCATTTACAATTAGGATGGGCTGTTTATAAAAGGGATTAATTAATGGGATTTAACTAACTACCCACTAACATAAATAACTACCAACTAACTTACTTCTAAACCCACTCACCCTCTCATTCACATCTCCCGGCCAGCAATCCAAAGGAGTGAGAAAACACGTACACTTGCGTCGAATGTGTGTGCACACTATTTGTTAAGAGTTTTTATTTAAATTAAATGCATGTGTTATATTTTGTAATATATATTTAATAAACTAATTTAATTTATTTATAATTAGAGTTTTCAGGCACAATTAAAAATAAAACACACACACCCTTCATAAATTATGTTTCGGAAGAGAATACAACCAACACGTGCACTGCAAACACATATATCGTACGTAAAAATAAATATTCAAATACGAAATAGATTTGATCAACGGATAAATGTTTATAAATAATCAAAATACAACATACGAAGAAATACATTTCATTAATTCTGTATACACAACAATGTATTCAACACGCGCCTAGAAAACACGTGCATCGCACATATAAAAATTGATATTTGAGTCAAAATAGGAGAAAAATGAATCTCAATTTATAAAAAGAATTCGAGCAAGTTATAAAATAAATTAATTGAAATACATAGAAAATATTACATGTAACGGTAGAATATACGTAATTGACACGTGTATCGAAAGCACGTGAAATGCACATAAAAATACAAAGATTAAAATAAATGTTTGAGTTGGCTCAAAATAGAAAAAATGAATTTTGAGGTGAAGAAAAATATATAATTAATCGAAATACAAAAATACGTAGGATATTTATATTAAAATACGCTACGGATATTACTCGTAACGGTACCCAATACATATGCGTAACACCCGAGGGCAAAATGTTCATAACTCAATTTAGCAGGGTGTTAGAGGGATGGAACCTGGGGAGATTCAACCTGCATTCCGAGGGCTGAAACCAGATGGAATCGAGGTCCCGGTGTGGAATTTTAGAGAAATTTAGACCACCCTCCAAGATTTGAGACATGAAGGAATGGTATAACACCCCAATTTTAATACACTGAAAAAAATTTGTGACATACCAAAATCTTTTACTTCAGTTGAGTACATAAACATAATATAATAAAAGAAAATGTAGAAATCTTACTATTCGTCCAAACCACTTGGATTGATAAGATGACGGGCTCAAGATGTCACACTTCTATGCTAAAACCTCAAGCACCCTTACCTGCAAAACCACAATGTGTGGGTTCGTCCGCTTGTGAGGCCGACGGTAAAAATCCCAACAACTTCAAATATCTCCCAAAACACAACATAGTAGAAAATTTTAAATCAATGTATATGTTTATTGTTAAATGTAAATGGAAAATAGTCAATTATACAATATCGTATGTGTGAGTGTGGAACTAATTTACTAGAGTGTCAAACATATACTTACTATGCTAATATGCACAATTCAAATATGCTCTTCAAATGCATGCTTGTTTGGAATGATATGCGTCCCATACAACATAGTTTTTGAATGCAAGTATTAACGTTTTCCCTCATTATATGGTTCAATCCCTTGCTATGAAATGTTATATCTGTGACAAAATATTTAAGACTTGGACATCCTGTGAGGTTTAACTCTCATCCCAAAATATTGGAGATCTATCTCACTCCGCAGATCATTCTGGAGCCTATTTCAACTCTTATCCCAGAATACTGGAGATTTTTTTCACTCTGCAGATCATTCTGAAGTTCTCATCTCATAGATATCTGGTAAGTTTCAACTCTCGTTCCGAAATACTGTAGACCTTATCTCACTCCGCATATTATTTTGAAGCCTATTTCAGCTCTTGTCTTGGAATACTGAAGCCTTATCTCACTCTGCAGATCATTTTGGAGCTCTCAACTCACGTTTACTCTTGTTTCGTCAAATCTCCTTTCTAGTGCATGGCCTTACAACATATATTATACGGAAAGATATGCTACCCATACAACAAAGTTTCCGAGCAACAACCTGTTAGATCCTGTAGGCAAGGCAAGAAACACTAGAGGGGGGTGAATAGTGTTTTTTAAAAATTAATTACGGAATTTAAAAATTATCTTCTGTTCAGTCGACTGTAAAAGAAATTTCAGTCGACTGAGGCGTCAGAGTAGAAGCGTATTTTGATACTAATTTGATAAGTCGACTTAATACAAAAGGCAGTCGACTTGCCAGAAGAGTTTCTGAGAAGATTGTAATACCAGTCTGTTCAGTCGACTTAAGATAGGAATACAGTTGACATACCAGAACAGTTTTGAGAGAATTGAAATGCAAGTAATAAAAGGTTCAAGAGATACAACCATAGAAATTCCAACCACAGAGTACACACGATGTATCCTGGTTCGGTCCTCCCGACCTACATCCACTCCCCAAGCAACCCACTTGAGATTTTTCCACTATTCTTGAACAATTACAAGAATACCCTACGGCGTTAGACAACAACCTTGTCCAACCCGTAGTCCTCACTCACCACTAGAGAGAGCACCCCACTCTTCCACCAAGAGTGAAAACCTGACTCTACACCCTAGAGCCCTACTCTCCAACCGAGAGGAACCACTCTCACAACTCGAGAGTGAAGAACAACAACAAAATATTTACAATCAACCTATAGCCTTGTTGTGATTGTGATTTGTGTATGGAAGCTAATAGGTCACTTCTGAAATCAGTCCAAAACGAAATCAATGTTATATTGCACTAAAAACAGAGAACCAAAAAACTTATAGGATTTGAAAGCTTTGAACTCTTGTTCTCTTTTTGAAAATAAGGACTTGAAAGCTTATAAAAAAGAGTAATCTTTTTCCAAGTGATTTCTACACTCTATTTATAGAGTTAGAATCACTGGACGTTGAGAAGCAGTTGTACCAACTGTCAACCAACGGAAATAAATCTTTTGAATTCGAAAAGACAAATTTTGAAATCAGAAATCTGTCAAAATGGCTTGAACAATTGACTGGGTTGCCGTTATGAGTTGATTGGCTAGAGTTTGAAGAAGCTCAGACAGTTTTGTATAGGTACAGTCGACTGGTCCTTAATGGCAGTCGACTGGTACTCAACAGCTGACCTAGTTCAAACTGTTTTGACCTTTATTTTGGAAAAACACACAGTTATAAAATTATATGTGAGTGTGTGTGTGTGTGACATGACTTTTACATCAATCTAAGACTCAACAAAAGAAGATTACATTTGTTTTTACAAGACACAACATATAAGACATTGAAGCTTTGGTCTTGACTTGAGTTTTTAGTCTTGATAGAAGCTTTAGCCATTGTCTTTGTATGAAGATTTGCTTGATCAACTTGCTTTGAGAGCTTGTTTGAATATTTTGTCTTTGTGTACATCCTGTAATATCTAAGAAGTAGCATAACAACTTTGCATTGTGTTGTAATCATCAAAATCCAGAATCAACATTCTTCCCCTTTTTGATGATGACAACACAATAGCTTACAATAATGGAAATAAATATTACAAATACTTACATGCTCCCCCTATCAAATGCACAACCTGCATAGATGGGAAAACATGCACAAAAACATGTACAAAGACATATACAAAGATATGCATCACAAAAACATAATACAAAGCAATATAAACATAACACAAAGCAATATAAAGATTAGCTTATATTTTCTCCCCCTTTGTCATCAACAAAAAAAATGGTGAAAAAAATAAATAAACCACAAAAATAATACATAGCAAAAGGACATTTATATAAAAAGAGAATAGTCTTAGTTCAAACGGTCACATAATAGATAGAAAATGCAACAATAAGTAGGAAATACATAGAAAATATAAAAATAGTAGCTCATCAATCTTCATCATCTTCATCTTGGCCACCATGAGAGGGAAAAGAGTTCTAAGAAAATATATCGACAAGGAGGTAGCAAAGAGAAGTAAATAACTTCAAGAGATCTTCTGAGAATCACTGAAAATTGAAAGAGATCTTCAATCTGGGGTTTCAAAATCCTTGAAATCGCCAAGCAGTAGTAGCAGCCGACTTGAGAGCTAGGTAGAGAGACAGAGCTAGGGTAAAAGTGAAAGAATGAGGGTAAAGAGTTAGGCTTTTTACTTTGAATGGACAACTGAGATGAAGGTTAGGGAGTTTCAAAGGCTCAGATCGGTCAAAGGGTCGTAGTAAAGTGAAAAGCATCGCCTCAAACGATGTGCCAAAATTCGAATTTGAAGAAAACTGATTCACGATAGTCGACCGGTATTAAGGGGTAGTCGACTTAGTCGAGAGCTAAATAAACAAACGAACATAGCACTAATACAACTGGTCAGTCGACTGGGTATTCTGCACAGTCGACTGTCCAGAACATAAAACTTAGACAAAAACTTAGAAAAATAAAGATACTTGGAAGTCGACTGAAGAGTACTTGTAAGTCGACTTACCATAGAAAAATTTTAAAAATATCATGAAAACTACAAATCCCTAGTTCTCTTCTTAAGATGATAAATGTGTCTTTCTTAAGAGGTTTGGTAAAAATGTCAGCTACCTATTTATCAGTAAAAATAAAGTCTAAAGAAATATCTCCCTTTAAAACATGATCACGTAAAAAATGATGTCGAACATCAATATGTTTCGTACGTGAGTGTTGAAGCGGATTTTTAGATAAGTTAATGGCACTGGTATTATCACACATTATTGAAGGTTTTAGAAATGAAATACCATAGTCTAATAGGGTTTGTTTCATCCACAAGATTTTGGCACAAGCCAAACTTGCAGCGATATATTCAGCTTCTGTAGTAGATAGGGATACCGAATTTTACATCTTACTGCACCAAGAGACTAGTGAATGTCCCAAAAAGTGACATGTCCCACTAGTGCTCTTGCGGTCAGTTTTACTACCGGCAAAATCCGCATCACTATATGACAAAAGTTGAAAGTTATCGGTGCGTGTATAAAATAGACCATATTCAGACGTGTCTTTAAGGTATCTTAAAATACGTTTCACAGCTTTTAAGTGAGATTCTTTAGGACTTGACTGATATCTAGCACACAAACATACACTAAACATAATGTCTGGTCTACTAGAAGTTATATATAAGAGTTAGCCAATCATACCGCGATAGAGTTTTTGATCGACACTCTTACCTAATTCATCTTTGTCAAGGGTAGTGGTAGTAGCCATAGGTGCGGTCTTACTACTCGTGCTATCCATGTTAAACCGTTTGAGTAATTCCTTAGCATATTTTTCTTGATTAATAAATATGCCATTATGTGACTGCTTAATTTGTAGTCCAAGGAAATAATTGAGCCACCCATGTGACTCATCTCAAACTCATTTTTCATGGTGTTAGCAAACTCTTGACATAGATTACTATTAGTAGAACCAAAAATTATGTCATCTACATATATTTGTATGATCAAGATATCTGTCTCTATTCTCCTAATAAACAGGGTAGTGTCTACTTTACCTATTGCAAAACCTGTTTCTAAAAGAAAAGTCTTCAATCGATCATACCAAGCACGTGGTGCTTGTTTAAGACCGTATAAAGTCTTTTTCAATTTAAAAACATGGTTTGGGAATTGTTCATATTCGAAACCAGGTGGTTGCTTAACGTAAATATATTCCTTTATAAACCAATTAAGGAAAGCACTTTTAACATCCATTTGAAAGAGTGTAAAATTCATAAAATATGCAGAAGATAATAAGATACGGATTGATTCTAATCTAGCAACAGGAGTATACGTTTCATCAAAATCTATACCTTCTTCTTGATTATACCCTTATGAAACTAGTCTAGCTTTGTTCCTAACAACTTGTCCTGATTCATCTAACTTATTCTTGAATACCCATTTGGTACCAATTATAGTATGATCAGGAGGTCATGGAACTAAATCTCATACATCATTTCTTATGAATTGGTTTAACTCATCTTGCATGGCATTCATCCAAAATTCATTCTCACATACTTCTTGTATATTCTTCGACTCAAAATTCGACAAGAAAGCTGTGTGAGATATCATGTTAACATGTAATCTCGTCTGAATACCATGTGAAATGTCACCAATTATTAAGTCATGAAGATAATCTCTAACTTCAACAAAAGACTTTGGTAAAGTTGGAGACATCACAACAGGATCAGTCGACTTGACCAGTCCATCAGTTGACTAATTTACAGCAGTCGACTTGACTTCCTTATCGGTCGACTTATCCGCAAGGCTAGTTTGCTCTAAAGATGTAATTACTTTATTTAAAGGTAATGAATCAGTTTCATCATCTTCAATTAAAGTCGATGAAGACAAAGATTCATCAAATGCAACATGCATGAATTCTTCAATAGTTATTGTTGACTTATTGAAGATTCTATATGCCTTACTCTTATTTGAGTATCCTACAAAGATACCCTCATTAGATCTAGGATCAAACTTATCTAAATTATCCTTAGTGTTCAGAATAAAACACTTACATCCAAATATTTTAAAGTAGGAGACCTTAGGAATTCTATCAAAAAATAGCTCATAACATGTTTTCTTTAGCTTAGGCCTAATCAAAATTCTATTTAAAACATAACAAGCTGTAGCAACGGCTTCAGCCCAAAAATACTTAGGTAAATTGCTTTCAACAAGCATGGTACGCGCATATTCTTACAAAGTCCTATTCTTCCTTTCAACAACTCCATTTTGTGGTGATGCTCTAGGAAATGCAAACGAATGAGTTATACCATTCTTGTTGCAATATTCTGCAAATATTTTATTTTCAAATTCTCCACCATGATCACTTCTTATAGTGACTATGGTTAGAGACTTTTGATTTTGAATTCGTTTACAAAAATTAGCAAATTCTTCAAAAGTATCATTCTTATGTTTTAAAAAGAAAGTCCAAGTAAATCATAAAAAATCGTCTACGAAAACAAATACATACCTACTTTTATTTAAAGAAGCAACTCTAGTAGGGCCAAATAAATCCATGTGGATTAATTCGAGCGGCCTACTAGTAGAAATTATTATTTTTGTTTTAAAAGTAGATTTAATTTGTTTACCTAGTTGACATGCATCACATAACTTATCCTTTTTAAAGGATAGTCTTGGCAGCCCTTTAACTAGGTTGTACTTAGACAATTTAGATAGATTCTTCATATTCATATGACCAAAAAGTCTATATCATAGCCAAGAATCATTATTAGAAGCTACTAAGCAAAAATCATTCGAAAACTCATATGCTTTTAAACACAATTCATAAATGTTATTTTTCCTAAAAACTTGAAAAATTATATTTTGCATGGTAGAATCATAAATTAAATATACATCTTTTTCAAACATGATTTTATAACCCTTATCACATAGTTGGCTAATACTTAACAAGTTATGCTTAAGTCCACTAACTAATAAGACATCTTCTATAAAGAGATTAGTGTGCTTACCGACCATACTAATTCCTATAACCTTTCCTTTGTTGTTGTCACCAAATGTGATTGTTCCTCCATCAATGTCCTGTATGGAAGATAGGAGGTTGGCATGACCAGTCATGTGCTTCGAGCATCCACTGTCAAGTATCCAACGATCTCTCTTAGGTACCTATAAAATATTCAATGTGAATATGGTACCCTTTTCATTAGGTCCAAAAATAGATTAGTTTGTGGAAAACCAAACCCATGAAGAGTTTGATTTTCCACCATAAGCAGAAATATAATTAGCAGAATTACATACTGTAAGCATATATGAATTAATATAAGCATTTCTATCTTTCAAACTCAGGTTGACTAGAACTCATACATATTTGCTCTGTCCAGTCGACTTTACAACACCTTTCAGTCGAATTTTACTGTTATCCAGTCGAATGGGAGGTAGTATAGGTCGACTTATCTGAGGTATTTATCTCGTTGAATAAGACTAAGTACCTCTAGACAGGCGACTGATATATGGATTCAGTCGACTGGTCTGAACTGTATATTTGTCTTTTTCAAGAAAAGTTACAGTTTTAGGTTTTTAAAAAAACTCATAAAATTTATTTTTAACACTAGAAATAGATACAGATTTGTTTACACTAGTGTTCTTAGAATTAGAAGAATGAGATTTTTCATGGGACTTTTTAAAACCAAGTCCAAACTTTTGATTAGATGGTACTTTATTTTGAAGAACATCATTTAAATTCTCTTTTCCTTTATTAAATTTAGATACGTTCTTGGATATCTCTTTATAATTTTTCTTTAGAGACTCAAGATTCATATCTAAACTAGAAAGACGAGAATTTAAGGATTTTACTTCTTTATCAAGGTTAAGATTCTCTTGAGAAAGTGTTTGATTAGCTTTCTCTAAGTTCTTAACTCTAATCTTTTCTTTTTTAAGTTCTTGAAAAATCTCGTTGAAAGAATGAAGTAAATCATTAGAATCATAGTCATTACTTACTTGATTTTGAGATGCCATAAAACACATGTTTGCAACCTCGTTTATCTCATCAATTTCATCTTCCGACGAAGAATCGCTATCATCCCAAGTTGCTTGGTATGCCTTTTTGTTCTTCATGAACTTGTTCTTTGTGTACTTGTCCTTCTTGAAGTTGGACGCCTTTCCCTTAGATTTTGCATTCTCTACTGGGCAATCCTTCTTCATATGGTCTGTCTTGTTACACCTGAAACAAGTTGGAAGTTTATTAGATTCCTTAGATTTTGAATTAAACTTACCTTTTCTTAGGAACTTTTTGAACTTTCTCGTGAACATGGCAATCTCTTCCTCATCTTCTTCTTCATCCTCAGAATCCGACATGGCTTTGAATGCTAATGTCTTCTTCTTTGATTGTTGTGGTTCGGCATCCTTCTTGCGCTCTTCAAGTTGTACGTCATAAGCCATAAGATTTTCCACAAGATTCTCAAGAGAAAGTTGTGTTAAATCATTGGCCTCTTCTATGGAGGTGGGCTTCTTCTCCCATTCGGGGGTTAGTGCACGAAGTACCTTCTTCACCATCTCGGCTTGAGTATACGTCTTTCCAAGTGCCACAAGTGAATTGGTAATGTCTGTGAACCTTGTAATCATCTCAGACACGTTCTCATTCTCCTTCATGCGGAACATTTCAAACCTGTGAACAAGAATAGATATTTTAGATTCTTTTACTTTATTTGTTCCTTCATGAGTTACCTCGAGTGTGTGCCAAATTTGATGTGCAGTTGTTGCATTGGACACACGATTGAACTCCTCCTTTGTAAGGGCACAAAACAGCGTATTCATCACCATTGCATTGTTCATTGTTTGGTTCTTCATTTCATCGTTCCATTGTGCATATGGAATAGTAGGAGCGGTGTACTCGGTCTCTGTCATGTTCCATATTTCCTAATTGATGGACTGAAGGTAGATCTTCATTCTACACTTCCAATAGTTATAATTGGTTCCATCGAAGAGGGGTGGCCTTTGTGTAGATTGGCCTTCATGGTATTGATTAGCATTAGAAGTAGTTGTCATTGCACTCAACCAGGCTCTGATACCAAGTGTTCGATCCTGTAGGCAAGGCAAGAAACATTAGAGGGGGGTGAATAGTGTTTTTTAAAAATTAATTACGGAATTTAAAATTTATCTTCTATTCATTCTACTGTAAAAGGAAGTTCAGTCGACTAAGGCGTCAGAGTAGAAGAGTATTTTGATACTAGTCTGATAAGTTTACTTAATACAAAAGGTAGTCGACTTGCCAGAAGTGTTTCTGAGAAGATTGTAATACCAGTCTGATCAGTCGATTTAAGATGGGAATACAGTCGACTTACCAGAACGGTTTTGAGAGAATTGAAATGCAAGTAATAAAAAGTTCAAGAGATACAACCACAGAAATTCCAACCACAGAGTACACACGATGTATCCTAGTTCGGTCCTCCCGACCTACATCCAGTCCCCAAGCAACCCACTTGAGATTTTTCCACTATTCTTGAACAATTACAAGAATACCCTATGGTATTAGAAAACAACCTTGTCCAACCCGTAGTCCTCTCTCACCACTATAGAGAGCACCCCACTCTTCCACCAAGAGTGAAAACCTGACTCTACACCCTAGAGCCCTACTCTCCAACCGAGAGGAACCACTCTCACAACCCGAGAGTGAAGAACAACAACAAAATGTTTACAATCAACCTATAGCCTTGTTGTGATTGTGATTTGTGTATGGAGGCTAATAGGTCACTTCTTGAAATCAGTCCAAAGCGAAATCAATGTTATATTGGACTGAAAACAGAGAACCAAAAAACTTAGAGGATTTGAAAGCTTTTGAACTCTTGTTCTCTTTTTGAAAATAAGGACTTGAAAGCTTATAAAAAAGAGTAACCTTTTTCCAAGTGATTTCTACACTCTATTTATAGAGTTAGAATCACTGGACGTTGAGAAGCAGTTGTACCAACTGTCATCCAACGGAAATAAATCTTTTGAATTCGAAAAGACAAATTTTGAAATCAGAAATCTGTCAAAACGGCTTGAACAGCCGACTGGGTTGCCGTTATGAGACGACTGGCCAAAGTTTGAAGAAGCTCAGACAGTTTTGTATAAGTACAGTCGACTGGTCCTTAATGGCAGTCGACTGGTACTCAACAGCTGACCTAGTTCAAACTGTTTTGACCTTTATTTTAGAAAAAACACACAGTTATAAAATTATATGTGAGTGTGTGTGTGTGACAAGGCTTTTACATCAATCTAAGACTCAACAAAGGAAGATTACATTTATTTTTACAAGACACAACATATAAGACATTGAAGCTTTGGTCTTGACTTAAGTCTTTAGTCTTGATAGAAGCTTTAGCCATTGTCTTTGTATGAAGATTTGCTTGATCAACTTGCTTTGAAAGCTTGTTTGAACATTTTGTCTTTGTGTACATCCTGTAATATCTAAGAAGTAGCATAACAACTTTGCATTGTGTTATAATCATCAAAATCAAGAATCAACATTCTCCCCCTTTTTGATGATGACAACACAATAGCTTACAATAATGAAAATAAATATTACAAATGCTTACATGCTCTCCCTATCAAATGTACAATAAGTATAGGTGTGAAAACATGCACAAAAACATGTACAAAGACATACACAAAGATATGCATCACAAAAACATAACACAAAGCAACAGTCCTAAGTTAGAAAGTAAGTTAGAATTGTCAACCAGTCCTAAGTTAGAATTTGTTTAAAATATTAAACGATATCCAAACCTCATAAAATTTTGTGAACATATTATAGACATACCAGATTCACATATAAAAAGTTCAGCTCAAATTCTGTATATTTGGAAGAAAAAAAATTATTTCGGAATGAAGCATGATATTTAGGATAGAATTATAGAATATGTCATGTTTCTTTTCTTTACTAGGAATGAGTTCAGATTTATTTAAAATATAAAATGACATACAAAAATCATGAAAATTTGAGAAAATGTTACAGACATATATGGGATACACATATAAAAATTTCAGCTTTAGATTGCATATAGTTAAAGAGAAATAATTTTTGGGCGTAAGTCCAAAATTTAGGACAAAAACTGTAAAACGTTTCCAAGTTAATCTTACTGTAATTTCACAATTAGTTAACAACAATTCACACATGATTCAATCAATCTAAGCATGAATACTCATCCAATATAACATATATAGCTTCTCTAACATGCATACACCCTATAATATAATTGAAATTAAAGTAGTAAAGTTGTTACCCACCTATAATTTCTAAAATCGATTCCTTCTAAGTTCCACGAAGCGTTCCAACACCAAAATCGATAAACTTAACATTATGAAAACTTGAAATCCAAATATCTTCAGTTTAGGTGGAAGAGGAAAAAAGAATGGGGGAGAATGAGGTGAGGCATTCTTGGCTTTTATATAAAAACACTTGCAAGCTATTCTTCCATTCTTCATTTAATCACCTCATCCTACATAATTTAACCACCTTCCCCTACATCATTTAATCACCTCCTCTAAACTTCTTCCTACATCATTTAATTACCTCCCTTAACCTTCCCTATGTCACTAACCAGCAAGAATCATGCATAATAAAAATAATTGGATAATTTTATTAAGGCCAATTTTCATGATAACCATGTCCTACAAGTCACCAACTCAATTTCTCTAAACTCCTTAGGTTCATAAAATAGAATATTAAATATGCATATGGGTCATTCCCCAAATATTTATATTTCACAAATTAATATCTAAAAATATTCAATGTATTACATTATACGGAATTTTACAAAATATGCATACAGGAGTAAAACTGTCATATTTCAACTTTGTGGGGTGTTACAAATGGAGATCTCAGCTTTGAGCTATGGGAGATTTACCCTGCATTCCGAGAGCCGAGGCTTGAAGGGACTGGGGCCCATGGATGGAACTTGGGGATTTAGCCTTGCCCTAGCTTCTCGTGCTTGCGAAGTTCCTCAAGTTTTCTTCTAGGATCAGCAAGCCTTTATCTTGTTGCCGGCATTCTTGTGCGGCCCTCCTAACATATGCTGATTTTGGGGATAACTAGCACACCGTGACACGAAAGACTACTTCGTTCAAGGGCATTAGGCGTATTCTTTTCTTGAATTTTTGTGTTTGACTTGCCAACTGCGGATTGGTCACCGCTCATCTTGTACTTATTTCTCTTTTAACAAAAGACATATTTCATTGATTATTTTTTTGAACATATGTATTTCATGTGGATGATAATCCAAGGCGCTACGGTTTAAATCAATCTGTCGTGTCAACCCTCTGTGCGCTAAACGAATTTTCTGAGTCCTGAAGGGCAGGCCGAGCCATCATGTTTGAGTAAATTATGAGTGGCTAGGATTACCACGCCGAAGGGCGAGAGACGGGCCAAGAGAATTTATTAGAGTAATTCATGAGTGACTCTGAGTAACATGCCGAGGGGCAAGGCACGGGCCAGGTGAACCTGTTGGAGTAACCCGTGAGTGGAACGGAGTACCATGTCAAGGGGTGAGATATGAGCCATGCAGATTTGTGAGAGAAATTTACGAGTGACCTAGATTACCATGACGAGGGGGGAGTCATGAACAAAGCGAATTTGTTGGAGTAATTCGCATGTGACCCGAGTTACCGTGCCGACGAATGAGGCACGAGCCAAGCGAATTTCTGAAGAAACTCGCGAGTGACCTGGATTACCACGTTGAAGGGTAAGGGACACACGACAATCTAGGGGCACTACGAGGGATCAGGTTCTGTAACACCCCGCAAAATTGGAAATTACAATTTTGTCCTCGTGTGTTACGCACGTGTATTTTATAACTTGTTTTCACCACGTATTTTGATTACCGACTATTTATGCATTTCCAGTATTGATTTTAAACTATTTTGAGTCAACTAAAATATTATATTTCAATCTCTGTATTTTTTACGTGCTTTTTACGTGTTTTTGATGCACGTGTCGATTATGTGTTTCCACCGCTACGTGCAATATTTTCTATGTGTTTAAATTATTTATTTTAGGCATTCGAATCTATTTTTATAAACGGAAATTCATTTCCCCCTATTTTTTATTAAAATAGTATTATACGTATAATGTACGTGTTTTCTACGTACGTAGCAATTACATCATAAAATTTATAAATGTATTTTATTATATTGTATTTTTATTATCATTAACATTTTCTGTTGATAAAACCAAATTTCGTTTTTTATGTCTTACGTGTGACGCACGTGTTTCGGTACGCGTATTGGAACATATTTGTTATCAAAATAAATTTTGGAGTGTGTGTAACACCCCCTAATTTTAAAATACATATATATATATATATATATATATAGTTGGTAATATGCTGGATTGGTTAGTAAAGTTGAAAATGGGATGTGCATGGAGGGGGGGTCCACACGGAAAAGAGAACAACATGTTTCTGTTGCTTTTGTGTGTAGTGTCAGCCAAGCTGATAGGGCATTGGAGCATGGGGCCCACCGAAAATTGATGAAGAGTTAACAACACTAAGTGTTGTTGCAGCTCACGTGGGTTTTCTTTTTTTGAGTGCTTGGTGACCGGTTGGAGAGTTTAGAAGAGGAAGAGATGGGAGTCGGGTTTTGAAGAGGTGGAAAAATGAAAGGTTGGGGGTTTTGAGAGTTAAGAAAGTGAAGAGATGGAGAGTTAATTGAGTAATTTATTAGGTGTGTAATTTTGCACTTTGATCCCTAACATTGTCCTATAAATAGCACACAATTCTACTTCTCTCTTCACACAAAAAATAATCTAAATAAAGAGAGAAAAAGAAAGAGAGTAGAGTGTTCTCATTTTGGAGGAGTTCTTGCTTGGAGAAGTTCTTGCTAGGAGGAGAATGTCTTGCTAGAAGCTAGGAGTGGGTTCCATCTTTCTCATTCTCAAATCTTTCATTAGAGGTGGGTGTTCTCATACTTTCTAATTATAGAACAATGCATGCTAATAATAATGAATGAGTAGTATAGAAAGTTTGATGTGATAAAGTAATCCATACTATTGTTTTGTTGTAGTATTGAATCATGTTAAACTTTCATCATGTAGTTGTTAAAGAGAAAAGAATTAATTTTGCCATACACTAGTATGCAAGAATGTAGAGATGTGTGATTATATGATCAATTGTTGAGAATTCCATTTATAATAAGCAAATGAATTCTTGTAAAATAAATTTGGTACTCATAATTTCTTTTGGTTGTTCGAAATTACTAGTTGTTTGAAATGAAGAAATATATTTCTCATTCATAAAAAGAGAAGAAATAATATGTGTAATTTAGATGTTTGTCTAAAAATATGATTTATAAAATTATGTGTTACTGTTAGAAAGTAAAACAAACTTTAGTCTAATGAAAGATTAGATTGAATGAAAAGAGAGTTTTATGAAAATAATAGAATGACAGAAAAGTCGAACAAAAGCATAATAGTATATTTTGATATCAGTAATCACACTTGGACTTACTCGTTAGCCAGTGCACCACAGAGCACTCTTTATAAGAGATCTTGGGTTCGAAACTTGATAGTCACGTTTATTTTTACTTCTTTTAATTGATTTCCGAAACTGAGAGTCTACATATGAACATTTTGGTCTAGAAGTTCACATTGAGTCCATATAGACTTAGCGGTGTGCGGGTGGATTCTTGGGCACTTACTATCCAGGTCATGGGTTCGAAACCTATTAGCCCCATTTTTATTTGATTTTGTTTAATTAAACTAGAATCCGAAAGTGGATACTTAGGGGTTTCGGTCTGTCATTATGACAGAGAAGTCTATTTGACTTCCTGGTTAGTTGGGGAACCTTAAGACTGTTACTGTCGTGGTAGGGTGCTTGGTTCGAAACCTGATAACTTCAAAACATTTTTTTTGAGTTGTTTTAATGAAAGGGGGTATTTTAATGCCACTGAAAAATATTGGGAAAAATTCCATTATTCCTATAAAATGAAATAGGATTTACTAAAATTAGTTTCAGATTTTTCCATGTATAATTGGGATTTTAAAAAGGGAAAAATTGAGATAAAAAGTAAGTTTTGTTAAAAAAAATTTAAAGGGTATGACACTATTTTAGAAGAGTAAAAGAAATATGTTGTGTGAATTAATTTCTCTTGAAGAGATTGTACTTGATTAAGAATTATTTGGAGTGTATTTCATGAGTTTAAATTGCAAATGAGATTGCAAGTGATGAATTCATCCTTGTGAAAAGAATTATTGTTGTTAATTATGAATGATTCATGGATGAATAAGAAAATCATGTATGATGTTAAATGAGACATTGATTAAAAGTTAGAGATATGAATATAATGAGTTTAAGACATGATTATTGAAGGGTATGTATACCCAAAATTTCTTGTATATGGAAAAGTTGCGATTTAGAGTTAGTGAGTCCTCGGGCACTATTTGATTTGAAAAGAGTTGAGATATATTTTGAGATATGGCCATTGAGCTGTCTCGTATTTGTTGATAAAGTCCGGTAGGAGGTAAAACTAATTCTAGGCTTGAAAATTTATTCATGTCTTGAACTAAATAAATGGGCACATAAGTGAAGATGTAGTGAACCTGGGCAAACGTAAGTAGGTTGCTTCTATATAGTCGGTGGTGGACTTCCGTGGCTATAGACCCAGTTGGTGAACTGTGGTTGCTCCATGGGAGACGGGCTTTTATTTTTAAATCCGGGACTTTGCGTAGTCGGGTAGATAGTTTGTCGTACTCCAATGTATATACGTATGCCGGGGCTAAAGGGGCACTTGCGGGATGATTCACACGATGAGGGATCTGTTATAACAGCCGGCAAGCTAGGATCCATATTCGTGGAATGATCTAAACCTTGCATTATTTCTAGATAGTTTCATGGCGAGGGATCGAACCCTTTATTGTGGAGTACATAGGGGCTTGCCCTCGGACCTATGTAGTATAGGATGCATAGAATCCGAATAAGTGTGCATTAGTGTCATCCTAGTATAAATGTGTGCGTTAGGCATTAAGGCATGGCATACACTTACATGTTTAGCATAGTCACAATTTAACACTTTATTGTTCATTCAATTTTTGATGTGTGTTAAAGTAATGAGATCGTTATATGTACGGCATAGAGAGGATAGCCGAGTATAACATTTTCGTCAATTGTAAGTGACTGACGTGCCCACAGCTTAGTATGCAGGTAATGGACTTTTATGAAGAAGTAAAGATGTTACGATGCAGTTGATGATTTACATTGTTATAGTTGTACAAGTTGTATTTATTTCATTGTTGTATTCTTCCGCTGTGTAAAAAAAAATATAATGAACTTGATGTTGTTGAAAAAGTTTTAATTTCCTTGTAAAATTGTACGAAGTGAAGTAAAGATCTTGTGAAATCTCGAATTCTGTCTTATTTTGGAATTCGGGGCATTACAGATGGTATCAGAGCAGGCTTCACAAGTAGTACAAATTTATATGGAACGACACCCTAGAGTGGACACTAAAGTGTGAGTTTTAGCTTATAGAGATTTAAATGTAATTGATTTACATTTGTGTCGCTCTATACATTGATGTTTTCTTTTCTCTTTCCCTTTTGGATGGCTGGAGTCATGAATGAAAGTTGTTATTGAACTCACATTCAATTTCATTCATGATTCTCTCCTCGTATACATTAATATGAGATTGTATGCGAGCACATTTTTCCTGGGTACCAGAGTGGCTCAGTGGAAACGTGGTTGGTTGACCCAACATTCATAATATATTACACTTAGACACACCTCCCTTTCAAATTATTTTTCGTGAATTTTATCATAATACTTTTCAACATTCAATATTTTCAAATAAATATTTTCTTATACTATTAATCACTTGGATATCTATTATTTTGTCTATCTTCCTTAAGCCTTGATCTTTTAAATTTGTTTTATGTATTTTTCAGTCTTAAAATTTCATCTTTCATGTTTCTATATCCCTTTATGTTTATCCGTTTACCTTTTCTATTACTTTATTGCCAATTATTAACTAAATTTTGCAACTATTATTATTTCTATTATATTTTGAATATTCTTATGTATATTCATTTTATATGATTTGATTTTGTGATGCTATATTATCCTATATCTCAACATATTTTTAACAAGATTGAAATTTTCTACCCGTATAAATATGACAAACAATTTTGTTTTATTGTCTACATTCGATACTATTGTTATTACATATTATTTGCTAATTTGTTTTGTTGTTAATCGTTACTCATTAATTCTGTAATTTTGCGCTTCTTCAACATAATACATACACTACATGATTATTGTTTTCATTTTTGTTTTCATCTTGTGAATATGCTTTTCACTATTTTCGTATTAATGCTATAAATCATTTTTATTTGTACAGATTTTGTATATCCTATATTTCAAGTCTATATATATTTATTTTGATACTTTTGTCGTTGTAATTTCCTACTTCATTTACAACTTTTCATCCATTTTTCACTAGTGTCAAACATAACACCATACTTTACCAAACACCCACTATCCAAATATTACATCTTTCCATCTCCCATTTTGGTGCAACCTGATGTCGGGAAGGCAAATCTGCAACTAGACGTTAATGGAGGCAAACTGCAACTGGACGTCGGGGAAGCAAAGTCTGCAACCGAATGTCCAGAAGGCAAACTGCAATCGGATATCATAGAAGGCAATTCTGTAACTTGGGATCATAGAGGCAAGTCTGCAGTTGGATGCCAACGAGACGAACCTACACTAGAAGGAGATTGTCTACTTTGATAACCCCTATTTTGTTTTCTATAATATTTACTTACCCCTATTCTATTTTTGTACTAACTTATACTATTTTACAACCTAGCATCGTATTATTTAAACTGATTTTACTACTTAATATCAACTATTTTCTTCCTAGTGTTTTGAATCTTTTTCATACTACTTTATCGTATTTTATTTTGCTACTAACTTATCTTAGATTTGGTGTCTACTCACCTAACAAAAAATAATATTTGGTATTTATACTTTTCTTCAATTTGTAAGTTATTTCTACATGATTAGTTTTCGCACTATTTTAATAGTATGTTACTACTTTTACAACTATGATATTTTGTTTTTACTCCTACAAACCTGTTTACAATTTTCGTATCATAACATTGTTTATTTCACCCTTATGATTTTGATGCCTATATACGTATATACTTTTGTATGTTGATTTTTTTGCTCTACTTGACAATTCAAAAATATTTTGATGTATGCCTTCTATATCTTTTCTTATGTATAATTATTATAGTTACCTTACAAATTATTTTATGATATTAATTTGTTCATGCTATTAACTAAATTCTATTCTTGTTTATTTTTCAAACTGTTATCCAATAGTCTCGTTTTAATTTACCAATTCGATTTCGTTATACAATACCAATTCAGTTTGCGATTTTCTACCACTTATTACTTTGATAAAAATTCGATTACTAAATCTACTTGTAAATTATCTATTGACTATGTTTCTTTATTGTGTTGTTTTCTGAACTATTTCAAATTAATGACTAAGTTTATTTTCTGTTTTATCTAATGCTTTACCTAATATTATTTTGTATGGAACTTCTTTCAATCTATCCTATCTTTTATGGTCATATTTAATTTCTTATGTTATTTTCACCGATTTTTCTTGTTTCGTTCTTATAAAATTTTGGTACTCATAGTTTTCTTGTATAAAGTTAGTCTTGTTTTCCTCGTTGCGTATCTTTGTACTACATTTATTTTTTAAAGCTGCAGTTTTCTAAATACAATAATGATATTTTCTTTGGCGTGTACAAAATACAACCTTTACCCCAGCAAGTTTCGGGGACGGAACTATCCTTGGGGGGGAGGGGGGGGGGGGGGAAGTGTAACACCCCACAAAATTGGAAATTATAATTTTACCCTCGTGTGTTACGCACGTGTATTTTGTAATGAGTTTTCGCCATGTATTTTGATTACTGACTATTTATGCATTTCCCGTATTGATTTTATACTATTTTGAGTCAACTAAAATATTATATTTCAATCTCTGTATTTTTTTACATGCTTTTTATGTATTTTTGATGCACGTATCGATTATGTGTTTCTACTGCTACGTGCAATATTTTCTATGTGTTTAAATTATTTATTTTAGGCATTTGAATCTATTTTTATAAATAGAAACTCATTTTTCCCTATTTTTGATTAAAATAGTATTATACGTATAATGCACGTGTTTTCTACGTACGTAGCAATTACGTCGTAAAGTTTATAAATATATTTTCTTATATTGTATTTTTATTATCTTTAACATTTTTCGTAGATAAAACTGAATTTCGTATTTTTATGTTTTACGTGCGACGCACGTGTTTCGGTGCGCGTATTGGAGCATATTTGTTTTCAAAATAAATGTCAGAGTGTGTGTAACACCCCCTAATTTTAAAATACATATATATATAGTATATATAGTGTATATATAAATATATATATATAGTTGGTAATATGCTGGATTGGTTAGTAAAGTTGAAAATGGGATGTGCATGGAGGGGGGTCCACACGGAAAAGAGAACAACATGTTTCTGTTGCTTTTGTGTGTAGTGTCAGCCAAGCTGACGGGGCATTGGAGCATGGGGCCCACCAGAAATTGATGAAGAGTTAACAGCACTAAGTGTTGTTGCAGCTTACGTGGGTTTTCTTTTTTTGAGTGGTTGGTGACCGGTTGGGGAGTTTAGAAAAGGAAGAGATGGGAGTTGGGTTTTGAAGAGGTGGAAAAATGAAAGGTTGGGGGTTTTGAGAGTTAAGAAAGTGAAGAGATGGAGAGTTAATTGAGTAATTTACTAGGTGTGTAATTTTGCACTTTGATCCCTAACATTGTCCTATAAATAGCACCCAATTCTCCTTCTCTCTTCACACCAAAAATAATCTAAACAAAGAGAAAGAAAAAGAAAGAGAGTAGAGTGTTCTCATTTTGGAGGAGTCCTTGCTTGGAGAAGTTCTTGCTATGAGGAGAAGGTCTTGCTAGGAGCTAGGAGTGGGTTCCATCTTTCTCATTCTCAAATCTTTCATTAGAGGTGGGTGTTCTCATGCTTTCTAATTATAGAACAATGCATGCTAATAATAATGAATGAGTAGTATAGAAAGTTTGATGTGATAAAGTAATCTATACTATGGCTTTGTTGTAGTATTGAATCATGTAAAACTTTCATCATGTAGTTGTTAATGAGAAAAGAATTAATTTTGCCATACACTAGTATGCATGAATGTAGAGATGTGTGATTATATGATCAATTGTTGAGAATTCCATTTATAATAAGAAAATGAATTTTTGTAAAATAAATTTGGTACTCATAATTTCTTTCGGTTGTTGGAAATTCCTAGTGGTTTAAAATGAAGAAATATATTGCTTATTCAAAAAAAGAGAAGAAATAAAATGTGTAATTTAGATGTTTGTCTAAAAATATGATTTATAAAATTGTGTTACTGTTAGAAAATAAAACAAACTTTAGTCTAATGAAAGATTAGATTGAATGAAAAGAGAGTTTTATGAAAATAATAGAATGACAGAAAAGTCGAACAAAAATATAATAGTATATTTTGATATCAGTAATCACACTTGGACTTACTCGTTCGCCAGTGCACCAGCAGAGCACTCTTTATAAGAGATCTTGGGTTCGAAACTTGATAGTCACATTTATTTTTACTTCTTTTAATTGATTTCCGAAACTGAGAGTCTACATACGAACATTTCGGTCTAGAAGTTGACATCGAGTCCATGTGGACTTAGCGGTGTGCGAGTGGATTCTTGGGCGCTTACTATCCAGGTCGTGGGTTCGAAACCTATTAGTCCCATTTTTATTTGATTTTGTTTAATTAAACTAGAACCCGAAAGTGGATACTTAGGGGTTTCGGTCTATCATTATGACAGAGAAGTCTATTTGACTTCCTGGTTAGTTGGGAAGCCTTAAGACTGTTACTGTCGTGGTGGGGTGCTTGGTTCCAAACGTGATAACTTCAAAACATTTTTTTGGGTTGTTTTAATGAAAGGGGGTATTTTAATGCCATTAAAAAATATTGGGAAAAATTCCATTATTCCTATAAAATGAAATAGGATTTACTAAAATTAATTTCAGAATTTTTCATGTATAATTGAGATTTTAAAAAGGGGGAAATTGAGATAGAAAGTAAGTTTTGATTAAAAAAAAAATTAAAGGGTATGACACTATTTTAGAAGAGTAAAAGAAATATGTTGTGTGATTAATTTCTCTTGAAGAGATTGTACTTGATCAAGAATTATTTGGAGTATACTTCATGAGTTTAAATTGCAAATGAGATTGCAAGTGATGAATTCATGCTAGTGAAAAGAATTATTGTTGTTAATTATGAATGATTCATGGATGAATAAGAAAATCATGTATGATGCTAAATGAGACATTGATTAAAAGTTAGAGATATGAATATAATGAGTTTAAGACATGATTATTGAAGGGCATGTGTACCCATAATTTCTTGTACATAGAAAAGTTGCGATTTAGAGTTAGTGAGACCTCGGGTACCGGCACTATTTGATTTGAAAAGAGTTGAGATATATTTTGAGATATGGCCATTGAGCTGTCTCGTATTTGTTGATAAAGTCCGGTAGGAGGTAAAACTAATTCTAGGCTTGAAAATTTATGCATGTCTTGAACTAAATAAATGGGCACATAAGTGAAGATGTAGTGAACCTAGGCAAACGTAAGTTGGTTGCTTCTATATAGTCGGTGGTGGTCCGTGGCTATAGACCCAGTTAATGGACTGTGGTTGCTCCGTGAGAGACGGACTTTTATTTTTAAATCCGGGACTTTGCGTAGTCGGGCAGATAGTTTGCCGTACTCCAATGTATATACATATACCAGGGCTAGAGGGACACTTGAGGGATGATTTGCACGATGAGGGCATCTGTTATAACAGGCGGTGGGCTGGGATCTATATTCGTGGAATGATCTAAACCTTGCTTTATTACTGGGTAGTTTCTCGGCGATGGATCGAACCCTTTATTGTGGAGTACGTAGGCGCTTGCCCTCGGACCTATGTAGTATGGGATGCATAGAATCCGAACAAGTGTGCATTAGTGTCATCCTAGTATAAATGTGTACATTAGGCATTAAGGCATGGCATACACTTACATGTTTAGCGTAGTCACAATTTAACACTTTATTGTTCATTCAATTTTTGTGGTTTGTTAAAGTAATGAGATCGTTATATATACGGCATAGAGAGGACAGCCGAGTATAACATTTTCGTCAGTTGTAAGTGACTGACCTGCCCACAGCTTAATATGCAGGTAATGGACTTTTATGAAGAAGTAAAGATGTTACGATGCAGTTGATGATTTACATTGTTATAGTTGTACAAGTTATATTTATTTCATTATTGTATTCTTCCGCTGTGTAAACAAAAATGTAATGAACTCTGATGTTGTTGAAAAAATTTTAATTTCCTTGTAAAATTGTACGAAGTGAAGTAAAGATCCTGTGAAATATCGAATTCGGTCTTATTTTGGAATTCAGGGCATTACAGGTTCGGAAATCGGAACCTGTTTGGTTCTTTCTACTTATGGTAGTAAGGTAAAGGTGTGAAACAGCATGGATTTTGTGAAGCTTCATTGATTATTGAAAAACTAGACTGACTGCCTTTGGTGAGCGTTTATTACAGCTACTAGCCATAACGGCTTAAATTTTCTGAAGTTTTCTTGGGAAGGCGTTTAGCACCTTCCCTGAATATCATTAGATGATCCACGTTTCTGGTTCTTTTGATCACCTTGCCCCCCAGGTCTTCAAGTCGCTAGGTCCCTGGAAGAACCACTTTGAGTTTCCCCTTTCTACTCAGCTCAAAGATTTCGAGCTTTTGAAGGACCAAGTCGCCCTCCTTGATGTTTACCGACAGAACTTTTTTATTATGGAACCATTCTATTCTCTGTTGGTAGATGTTCCTTCTAATGGCTGACTTCTCATGTAAATCCTTGAGGAGACCAAGGTTGGCCCTGAGCCCCTCCTGTAATGCCCCAAATTCCAAACACAGGTAATTCGTAGCATAACCAGGATCATTACTTCAATTTAGTACAAAAACTACAAGAAATTTAAAAAAAAAGTTTTTTCATCATAATATTATTCTTTACAATACACAGCAGAAATTTACGTTGTAAATACAACTTATATCATCAAAATATTCAATCTTGCAACATCTTTTGACACCAAACTCATGCCCACGCCACTCGCTAATTTGAGTCCTGCAAAATTTGAGAACTGCGTCACGTCGGTTGAATACAACTGACGCAATGCTATAATACAGGGATCCTCAACTTTAACAATCACAAACTTGATGCAAAAAACAAAAGCAATAATGAAAAAGATAAATAAAAACAGAAAGTGAATATATTCTAAGTGTATGAGTGTATGCCTTAAAATAGAAATCAAAATGAATAAAACAATGGCATAAAACAAGTATCCAAGAAAGCACAAATGCACACAATGCACACTAATGCACACTTGTTCGGATTCTATGCATCACATACTACATAGGTCCAAGGGCAAGCCCTTAATGTACTCCTCATTATAGGGTTCAATCCCTCGTTATGAAATCCTTCTATGGTGACAAAAAAAGATAAGGTTTAAACGTCCCACGAGTATAGATTTCAATCCCGGAGTACACCGCCCGACTATACAGAATTCTCGTCGTGCAAACATCCCGCAAGTGCTGCTCTAGCCCGGAATATGTTGGAGATCCGCCTCCTATCCTCTCGAATATTCATGACCCCGGAGTACACCACACGATCATTCATAATCCCGAATTTAATTAAGGCTCAGTCTCGTTCTGCATAGCAATCATAGTCCCGGAGTAGACCGCCTGACTACATCTATAGTCCTGAAATACACTACCCGGCTTTATAGAGACGCCACACTTATGTTTACCCGGGTCTCATCACATCTCCTTTTATAGTGTATGTCCTGAAATTCAAACATAAATAGTATCACCTAGAGCTAGCTTACCCTCCTATCGGATTTAAATCGACACATGAGAATATTAGCCCATATTGGCACTTCTCAAACTTTCATAATCATAAATTTTCCGGTACCTTGAGTCTCGCTTAGCCTCTATAATCCACTCATTTCAAAGCTCATAAACTTTCTAGGTTATCCATAACCCCTATTATAATCAATTAAAATTCAATTCATTCGTATACTCAATTCATCTCTTATTCATTCCATCCAACTAGTCATTCTCAAATAATTAGATAAAACTTCTCAAACTATTATAATAGGAATTCAAAAGTCTCAATTCAATCAACAACATCTTTGTTATAATAATTCAACTCAAATTACCAAAATCTGTACTAAAATTGTTCATTCAAACCTGGAATTTAATCCAAAACAAAAGTACTAATTTCCATCAAATATTAATTCTCCAAAATACTAATATTCTTTAAAATCATCTCTATTCAAATTCTTCAAATCCAATCACCAAACATTGTTTAATCCTTTATCTAAGAGGAAAAATTAATCCAAAAATGTTTGTACAAATTACTATCAATATAATTACCAAAAATCAACTTTTATAATATACTCAAAAACAGTAAATACAATAATTCGAGCTCACCACGACTCAAACCTGCAATCTCAAAGGTCGTCAGCCACATGTACTAACCAATACTCCAAACCTATTTCTCTATCAACTTCTTTTAAAGGTAACAACATATATATATAATCCACTATTTGAGTGTTCAACTAACTTTGGACAGCAACCCCAATGGTCTTGCAAAAATCATATAAATCCCAATACTACTCCAAAATTAGATTTATTAGTGGCATATAAAACTTTAAAGAGTCTACTACAACATTTTAGTTAAGATCATCTAAATTTATCCTCAATTATTTAGTCTAAATTTATTTCCAAAACAGTAGGTTCATAATCTAAAAACTGCAGCTCATGCTACTTATAAAAATCACCTAAAATCTCATACTTCATCGAAATTTAAACTCTTTGACTCTAAAGAAAGCTTAATGAGTCTAATTCAAATTCTTAGTATTGACCTTCCTCAAAATACTACATATAAGTTGCTGAAATGATCAAAATCCGAATGGTATACAAATTTCCAGCAACTAGCCAAACTGTCAACCAGTCCTCAGTTCGAACTTCATTAAGATAGTAAATGATATCCAAATATTATAAAATTTTTAGAAGATGTTCTTGACATATACGGGGTACTCATATTAAAAATTTAGCTTCAGATTCCATCTGGATAAAAAGAGATAATTTTTTGAAGTGAGACTAAAATTCAGGACAGCAACCATAAAAACGTTTCTTAGTTGGTCATATCATACTTTCAAACAATTAACTGACAAACATAATCTAACAACAATCAACACATAACTAAACATGAATACTCAATTTATATAGATTATCAAGCATGCAATTCTAACAAGAACAAATTAGAAAGTTAAGGAATGCCCACCCAATTGATGAACCCCGTGCAATTGATGCTCCTAGCAAACTTTCAAGCTCCTCCCCTTCCAAAAGCACTTCAAAATGCAATTCTCACCCCTCAAAGAAAAATGACTGGGATACCTTGCTTCTCTTTTCTTTTTTTTTCTTTTTTTTTTTGAATGAATGAGGGCTTTTTATTTACAAAACATATTAACTGCCCATAATGCAAATGTAACCACCCATTACCCCCCTTAACATAATTTAAAATTTCCTTTTCCCTCTTGTAGACTTGGTCGGCCATTTGGAGTGTGGGGTTATGCACGGGTTGTATAATTTCATACATGTATATGAGAGTATATAATTTTATACATGTGTAGCACATTTAATTATTATAAGTGGGCTTAACTTAATTCTGCCAAAGATTAAAATCAAACATTCTATATATTAAATTTAAGCACCAAAAATATGAATATACACATTTTATTGATTTCATAAAAAAAATACATACGTTGTTGACACGTTTATTGAAAGCACTTGTAATGTACATAAAAACACAAAGTTTTAGATTAATATTTGAGTTGGCTCAAAAGAGAGAAATAAAATAAATTCAAATAAAAAAATGAATTCGAGAGAACGTAAAATATTTATAAATAATTGAAATACGCAATACATATAATACTTATATTAATAATGTTGCGGATATTACACGTAACGGTACAAAATACATGTGTGTAGCACACGTGGAGGAAAATTGTCATAACTCAATTTTGCGGGGTGTTACACCTCCGAGTTTAGATCCTGGTTGAAACTCATTATCCGAGGTGAGGGTAGGCCACTTCCAAGGGGATTGTAGCTTCAATTCCTAATGTACGATTGAATGGTGACTCTTCAATCGAAAATCTCTTGGTCGTCCTGTACGACCAAAGCACGCTTGGAAGTTCTTCGACCCACAATCCCTTGGGGAAGCTGTCCAGAAGTTTCTTAAGGTCATCCTGATCTGGCAATTAGTCTTTCCAGTCTGGCCATTGGACTGGGGGTGCGAGATAGACGAGAACCTTTGTTGGATCCCCAGGTTGTGCGGAACTTGCGGAATCCTTTTTCGCGAATTGGGTCTCGTTCTTGGTGATTAGAATTTGAAGGACCCCAAATCTGCACACAATGTGTTTCCAAAAGAACTGCTAAGCTTGATACTCGTTAACAGCGGTGAGGGGCTCGGCCTCTATCCACTTGGTGAAAAGTTGATAGCCACATTGAAGAAGCACCGTTAACTCGTTGCCTTCGGGAAGGGACCGACTAGATCCATCCCCTACTTGGCAAGGGAGGCTGGACTCACCAATGATGTGAGCTCGACCTTGGGGGTGTGCATGATGGAGAACCTTTAGCAGGGGCCACAACTTCGGACTTCTATATAGCAGCTATCAACTCCCTCATGCATTTCTTGGAGGGCATATTGGGCTTCTTCGGGATTCAGACATCGGAGATATGGTCATCCGTTAATCATGGTGTATGATCGTTTGAAGCCCCCCCCCTAATGAGCACATACCTGTCAGCACATACTAAGATTTTTCGTGCTTTGGTTGGTTCTGGTGGTAAGACCCCATTTTCAAGAAATTTCATATTCGGATCCATCCAGCTCGCTAATCGCTCTTGAGATCCAATGCAACATACCTCGATGTTTTTTTTGTCTATTCGGTCGGACAAGGACTTCTATAAGCACAGTGCGATCAAGGCCTTCAAAGGAAAATGATGCAAGCTTGGATAGGGCATCTGCCTGGCTGTTTTCTTCTTGAGGGATGCGACTGACTGATGCTTCTTCGAAGTCTGCCAAGAGACCATTAACATGGGCCAGGTACAGAACCATGTGGGCGTCCGTGGCATCGTATTCTCCAGAGATATGATTTACTGTCAGTTGGGAATCATTACACGCATTGCCCCAATCTTGCATGCCAAGAGCTATCCAGCGATTAGGGCCTCATACCCAGTCTCATTATTATAGGCTCCGAAGCCAAAGCGCATAGTGTATTGAAGGTTAAACTGGTCTGGACCCTGCAGTATCACACTCGCTCCACATCCTCCTTCACAGGAAGACCAATCTACGTAAAGATGCCAGGAGGGCATCTCCTCCTGAATTTTGGACTTCTCGAGGATTGTGCATTCGCTGATGATCTTAGCTAGGGGCTAGCCCTAAATAAATGTCAGCAACTTAAAATTGATGTCGTGTTGACTCAGCTTGATTGACCACTTGATAGTCGTCCGGAGTGATCCAACTTGTGGAGGATCTGCTTCAAGGGTTGATCAGTGGGGGCTTGGACGGAGTTGGCCTGGAAGTGGGGCGAAGCTTCTGCACCGCCATAACCTTGGCATAGGCTAGTTTCTCCATTTTGGCATACCGGAGTTTGGCATTGTAGAGAAATTTGCTCACATAGTAGATAGGCTTCTGAACTCTGTCTTCTTCTCTGACCAAGGATGTGCTAAGTGTGTGCTCAGATGCCACTAGGTAGAGATAGAGGACTTCGCCCGGTTCGGGTTTACTTAGTAGAGAGGGACTAGCAAGGTATTCCTTCAATCGTATGAAGGCCTATTGTTGAGGCTCCCCCTACCCCCAGTCAAATTTCTTTGCTCTGCGAAGGGTCTTAAAGAAGGGGAAGGACTTCTCCCTTGATTTTGGCAGGAATCATTTGATAGCCGCTAGCCTACCCATGAGCCTTGGGACCTCTTTGATGCTCGTTGGGGGAGTCATATCGATGATAGTCTGAATCTTTTCTGCGTTAGCCTCTATTCCCCTTTGACTGACCATAAAGCCGAGGAATATCCCCGAGGATATGCCAAAGGTGCATTTGGAGGCGTTTGACCTCATGTTATTATTCTTCATGACACTGAAGGCTTCCTCGAGGTCCCTGACGTGGTCTCCTTTTGTGCAGCTCTTGATTTTTCATCCACATATACCTCCATGTTTCGGCGAATCTGCTCTTTGAAGAATTTGGTGACTATTCGCTAATAGGTTTCTCCTGCGTTCTTCAATTCGAACGACATAACTCAATTGTAACGCCCCGCAAAATTGAGTTATGACAATTTTGCTCCACGTGTGAATTATTCTTCAATTCTGCGTATTTCTGTATTTTAATTATTTATACATTTTTCGTCATCTCAAAACTCATTTTAACCTATTTTTATCCAACTTAAACATTTCTTTTAATCCTTGCATTTTTACGTACATTGCATGTGCCTTCAATACACATGTCGATCACGTATGTTTTACCATTACACGAAATATCCGTAACATTATCAAAATCGATATTTTTCATATGTTATATTCCAATTATTTATAAACATTTTTCCGTCAATCAAATCGATTTCATATTTGAATATTTGTTTTTACGTGCGACGCACATATTTGCAGTGCACGTGTCGGTTGTATCCTCTTTCAAAATAAACTTTGTGGAGTGTGTATGTGTTTATTTTTATTGGTGCATAAAAGATCTAATTTTTAATTAAATTAAACTAGTTTTATTTAAATACATACTATATAGTATAACACATGTTTTTAATTTAAATAAAAATATTAATAAAAATATGTGCACGTTGTAGCGCCCCGAATTTCTAATATGATATCTTAGAAAATACGTGGCACAATCCCAGCATCAACTTCAATGTAACATTAAACACAACCAACTCCACTAAAATTTTCAATTCTTATTACAACAAACTTTCATAGCACAGCGGAATACAAAACATCTCAATCAAAATCTTCTTTTATTTACAACACAGTCTTATTACAACACTGTTCTTACAAATTTACACAAACTCCATTAAATTAATTTATCTCAAAACTATCTCAAGCATCCAAACCTCCAAACTCTAAGCAACAACCTGCAACACATGAGGCTAGAGATGATCCCTAACCCCCAAAACTAAAGGGGTCAGCCATAAATGGTGTGAGTGACATAAAAGCAAACAAACAACATAAATAAACTTAAGCATGGATTCTTAAACAACATGTAATAAACAAGAATATATAAAATATGATGTAGCAAAGAAACATGTAAACAACAAGTTATACTAAACTAAGTGTCAAGTGTAGAAAACAGGAAATCCACATGCATGAAAACCAAGTCAAGAAAACACAAATTCTATATGCGGACTCTCTAATGCGTACTTGTCGGAGTCTATGCATCCCATTCTACATAGGTCTGGTGCAAGCCCTTAACGTCTTCACTTCATAGGGTTCAATCCCCCGCTATGCCACTAATCCTAACACGATGACTACTACGAGATAAAGATAAGCTGTGAATAGTAGTCCATGCCCGATAATTCCGGAGATCAATCCCACACCACAAGTAATTATCGTGATAATTCCGGAGATATATCCCACACCACAAGTAATCTACCGTGATAATTCCGGAGATTAAATCCCACACCGAAACATTGACACATTATCACACGAATACCACATGTGCTTCGCCTCGACTCCGATAATTCCGGAGATCAATCCCACACCGAAAGCAACTACTTGGATAATTCCGGAGATATATCTCACACCCAAAGTAAAATACTTGAATAATTCCGGAGATAGATCCCACACCCAAAGTAAGATACTTCGATAATTCCGGAGATTAAATCTCACACCGAAAGCCATACTGAGGTACTTGACTCATGTTCCCGTTCATCATATCACCACTAGTGCCTGTCCATATTATTTTTGGGTTACTTAATTACTCAACGAATCTCCTAGAGTTGGTGTACCCTACCGGACTTAACTCAAATTTGAATAACTGAAATGCCTCAACGGGCCTCAACAAAATAACTCAACGCCGGTATACTAGGGTCACACACATCCTCTAGAGACTCAAACTCAAAAGGTCTAAACCAACCTTCCACTAAACAAAATAGCTCAACTGAATATCTTAAAATCATATGCTCAACTGAATATCTCAAATTCATATGCTCAACTGAAGACAAAGTATAATCTCAAAATATCTGAAGACTAACCATTCGAAAGAACATTCAAGTTTACGAAAACTCATCAGTACCAGTCGACTTATACTGTAGTAAGTCGACTGTCCAGAGGACAAATATTCTTGATTCTTAAGAAAATAAACTAAGTCATATAAGTCGACTTAAGAAGTCATCGGTCGACTTACCCAAGATAAATTCCAATAATCTTCACAAAAATATTCTAGGTACCAACAGTCGACTTAAGGAGTTATAGGTCGACTGTCCAGAGAAGAAACTGCAATAACTTTACAAAATATTTTCTAAGTATACCAGTCGACTGAATAATTGTCTAGTCGAATGTCCAGAACGAATTTTCAAAAGAACTGAAGATCTGCAACAGGGTCGTATCAGTCGACTGAATAGTAGACCAGTCGACTGTCGGCCTACAGTCTGCATAGTTTAGGTCTGTATACAATAGTCATAACTGGAGTTTTTCTAAAGATTCATTGTTTATGAAAATAATTCGTGTTCAGGTAAAATGACAGATCTCAATAAATCTTCATTATGGATACATTACTCAATCATCCAATCTTTCAAAACTCAATTCTCATGTTCTAAATTCCTAATTCTTCCATTAGGGTTTCTCAATCCTAAATTTCTTTCTCAACTCAAAACCAAATCTGATTTAAAATCACAAGATCCAGATGTTCATCCATCCGATCATAACCATACTCAAATCTTAAACATGCCTTCTAGCAATACAATTTTATAAACCAAGATCTACTAGTCATTCATAGATTTCACATACATGGTACAAACAACAACCTTTGCATCGTTCTCATGCAAAAATACTAAATGACATACATGCCAAACCAACAATATAACAATTGATCACATTAATCAAACCACAATACAAAATTCATATCATTCACAACATCAAAACAAAATAAAACATTGTCACTCATCTTGGAATTGAAAAGATCCAACGAAAAAGCCTTCCTTTTGGCGAGATCCAAATTCATCTTCTTGATCCTCCAAAAATATCACAAAATTCTGTATGGTGCAGCAAATGACGGCTGCAAATTCCCTTTAAATATCCGGGAATGAAGTGTTTAGGGTTTTACCCACTTTTGCAAAATAATCCCTTCAAAATACAACTTTATATATATAGCTCTATTCTTGGAAATTCAATAAAATTCATTTAAATTAGGATTTAAAAGTAAAATATAATCCTAAATCTCCACCACTACTGTTCAAAACGTCAGAAATCACATTTTGCATTTTAGCCCCTAAAAATGACAAATTTGCAAAAAGGTCCTTCTTTTCTCAAAATTTGCAAATAGTTCCAATTAATTTCAGAAAAATCTGGAAAAATACTAAATAAATCCCAAATATTAAATAATGATTTTTCATGAAGAAAACTTGACTTTCAAACTTCCCAAGAAAGTATTTGCACGTGTTTTGCACGTGTAAAAAGATAAATCTTTCTGAAAATATTCATAAATTCTCCAAAAATCATTTTAGTCATTTATAAACCTTTAAAAATAACATTTAAAAATATGGGGTTCTACACACGTAGCACACACATGCACGTGCATTTGCACACCAAAAGGATCCAACAGAAGCCACTAATTTTGACCGGGTTTCAGTTGAGGAGATGAGGGGGCTAAGTGGGGTAATTAATTAAGCTTAGTGGAGTAATTAATTAAGTTTAGTGGGGGTAATTAAATTAATCTATATTAATTAATTAAAAAAAATTTATAAGCCAACCCTTTTGGCTTTCATGAGCAAATTTTTAAAAAATGAATGTGTGTTCCTGTTGCTGCCGAAAGGTTGCTGCTTTCCTCTTCTTTTCGCACGGATTTCCAGAAGGGGCTTGGAGGTTTCTTCGGGGTTGTTTGCTAGGGGTTGATTAAATCCTTCTAATAGGTGGGTGATTTCTTTTACTTTCTAAACTATGTAGTATGCATGTGTAGGTAGTGTATGGTTGAAATTGTTAACTTGCATGAGTTCTTCAATTATTTTTTGATGCATATTGTGTTGATAAAATTGTTAGTAGTAAGAAATTATGAGAAAATTTGTATGCTAATTGAAAATTTCACCATAAAATTGATAGGTTGCTAATTGAAAATTTATTTAAAAGCATATTGTATGTTGTTAGGCACAATTAATAAACCATGATTAGAATTGAGTATTTGTATGCATAAAGTTGTTAATTTTGTGCTTAGAAAATTGTGTGGATATTAGAAATGAATTATAAAGTCGATGGGAAGGATGAGAATTTCTAAATAGAAAAGCATTCATGATGTGGTAAATTTTTTTATCCAAAACCTATGAATACTAGATTTATAAAAAGTGGTTATTTGAATACTAGATTTATAAAAGTGATTATTTGAGTTAAATTGGGTATAATGTGGTGCTAATATGAATAAAATTTATGAAAAATTATTTCTGGAAACTTAGGAATATGTTTTATGGGCAATCAAACTGAGAAAAGAGATTGGAAATTGAAAATTGTTGTAAGAATAAAATTTGGTTATAAACAGAGAATAAAGTTATAAAATTTTTAATCCCTACATAGTCAGTGAAGGCACATGGCCTTAGTGGCTAGAGCGTTGCGTGTCCTGGGTCTTTCTGGTCGCGGGTTCGAGCTTGGGGTTGGCTCTGCTTTTGTTTTTTTTTTCCATGAAGTCAGAGAGTGCATTTGGTATTTAATGAATACAGAGAGTTTGTATGCACAACTGTGAGTTGGCACAGTGGCTTGGGCTTGGCGTTGGATGCTGTTGGCTCTGGTTCGAGCTCGAGCATGCATAATGAATTTTTAAAAATTATAATTTTTATACTTTTCAAGTTTTTCAAAGGGGGGAAAACTTCTTATAAATATTATAACATATTAATAGACTACTTGGGAATTATTTTAAATATTCTAAGAGATATGTTGAGAACTTTAAGGTCATGAATTAAATAAATTCTATATTCGAGTTTGAGAAGAGAATGTATATGAGTAAAGATTTTTAAAGAGTTAAATCAAGTTTAATCTTGAGGGGAAATAAGAAATTCTAGAGGTTAATTGTAAAGAGTTGGTGTTTTAAAATTTCAAAAGAACTTTGTATTTGGAAAATATACTTGAAGAATAAATGAATGTGAAAAGGGGGTTTTATTAATCAAAGAGACTCTGTAGTTTATTAGAGTAAATTGTTGGTTGTGTGATCAACCAAGAAGTGTTTACTTCATGGTTGGTAAATAAGAATGAATGAAATGATTGATTGAGATGTGAATAAATGAAATTGAATATATAAATCATGAGGGTATGAGTACCCCATAATGTTGAATATGAAAAGATGTTGATTCTAGAGGCTTAGTGAGACCCAGTTACCAGTAAAGTAATGATAATGATTAATTGAGTTTTGAGAAAGGATCAGTATGGACTATCGTTCGCGGTGTATGGTTTAAGACCGGTAGGAGGGTAAGCTAGCTCTAGGTAGTATTATTTATTCATGTTTCAATCTTAAGGATAAGGCACTAAGAGAAGATGTAATAAAACTTGTGCAAACATAAGTGGGGCGCATCTATATAGTCTGACGGTGGACTCCAGGACTGTAGACCCAGTTTGACGGTGGACTCCGGGACTGTGATTGTTTGCGATGGAGACGAGCCTTAATTAAATCCAGGACTATGATTGATTTGACGGTGGATTCCAAGATCATGAATAGTCGGGCGGATGGGAGGTTGTTCTCCAGTGTATATATAGTTTACCGGGGCTAGAAGGGCACTTGCGGGATGTTTGCACGATGAGGATTTCCATATAGCCTGACAGTGGACTCCAGGGTTGGAGTCCGTACTCGTGGAATGTCTAAAACTAGATTTTGTTACCGAGTAATTTTTTATGGCGAGGGATTAAACCCTTTAATGTGGAGTACGTAGGTACTTGCCCTCTGGACCTATGTAGTATGGGATGCATAGAATCTGAACAAGTATGCATTAGTGTCATTGTATTATAACATATGCATTAGGCATTAAGTCATATCATACACTGACATATTTAGGATAGTCACTTTTTTACACTTTATTGTGCATTCAAGTTTGTGGTTGCTTAAGTAAGAGAATCGCTGTTTTATAGCATTGAATCAGTTGTATGCAACTGACGTGCCTATAGTTTTTCAGTGCAGGGCTTGGATTGTCAAAAATCATAAGATGAATTGATGCTAAAGATTATTTTTAGAATTAAGTTGTTGATGTTAAAGTTGTATATATATATTATGTTGTATTCATTTAAATTCTGCCTGCGTTGATGTAAAGAAAAATATTGTATAATAAAAAGTTTTAATTTCCTTGTAAAATTGTATGAATTTGAATAGAAAAGATCATGTTGTGCTATGAATTATATGTAAATGGAATCGGAGCATTACACCCAATAGCAGTACAGTCCCTGATCGATCGCAAATGAAGTCTTCATAATATCTAAGGGGGAACATGCGGATCTGAATATATCCAGATAAGGCATCCATGAAGCTTAGGAGTTCATGTCTGGAGGTAGCATCTATCAGAGCATTGATACTCAGAAGAGGAAAAGGATCTTTTGGGCATGCCTTATTGAGGTCGGTAAAATCAATATATATCGTCCATTTTTCACTTGTCTTTTTTACCATGACGACGTTTTTGCCAACAACTCCAGGTAGTTGACTTTCCTGGATGAAGTTGGAAGCGAGGAGTTTATCGACTTCCTCTTTCATAGCTTGTTGTCTATACGGGGCGAACTTTCGGTGCCTCTAGTGGACAAGTTTTGCCTTTAAATCGACGCTAAGTTGTGCATTATCAGATTTTCAAAATTTCCCGGCATGTCTGAGGCTATCCACGCAAATAAGTCTTTGTTCCTTCGAATGCAGGCAATAATCTCTTCGTCGAGCCTAGTGGGAAATGTCTTGCTTATCAGGGATCTCTTGGTCTGGTCTTCCACCGAGAAGGGGAATTCTTCCAACTCGTCTGCAGGCTCGGAGCTGATTGAGCTTCTATCCGATGGGAGCTCCACAGCATCGACAGAGCCCCCCACTGTCGCGGTATAGCATGCCCTGGCTACTTCCTAGTTAATTTTCACGACCCCTACCCCGTACCTAGTGGGAAACTTCATTTTCATGTGGTAGACCGAAGTCATGGCTTGAAGGAAAACATGGCCGGGGCACCCGAATATTGCATTGTAGGCGAACTTGATGTTCACTACCATGAAGTCCATCGGTTTGGAATGGACGGCGAGGGACTTCCCGGCGGTTATGTCGAGGGTGATGATCCCTTCGATCTGGATTAGGGCTCCGAAGAAACCAAGATGTGTGTAGCCATCAAGCTTGAGCCTATCTCGGGAAAGCATAAGCCCCTCAAACATGGCTAGGAAGAGGATGTTGACAGGGCTGATGTTGTCGACGAGGATACTACGGAGTTCATGGTTCGCCAAACTAATGCTGATTACCTAGGCATCACGGTGAGGAGTACAAATTCCCTCAAGGTCCTCATCCGAGAAAGAGACAGCAACCGCGAGCTTTTGGAGGGAGGGCAATTGTGAACCGAGTTGACCTCTCGAACAAATGCCTTCTGGAGGAGTTGGAGTTTCCCCCCATCAATTCTATGTGTATGGAGTGGAGGATGGCCATTTCCTCAGCCTCATGAGATTCAAAATCTTTATTCGGACGCTAGTTGGGCCCCTGTGGAGGGGAGAAGGCCTCTGGTCATTTCAGGTGAATTTGAACAGGTAGCCCTTCCTGATTAAAGCTTCAATATTGTCCTTCAAATCACGACAGTCATCGGTCTTGTGACTGTGATCCCAGTGGAAACGGCACCAAAACATCTTATCCCACTTCTTTGTTGGGGTCGTTCGATCAAGGGGAATGTCGAATCAGCCCCTCTTCCTCCACCTCCATTAGTATCGCAGAGACACTAGCATTGAGCGGGATAAACTTTTCGAACCGAGACCTAGGGGAGGTTGCCTCTGGCCCGAGGTATCCTTCTAAGAATTTTTGGGGGAATCAACCTATTAGATTTCGAATGCAATCACATATTAAATATACAGCAGAAAAATTACAAAAATATCGAAATCTAGCCATGGATCCATACGAAAACCATAAATCGTGTTCAGGAGATATACCTTAAAGATTGATATATTGTCTCCACAGTATGCCGATCACAGCACTACAATATTACGGTGCCTCTATGTTATCCACACGAACGGAACGAAAAATAGCTCTCCCTCAAATCGCGATGCTACTTATGGGAAAGGGGTGTTCCTCCTCACGGTCTCTTTCTCTCACTTTCTGTGATGGCTAGAATTTTTTCACTTGTCTTTTCCACAGATTTATATTCTATATATAGGTGCAAAAAATTAACCCTAAGAGAGTGATGAGGTTTTTGGACTCAAAATCTAACCTGGGTCAGATTCATGTATGGGCCTTTGAACTTTAGTCTACCTATTTAATATAATTAAATGTCCAACCAATGTCAGGAGTCCAAGTCTTACTTGGATCCCTAATTAAATTCATCCTATGAATTTAAATCCCAATTTCGATTTATTCTAAGTGTGTGACCCTGGAGGTTCCCATTACGTTGACAGTAATACTAAAATTATATTCAAGTATTACAAACAGTGAGCGGAGTCTAGTAATGCATCACTGCTACTCAAGTAACGAGAATGCCAGTAATTTGACATAACCTATCCATGACCAATGTTACTATGTAGTTTAGTCCCTTTGTTTAGATATCTTAATTGACCACAAGGCATAGAGCGTGTCACCCTTGTATAGTTCAATCTTGGGTTTCTTGATGTCCGAGTAGACTTATTAAATAAATGAGATCAATATCTTATATTGACTCATTTGAGCATGGCCATACATTTTGTAGTTCACTCAATCAAGGGGCCTATAAATATTACTCAAGTTATGCAAAAGGGACAAATCAAATCTAAGTCACTCGCATCCATCTGCATGATTTGTAGTATATCCAACAGTCGATTTTATAATCACCTTATTACAGGCAACATTTGACAACATTAAAACATATAACTTCTCATGTAGAGAACCGTAGTAACTTCAAATTAAAGGACTACGTACACCATGGTCACTGTGAGAACTGCTTATGACACTCACGTAATGATCTATGCAGCGTTCTCATGGTGGGTCAGTCAAGTACATTATTACTCTAATATTTACCCATGTGAAGACTTAATATCTCATATCCATGACCCGTGAGAATGGTCATCAGTTTACGCACACACTAGTCTTTATGTAATATCGTTATCCTAATTCACAATAAAACTTGACTATGACATTTAGGAACAGTATTCTGATTTCAGCCAATATGATCTCATAATCAAGTCATGCACTTGATATCCCATAATTCAAAATAAATAAAACACTAAATGAAATGCCTAAATATGAAATAAATATCATGATACAATGTAAACTAGTAATGTCAATACACAACTGGCCGCTATGGCATATACCAACATATGGGAGGTTGCCTCTGGCCCAAGGTGTCCTTCTGAGACTTTTGGGGGGCCTCAACGCTATCCATCTTCATTTTACCCTTTAGCAGAGACTCCTTTCGTCCCCTATGATGTAGAGCCTCCTCGGCCCGGATATACTTCTTGCAACGGAGAATGAGGTCTGAAAAGTCCATTGGAGGCTTCTTAGCCAGAGAGATCTTCAGGAAATCGTGTCATACGTTGTACCTGAAGGCAGCTGCCGCGATCCCAGCATCAAGGGAGGGGATAGACCGAGCATCTGGTGTAAACTTTTGGACGAAGTCCCAGAGCGCCACTCCATCTTTCTGGTGTAAATTGAGCAAGGAGGCGCACGTCTTCTCTGCTTTGCGGCTGGTTACGAAGTGGTTCAGGTAACACTCCTCGAGCTGTCGGATGAGTAGATAGCATTGGGGGCCAATCGGGAATACCACTCTCACGCGGAACGCCCTGCAGAGGAGGGCATCCTATGCACTGTGAATCATCATGAGAGTTTTGAATCCCTCTATGTGATCAGCTGAGTTAGACTCCCCATTGTAGGTCTCGACTGTAAGGGGCTGTAAGCTCCTAGGTATTGGGGCTTCGAGAATGGAGGAAGAGAAAGGGGGCCAGACCGGGCAGTACTCCCTGTTTGACTGCTTCTCATCCTCCCCCATGCGGGCAAGCTGGTCCTCTATTTCTTGTAGTTCGTCCCTCGAATTGGGTTGACCGTTAGGACTCCTTGTTGTCTACTGATTGAAGAGCATGTTGTTCATACAGCGTTCATTCATGGATCTCCATCAGAGGGCTTGCAGGACCTCGTTCCTGAACTCCTGAAACTCAGCCCTGGTCACTGGGCCTCCTTCTTCCCCATCGGCCTTTGGGGCCTGCTAGTCCACGGGTGAAATGCTTAGTTCCTACCATCTGATGGGCGAGTGACTGCTGCGGCTTTGTTGGTGCTTTGAGCGAGCACCCCCGTTCTGGGAGCGGTTGAACTCGATGCGGTAGCAGGGTCTTTCACCTGATGCCGATTGTTAATGAGGTTCCGGGGATCCGACCTCGAAAGGATGGTTGACCCTCCGTCCTGCCGAGTGAGAAGCGGCGGGGTCGGGACCCTACCTTTGTTCAGAAAACGATCTCCGCGACCCTTGAGTGGCCGCTCCGCCTCTGGACGAGTTTAGCGGAGGAGGACAAGGCAGGAGGTCCACCTGACGGCTTACAATCGTCCCCTTCATTGCTTTTGGAGCCATGTTAGGATGAGGGGTCTGAGTAGGAGGCTGGATCTATGATTTTCCATAGACAGCACCAATTTGATACTACTTTTTCGGTGTGGGAGCAACAGATAATGAGTTCTTGTATTTTTGTGGAAAGCTTAGATCTCAACCCTCGATCAGACCTAGATGCGAGACTAATATTTGTGGATATTGGTGGAGGTTATGGTGGTTGCACTGGCTGACGTCCCACCCAAAATCTACAAGGTAGCCTAAAATGCCTGGGTGATCCCGTCGACAGATCCTCCGGCAATCAAGTCAATAACTAGAAGTAATAAACTGGGATTAGTGGGCAAAAGATTGATCGCCTGATAAAAAAGGAGGAGGGCTCGTATTTATAGGTTTGAGCAGGAGTAGTTAGAAGAAAATTTTCTTAACTAATTTGGAGGATCCCTTTAATTAAAAGATTTAATCAATTAATATCTCTCTAATCTCAGGGATTTGATTACCATTTTTTTATCGGCGGTCAATCTCCCTCTAATCTGGCTGCTAGTAGTCCCAACTCGTGGGCTGAGTTGGGGTGATGGGCCTGTAATCGGCCATGTTCGGATCGTGGGCATGTAGCTACCGTAAAATGACCACCTTGCCCTTAGGGACTCTGAGATTCATGCATAAAAAGAATTTCTTCCCAAACTGTCCCACTTTTTGAAAGTTTTTCCCAAACTGCCCTACTTTTTTTTAAATTTCCAAACTGCCTCACTCAGTTTTCAAAAAACCGAGTTTGGTTAAAACCAACTCGGTTTTTCAAAAAGCGAGTGTGGTCTTTGGAAAATCGAAGACTAACACTCGCTTTTCGAAAAACCGAGTTGGTTTTAACCAAACTCAGTTTTTCGAAAACCGAGTGTCGATTGGGGGAGATTTAAGTACAGATCTGATTTCGACTCTTCTCCACTTTAATTCATTCTCTATCTTCTCCAATTCTTCTTCTATGAAACCCAACGAATCCTTATTTTTTGTTTGTCGATATACCCATCAAATTGGTCGGTTAATCTAAAAGAAACTCTCATCTTTCATCTCCTTTTGATTTTCCCCCATTCTCATCTACAGATTTTGACATTTTCTTAACCCCTAAAACCCTAAACCCAAATATCCTTGATTTTGTTGAATTTCGACTTTGGAGGTGAAGATTGCGGTTGAAGGAGCTTGTAGGACCTCGTAATCACTATCTATCTTCTGAATCTCCTACTCGAATGGTATATTTCTCAAGCTTTTGTTATTTTAATTTTATGTTAATTTTGATGGAGTAATATTGAATGTGAATGTACTTAAGTTAATTTTGGAAAACCGAGTCTTCAGGCTCATTGATTCCAAGAAAACCTACAGGCTGAGATCCAATCACAAACACATCTAAACACATACAATCTATCATTTTCCACAATAAAACCCAAAAAAAATAGTACATAGTTCAAATTACATATTACGAACACAAACACATTTGAAATTACATAATCAAATTAAATGTTTTGAGATCCTCTATTAGTAAAATGCCGCTTGTTGTGTCCTTCCAAACCACATTTTGAACATTTCATCCTCGTACCCCTACTAGACCTATCTCTCACATCCATGTCGTTGCGTATTCTCGTGGATCTAGGCCGGTCTTTCCTTGAACGTCTCAAACTAGCATCAGGTACGAGTCGTGATCCATCAAAAGTAGTCCAATATGCTGGATCTAGAGTAGGATGAAAGATGGGAGCCCATATTTGTGCTAATGAAGTGACAAGGTAAAATTTATCAACAAAAGGTTTGTGATCGATTGCACGATATATACAAGCTGCCAATACATGAAAACATGGAATATGATATAGTTGAAATTTCATACATGTGCATGTTTTGGTACCCAAGTTAACAGTGTGCAAGTTCCCACCCTTCCTTTCTCCACTTACCATGCGGTGATCCGATTTGACGGAAAAAACTCCAGGATGATGATGAAACATTGTAACCTCATGTTGGTTTGCTTTCTCATGGCGACTATCGATCAATTCATGTACTCTTCGAGCAAAAATCTTCCCGTACGATTTGTAGAATCCGGACTAGGTTGGCGTGGTAACTCAACATCTGTAGAATTCGGGTTTGTTGTATTTATGAAGGTGTCTTCTTGTGAGGACAGTGGGATTGGTTGTAAAGTTTGAACGGTGTTAGACCTCATCTGCTGTGTCGGTACTACCCGTACAAAGCTTGAACTAGGAATATCATGTGGCTGAGCATTCAAATTTTGAATTTGCTGAATATATAACTCTAATGCTGACCAAGTACTACAATTGGGATCAAGTGTCCTAGCAATCATTGACTTCATAGCATTATCAGTAGATACAGGTGTTACCGCTGATTTCGGTGTGGGGGTAAACAGATAGAATTTGTGAGTCCGAGAACAACCTGAACAGTTGACTCAAGCCTTCTTGCTCCTGGCACAACCTGCAAGGAAGTGCGAGACACCGGGGTTGATTCCGGCGACGCACCCTCCGACGCTCTTGTCAGTAATCAGAAGAGATTAAGAAAGAGCTTAAAGTGGTGAAAAAGTGATTAACCTGGTCATGGTGGTAGAGGGGTAGTATTTATAGTCGCCAGGGGAGCCGTTTAAGGGTCTGATTTCCTATGTAACAGTCGGGAGCAAAATCCTCAGTCTGTTTAGGAAATCTTTCCTTGATTCCCGGTTGGAGCAAATCAGGGCCGTTGATTTGGCCAAATCAGGTATCCTGATTTGTCTCTCGTTGGTTTGGGTTCGCCTTGGGTCGGGACCCGTACCCAATAGGTGTGGATCCGTTCGCGGGTTATTGGATCTGTGAGAAGGAGATTCAGTACCCGCCTTGGATCCACTTGTATGTGAAATTACCATTTTACCCCCGAGCATCAAGATTCGTGCCCAATCTGGACGGTTCCGATTTGACCCCAGTTTTAGCCATATCACGAGCCCCCCACTCCTAAAGACTAAGCGTGATCAGGCTTTGAGGAGTAGTTTGACTATTTTGATGGCTAGTGGAGTTGTACCGGAGTCCATATGGAGGACTTAGAATCTCGAAGGGGGTAGTGAGGTAACTTTCTGATGCCATGTGCTGTTTCCTAGCCATATCGAGTATTTGACGGCCTTTATTTATTTTTTCGGATTATTTACTTAATTTTGCGAGGTGTTTACTAATTTTTCGGGGGCCTTAACAGTGCATTCCAGGCGATAATTGTCCGTTCAGGGGCTCAAAAAATATACCCCCAAATTTTTAATTATTTTTTAGAATTTTTGGTTAAATTTCCCGAGTTTTTAACAATTTTTTCGCAATTTTTAAATAAATAATACGATTTAAATAAATAAAAAACAATTTTTAATACCGATTTATGACGTGGCTCGATCTGAGCCGTTGATCATGTACGAGCTCGAATTTCTGAGGGATCCACTGGCTGTTATCGCTCGGAAGCTTTTTTTCTCCGTTTACAAGCTCGGAATGGCACTTGCTCGGCTGCCGACCGAAGGCAGGGGGTCTCGGCAGGCCGAGCGACGTGGCGCAATCTGAGCTGTCGGATGATGGTATGAATCCCAAGAAAATGCTATCTTGTCTTTTAGTGCACACGGCACAATCTGGACCGTTCATCATCAAGAGCACGAATTTCTGGGAGATCCAACGGTCGTAGTAGCTCGGTGTCTTTTTTCTTCGTTTGCGAGCTCGGAATGGCACTTACTCAGCTGCCGACCGAAGGCAGGGCGTCTCGGCAGGCCGAGCGACGTGGCGCAATCTGAGCCGTTGGATGACGACGCACATCTCAAGACGGGCACATTTCTCAAGAAAACACTATCTTATCGTTTAGTGTCCTCGGCGAGATCTGGGTCGTCTGATTGAGATCAGGCACGATTTTTGAGGAGAAAGTGAGTTTTCTCCGTTTGCGAGCTCGGAAAGGCACTTGCTCGTCCGCCGACCGGAGAGAGGGGGTCTCGGCAAGTCCAAGCGACGTGGCGCAATCTGAGCCGTTGGATGACGATGCGCATCTCAAGACGGGCACATTTCTCAAGAAAACACTATCTTGTCGTTTAGTGTCCTCGGCGAGATCTGGGCCGTCTGATCGAGATCAGGCGCGATTTTTGAGGAGAAAGTGAGTTTTCTCCGTTTGCGAGCTCGGAAAGGCACTTGCTCGTCCGCCGACCGGAGAGAGGGGGTCTCGGCAGATCCGAGCGACGTGGTGCGAGCTGTCTCGAGATGATTCTGTTTCCAAGGACATTAATGGTGTCCCGGGGTTTGTGCGGCGTTCTACCTTCTCCAGGTCATTAAGGATAACTCCTTTAATTAATCCGTGGCGTTTCAACTTCCGAGGGTCATAATGGCTGGTTCTTGGAGGTTAGGCTATAAGTACTCCATTCCCCTTGTCATTTTCAGTCGCAGCAATGTTGAGTTTTAGACCTCGGTGGTGTCTGCCTCTGGCGGACGCCAGTCTTGTGGGGTCTTGACCTTGATAGGTTCGGAGGGGTGGTCACTCTACTGCCTTCTTCTTCTCCCGTTCCTGACGGCCCTCATTGTGGGTGTCAGGGTCGGGGGAGAACGAGGCAGGAGTAGTGACGACTGTGATCCGAACCCGTGGTATGAGTCGCTCCGGGATGATGGGTGGTCGTTCTTCCACCAAGGTCTTCTGCCGACTCTGGCTGTCCCGAGGTGGGTGGCGGGGTCGGTGGAGATCATGGTGGAAGAGGTGACGATCCAAATTCGGACCCGGGGACCAAGTTGCTTCGGAAGGACGAGCGGTCGTTCTTCCGTCATGATCTTCGGCGTTCCGAGCTTGTTGTTTGCAACTGTGAAGGCTCTGTTGCCAGAGTCCTCTATCAGGCCGGACCTTCACAGTTACAATCAACTAGCCCGGAATGGTGCGCTTCTCCCGATCTCTGAGTGTTGATCTGCTTTCGACCGGGGCCCGTGGGTCGGCGGAATACCGACCGAGACCCGGGGCCTGGGGGGTGCTCGCCGAGGGCGGTGCCTTAAAACTTTGAATCAAAACTTTTTCTGGTTTCTCTAGTCATAGGTGGGGTGTCCAAGGGACCTGACGCAATCTGAGCTGTTGGATGGTGGCTGCGCATCTCGAGACGGGCACATTTCTCAAGAAAACACTATCTTGTCGTTTAGTGTCCTCGGCGAGATCTGGGCCGTCTGATCGAGATTATGCACGAAAGTTGAGGAGAAAGTGCGTTTTCTCCGTTTGTTGGCTCGGAATGGTACTTGCTCGGAGACCGACCGGAGTTTGTGCAATCTGGCTCGGATTGCATTTTGCTCGGATTCAGATCCCATTGCGCCGAGCTAGTTGACTTGGTGAGGAAGGCGGTTGTGTTGGGCCTTCGCGACGTTTCGAGAACAGCCCAAAAGTCGCGCTCTTTTGTTTGGAAGTCCAAAGGACGTTCCATTTTACTATAAAACTTCACCCCCCCTTAGACCAAGTCTCATTTTTTACTTTTACTCTCTCTCTTCAGTTTTTACTTTGCCTTCGAAGTTTTCAGCTCTCTGGTGGCGGTGCTAGCTATCGCGGTAGCGTTCCTTGTCTCCGGCGAACTTTCCGACCGTACCTATCACTTCAAGGTCAGTCTCTTTCCCTTCTCTTTTAGAACAAATGGTTAAGATCACGGATGAGACCCCTGCCTCGGAGCGAGCCGTTGGCCGAGGGGATAAAGGGAAGGAGGTAGTGGAGCCGAGCGATCAGAATGTCGTTCGTCCGGACAGAGAGGGCGAAGTGGCCGAGCTGCCTAAGGAGGTTGCGGCGGTGTCCCGGGAGGGCAAGGCCGTGGTCACGATCGTGGAAACGCCGAAGACGGCTGGAGCATTCGGTCGGCAGCCCATTTCTCGTCGAGCGTGGGGGGCGTACGGGACTACACCGAGGACACCTTGGAGAGAGTGACACAAGGTACCGCTAAGTTGGTGGAGGAGAACGAGCCGAGGGAGCTGTCCGAGGTGGACCATACCATCTCGTCTCTCACCGAGGGTGACCTCCACCTGATCCGAGAGGGCTTCCGGATCCCTGCCGACTATGGACTGCTCCTCCCCGGGCCAGGTTTCCGAGCCAACACAAAGTCCTCGTCGGACGTGTGCGTCTTTCCGGTCGACTCCCTTATTGTCGGACTCCGCTTTCCCCTCCACCCGTTCGTGGTTGATGTCCTGACATGGTACGGTTTGAGCCCGGCCCAGCTGATGCCGAACACATGGAGGCACGTCATGGCATTCGTCCTCCGATGTCAAGAGGTCGGCGGTAAGCCGAGTATGTTCCTCTTTCGGAGTCTCTACCAACCCTGTCAGCCAAGGCGAGACGAACAGAGGTTCTATCTTTCGCCCCGGACGGGCGTGAAGCTGATCGAGAATCCGGACTCGATCAAACATTGGAAGGAGAAGTACTTCCTCATCCGAGCTCCGGCGCCGTGGGTGATACCGGCGGTTTGGGCAAAGGAGGGTCTGCCCAAGCGGACCAAGAAGGAGGTGGCGCTGAGTGATGAGGAGGCGGAGGTCCAGAAGAAGCTCCTCGCCCTGCCAGCGCTAAGCTGGAAAGAAATTACCGAGGAGGATCTGTTCCGAGGGGGTCTCAGTCCGATCGACCCTAGTATGCTTCTGGTATTTATACTCTTTGCTTAAAGTTCATGAAAAATTTTCTAAGTTTTTTCATTCGGCTTGTGCAGAGACGATGAAGCTGGATTACAAAGCCCTGGTGGCGAAGGGCCGATCGGAGCAGGAGGCGAAGAAGAAGAGGCCTTCGGCAGGGCCTCAGGACAGCCGAGCCTCGAAGAAGCCTTCGGTCGAGAAGACTGCCGACCAACCGAAGGTCGCGGTCCTCAAGCAGGGGGGATCAGGGTCCTCGACTCTCCTGCCTCGGGTGCGCCGACACCGCCTTCGAAGGGGGATGCCCCCGGTTCGTCGAGCGGTGCGTTCGGCATGAAGGAGGTGCTGTCCCTCCAAGTTCCGCCCCTTACTGCCGAGGCGGAGAAGATCTTAACCAAGCATCACAAGCAGATATTCGTCCCTGACTGGCAGGTGATGAATGTCGACGGCTTCTTGGGCGACGGCAACATTTGCATGGAGGCGGTGAGGCACCTGCCGACCCCGAAGGACCGAGCGACCCTGAAGGCCGGGCTAGCAGGGGACGCCGCGATGCAGATTGCTCGGAATACTATGTCGGTAAGTAAGCCGAGCTCTCCCTCATCGAAAGTTCTTTCTTAGAATTTTTTCTAAGTCTTTGGGTTCGGATTTTAATCTGCTGTTCTTTTTCAGACCCTCTGTCACTTCAATTTCCTGCTCGAGGAGTTTACGAACAAGGAGCAGGAGAAGGAGCGGGAGAGGGCGGAGCGCGTCAAGGCCACGCAGCTGCTTGATGCCGAGCAGCTCCTCTCGACGAAGAGGGTTGCCGAAGTGGCGGGGTTGGAGAAGCAGCTGGCCGATGCCATTCAGCTGTCGAAGGACACGGCAGCCAAGCTTGAGGCGTCGGAGAAGGAGGCAGCCGAGCTGAAGGAGGAGCTGGCCAACGCTCGGTCAGAAGCGGAGAAGGCTCGGAAGAGGGCCGAGAGGATCATGGCCAAGCACCAGAAGAAGGTGAAGAAGGTGAGGAAGGCCGTGCAGGAGGAGGCCGCGAAGCACATGCTCCAGAACATGGAGGATGCCTACGGTCGAGCCCTGCTCCACGTAGCCGCCAAGAACCCCGGCTTCGACACGTCCTCCTACCATTTTTACGATCCCGTGGAAGGGGAGGAGGAAGTTCCCGAGGGGCTGCTCGACCCCGAGGGAAAGACGGAGGGTGCCAAAGGCCCAGGAGAGACCGAGGCCGAGGGCGAGGAGGAGGACGACTCCGAGGAGGAGAGCGGGAGCGAAGGCAAAGGCGAGGGCGGTGGCGAGGACAAGACTGGGGGGTCGACGGACCCGAGCGGCAAAAAGGTCGACCCCTGACTCGGTTGCCTCTCTTTTTTAGTCTTTTTTTTTTGTAAGCCTAACTGCGGACTGGCCACCGCTTTTGTAAAACTTTCTCCTCGGTTTTGAATGAAAACATTTTGTTTGGCCAAAATTTGTCCAAGTGTTGAGCCTCGGATTTGCGTGTGACTAGTTGTAGATGTTTCCGTGTATTGTCCCATCGGATTTATCTCCGCTTTTCAGGTGAAGTTCGGTCCGATCACGGAGGTTGTATACCTTCGGAAGGAGCTGACGAAAATGAGGGACGAGCTCTTGCAGAGCCGACAGAATCGGTTTCTCCTGCTCGGCAGGCTGGAGGAGACGAAGGCAGCTGTGCGGAGGTATTGTCGCGAGCTGTGGCAACTGCGGAAGTACCCCCAAGCTCCTTGTCCCGAAGGGGAAGTCGAGCGGCTCCGTAGAGAGCTCACTGCCGCCGAGCAGAAGAAGGACGACCTTTTGGCTGAGGTCCAACACTTGGAATTATCGGAGAAAGAACGCTCGGCGGCGGAAGAGAAGCTGACTTCCGAGCTGGAGAAAGTGTCGGTCGAGCGCAAGAGGCTATTGGCCGAAGTCGACCGGCTCAGATGGATCACGATAGACAGGGGGATCGAGGTCACCCACTTCCGACGGCTCGCGACCGATGGTGCCAACGCCTCTGGCTCGTCGAAGCCTTCTCGTCCGAGGAAGTTGGCGAAGGACGACGCTCTGAGAGACAGAATCATTGAACTGGAGGAAGAGGTCGTGTCGCTCAAGCCTGTGCCGGAGAGGGCTAACGTCCGCAGTACGTCGTGCACTCGCGAAGAGAGCGAGAGGGGGATTTCTTTTTACGAGCTCGCGACACGTTTACCTGTGGCTAGGCAGAGCCCTGCCGACGCTCAGAGCAGTGCGGCCGTCTCGTCGAGCGGGGCCTCGGTCGGTGCCGCAGTTAGGGCCAGCAGCGAAGGGGGGTCACGCTTCGTTGGTTTAGGATCGAGTTCGGAGGGCAGGCCTCGTCGTCCTCGCGTTTCCTTAAACCGAAGCGTTCCCCTTCCGAAAAGAACCTGATCTTGTCGCTTCATGTCCCTTCTGATTTGTTGTAAAACGTTGTTGTAGGGTCGGTTCGGCCGTGTGTAACACTATTATGTCTGAATGCGAATTTGAGAGTTTCTTTAGAAAATCTCCAAGTGTTGGACTTCAGTAGTGTATTGAAATTTTGCTGTTCGTTTTCTCTTCTTTTCAGCTCGAGACGGCCGACCCATATGCTGAATCCCACGGTTCGGATGATGACTCTGAATCCGAGGCCACATCTGGGACGGCGGCTCTGAGTCCCAGGAGCATTGAGCTGGAGTTACGCCGAGCTGAGAACGAGCGGGCCCATCTTTCGTCCGTCCTCGACCTTCGGGAGGCCGAGATCCAACGCCTGGAGAATAGGATCGCCGAATTACGCCCCGCAGGAGGGGATGAGGATTCGCAAACTGCTTTCAGCAACGCTCTTCGGGTCAAGTGCATTCGGCACAACCAGTCGAAGATTGTAGCCGAGCGGGACGATTTGCTCTCGGAGATTCGACACTTGCAGACTATGGTGGTGAAGCTCCGGAACGATGCAGGGGAGCTACCAGCCGAGGAGGATGAACAGTCGGCCGAACAGTCTAGTGAAGATATTTCCATATGAGGGCCAAGTATAGTGGGTCGGCGTCGTGTATTTTGTTGGCAAACACTTTGTAACCATGGAAAAGATGTGTTTTGTATTATGGCCTGGTTGTTTAATAACATATCTTTCATTGCTCTGCATATTTGTCTTGCTTATATCTGTGTTGGTCGCGCCGAGATCATTGAACCGAGCGTGTTAGTTCCTTCGGCGAAAGTGTTGAACCGAACGGGTTCCTGTGAGTACAGAATTTTGTCGTTTAGCGACTCCGACAAGGTACGGCACGAATTCCTAGGTGGCTCTGTCCCCAAGAAAGCGCTATCTTGTCGTTTAGCGCAGGTGGCGAGATCTGAGTCGTTGAACACAGGCACGAATCTCGAGGCGGCTCAGTTCCCAAGAAAACGCTATCTTGTCGTTTAGCGCAGGTGGCGAGATCTGGGCCATCTGATCGAGATCATGCGCGAAAGTTGAGGAGAAAGTGAGTTTTCTCCGTTTGCGAGCTCGGGAAGGCACTTGCTCGGTAGCCGACCGAAGACGTAGGGCTTCGGGCTTCGGCTGTTAGGCAACGGTGCTCGGATTATGTGGCCGGACGTAGCTTCGGTGTTCCTCCACTGACGAAGCGGAGTGGAGGTCCACTCCCAGTCTGCAGCGAAGCAAGCTTGGGGGGACTGGGAGTCAAGTGTTGGACCCCGGGACCATCGTTGTAGTCCAATGGTTGTGGGAGTAATTCCGAACGGCGATCTACCCCTGGCTCGTCCGGAGGCGAGCCGAGGAGGTAAAGTCGAGCCGAGTGTTGGACTCCGAACCATCGGTGTAGTTCAACTGTTGTGGGAGCAATTCCGAACGGCGATCTACCCCTGGCTCGTCCGGAGGCGAGCCGAGGAGGTAAAGTCGAGCCGAGTGTTGGACTCCGAACCATCGGTGTAGTTCAACGGTTGTGGGAGCAATTCCGAACGGCGATCTACCCCTGGCTCGTCCGGAGGCGAGCCGAGGAGGTAAAGTCGAGCCGAGTGTTGGACTCCGAACCATCGGTGTAGTTCAACGGTTGTGGGAGCAATTCCGAACGGCGATCTACCCCTGGCTCGTCCGGAGGCGAGCCGAAGAGGTAAAGTCGAGCCGAGTGTTGGACTCCGAACCATCGGTGTAGTTCAATGGTTGTGGGAGCAATTCCGAACGGCGATCTACCCCTGGCTCGTCCGGAGGCGAGCCGAGGAGGTAAAGTCGAGCCGAGTGTTGGACTCCGAACCATCGGTGAAGTTCAACGGTTGTGGGAGCAGTTCTGAACGACGGTCTACCCCTGGTTCGTCCGGGGACGAGCCGAGGAGGTGAGGTCGAGCCGAACGTGGACTCCGAACCATTGGTTGAAATCACAATTTTAAAAAGCAGTTGATAAGAGGGGAGAGAAGCATGCGAATTCAAAAACATGAAAGAGCTTTCTTATTAATAATCGACGGCGAACCGTTTTACATAGTACAATTTATGAAAATAGGTTACAAGTCGGAGGACTGGAATGGCTCGATATCCTATGATTCTTAGAGTTGCGCCGGAGCGGTTTCTTGGTATTTTAGGAGGTGGTCGGCATTCCAGGTCCTCGGAAGCTTTCTGCCCTCTAGGTCTTCGAGACGATATGTTCCGGGCCGAACTACCCTCGTGATCCTGTACGGCCCCTCCCAGTTCGGAGCCAGCTTGCTCTTCTGACTGGGAAAGGATATGGCTAGCTTTCTCAAGACCAAATCTCCTTGCTTAAGGTTGGCGGGTCGGACCTTTTTATTGTACGCTAGTTCAACCCTTCTTCGGTAAATCTGCTGCCGAATTGATGCCCTTTCCCTCAGCTCATCTATCAGGTCCAAGTCTGCTCTGAGGTCCCTGGCATTCTGTGCTTCGTCATAGGCTGTGAGCTGAGGGGAAGGTATTCCGACCTCGAGAGGTATCACGGCCTCGGACCCATAGGTGAGGTTGAAAGGGGACTCGCCCGTGGGGGTCCGCTTGCTCGTGCGGTAGTTCCATAGGACGTTGGGGAGTTGGTCGACCCATAAGCCCTTTGAACTTTTGTCTAGCCTTTTCTTGATGCCTGCGAGGATCTGCCGATTAGCATTTTCTACCTGTCCGTTCGACTGAGGGTGGGAGACGGACGAGAAGCGCTGCTGGATGGCCAGGTCGTCGCATAGAGCTCGGAATGCTGCGCCGGTGAACTGAGTCCCGTTGTCCGTCACGAGGACGCGAGGGAAGCCGAACCTACAAATAATGCTCTTCCAGAAGAACTGTACCACCTTGCTCTCGGTTATAGTGGCGAGGGGCTCGGCCTCGACCCACTTCGAGAAGTAGTCGATGGCTACGACCAAGAACCTGAACTGACCCGGAGCCGGAGGGAAAGGTCCTAGTAGATCCATCCCCCACATTGCAAAGGGGATGGGACTTGATAGGAAGGCGAGATTGGCCTGAGGGAGGCGTCGGATGCTGGAGTGTCTCTGACAAGAGTTGCATTGCCGAACGTGTCGCTCGGCGTCTTGAAGGAGGGTCTGCCAGAAGTACCCATAATTCAAAGCTTTTCGGGCCAAGGACCTAAATCCTGAGTGGGCCCCTCCGATGCCTTCGTGGAGCTCTTGCAGGGCGTATTCGGCCTGATCCGGAGAGAGGCACCTTAGGTACGGTCGGCCGTCTATTTGAGAGAAAGAGCATTTGTATAGGATGCCCTCGATCAAGACATACCGCTCGGCCCGGGTTCTGACTCGGCGAGCCTCTTTGGGGTCTTCGGGTAGGAGCCCGTCCCTTAAGAATTCCACTAAAGGCTCATCCAATTATCTTGTAACATGACTGGCAACAATTCCGCCGAGCCAGGTGTCTCGCCTTCGATGCTCGGCTTAGAGAGGACTTCGATCAGTACGGTCTGTTCGAGACCTTGCAGTGAGGACGAGGCCAATTTGGAGAGGGCATCGGCCTGTGAGTTCTCTTCACGAGGGACCCGCTGGATGAGCGCTTCCTCGAACCGGCTCATGAAGGCCCGAACCTTGGCGAGGTACTTCGCCATCCGCTCGTCTCGAGCCTCGTACTCGCCCAAGACTTGGTTCACGACGAGCTGGGAATCGCTGTGGATTCGGAGGCGCTGCGCCCCAGCACTTCGTGCAAGTTCGAGACCAGCGATGAGTGCTTCGTACTCTGCCTCATTGTTCGAGGCCTTGAAGTTCATGCGGATCGCGTACTGGAGGACGAAGTCGTCAGGGCCGTTTAGAATGATGCCGGCGCCACTTCCTTCATTACAAGAGGATCCATCCACGAAGACTGTCCAAATGGGGGGCCCATTCGGAATGTGCTCGGCCTCGGGGATAGTGGACTCCACGATGAAGTCGGCGAGTGCCTGCGCCTTAATTGCTATCTGAGGATGGTAAGAGATGTCATGCTGGCTCAGCTCTATAGACCACTTCATCAGCCGGCCCGAGGTCTCAGGCCTGTAGAGGATCTGCTTTAGGGGTTGGTCGGTGAGGACGACGATCGAGTGGGACTGAAAGTATGGCCGAAGCTTCCTCACTGCTGTGACTAGGGCATAGGCCATCTTCTCTATCTTCGGATAGCGGAGCTCGGCGTCCCGAAGCACCTTGCTCACGTAGTAGATGGGCCTTTGGGACCGGTCCTCCTCTCTTACCAGGACAGCACTAAGGGTCTGCTCGGAAGCAGCCAAGTAGACGAAGAGAGTCTCGCCCGGGACCGGTTTGCTGAGCAGAGGGGGGTTTACCAAGTATGCCTTCAGTTGGTCGAACGATTCCTGGTGCGGTTGGCCCCACTCAAAACCCTTGGCCCCCCTGAGTGCTTTGAAGAAGGGGAGGCACTTTTCCCCCGACTTGGAGAGGAACCGACCGATAGCGGCGAGCCGACCGGTAAGCTTCTGCACCTCCTTGATGTTCCGAGGTGGGGCCGTGTCTAGTATGGCCTTAATCTTCTCGGGGTTAGCTTCGATTCCTCGTTGGCTTACCATGAAGCCGAGGAATTTTCCCGAGGAGACCCCGAACGCACACTTGTTCGGGTTCAGCCGCATGTTGTGCCTTCTCAACACGCCGAAGGCCTCTTGGAGGTCAGCCACGTGATCAGTGCCTCGGACGCTTTTGACGAGCATGTCGTCAACGTACACCTCCATATTCCGACCTATCTGGTTCTGGAAGACCTTATTGACGAGGCGCTGATAGGTGGCGCCCGCGTTCTTTAACCCGAACGGCATGACCCGGTAGCAGTAGAGGCCTTGGTCGGTGACGAAGGAGGTCTTCGGAATGTCTGGAGGGAACATTCGGATTTGATTATAGCCGGAGAAGGCATCCATGAAGCTGAGGAGCTCATGGCCCGAGGTGGCATCAATGAGGGTGTCGATGTTTGGAAGAGGGAATGGGTCCTTCGGACACGCCTTATTCAGGTCGGTGAAGTCAATGCATATTCTCCAGGAGCCGTTCGACTTCTTGACCATTACAACATTGGAGAGCCACTCAGGGTAATTTACCTCCTGTATGAACTTGGCCTTCAGCAGTTTATCCACCTCCTCCTTGATGGCCTGCTGTCGCTCGGGAGCGAACTTTCGCCTCTTCTGCTAACCGGTTTATACCCCGATTCGACACTTAGGCGATGGACGAGCAGCTCCTCGGAGATACCGGGCATGTCCGCGGCCAACCATGCAAACAAGTCTCGGTTGTCCCGGATGCATTTAATCAGGTCCGAGCAGAGTGCGGTCGGCAAGGATTTGCTGATGAGGAACTTCCGGCTCGGGTCCTCGTCCGAGAAGAGCACTTCTTCTAACTCGTCCGCCGGCTCGGACGTTGGCCGAGCTTTCGGCTCGGGGATTTCTAGTGTCTCGAGCGAGAGCACTGGTCCCCCGGTGGAAGTCATATAACACTTCCGGGCTGTTTCTTGGCTTCCCCTGACTTCCCCTACTCCCGACCGAGTGGGGAACTTCATTTTCAAATGGTACGCCGAGGGGACAGCTTCCAAGGCGGCTAGGCCGGGTCGGCCTAGAATGACATTATACGCTGCCGGGACGTCGACGACCATGAAGTCCATCGGCTCGGTCCGGGTAGTAGGGGCGCTTCCCGCGGTTACGTCCAGGGTTATCACCCCCTCGACAGTTACCGGGACCCCCGTGAACCCGTGGAGTGTGTAACCGGCCGGCTTGAGACAGTCCCGGGACAGCTGCAGGCCTCGGAAGGCCGAGAGGAAAAGAATATTGACCGAACTCCCATTGTCTACTAAAATCCTCTGCACCTTGAAGTTGGTCATCCGGAGGTCGATGACGAGGGCATCACAGTGTGGGGTTCGGACCCCTTCGAGGTCTGCGTCGGAGAAAGACACAGGGACGCCGAGACCTTTGGGGGGAGGGGCGCTGTGAACCGAGTTGACCTCTCGGACGAAGGCCTTCCGGGAGGAATTAGAGGAGCCCCCCATGGGGCCTCTGTGGATCAGGTGCAGAATCCGTTCCTCCTCGAACTCGGGTGTCTCTTCGCGTCGCTCGGAGCGCTTGTTAGCCCCCCGGGGCGGAGGAGAATTGCGATCCGCCCGATCGTTAGCCTTCACGAATTTGGCCAACTGCCCCCTCCGGATGAGGGCTTCGATCTCATCTCTCAAAGCCCGGCAGTCGTTTGTGTCGTGGCCGTGGTCCCGATGGTAACGACACCATTTATCTTTGTTCCTCCTCTTTGCCGAGGTGTGCATCCTCGGAGCTGGAGGGATGACCCCCTCCTTCTCCACTTCCATTAGGATGGTAGAGACATTAGTGGTGAGGGGAGTGAACATCTCGAACCTGGGGGGAGGGCGACGCTGACCGTCGTTGTCCTTCTGAGCTTTCTTATACCCCTCTTCCCCCGTCGCCTTCCTCTTCGACCCCGAGGAGGATCCCCTGAAGCTCGGGAGGGCTTCAGCCTCCTCTGCTCGGATATACTTCTCGCACCTCAGGAGGAGGTCGGCGAAGTCATGCAGGGGCTTCTTAGCTAGGGACGATCGGAGGTTGGCGTTGAGAACGTTCGAATGGAACGCCACGGTCGCCACTGACTGGTCTAAAGAGGCGATAGACCTGACTTCTGCGGTGAATCTCTTCACATAGTCCCGCAGCTTCTCGTCCCTTTCCTGCCGCAGGTTCAGTAGGGAGAGGCTTATCTTCTCGGCCCGCCTGCTACTCACGAAGTGAGTTATGAACAGTGTTTCAAACTGCTCGAACGAGAAGATGGAGGAGGGAGCGAGTCTGGAATACCATTCCCGAGCCGACCCCCTGAGGGTGGCGAGGAAGGTCCTGCAGAGCACGGCGTCGGAAGCTTGATGGATCAGCATCAGGGTCTTGAAGCTTTTGACGTGATCAACTGGGTCGGATTCCCCTGAGTACGTTTCAAACTGCGGAGGTTTGAAACCCCTCGGTATTGTGGGCCTCCATGATCGACCGAGAGAAAGGGGGTCAGCTGGGACGGACCGTTCCCGCTCGGGACTCCTCCTCTCTGTCCATGCGACCGATGCGCCTCTCCACCTCATGGAGATGGCGGATGAGGGCGTCGTCCCTCCGCTGGTGAACATACGACCCCCCGGACTCCTCTTCATAGGAAGGGGAGCGCGGACTACGGCGCCGGTAGTCCTGGGATCGGCGAGGACTGTAGTGCTGCTGCTGGCGGCTGGGAGCCGGGGAAGGACTTCGGATTCGGCAACGAGGACTGGGATCCCTCGGGGGCATTGGAGCCCTCTGGGCATTTTGGACGTTCTGTCGAAGGTTGAGAGCCTGCAGAACGGTGTCTTGGAATTGTAGGAACTCAGCACGGGTGATGGGTGCATCATTGTTCCTGCGATGATGCCGATCCGCGGGGGACTGTGGCCTCCTCCTTCGGCGGTCGGGCGATGCCGCTCGGCCCCTTCGGTCCGGAGACCGTCGGCCCTCTCGGCGGTGAGGCGACCGCTCACCACGATGCTGGCGGGAGGCTCCCTCTCGGGCCCGCCTCTCATCAAGGTGAGTGCGGAGGTCCTCCTCTTTCTGGCGGTTCAGGAGTGTGTTGCGGAGGTCGGGATGATGAGAAGCCATTGAGTCCGAAGACCCATTATGGACCGAGACATGGTCCGGGTTAAGGGGCTGCTTCTGCTTCCGACCGTTATGGCCGGAAGGGCCATTGTTGGGTTGCTGCTTGGGAAGAGGAGGTTGGCCCTGCTGGGCCGGTGGAGGAAGATCGGGCTGAGGAATAGGATTGAGAGGGGCTTCCTCTGTAGGGTCGGCGGGATTAGCCCCATGGTTTGACCCTCTAGATCTGACCTTCTTTGGAGGCATGGTTGGAGAGGACGACAGAGAAGGGGCTGAGGCTGTTCGTGTGGTTATTTCCCACAGACGGCGCCAATCTGTTACCGCTGATTTCGGTGTGGGGGTAAATAGATAGAATTTGTGAGTCTGAGAACAACCTGAACAATTGACTCAAGCCTTCTTGCTCCTGGCGCAACCTGCAAGGAAGTGCGAGACACCGGGGTTGATTCCGGCGACGCACCCTCCGACGCTCTTGTCAGTAATCAGAAGAGATTAAGAAAGAGCTTAAAGTGGTGAAAAAGTGATTAACCTGGTCATGGTGGTAGAGGGGTAGTATTTAAAGTTGCCAGGGGAGCCGTTTAAGGGTCTGATTTCCTGTGTAACAGCCGGGAGCAAAATCCTCAGTCTGTTTAGGAAATCTTTCCTTGATTCTCGGTGGGAGCAAATCAGGGCCGTTGATTTGGCCAAATCAGGTATCCTGATTTGTCTCTCGTTGGTTTAGGTTCGCCTTGGGTCTGGACCCGTACCCAATAGGTGTGGATCCGTTCGCGAGTTATTGGATCTGTGAGAAGGAGATTCAGTACCCGCCTTGGATCCACTTGTATGTGAAATTACCATTTTATCCCCGAGCATCAAGATTCGTGCCCAATCTGGACGGTTCCGATTTGACCCCATTTTTAGCCATATCAACAGGTACTATCATAAAATACTGACCATCTCCTCTTCCTGCTGCGTATCGAGCTAAAATTTTCACATTCCATTGATCCCTATCCCAATTAGTAACTTCATAAATTTTCTCAACTAATTCTGCCAATGTAATGGTACGAGGTACTCAAACTATTTCAGAATCCACCGCACTATAACAACAACCGATCTTTGGATCACGAATTATTTTACCACCAAAGTATAACCAAATAAGAATCTCGTAATCCATAACTACGTATATTTATACGAATATACGAGTTATTATCTACCCACAAACTAAATCTAAAAAGAAATGTACAAAATATTAGGCCAATATTCTTCATACCTTCACAAGCTTCATGGATATAGCCGTAGATATTTGGGTAGAAGAGTTGAAGTTGCTATCCTCTTCAAATTTATCAAAATTTCAAAATATGGATCTTTCGAAAGATGGGTTTAGGGTTTTGAGAGTAGAAGGTGAGAGGGTTAGGAAAGAATTAGTAAATATATTTAGATTGAAATGAGATTTTGTAGGTAGGAGGTCAATTTTGTGAAGCTAGGATTTTGGGTTTCGGAGTTAAAAGAAAGAGTAAGAAGAGATAACCAAAAGTAAGATTGGAGAGAAAGAGAAATGAGAACGAAGAGGAAAAATATCCCCAATCGACATTCAGTTTTCGAAAAACCGAGTTTGGTTAAAACCAACTCGGTTTTTCGAAAAGCGAATGTTAGTCTTCGATTTTTCAAAGACCACACTCGTTTTTCGAAAAACCGAGTTGGTTTTAACCAAACTCGATTTTTCGAAAACCGAGTGAGGCATTTTGAGAATTTTTTTAAAAAAATTGGAAAGTTTGGGAAAAACTTTCAAAAAGTGTGACGGTTTGGGAAAAAATTCTATAAATCGTGCGGTCTTGATTATCTGCAATTTTTACCCCTTTAAAAACTTTTTTTCTCCAAAAATAAGTTCAATTGATTATAATTTTTATGACGTTGCTATTAAAACTTTGACTTATTAATTTTGGAGTTGATCTCTGGAATAATACGTAGGGGTGTAGGAATCTTGCAGAGTTTTTGAGGAGATGGATGGCTAAGAAGCGATTGGGTCCCACGGAAAACGTAGGGAAGTAGGAATCTTGCAGAATCTGTCGCTTTCCGTTAAAAAAATATGACCAATCCACGAGCTTTCATTGAAGTACCGTAAGTCCGTAACTACCCCTTTACCTTAACTAGCATTCATACCCATGTGGTAACTATGTAATAATGTAAATGTTTTGGACTTTTTGGCAAAAATGATTTGTTGGAAATGGTTATTTTTGGACGTAATTGACTTATCTTCCATGTGCGGTCGCCGAATCACAATTATTAAATTGTATAGAAATTAAAAATATGTTTTATTTTAATATTTTGGCGTGTAATGGTGCTCCACCAATAATTGATCCTCTTATCGCCTTAAAATATCCGCATACCAAATTGACAACATTGCCCCTTCTACAATATTAGGGAACAATTAAAATTAGAGTCGAAATGTGGAGAGAAAAAAACTTCACATAGGGATTGAGACATCATATATATATATATATATATATATATATATATATATATACTATTATTAAACAAAATCCTATTTTAACGGCATTTTACTATCATACCCCCATCAACATAAAAGACTAAAAAAACATCTAGGATTAAAAAATGTAATTTGCATGACTAATAAATTAACATTTGCATGCCACCCAATTCCTATCTAAACTTTGTTGAAATAAGAAACCAATTAAATAATTAGTATCTCATGCATGGAATAATTAGTAGATCATGCAGTCCTTTTGTTTTCACATAGTGGTTCGTGCACACGTTTTAGAGTGGAGGGAGATGCAGAATTTGACTAAAATGAATGGCCTATCAATGCATGGGTGATTACTAGAAGGTAATTAAAATCCATTCATACCTTCTCTGCATATATAAATATGATCCATTCTCTGCGATCATATTTAAGAGTGAATTATACACATGCATTTCTCTGCATATATAAAATCCATTCATACCTTCTCTGTGTATAAATTTGACTAAAATAGATAGTGCTCTCTGCATATAAATAGGATCCATCTAATTTGTTAAAGTACTTATTTCAGATTTTGAAGATCTTCCCATGTCATAATTTCAGAAAATTACCTATCCATCGAAAAGTGAAGGAGAGGCAACAACTGTGAAGGACACTTCAAAGATCCCTGTTCGTGGTACAATTTGGAGCATGTGCTTTATCCCAGGTGAAATTAAGGATGAAAGTAACCCTAGGCTGGCAATTCTAATGAACAAGTGCAGTGCCCTGTTATCCTGTTTTTTGTGTTCTTCAGTCTGTACAGTTATCTTTTATTACAGTAGTTTAATATTTAGTGTTTATTAATTTCCATGACATATATTATGTGCCCTCCAGGATAAATTCTACTGTAACTGCAGGAAAAACACAAGTGAGAACGAAATAGTATTATTTGGCTGCAATCTACGGACTCGAAGTATTCATGTTATCTGTCGGTATTCAGAAGCTGCACCATTGGTAAATCATATTTCTGCTGTTCCTCATCTCCCAGGCTATATACTGCTTTTTAGAACTGGTGACATTATTTTGATGGATATTAGAGGCCCGTATACTCTGTGTTCCATTCACAAAATGTACCTAGGCTATATTAAGGCTATATTAAGGCTATCTACAGGTACTGACCTCATCATAATATTTATCAGTTAAGGCTATATTAACTGATCATAATATTTATACTTCAAAGCAAGAACTCAAGCTTGATTGACCTGTCAACAAAGAATTGTTCTATGTATAGTTCATCTTATAAGAGTGAATTATACACATGCAATTAAATGTTTTGAAGATCATATTACATTGTTGTGTAAATACTATATATATATTAACTGATTATGAGAATAAAAATATAGTAAGACAAAAAAAAAATGTTTCTCATGGAGAAACAAAATAGGAAATGCATTTTAATAGCCATGGTTCTTTTTATGTTTGTTAAGGCTTTTAATCAAGCATTGGTTTGTCCCATGAAGACCAAATTTAATAGGAAATCTATTTATACTTCAAAGCATATATCATATTATCATATAGATTATTTACTATATTGATACTCTTTTGCTAGATGAGACTTGATATTCATTTGTAATCTCGGTTTATGGGAATACATTGATCTGTTGCCGTATACCCCATGATAGCTCAGTTTTCATTATCTGATCAATGTTTGTTGTGTATAAACCTTTTTATATCACTCAAAATGAGATCATTATCTGTGATGGTTAATCATAAAACTGTGATTGAAATGTATGGGTAAGGGTTGTGTAATGGAAATGTATTGCGTGGAAACTGCACGAAAGTCTAGCTTATAACTGTTCTTGAAAATTTTACGGTAGTGTAATTTCTCTCAGAATTATCTTGGCAGTGAAGTTTTAACCAGTACATCTAGGCTTTTATCTTAATTTTTCTCTCCTTTGGCTGTAAAATTTAGATTACCATCTTTGGACAAGATTATTGTGTCGAGGTTTTTATCAGTACTTGATCGATGCAGAAATTGTTACTGGAATTTCAGCAGGAACACGAGTTTTCCTTCCTAGAATACCACTAAAACCTTCGGAAAGCATAAGCTTGCGGTTCAACCTAATTAGAAAATAATTTTCTGTGCGTCTGTGTTTCGCTATGACCATAAATAAAGCACAGGGACAAACTATACCGTTCGCGGGGATTTATTTAAAAGATCATGTTTTTAGTCATGGGCAACTTTACGTGGCTTTGTCAAGAGGAGTTTCAATGAACTCCACCAAGATAGCTATTCGTGAAGAAAAATTGTCCGGGCAAGATGGAACATACACAAGAAATGTTGTCTACAAAGAAGTGTTATTCAATTAGAAAGCTCAGTTATAGTTTTGTTTTGGTTGGTACTACATACTCTTCTATGCACTTTTACTTTTCTATATGGGTTTGGGTTTGGTTAACAATGCATTTTGAATTTTGTATATCATATAATGTATTATTGAAGTTTGATTATATAATCGTTCACACTTATATTCTATTATTGAAGCCTGCTATTTTCCAAGTTAAATGTTTTACTATTTCTTTTCTTATTATACAAATTCATTTAATTTAATGACTAAATTTTTTTATAGACGTGCATCACACGTGCATTATACTAGTATATATATATATATATATATATATATATATATTGTTGTCGTTAAGTCTGGTATGAGGGCAATAGATAGAATTTGTAGGTTCGTAGGAACTCGAATAGGCTGAATCTTACTTCTTCCCTTGTGAACAAGTTGACTCCTTGATGTTCCCGCGAACCTGCACAAACGTTCGAAACACCGGGATGGATCCCGGCGACGAACTCTCCGACGCTCTTGTCAGTACTCAGTAAAGAAAAGAGAAAGAGCTTAGGTAGATAAAGAGTGATCACCCCTGACAGTAGGAGGTAGGGGGTATTTATAGTCGCTGTGGGGATCTATTTCAGGATCAGAATGAATCCCTACTTTCCGATGTAGCTGGATAGGAGTGATTAGAACCACCTCCTCAGGATAAGGACGAGCTAGGATTTCCTCCTATCCTATTGAACTGGTCCCTAACGGGTTGAGACCCATTCTCAGCTGAACAGATCCGTTCATGAGTAAGCGGGTCCAAGAGGAGATACCTGATTCCCAATTCGGACCCGTCTGTAGGTAAAATTACCATCTTGCCCCTGTGACTTTAAGATTCGTGCCTACTTTGAACGGTTCTGATTTAACCCTATTTTTAGCCATATCATGAGCCCCACACTCCCAATGACTGTGCGTTATAGTCTTTGGGAGTATATTTGTTGTTTTAATGGCTTATAGGGCTTTATCGGAGTTCTCAAAGGGTGTTCGAATCCCGTTTGAGGGATGACGGTGCTTTTTTGAGCTAGTAATGTACTCAAGTTTTCTTTTAGGCCCTTCTGGATTTTTGGTGATTTTTCTCGATTTTTTAATTATTTTTCGAATCATTAACTCAATTTTACAAAGCGATGATTTATTTTCTGGGAGCACTAATTAATTATTCTAACCAATAATTATTTACCTGGGGGTTCAAAAATATTTTCCCGAATTTATAATTATTTTTTAGAATTTTTAATTAATTTTTCTGAATTTTTAATTATTTTTTTGGCAATTTTCAAATAAATAATTTGAATTTAATAAATAAAAAGTAGATTTGATCACTTATTTATGACATGGCACGATCTGGATCGTTCATCGGTCCTGAGCGCGAAAATCTGGACGATCGAATGGTGGGGCGGTGCTGTGCAACATGGATGAATCTGGAGCCTTGATGGGGTCATAATGCGAGTTTTGAGGCGATCTAACAGCTCGTGTAGCTCGGTAGAATTTTCTCCACATCGGCAACTCGGTATGCCAGTCGCTCGGATTGGGATTCCGAGCGACGTGGCGCAATCTGGGGCGTCCATCTGGCCTCAGCACGAATATCTTGACGATCCGATGGTAGATCTACATTTGGCCACGCAGCTGAATCAGGGACACTCATCAGATTGCTACACGAAATTTGAGATGATCAGACGGTTCTCATGGTTCGGCAGCATTTTTCTCCGTATGAGCAGCTCAGTGCACCAGTCGCTCGGATTGGGATTTCGAGCAACGTGGCACAATCTGGGGCATCCATCTGGCATCGGCACGAATATCTTGACGATCTGACGGTGGATCTGTATTCGGCCACGTGGCTGAATCAGGGATGCTCATCCGGCTTGTGGCACGAATTTTGAGATGATCAGACGGTTCTCATGGCTCGGCAATGTTTTCTCCGTATGAGCAGCTCAGTGTGCCAGTTGCTCGGATTGGGATTCCGAGCGACGTGGCACAATCTGGGACATCAGATAAAGATCAGGCACGAATCATGAGGCAAAAATGTGTGGATCACGAGAAAACGTGATTTTTGTCGACACGGCGAGATCTAAGCGATCTGATTAAGATCAGGCACAAATCACGAGGAAAAAGTCATTTTTCTCCAATACGCAGCTCGGTGTCACAGTTGCTCGAATTTGGGTTCTGAGCGACATGGCACGATCTGGGCCGTCTGATGAAGATCAGGCGCAAATCACGAGGCAAAAAGGAGTGGATCACGAGAAAACGTGATTTTTGTCGATGCGGCGAGATCTGAGCCGTCTGATTAAGATCAGGCGCGAATCACGAGAAGAAAGTCTTTTTTCTCCAATACGCAGCTCGGTGTCCAAGTTGCTTGGATTTGGGTTCCGAGCGACGTGGCACGATCTGGGCCGTCTGATGAAGATCAGGCGCGAATCACAAGGCAAAAAGGCGTGGATCACGAGAAAATATGATTTCTATCGACGCGGCGAGATCTGAGCCGTCTGATTAAGATCAGGCGTGAATCACGAGGAGAAAGTCATTTTTCTCCAATACATAGCTCGGTGTCCAAGTTGCTCAGATTTGGTTTCCGAGCGACATGGCACGATCTGGGTCGTCTGATGAAGATCAGGCATGAATCACGAGGCAAAACAGCGTGGATCACAAGAAAACGTGATTTCTATTGACACGGCGAGATCTGAGCCGTCTGATTAAGATCAGGTGCGAATCACGGGGAGAAAGTCGTTTTTCTCCAATACGCAGCTCGGTGTCCGAGTTGCTCGGATTTGGGTTTCGAGCGACGTGGCACGATCTGGATCGTCTGATGAAGATCAGGTGCGAATCATGAGGCAAAAAGGCGTGGATCACGAGAAAACGTGATTTCTGTCGACGCAGCGAGATCTGAGCCGTCTGATTAAGATCAGGTGCGAATCACGAGGAGAAAGTCGTTTTTCTCCAATATGCAGCTCGGTGTCCAAGTCGCTCGGATTTGGGTTCTGAGCGAAGTGGCACGATCTGGGTCGTCGGATGAAGATCTGGCGCGAATCCTGAAGCAAGAGGCGTGGATCACGAGAATTTTGGCATTTAGGCTTCTGGTGGGCCGTTGTGGGGGCCCAAATCATTCGAAAGCCCACCCGAATCTGCCTTAATGCTATAAGTTTTCACCGCCTCCCCATTTCCTCATTTCTTACTTCTCACTTTCACTTCACTTTTCACTCAAGCCATTTTTTGCTCTCGAGCGGCGCTGCTAGCGTTTGTGGCCAAGCGATTAACTTTTCGACGAGCTGTTCCGACCGTAGACGTCACTTCAAGGTAAATTATCTTAACCTTAACTTGATATGTCTAGAGTGTCGTTAGGGAATGAGACCTCCTCCTCGGACCAAGAGACAGACCGAGCTTTAGTGGTCCCCCCGAGCAAAGGGAAGAAAGTGGCGAGGTCGGCCATCGTCGAGACTATTATAGAGAACGTGAGGGGGGCTGGTGCACTGGGTCAGCTACCGTCGATACTGTCGAGCCTCGGAATGGTCAGGATCTACTCCGGAGACATTTTGTCGAAGGTGGTGCAAGGGAGATCGGCTGCCTACAAGGAGAACAGTCCGAGGGACCCTTCCGAGGTAGACGAGATCCCCTCAGTTATGACCGAGGCGGATCTTCATCGAATTAGGAAGGGGTTCCGGATCCCGAAGGAGCACACCCTGCTCCTCCCCGGTCCAGGCTTCTGAGCATGCACGGGGACGTCGCCAGACACCCGCGTCTTCCCCTACGACGCACTCAATGCCGGCCTTCGGCTACCCCTGCCACCATTCATCGTCGAGCTGCTATAATGGTATGGCTTGAGTCAGGTGCAGTTCATGATGAACATGTCGCGGCACGTCATCGCCTTCATCCTCCAGAGTCAGGCGGTGGGCATCCAGCCCCAGCTCCTCATTCTTCGCAGCATCTACCGGATCTGCCGAATGAGCAAGATGGAGTACCGGTACTACTTATCACCAATGAGGGGGGTCAAACTGATCGAGAACCCGGACTCCATCAAGCATTGGAAGGAGAAGTATTTTTTGATTCGAGGCCCCGAGCCATGGAGCTTTCCGACAGTGTGGAAGGAGGACGTTCCGAAGTAGGCGAAGGCCAAGCCAGTGTTGACTAAGGAAAAAGAGGAGGTCGTGTCGAAAATCCTCGGTCTTTCGACCCTTTGTTGGAAAGATATCACCGAGGAGGTCCTTTTCGGTGGGGGTCTCAGTCCGATCGACTCTAGTACGCTCCGTCTATTTTTGCTTCTTTTTCCTTTGCTTATATATGTTTCTTTTTATATCGCTAACTCTTTCTCGGATTTTTCTTCTTCAGAAGCCCCCGGCATGGACTTCAAGGCTCTCATGGCGAAGAGGGGCACGGCGGTGGCGAAGGCGCCGGACAACAAGAAGAGGAAGAAGACGACGATGGGACCTCCTTCCGGCCGAGCAGCTCAGATGCCCTCGGCTCCTACGGCCGTCGTTGACTTGGTTAGTGACTCCCCCTTGGCTCCACAGGTCACACTCCCCTCAGCCGCGGCCCCTGAGTCTTCGAGCGGGGCGTTCTCGGCCGGAGCTGCACTGGCCCTCGAGGTGCCACCGCTTATGGCTGAAGCAGAGGCCATCCTCACCGAGGAACATAAAAAGCTCTTCATCCCAGACTGGAGAGTATGAAGCTCGATGGCTTCCTCGGTGACACGGCAATGAGTATGCAGGCCGTGTGCCACTTGCCAACCCCGAAGGATCGCGCGGCGCTGAAGGCTGGCACGGTCGGCGACCACGCATTGGAGATCGCTCGAGCGACGATGTCGGTAAGTGTTCTCACTCTGCCCTCCTAAATTTCGGAGTTCACGGTTGTTGGTTCTTACGTTCTTGTAGCAACCATGTGATAAAAGGATGGCACATGAAGTGCTACCTAGATAGTAATAACTACAAGACTTGAACATGATACATGCTTACTTGATACTTGATTACATGATACATGAGACTTGATACTTGAACATAATACTTGACACTCTCTACTTGATACTTGTACTTGACAACTTGACACTTGAAACTTCATGCCACTTCAGCCACATGCTCGAACAGTTCCCCGAGCAGGAGAAGGAGCTGAAGGCTTCGAACGACCGAGAGCGGGCGGAGCGAGCCAAGGCAGTGAAATTATTCGAAGCCAGAGCAACGGCTCTCGGCGTCCCGAGCTGCCGAGGTCAGCATCCTAGAGGCTGCTCTTGCCAAGGCCCTCAAGCGCATAGCGGTCGAAGCAGCAAAGGTCGAGGAGTTGGAGAAGGAGAAGGCTCGGGTCGAGGAAGAGCTGGCGAAGGCCCTAAAGGCATTGGAGGAGGCTCTGAAGGAGCGGGAGGCTAAGGTGGACGAAGCGAGGAAGGCCATCCAAGACGAGGTGGAGGCCCATATGATGACGAACATGGAGGAGGCCTACGCTCGGGCCTTCAAGCATGTTGCAGCTCGTCTCCCCGACTTCGACAGCTTGGGGTACCACCTCTACGACCTGGAAGAAGGTGAGGAGATGGCGAATCCCAAAGGTGAAGAGGAGGTGGCGAATCCTCTTCACCTCTACCACCTGGAGGTGAAGAGGAGGTGGCGAATCCCAAAGGGGTGCTCGTGACATTACCGAGAAAGGGTGCCTCGGAGCAGCACCTCGAGGTGGCTCCTTGACTTAGTCATTTTTTTTCTCTATGTATTGCCTCGTTGCGGACTGGCCACCGCCTCTTGCTTTGAATGAAAAAAAATTCTTTTTTTTTGTGTTGGAGGAGTTTTTGTTTTTGTCTAAGTGTTGGAGAAGTTTCAAACTTTGTCTCGTTTTTCTGAGTCGTTGGGTACGAGTTGTGTAAACTTAGTAGCTCCGTGCTCTGGCTCTTTTCAGATCGTCGAAGCGCTACAGGTCGCCGAAGTGCCTCGGATGGACAAAGTGGCTCATCTCAAGGCTGGTCTAGGGGTGACGAGATTGGGGCTCACGAGTAACCAAGAGCGGCTTCGCGAAGTGGAGTTGGATCTTCGTAAAGCGAAGTATGATCTGAAGCACCTGATCAACCCTAGTTTGTTGAGACATATAGAGGAGACGATTGGAAGATAGGATTAACGAGACAACCCCCAAAGGCGATGATGTGGGCTCGTTAGCGGCTGCTAACCTCGGCTTGAAGCTTAAGCGCCTTCGTCACTCACTGTCTAAGGTGACAGCGAAGAGGGACGAACTGAAGAAGGTAACCTTCGATACGAGCATGGAGGTTGCTCACCTTCGGCGGACGATCACCGATGGCTCTCATTGTGCAGGCTCAATGTGACTGCCTCGTTTGAAGATAAGTGTGAAGGAAGACTCGCTTAAAGAGCGAATTGTCGAGCTTGAGGCGGAGGTCGCTCGTCTTTGACCGTGATCCGAGGGAAGCACTGTCAGAACTACCTCTTGCACTCAGGAGGAGTATAACAGGGGGATATCATTTTGCAAGCTCGCGCTTCGCTCGTCGCCCATACATCGAAACCCTGAAGATGCCCAAAGTGGCGTGGTAGCTTCGTCGAGCAGAGCATCCGTTGGGGCCACCGTTAGATCGGGTACGGATGATACTTTGCGGCTCGCCGGCCTAGGGACGTCCGCGGAAGTAGGGCGTCGGCAGCATAGCATTCGTCGCCCCCATGTGTATCTTAACCGAAGTATCCCCACCCCTCGGAGGGGCTGAAGTAGCTCTCTATGTTTTCGTAATCTTTGGTTTCACAAGTTTTGTATCTCAATGTAAAGATGAGTAGTTGCTCTGTAATTAGCTTTGTCTCTCAAACTTTAATGAAATAGTACTTGTTTTTGGACTTGTGTGTTTTGCTAGCATTTGTAGTTGTCAATAGTTATAGGAGCAATTCCGAATGGTGGAATGCTTTATACTTACTCATTCACGAGTAGCGAAAGTTGCATCGAACCAAGTGTTGGACTCAGAACTTGTTGTTTAGAGAATACCAACGACTGTAGGAGCAATTTCGAATGGTGATCCACTTCGTACTTGCTTAGAAGCAAGTAGTTGAAGCAGAGTCGAACCAAGTGTTGGACTCCAAGCATGTCATTTCGAAAATATCAACGGCTGTAGGAGAAATTCCGAATGGTGATCCGCTTCGTACTCGCTTAGGAGCGAGTAGTTGAAGCAGAGTCGAACCATATGTTGGACTCCAAGGGTGTCGTTTTAATGCAAAAAATTTTTTGTAAGTAGAGTTAGACTACCAAAGAATAGAGAAATTGCGAAGTAGAGTTAGACTACTCAAAAATAGAAAACTTGCGGGGAAATGTCGCTTTTATTGAAAATAATTAGGCGGCTGCTTCTAAGTTGCGAGCCGCTTTTACATTTTGATTATGAAAATACAAGTAAGAACTTTAGACATGTTTTCTGGAGCGCTCTCGGAACCATTAACATGGTTAAAGCTAAACTGTTTGAAGGGAAGTTGCTTGGAGCGGTGTTTAGACACTCTCTTGGTACTTCATCAAGTGCTCTGCATTTCATGTCCTCGGTATTCTCCTGCCCCCCCCCCCCCCCGGGTCTTCGAGTTGATACGCACCCGGGTGAATAACTCTGGAGACCCTATACAGTCCTTCCCAATTTGGTGCCAACTTGCCTTTTTTCTTGGATTGGAGATTGACAACTTTCGGAGCACTAGGTCCCCCTCTTTAAGGTTGGCTAGCCGTACCCTCTTGTTTTAAGACTGAGTGATCCTACAGCAGTAGGTCTCTTGTCGAGTTGCAGCTCTCTCGCGGACCTCGTCTATGAGGTCTAGGCAATTGCAAAGCTGGTTCGCATTTTGTGCTTCACTGTAGGCTATCAGTCAGGGTGAAGGCAGACCCACTTCTAAGGGGATGAGAGCTTCGGATCCATATGTGAGGTTGAAGGGGGACTCCCCTATCGGAGCTCTTTCGGTGGTGTGATAGTTCCAAAGCACGTTCGGGAGTTGTTCGACCCACAGCCCCTTAGTGGATTTGTCAAGCCTCTTCTTCAGGCCAGAGAGGATTTAACGACTTGCATTCTCCGCTTGGCCATTGGACTGAGGGTGAGCTATCGAGGAGAATCGTTGCTGGATACTGAGGTCGGCGCAAAAGTTATGAAAGGTTGCTCCCGCGAATTGAGTCCTGTTGTCGGTTACGAGGATGCGGGGTACCCCAAACTGGCAAATGATGTTTTTCCAAATGAAATTCTGGACCTTGTGCTCGGTGATTGTCGAAAGAGGCTCAGCCTCGATCCAAAACTTCAGCTGGCCCGGTGCTGGAGGGAAGAGTCCGAGCAAATCTGTCCCCCACATTGCAAAGGGGATTGGACTTACTAAGGAGGTGAGTTGTGCTTGGGGCAGGCGACGGATCGGGGTGAATTTCTAGCAGGAGTCGCACTGGCGGACGTACTCCTCGGACTCACTCAGTAGTGTGGGCCAGAAGTAACCGTAGTTTAAAAGTTTTCGGGCGAGGGATCTCGCTCCCATGTTCACGCCGCATAGATTGTCATGGGCCTCCTTTAGGGCATAGAGCGCTTCCTCCAGGGAGAGGCACCTCAGATAGGGATGGCCATCAATCTGAGTGTAAGAGCGTTTGTACATGACCCCGTCGAGGAGTGTGTACCACTCGGCTTATGTCTTGATCCTCCTCGCCTCTCTCGGATCTTTGGGAAGGCCTCCGTCTCTAAGGTACTCGATGAGGGGCTTCATTCAGTTCTCCCCAATTGTTAGGGGGTAGGCTTCCATCGGCTCTGGGCTATCTTCATCAATACTTGGTCTGAGGAGGACCTCTATCAGGACGGTCCGTTCTAGACCTTGGAGGGACAAGGAGGCGAGCTTAGAAAGAGCATCCGCCTGTTTGTTTTCCTCTCGAGGAACCTACCGGAGTTGAACATCTTCGAATAAGGCTAGAAGCACCCTAACCTTTGCCAAGTACTTGGCCATATGCTTGTCCCTTGCCTCGTATTCCCCTGACACTTGGTTGACGACCAATTGCGAATCACTGAAGACTTTGACTCGCTCGGCTCCAGCTTTGCGAGCCATGCAGAGCCCCGCTATGGGGGCCTTATACTCTGCTTTGTTGTTTGATGTCGGGAAGTTTAAGCAGAGGGAGTATTAGAGGACGAAAGTGTCTGGGTTGGTCAAGATAACGCCAGCCCCACTTCCGTCGGTGCAAGAAGATCCATCCACATAAACGGTCTAGACCAAGGGGTCGGCAGATGAATCGCAAGGGTCGGGGATGGTGCTCTCCACAATGAATTCGGCCAGAGCTTGGGCCTTGATTGCTGTTCTTGGCTGGTAGCTAGTGTCATGTTGGCTTAGCTCGATGGACCACTTCATCAGGCGCCCGAAGGTCTCAGGCTTGTGGAGAACTTGCTTGAGCGGCTGGTCGGTAAGGACGACCACTGAATGAGATTGGAAGTAGAGGCAGAGCTTTCGGGCCACCATAACCAAGGCGAGAGCCATCTTCTCTAGCTTCGAGTAACGGAGTTTGGCATCCCAGAGGACCTTACTCACATAATAAATGGGCCTCTGCGTTCTATCCTCTTCTCTTACAAGGGCCGTGCTGAAGGTTTGCTCCAAAGCCGGCGAGATATAGGTAGAGGACCTCCCCAGACGTTGGCTTGCTTAAGAGCGAGGGGTTAGCTAAGTATGACTAAAGCTGGTTGAAAGACTTTTGTTGCTATTCCCCCCATTCGAAGCCTTTAGCCTCCCAGAGGGCCTTAAAAGAAAAGGAGGCACTTTTTCCCTGAACTTGGAGAGGAACTGCCTAATTGCTGCAAGGCACCCCGTGAGCCTCTGTACCACTTTGATGTTGGAGGGAGGAGCCATTTTGAGAATGGCCTGGATCTTCTTAGGGTTGGCCTCTATGCCCCTCTGGCTGACCATAACCCCAAGAACTTGCCGGATGAGACTCCGAACACACACTTGTTCGTATTCAGCTTCATATTGTGCCTCCTGAGCACCTCGAAGGCTTCTTGGAGGTCGAGGACATGTTCCTGCCCTCGGGTGCTCTTGACCAATATGTCATCTACATAGACTTCCATGTTTCAGCCAATCTGATCTCAGAAGACCCTATTCACGAGGTGCTGATAAGTAGCTCCCGCATTCTTCAAGTCGAACAGCATAACCCTATAGCAATATAGGCCCCTGATCCGTCACAAAGGATGTCTTCGGAATGTCGGGAGGGAACATCCGAATCTGGTTGTGCCTCGAGAAAGCGTCCATGAAACTGAGGAGCTTATAACTGGAGGTCGAATCGATCAAGTCATCGATGCTTGGAAGGGAAAAAGGGTCCTCCGGGAATGCCTTACTGAGATCAGGTGAAGTCGAGGCATATCCTCTAGCTCCCGTTGGCTTTCTTGACCATCACCACATTAGATAGCCTACTCGGGATAGTTCACCTCCTGGATGAACCAAGCGTTGAGGAGCTTTCGACTTCTTCTTTGATCGTCTGTTGACACTCGGGAGTGAACTTGCACCGCTTCTGCTGAATGGGCTTGACACCCGGGGCAACACTGAGATGGTGCATTAGGAGCTCCTCAGAGATCCTAGGCATGTCGGCTGCGTTCCAGGCAAAGAGATCCCAGTTCTCCCTTATGCACTGGGAGATGTCTTCTTTGATGAAGGGGGAGAGTGCCTTGCTGACCCGAAATGTCTTGGTGGCGTCTTCCTCTGAGAAGGCCACTTCTTCTAGTTCATCCACCGGTTCGGAGATAGTCTGGCTACTCTCCGGTGGGAGCTCTAGGGCTTCTAGGGAGAGGACCGGGCCTCCCATTGAGGTTATATAGCACTTACGAGCTGCCTCCTGACTCCCTCTCACTTCTCCTACCCCTACAGGGGTGGGGAACTTCATCTTCATGTGGTAAGCCAAAGGGATGGCTTGGAGAGCGGCAAGGACTTGGTCGACCCAGGATCACGTTGTAGGCGGCCTTTACGTCCACTACCATGAAATCCATTGACTCGTGCGAGTGATCAGGGCATTGCCAGCAGTGACGTCAAGAGTTATAACTCACTTAATCGTCACCGGAACCCCAGTGAACCCATGAAGGGTGTAGCCAGCCGGCTTTGAGCCGGTCTCTTGATAGCTGGAGGCCTTTGAATGCCTCCAAGAAGAGGATGTTGACCGAACTTCCATTATCCACCAGCACCCGGCGAACGTCGAAGTTGGCCATTTTGAGGTTGATGACGAGGGCGTCGCAGTGGGGCATGCGGATGCCTTCCAATTCCCTATCGGAGAATGTCACAGGGACTCCTAGGCCCTTAGGGGGAGGATGGCTCTACACGGAGTTGACTTCCCTAACGAAGGCTGTTTGGGAGGAGTTAGAATCTCCCCCGATTGGGCCTCCATGTATCAGGTGCAAGATGGCCCTCTACTTCGGCCTCCGGAGTCTCTGCACGCTGCTCTGTTCGCCTGTTTGCCCCCTGGGCAGTAGAGGTGGATCAGCTCTGTCCCTCCTTATAAATTGAGCAAGCTGCCCCCTCTAGATAAGGGCCTCGATCTTGTCCTTTAGGGCCCGGCAGTCATCAATGTCGTGCCTGTGGTCCTAGTGGAAGCGGCACCACTTGTTCCGGTTTCTCTTCTTCCCGAGGGTGTTCATCTTCGAAGGTGGCGACAGGAGACCTGCATTCCCAATCTCCATCAGGGTGCGGAGACACTCACATTAAGTGGAGTGAACTTCTCGAAGTGGGGGAAAGAACGCCGCTGACCCCCATTATCCTTTTGGAGCTTCTTAGCTCCTTCTTCCTCTGCAGTCTTTCGTTTGTTCCAGAAGACGACCCCTCCAGAGTGGGGCGATTGAGAGCCTCTTAAGCTCAGATGTACTTCTTGCTCCTGAGGAGGAGCTCGGAGAAGTCCCGAGGAGGCTTCTTGGCCAAGAAAGCCCTAAGGTCGGGGTTGGTGACATTGGATTGGAAGGCAGCCGAAGCTACCGACTGATCCAATGAGGTAATGGACCTGGCCTCTGCAGTGTACCTCTTGACATAATCCCTCAGCTGTTCGCCCTTCTTTTGGCTGAGGAAGAGCAGCGAGGTGCTCGTCTTCTCGGAGCGGCGACTGCTCACGAAATGCATGAGGAAGAGGCCTTTGAACTGGCCAGGAAGGTCTTGCAGAGGAGGGCATCGGCTGCATGATGGATCATCATGAGAGTTTTGAAACTCTCGATGTGATCTGTGGGGTCCGACTCCCCGGTGTACGTCTCGAAGTGAGGAGGCTTGAAGTTGTCTGGGACAGGGGCCTCCATGATGGTGCGGGAGAATGGGAGCCTGCTCGGACAGAGGTTCCTTGCCCGTTGTTCTTCATCTCTGTCCAGCTGGGCGAGGTGCCTCTCCATCTCATAGAGACGGCGGTCGACCGAGTCCTCTCTTCGGTCTAGCCTGGCTGAGCCCCGAGACTCATCTTCGTGTCGAAGAGGGCTGGGACTACGACGGTAGCTCTGACTAGGTCGTGGGCTGATAGAACGACGGGGGTGACTCAGAGTAGGCTGCGAACTTCGAGAGCGGCGACGACGCTCAGGAGAAGGGTGGTTGTGGCTCGGAGCCGATCTAGGACTAAGGGAACGGCGGTGATGGCTCGGAGCTGGCCGAGGGCTGTGGGGGCAGCGGTGATGGCGAGGAGAGGGGTAGGTGATGACTGGGAGCCGGCTGAGGACTAGGAGCCCTCTGGGCATTGATGGGGGCGACATTGAGCGCCCAGAGGACTGCCTCCTGAAACTGTTGAAATTCTGCCCTTGTGATGGGGGCCTCTTGCTCCCGTGGGGCTCGATGTGCAGGACGGCCAGCTGGGGAGCAGCTTCTTCTTTGGTGATGTTGGGGCAACTCTCTCTGCCCTCGGGGAGAGTTGGACCCCTTACTGTCTGTCCGGCGGGATGACCGGTCCTTCTGGTGCTCTCGGCGGGGGTTCGCATCGCAGGTCCACCTCTCGTCCAGGCAGATCCGTAGATCCGGCTCGGGCTCGTTCTGCCGATTGTTGAGCACGTTCCGTAGATCCTTTGGCGTTAAAGGGCTATGAGAGGCCATGGAATCTGTGGAGGCATTGTGGATGGGGGCCCAAACTTGGTGGAGAGGATGCTTCTGGTGACTTCGCCGAGAGGGCTCCCCTACAGTGGCTCGGGGCCCCTAGAGCCTGCTGAACGGATTGTGGGTTCAGCTGTTCGAGCAGTAAGGTTAGTTGGATGGGCAGAAGGGAGATCCTCCTGCTGAGGTGGAGGAGGAGGAATAGTGGAGATAGTTCTTCGGTTGGATTTTGTGGGCTTCCTCTTGGGAGGCATGGCTAGGAGTAGCTTTGGTTGAAGGAGGAAGGTGGGATTGTTCTTCGAGTAAATTTCCACCGACGGCGCCAATCTGTTGCTGCTGAATCTGGTGTGGGGGCAATAGATAGAATTTGTAGGTTCGTAGGAACTTGAATAGGCTGAATCTTACTTCTCCCCTTGTGAACAAGTTGACTCCTTGATGCTCTCGCGGACCTGCACAAACGTTCGAAATACCGGGATGGATCCCGCCGACGAACCCTCTGACGCTCTTGTCAGCACTTAGTAAAGAAAGCGGAAAGAACTTAGGTAGACAAAGGGTGATCACCCCTGACAGTAGGAGGTAGGGGGGTATTTATAATCGCCGTGGGGATCTATTTCAGGATCAGAATGAATCCCCTACTTCCCGGTGTGGCTGGATAGAGGTGATTAGAACCACCTCCTCAGGATAAGGACGAGCTAGGATTTCCTCCTATCCTGTTGAACTGGTCCCTAACGGGTTGAGACCCGTTCTTAGCTGAACAGATCCATTCATGGGTTAGTGGGTCCAATAGGAGATACCCGGTTCCCAATTCGGACCCACCTGTAGGTGAAATTATCATCTTGCCCCTATGACTTTAAGATTCGTGCCCACTTTGAACGGTTCCGATTTAATCCCATTTTTAGCCATATCATATATATATAATATTATAATAGGAGAAGACCTTAGTGTCATTTGTTAATCTACCAACCCGTGCATTGCACGTGCATAACTAATATAAATGAGGTCTCAGTTTCGAGTCCTCACTACGTCAAATTTTTTACTTTAATTTTTTTAATATATTAATTGTGCATCACACGTGTAAATTACTATCTATCTATCTATCTATGAATCTATTTATAATATAATATATAATAACAATTATAATGAAAGAGATGAAGTTGTAAATCTACCTACTTACGTGCAACACACGTGCAACTTCAAATATCTCATTAATATGTGCATCGCACGTGTATATTACTAGTATATATATTATGCTAATAGGATATTATGCTAATAGGAGAGAGTGTGTGCACCATCTCTCCTTTCTCTATTTTGAAATAGAGAAATGAGAACAAAACTAAAAATTAACTCGTACTCAGCAAGCAAAAAAACAAAACAAAATCAAACATAATTCTCATCTCTCCCACCTTCAAAACCATTCATCTTTCCCAACCCCCGACCTCCTCCCTTCCCAATCCGCACCACTACCTTAGCCAAATTGTTTTTTAAAAAAAATCCATCACCTCTTTTCTACTCTCATTCCCTTCAAATAAAAATTCCATCCTTTTCTTTGGACCCATAAATTTTCCAAAATTTCTAAGGTTTCAGATTTCGAATTAGAAGATGCAGATGGAGGAATATATTTCTTTTTCCAAATCCAAAATAGAAATACCCTCTTATTCTACCATATCAGTGCTAGACCAACCGTGCTTCACAATGGCGGCCATAACAGCGGAGAAGACAACTAACGAACTCCGAAATTTCATCTTTTTCTTTGGACCCAAAATTTCCCCCTAAATTTCTATGGTTTGAGATTTTGAATTAGAATATGTGGATGGAAAAATAATTTTCTTTTTCCAGATCCACACTAGAAATTCTCTCCTGTCCTACCACAACAGCCTTACACCAACCGAGCTTCACAATGGCGACCATAACAGTGGAGAAGACAGCTAACGAACTCTGAAAAGAAATTGAATAACTCCAACGCCAACAATGGGAGGTTACTCATTATAACTCCTGTTTTCCATTTTGTATATTTTTGAGTGTATTTTTCTTTTTGGTGTATTTCTCTCTCTATATCTTTTCTTGGACCGTATATTGGATCTTTGGTTTCAATATATTAATTTAATTGTTTTTATCATCTTTTATTTGGGTTCCTTGATTCTATGGTCTCCTATTATCTCGTCTCTGTTTGATCGAGCCATTGTTTTTTATTCCCATTATTTTATTTGTTCACGTCTCATTTTGAATATTATTCTTGTTCACATCCTTTATTGAATTTTTGTTTTATGCCTATATATTTTAAACCCATTAAAACCTATTCTAATTCCCTTTTGATTCCACTAATACCAAAATCCACATTCAATCCTATTGCAACTATCCTGTTTCAATTTCCCTAGCCTACTACCCGTGCTATAATGTCCATTACCCTAATTAATAACCCCTACCCATTATGCTATTTAGCCAAACCCACACCCTGCATGCACCCTTCCCGATAGCAACCCGTTTAAACCCCCTCTCTGCCGTCATTCAACCCATCCCCTAACCCTAAAAACTAACACCCTATATATAGTGATGTAACGCCCTGCCCCAATACTCAGACAATTTTAATATTTTTAGAAGACAAATTAGATACTATGTAGTACAACTGCCCACCACAGGTTGCCTAAAGGTGGTTAACCGGATTGGTGACTCTTGATCATAGGCAATTATATTTATACTCAAATTCGTTTTTGTATACTTCCCATGTGGGACTATATTTCTCAAATCCTTCTCAATTTTCTCAAATACCGCGCAGACCAGTCGACTGCTAATACTACCAGTCGACTGTTCGTTGAAAACCTGGGGTATTACATACACCCCACCTTTAGAAATCAGTGTCCTCGCTGAGTACGGGACACACATCTACTGTAGGATCCGCCTTTGTAGCCGTTGTAGAATAGTCCTTTGATCCCACGAAATGTTGTGTAGAAACACCCGGTACATACAAATGCACCCTGCCTGTCCGGACAATCATCTCCCTGCCGTGAACTAGATCATAGGCCCTCTTCTACATTCGGTGTCGAAAGTCTGCTCTGATACCATTTGTAACGCCCCGTCCCAATACTCAGACAATTTTAATATTTTTAGAAGACAAATTAGATACTATGTAGTACAATTGCCCACCACAGGCTGCCTCTCAAAAGGTGGTTAATCGGATTGGTGACTCTTGATCATAGGCAATTATATTTATACTCAAATTAGTTTTTGTATACTTCCCATGTGGGACTATATTTCTCAAATCCTTCTCAATTTTCTCAAATACCGCGCAGACCAGTAGACTGTTCATTGAAAACCTGGGGTATTACAAGTGAACCCATCCCTGTGCACCGTCCTGCACCCCCTAGCTTCAGCTGCCTTCTTTCACCTGCTCGCCTTGTCCCGACCTCCCTCTGACCTAGCCTCATCCCCGTGTTCTCCCTCCCTGCCTCGCCAGCGACTGCCTCAGGCCGTCGCTGCTCCTCGCCGCAGTCAACAGCGACTGTAGCACCTCCTCGATGGCAGTCGCAGCACCCCGACACTGCGACACCCCATCCTCCACCATTTTCCCGTGTTGTGTTGCCCTCCGCCACAACAGCCAGCACACCGACGTGCGCCTCCCGCCGTCGTTCTCTTACCGTTCCTCGTCTCTCTCCTTGTGTGTGTGTGTCATTGGTTCATTGGTCGTGTGTTCGTGGGTTATGCTTGCTTCGGTTCGTGTGATTCGTGTTGAGTTCATGTGTTCGTGGAGTTCGTGTCGGGATCCGTTCCCATTATTCTCGCTTTTGCTCATTGTCGTTTTCATCATCAGCTAAGACAAGTAACTTATATTATTTTCTTTGTGTAATACAAGTAATAAATACCGCATGTAGTGTAATTGAGTTGTAGAGATAATTTGTGTGTGAATTCTCTGTTGTATATTGTCTCTATTGTGATGAATTGACCATAGTTGCCTCACGACAAATATGACATGATACAATCTAGGGTTGATCACTTTTGATGTATATGTTCATGCTACCTTGAGATATCTGTGTTTGATGTGTTATTCGTGATATACTTTTCGAATACTTGTAAAATATCCTATACCATGTTGTTTGGACATCTAGCACACTATGTTTCAAGTTTGGGTAGATTTGGATGAATTTTGTGTGATCTATGTTGATTTGTGTATGAAGAACAATTCTGTATTTTTCTGTTACCCGATGTTGTTCAGTATTTTAGACCCTATTAAGGTCATTATTTAAAAATATTTTGTTAATATGAAATGTAGAGGACTCTGTCTAGTTTCCAACCCTTTTACGGATTTCAGTTTCGATTTACGAGTTGTAAGTTATGCCTATTTTACTACTGAGGTGTATAAAGATTTTCAGACTGCGTTTTCTATGAATTCTGAAGAGTAATATATTTTTATTCTAGTGTTGAAATTATTATTCTGATCTGAAATTTTGCTTCGTACTTCTCGAATCTGATTGGGATTAATCCTGAATTCTTGTGGATTTATTTGATGAGTTTTACAAACCGTTCTATGTTTCCAAACAATTACTATACATGCAGAATTTTCATACTGTTCAGTAAAGAATCTGATTTTCGACCTAATTCTACTTGCTGTTTGAAAACTATTTGTGAATATAAAAGTTGGCCTACTGTATCTATTTTATTACCCTTTTGACGGATTTGGATTTCGATCTATGGTTTGTGAGATATTGCTGTTTTCATACTGTAGTGTTTACAATTTCAGATTTATAAAACTACTGCATCTTGATGTTTTCTGATTTTTGTTGACTAAACTATTTATATTGAAAAATTATGAAACTTAATATTCTATTAATAAACATACTACGGAATACCCCAAATTTTTCATGGATTTAATTAAAGAGTTTTCATGCTGTTTTCCTGACTTTGAATACAAACTTCTGATTTCTGGCTGAACACGTTTTCTGGTTTCAATTCAGTTTTGAGTTATGTTTTTGTGAAATACCATGTCTTATATATATTTGCTGGATTCGGAAGGGAGTCTATTTTCTAGATTCTTTGACAGATTCAGATTTGTATTTTTGTAGCAACGGGGGAATTCTAGTTTTAGTGCAGTACTGTCTTGCTGTCCTGAACTAGAATTTTTGTTGTACTATTCTTTTATGTGTTATATTTAGTCCGTACATGTTTATCTGTCACCCTAAACCTGTTACATGTTTATACCATGCTATTCTCACTCTGTTTTCTGCACTTACACGTCTGTCTAATAATAATAACAAAATGACAAGTCGGGGTTTGTGGGAAAGAACTAGTAGGGGAAAATATAGAAATGTGTACTGAGATGGGGGCCCGTGTTCCCTATCTGTTACGTGTTCATGAATACATGATACACGACTGTGTTTATCTGAACCCTGACTACATTACTTCCTAATAGGAAGGTGTACTCAGAAGATAACCCATAGGTTCTATCTGTCTGTCTGATCTGATTATCTGATATCTGTCTGTCTGATCCCTAAGTACATTGCCCTATGGACTCCACTAAGAATTCTAAACGTAACTTTTTTCAATATAGAAACCATGTAGTATAAACCTGGGATGCATGAAGTGCTACCTAGATAGTAATCACACAAGACTTATAAGAACATGACATTTGTTATCTGTTTATGTATATTTGCTATCTGACATCTGTTATCTGATTATCTGTTACCTGTCTGACTATCATATGACACTATCATCTGTAAGTCTGTCTGCATACCATCTGACACTTGACACTAGACACATGTTATCTGTATTTGTTAGTATACCATGCTATCTGATTTGTTTTCCCTGATTCATGTTAGATATTATATTCTGTTGATATGCTTATACCATGCCATGCTTGTTCTGTTGTCATTTTACACTTGATATTTATTCCATGTACTTGTATCCTGCACTACAAGCGGTTTGTAACTTGCATTGACGGGAATTTATTTTCTCTTTTACTTTTTTCCTGCAATTTATTAAATTGCAAACCTAGGATGATCAGCTGCCAGATGGAGTTGGTGATATAAGATATTAGTGCTAGAGTTATTTATTATTTCTGTTGCTTATTTGAACAGTTGTATTTGATACTTGGATTTATTTTGTATTTGGGCAATGTGACCCAGATATTGACTTGTTCATATCTAATTTATTTAAGATTAATATATTTTGGTTTCAAGTAAATTTCTGTTGGTATATTTGATTCGATTATGAATACTTTAATTCACTTGCTTCCGACTCTGATTATTTCTGTGAGATATTGTAAAGATTCTGAACAGCTTATGGATGATGAAAACTATTTGCTCGGCTTAGTCACGTATCTGTATTCTGTATTCTCTTTTGGGAAGCGGGGAGTGACAAGGTTTTTAGTGGTATCAGAGGTCAGGTTTGGCTAATGTATTGGTTTGACTAATATATTAGACAAGCTTGGCTCGAACTGTGATCGGCTCAACATTTCACCAATCATGCATGCATAAATGAATTATTATTATCAACTTTGATCTGGATGCTAATTGTTTTTGGTTTTGTGTAGACTATGGCTCGTAGAGGTTCCACTTCTCGTCCCCAGGATGATCAGCCTAGGATTGAGGCTATCACCACTGTGCTTGAGCGCTTGATCAATATGCAGCAGAACCACAGTAATTTTGTGATGGCTGCTTTGGAAGCCGTTCGGGTTCCGCAGCCCGCTGTGCCTATGCAGGCAGCTCTTCCTTTCCATCCGGGTACAGTCACGGACTTCATGAGGCTGCATCCCGATAGGTTTTCAGGTACTGAGATGCCTTTGGAGGCTGAACAGTGGTTGATTCGGACTGAGCAACTGCTTTTGGCAGCTAGAGTTGCAGATGCAGATCGTGTGGATGTGGTAGCCATCTAGCTGGTGGACTTGGCTCATATTTGGTGGAGGTCCGAGTCCCAAAGGCTCAAACGACCGATCACTTGGGCCACTTTTACTAGGGGCTTCTTCGAGAAGTTCTTTCCTAGCAGCACTAGAATGGAGATGGAGCAACAGTTCCTGACCCTGAAATAGGTTGGTCGTTATTTCTTGTAATAGAATTTTGTTACATATTGTCCATTGAAATGTTGTAACATGAGACTTCTTGAAACAGGGCTCCAAGTTTGTAGACGAGTATGCAGCTGAATTTACTAGACTCAGTCACTTCGCAATCGTTCTTGTGGCGAACGAAGAAGACAGGGCTTGTAGATTCATTTTAGGGCTTGAGCAAGAGATTAGGGTGCAGCTTGTCTCCCTTCGCTTGCACTCTTATGCAGAAGTTCTTGAGGCAGCTCGTGCTCAAAAGTAGGCTCGTGGTGGTTTGGCTCTTCCTCAGCAGACTGTTCCGCACTCCTCTGCTGTTGTTAGGCCTTCTGGTGGGTCTATTCAGAGGCCTATTCCCACCCGCCCTATCAGGGCTAGCTCCATACCCTTCTGCTGGTTTCCCGAAGGGTGGTTTTTGTGACTTCTGCCAGGTGTCTGGGCATGAGAGCAAGAACTATTTTCGCGCTAGCCACTGATGCTTTAGGTGTGGCGCTGCTGATCATTCAGTTCGGGATTGTCCGCAGCCGCAGCAGCAGTTGTCTCTTCCAGCCAGGGGTCCCGTTCAGGTTGCCCCAGCTCGTGGTCCTGTTAGGCCACCGCTTCCTCCTCACTGCCAGATTGTCGGTCAGAGGACCGCTGTTCCGAGGAGAGGTCAGGCTTTCAACCTGACTACTGCAGATGCGGAGTCAGCTGAAGGTGTTGTGGCAGGTATTTTGCTTTGTTGTTTTGTTATTTCTTTTTGCTTCCTTCTTTTGTCTTGCTTTATTCTTTCCTATTATCTTCCTACTTTGGTTTTCCTCACCCCTGTTCAACCATACCTTGTTTCCTTATCTTTGTTTTCCATGTTAGGTATCATTCTTGTTTGCTCTTTCCCTGCTCATGTTCTTTTTGATTCCGGGGCAATCCATTCTTTTGTCTCCTCTCGATTTGTGGCTCGCCATCAGTTCGAGTGCATCATCATGTCAGAGGCTCAGAACATTGTGATAGGTGGTGGAGTTTTCATTTGTTCCTGGGAGTGCAGGCAGTGTCCCGTGATTATTGGTAACGCAGATTTCAAAGACGATCTGATTGTAATTGGGAATTCAGGATTCGACATTATTCTCGGTATGGATTGGTTGGGGGAATTCCCATGCCATTATTGATTGTCGTGCCAAGAAAGTTTTGTTCCGGATTTCAGGTCGCGCAGAGTTTGGGTTCCATGTCGGAGAGATGTTCCTTGGCCGAACTGTAGTTGATCAGGAGTTTTGTGCGATGGAATTGCATTCAGGCTGTGAGGCTGCGCCTCTAGTAGTTCGAAATTTCCTGAATGTTTTTTCTAGAGGAGTTGCCTGGCTTACTCCCTGATAGGGGTGTAGATTTCGGTATTGAAGTTCAGCCGAGTACGGCGCCTATATCGAAGAGTCCCTACAGGATGGGACCGGTTGAATTAGCAGAGCTTAAGATGCATATTCAGGGGTTGCTTGATTTGGGGTTCATCAGACCCAGTATTTCACCTTGGGGTGCTCCAGTCCTTTTTTTCAACAAGAAGGATGGTAGTCATCGACTGTGCATGGAGTATCTTAATCTAAACAGTGTTACTGTGAAGAACCGGTATCCGTTGCCCAGGATCGATGATTTGTTTGACCAGTTGAGTGGAGTTGCTGTTTTGTCGAAGTTGGATCTTCGTTCTGGGTATCATCAAGTTAAATTGAAGATGACTGATGTAAAGAAGACTGCATTCAGGATCAGATATGGGCACTATGAGTATCTTGTGATGTCGTTCGGGGTCACAAACGCGCCTGCTGTATTCATGAGTCTTATGAACCGGGTCGTTTCTCAGATCTTGGATAGATTTGTGGTGGTCTTCATTGATAACATTTTGATGTATTCTCAGAATCGGGAAGATCATGCTGAGCATCTTAGAATGGTTCTGCAGACTTTGAGGGAGAATCAGCTCTATGGGAAACTCAGCAAGTGCGAGTTCTGGCTCGACAGAGTTTCTTTCTTGGGGCACATTATCTCAGGCGATGGTATTTCTGTGGATCCGGCCAAGGTCGAGGCTTTGAAGGATTGGCCTGTTTCCAAGTCAGTTTCAGAGGTCAGGAGTTTTCTCAGTTTAGCTAGCTATTATCGAAAATTCATCCAAGATTTTTCGAAGATAGCAGGACCATTGAATAAGCTGACTGGAAAGGATCAGAAGTTTTGTTAGTCTGATGATTGCAGTGAGGCTTTTGTTAAGTTGAAGAACAGATTGACGTCAGCACCTGTGTTGACTATTCCAGATGGTTCAAGCAGATTTGTAATTCACTGTGATGCTTCAGGTAAGAGTTTCGGAGTAGTTCTGATACAGAACGACCGAGTCATTGCTTATGCATCGAGGCAGTTGAGGCCACATGAGAAGAACTATCTGACTCATGACTTGGAGTTAGCGGCCGTGATAAATGCTTTGAAGCTGTAGAGACATTATTTACTGGGAGACCAAGTGGAGATCTTTACAGAACACAAAAGTCTCAAGTACGTCTTTACCCAGAAGGAGTTAAACATGAGGCAAAGGCGTTGGTTGGAACTTATGGACGATTATGACATCAGTTTGCAATACCATCCGGGTAAAGTAAACTTGGTACCTGATGCTTTGAGCAGGGACGGGCAGTTATGTTCTTGACTCAGCAGAGGGATCTGATTGAGCAGATGTGAAGGTTGGAGTTGGATGTTTTGTTGCCGAGTTCTGATCGGAGTTGTTTGGTGCTCCAACTTTAGTCGTCTCTTATTGATCAGATCAATAAGGCTCAGGCTGGTGATGTGCAGTTGCCGGGTTTTCGAGCTGAGGTTGAGTCTGGGTCCTAGAACGGACATGGTTACTCATGCTGATGGATCGTTTTGTTTTGGGTCCATGTTATGTGTCCCGAATGGTGAAGTTCATTAGAGGTTACTTGAGGAAGCACACCAGTCTTCGTATTCTATCCATCCTGGCGGTACTAAGATGTATCGGGATTTGAAGCTTCATTTCTAGTGGACATGGTATGAAGAGGGCTGTGGCTCGATTTGTTTCTTAGTGTTTGATCTGCCAGCATGTTAAGGCAGAGCATTAGAGAGCCACTAGACTTCTTCAACCGCTTCCTATTCTGGAGTGGAAGTGGGAACATATCACTATGGATTTTTGTGACCGCTTTGCCGACGAATCCTAAGGGTCATAATACCATTTGGGTGATTGTCGACCATTTGACAAAGAGTTCTCACTTCATTCCTTTTCGTGTCGGACAGTCCACTAAGAGCCTAGCTGAGAGGTACATGAAAGAAATTTTCAGACTTCATGGGGTTCTAGTTAGCATTGTATCCGACCGGGATATGAGATTCAGATCTCAGTTTTGGGAGAGTCTTCAGAACAGTTTGGAGAGTAAATTAAAGTACAGTACGGCTTTCCATCCCCAGACTGATGGACAGTCAGAAAGGACCATCCAAATTCTTGAGGACATGTTGCGGTCCTATATGCTGTAGTTCAGTAGATCATGGGAGGACCATTTGCATCTCGTAGAGTTCTCGTACCATAACAGCTTTCAGGCTAGTCTTAAAGCTGCACCATTTGAGGCACTTTATGGGCGGAAGTATAGATCACCAGTGTGCTGGGTGAGAGGAAGTTGTTCGGGTCCAGAGTTGATCACTAGGACAGTTGATGCGGTGATTCAAACCAGGAAGCATTTGCAGGCAGCTCAGGATAGGCAGAGGCATTGGGCCGATGTCCATCGGAGAGCTTTGGAATTTGAGGTTGGTGAACATGTTTTCCTTAAGGTATCGCCATGGTGCGGTTTCATTCGGTTTGGTGGGGGGGACAAGCTCAGCCCTAGATTTATTGGACCGTTTGATATTGTGGAATGAGTAGGCAAGGTGGCCTATCGTCTTGCATTGCCGCCAGCTTTATCAGGAGTGCACGATATTTTCCATGTCTTACAACTCAGGAGATATATCCGAGATGAGAGCCATGTGATCGACTATTCTTAGTTGACCGTTCGGCCGGATTTGACTTGTTAGATTCCGTCAGTTGCTATTGTGGATCGGCAGGGAGAAAGTGCTTAAAAACAAGATCATCAAGCTGGTTCGTGTTTCTTGGAATCCTCACTCATCCAGTGAGTCGACTTGGGAGCTATAGGAGGAGATTCAGCAGAAGTTTCCTCATTTGTTTGAGTAGTTTTTGTTTTGTTTTGTTCTTTCTTTCCTTTTCTCGGTTACCCTATGTATCTTCTTGTTTGAATTTCGAGAAAGAAATTCTTCTTGTTAGGTGGGTAGGATTTGTAACTCTTGTTTTTCATTTTGTGTATTTTTGAGTGTATTTTTCCTTTTGGTGTATTTCTCTCTCTCTGTAACTTTTCTTGGACCGTATATTGGATCTTTTGTTTCAATATATTAATTTTATTGTTTTTATCATCTTTTATTTGGGTTCCTTGATTCTATGGTCTCCTATTATTTTGTCTCTGTTTGATCGGGCCATTATTTTTTATTTCCATTATTTTATTTGTTCACGTCTCATTTTGATTATTCATCTTGTTCCCGTCCTTTATTGAATTTTTGTTTTATGCCTATATGTTTTAAACCCATTAAAACCTATTCTAATTCCCTTTTGATTCCACTAATACCAAAATCCACATTCAATCCTATTGCAACTATCCTGTTTCAAATTCCCTAGCCTACTACCTGTGCTATAATGTCCATTAACCTAATTAATAACCCCTACCCATTATGCTATTTAGCCAAACCCACACCCGCATGCACCCTACCCGATAGCAACCCGTTTAAACCCCCTCTCGGCCGTCATTCAACCAATCCCCTAACCCTAAAAACTAACACCCTATATATAGTGAACCCATCCCTGTGCACCGTCCTGTACCCCCTAGCTTCAACCACCTTCTTTCACCCACTCGCCGTGTCCCGACCTCCCTCCGGCCTAGCCTCATCCCCGTGTTCTCCCTCCCTGCCTCGCCGGCAACAGACAGGCCGTCGCTGCTCCTCGCCGCAATCAACAGTGACTGCAGCGCCTCCTCGACGGCAGTCGCAACACCCCGACACTGTGACACACCATCCTCCGCCGTTTTCCCCGTGCTGTGTTGCCCTTCCGCCGCAACAGCCAGCACTCCGACGTGCGCTTCCCTGCCGTTCCTCGTCTCTCTCCTTGTGTGCGTGTGTCGTTGGTTCGTTGGTCGTGTGTTCGTGGGTTATGCTCGCTTCGGTTCGTGTGATTCGTGTTGAGTTCGTGTGTTTGTGGAGTTCGTGTCGGGATCCGTTCCCATTATTCTTTCTTTTGCTCATTGTCATTTTCGTCATCTGTTAAGGAAAGTAACTTGTATTATTTTTTTTGTGTAATACAAGTACTAAATACCGTATGTAGTGTAGTTGGGTTCTAGAGATAATTTGTGTGTGAATTCTCTGTTATATATTGTCTTTATTGTGATGAATTGACCATAGTTGCCACACGACACATATGACATGATACAATCTAGGATTGACCACTTTTGATGTATATGTTCATGCTACCTTGAGATATCTGTGTATGATGTGTTATTCGTGATATACTTGTCAAATACTTGTAAAATACCATATACCATGTTGTTTGGACATCTAGCACACTATATTTCATGTTTGGATAGATTTGGATGAATTACGTGTGATCTATGTTGATTTTTGTATGAAGAACAATTCTGTATTTTTCTGTTACCCAATGTTGTTCAATGTTTTAGACCCTATTAAGGTCATTATTTGAAAATATTTTGTGAACATCAACTGTAGAGGATTCTGTCTATTTTCCAACCCTTTTACGGATCTCAGTTTCGATTTACGAGTTGTGAGTTATGCCTATTTTACTACTGAGGTATATAAAGATTTCCAGACTGCGTTTTCTATGAATCCTGAAGAGTAATATATTTCTATTCTTGTTTTAAAATTATTATTTTGCTCTGAAATTTTGATCGGTACTTCTTGACCTGATTGGGATTAATCCTGAATTTTTCTGGATTTATTTGATGAGTTTTACAAATCGTTCTATGTTTCCAAATAATTACTATACATGCAGAATTTTCATACTGTTCAGTAAAGAATCTGATTTTCGACCTAACTCTACTTGCTATTTGTAAAATATTTGTAAAATGAAAGTTGGTCTACTGTATCTATTTTATTACCCTTTTGGCGGATTTGGATTTCGGTCAATGGTTTGTGAGATATTGCTGTTTTCGTACTGTAGTGTTTACAATTCCAGATTTACAAAACTACGGCATCTTGATGTTTTCTGATTTTTGTTGACTAAACTATATATTGAAAAATTATGAAACTTAATATTCTATTAATAAACATACTAGGGAATACCCCAGATTTTTCATGGATTTAATTAAAGAGTTTTCATGCTGTTTTCCTGACTTTGAATACAAACTTCTGATTTCTGGCTGAACACGTTTTCTGGTTTCAATTCAGTTTTCAGTTATGTTTTTGTGAAATACCGTGTCTTATATATATTTGCTGGATTCGGAAGGGAGTCTATTTTCCAGATTCTTTGGCGGATTTAGATTTGTATTTTTGTAGCAACGGGGAATTCTAGTTTTAGTACAGTATTGTCTTGCTGTCCTGAACTAGAATTTTCGTTGTACTATTCTTTTATGTGTTATATTTAGTTCGTACATGTTTATCTGTCACCCTGAACCTGTTACATGTTTATACCATGCTATTCTCACTCTGTTTTCTGCACTTACACGTCTGTCTAATAATAATAACAAAATGACCAAGTCAGGGTTTGTGGGAAAGAACTAGTAGTGGAAAATATAGAAATATGTACTGAGAAGGGGGACCCGTGTTCCCTATCTGTTACGTGTTCATGAATACATGATACATGACTCTGTTTATCTGAACCCTAACTACGTTACTTCCCTATAGGAAGGTGTACTCAGAAGATAACCCATAGGTTCTATCTATCTGTCTAATTTGATTATCTGATATCTGTCTGTCTGATCCCTAAGTACACTGTCCTATGGACTCCACTAAGAATTCTAAACATAACTTATTTGAATATAGCAACCATGTAGTATGAACCTGGGATGCATGAAGTGCTACCTAGATAGTAATCACACAAGACTTATAAGAACATGACATCAGTTATCTGTTTATCTATATCTGTTATCTGACATCTGTTATCTGATTATCTATTACTTGTCTGACTATCATCTGACACTATCATCTGTATATCTGTCTGCATATCATCTGACACTTGATACTTGACACATGTTATCTGTATCTGTTAGTATACCATGCTATCTGATTTGTTTTTCTTGATTCATGTTAGATATTATAATATGTTGATATGCTTATACCATGCCATGCTTGTTCTGTTGTCATTTATATCTCAAATAAAAACCCACACTTAGTTCTCACCGAAGGAGTTCTCACATGATCATATCCATATATATATATAACCGAAGGAGTTCTCACATGATCATATCCATATATATATATATATATATATATATATATATATATATATATATATATATATATATACACTTATAGAAACATGGACTTTTATGCCCCCATTTATAATTATTTTTCAACATATATTAATTGAAACATGGACTTTTATTTACAACTAATTATTGTCATACTATTCAAACTTGAGCTACATAATTGTTGATTTACTGTTTACAAGGCTTTTCATATGTTGTATCGTTCTGAAGACGTGCCGTAGGCACGTGCCCATGGGCAAATCTTGTTCAATTATATAACATTATGGTTTTGACAGTGATTCCCTAAACCATATGCTTATGTGAGAATGATAATGAAGATTTTATTAATTACGGTAGGAATGATATTCATAAGTTTCTTCCAATTCTCTTACCTTTTTTTGGAGTTTCATATAATTTTATGAGTCTCTCAAAACTATTTTAGGTTGTGCAATTTGCACATGAATAACACTGGTAGGTAATGATTTTACTAAATACGAAAATTAGATTTATGGTATGGTATTGGCATTTAAATTTTCTCATATTGTTAATTAGAATTAGATATTTGACATTAGTGAAAAAATATACCGGTTGAAAGATGATAAGAGGTAAGCACATATCTATAATTTTAAGGTAACTAACAATGAGAACAATATCTCCTCTCTTCTACTAACTAGACATAGGTGGTAATGTAATATGTATAAAACTATCAATGGTATGAGTATCAGCCACACTTATCTAAGTTGGAGTTATATTATCATCCATCTAAATCAATTATGCAATTACTAGTAATTTATACGTGTAATGCACATTTTAATATATATATATATATATATATATATATATATATATATATATATATAATTTTGTTTAAAGTGAAATTTCAGACGTAGTCTGAATTCGATCTTGTGATCTCATTCATGTTAGTTATGCACGTGCATTACACGAGTTAATAGATTTACAAATGACACTAAGAGCTTCTCGTATTGTAATATTAGAGATTAAATCTCAATCACACTTTGCCTTGCACGTGCATTACAAATTTTGGTATGGTAGTACAATAGTATAGTCTCTTCCCGCGCTTATTTTTTCATCCTGAGTACCCCTTTTTGTTTGTGTTTAGTTCTACACCTCTATTCTGAAATAATAAATTGAGTTTGTAGAGACATTTTGGATGCAACTATTGAAATAGTTGCTCTGGCTACTATTTTGATACCCCGCCTGATGCGATTTGTTTTTGGGGGGTGGCTGCACCAGGTGTGAGTTCTTCTCGATTTGTATTTTTGCGGAAGCTCCGGTACGGATGGAATGCCGGACCCTCGGCCAAGGGACCCAATCGGGAGTAGAGGCAAGAGCGAGGTGGAGGTCGGATGCTCAGCTCGGAGCTGGAGGCTCGGCTTGGATCTAGATGCTCGGATCTGGGAGTCTCGTGTACCTGCACTCGGCCTAGAAATACTGGGGTTGGTCCCGGTGGCTGGACCTCCGACGATCTAGTCATTCACTGAAGGAGAGTAACAGTAACTAGGGTTGAGAGGGGAAAGATTGATTACCTTTGGAAGGGGTAGGGGGCCTGGTATTTATAGAAAAAGCCAATCGGGTCTGGACCCGTTTGGAGCCCGGTCTGGACCCGTTTCGGGCCGGGTCTAGACCCGGTTGCTCGTGGGCCTGACGTGGCAGAAGCCCAAGTAGTATAGGGCTGACGTGGCACGATCCCGAGGTGGTTTAGGGCTGACGTGGAGGAGGCCTGGGTGGTTTCCAGGCTGACATGGCAGACCCGGATGATCCGGTGGTGAATGCCTTTTGAGGAGATCCTGTGGCTCAGGAGGGGCCACGTCATCTGACCCATATCAGGAGCCCCCCACTCCTGGAGGGCTGGGTGACCCAGTCGTGTAGGAATGGTTCTTTGCCTCTGTAGGAAGAGCGGGGCAGGTGTGTACGGTGAGGAATGGGATCTGTATCTTCCAGAAGAGGTCAGGGGGGTAGGGTGAAGGGATCCCCTATTGGAGTCATGCGGAGTGCCGGGCGCAGAAGAGTCAGAGCTCAGTTTGCCGAGCGTCGGGGGTCGACAGATGAGCCCCCTCGCTTGTTGGAAAAGCAAGGGGATGCTGGGATCTGTGGAGTAGGAGGTCTTCATGCCGAGCGTTTAGGGTCGGTAGACGAGCCCCCTTAATTGTTGGAAAAGCAAGAGGGATCATCGTGGCTCGCGGTACTATCCGAGCATCGAACCTCCTGTTGAATAGAGGAGGATTTTGGGGCGCACGGTGTCATCCGAGCTCCGAGCCTCCTCTTGAATAGAGGAGGATTTTGGGGCTCACGGTGTTATTCGAGCTCCGAGCCTCCTGTTAAATAGAGGAGGATTTTGGGGCTCGTGGTGCCATCCGAGCTCCGAGCCTTCTGACTTTTTGGAAAAGCCTGGGGGTTTTTTGGCAGCTCGCGGTACCATCCGAGTGTCGAGCCTCCTGTCGAATAGAGGAAGATTTTGGGGCTCGCGGTGTCATCTGCGCTCCGAGCCTCCTGTTGAATAAAGGAGGATTTTGGACCACGCGGTGTCATCCGAGCTCCGAGCCTCCTGTCAAATAGAGGAGGATTTTGGGGCTCGCGGTGTCATCCGAGCTCCGAGCCTCCTGTTGAATAGAGGAGGATTATGGGGCTCGCGGTGTCATCCGAGCTCCGAGCCTCCTGTTGAATAGAGAAGGATTTTGGGGCTCGCGATGTGATCCGAGCTCCGAGCCTCCTGTTGAATAGAGGAGGTTTTTGGGGCTCGCAGGTGCCAACCGAGCTCCGAGCCTCCTGTTGAATAGAGGAGGATTTTGGGGCTCGCGGTGTCATCCGAGCTCCGAGCCTCCTGTTGAATAGAGGAGGTTTTTGGGGCTCGCGGTACCGTCCGAGCTCCGAGCCTCCTATTGAATAGAGGAGGGTTTTGGGGCTCGCGGTGTCATCCGAGCTCCGAGCCTCCTGTTGAATAGAGGAGGATTTTGGGGCTCGTAGTGCCATCCGAGCTCCGAACCTCCTGTTGAATAGAGGAGGATTTTGGCGGCTCGCGGTACCATCCGAGCGTCGAGCCTCCTGTCGAATAGAGGAGGATTTTAGGGCTCGCGGTGTTATCGGAGCTCCGAGCCCCCTGTTGAATAGAGGAGGATTTTGCGGCTCGCGTTGTCATCCGAGCTCCGAGCCTCCTGTTGAATAGAGGAGGATTTTGGAGCTTGCGGTGTCATTCGAGCTACGAGCCTTCTGTTGAATAGAGGAGAATTTTGGGGCTCGTGGTGCCATCTGAGCTCCGAGCATCCTGTTGAATAGAGGAGGATTTTGGGGCTCGCGGTGTCATCCGAGCTCCCACCCTCCTGTTGAATAGAGAAGGTTTTTGTGGCTCACGGTGCCATCCGAGCTCCGAGCCTCCCGTTGAATAGAGGAGGATTTTGGGGCTCGCGGTGTCATCCGAGCTCCGAGCCTCCTGTTGAATAGGGGAGGTTTTTGGGGCTCGCGGTACCGTCTGAGCTCCGAGCCTCCTGTTGAATAGAGGAGGATTTTGGGGTCGCGGTGCCATCCGATCTCCGAGCCTCCTGTTGAATAGAGGAGGATTTTGGGGCACGCGGTGCCATCCGAGCTCCGAGCCTCCTGTTGAATAGAGGAGGATTTTGGCGTTGGCGGTGTCATCCGAGTTCCGAGCCTCCTGACTTGTTGGAAAAGCCTGGGGGTTTTTTGGCGGCTCGCGGTACCATCCGAGCGTCGAGCCTCCTGTCGAATAGAGGAGGATTTTGGGGCTTGCGGTGTCATCCGAGCTCCGAGCCTCCTGTTGAATAGAGGAGGTTTTTTGGGGCTCGCAGTGCCATCCGAGTTCCGAGCCTCCTGACTTGTTAGAAAAGACTGGGGTTTTTTGGTGGCTTGCGGTACCATCCGAGCGTCGAGCCTCCTGTCGAATAGAGGAGGATATTGGGGCTCGCGGTGTCATCCGAGTGCCGACCCTCCTGACTTGTTGGAAAAGCCTGGGGTTTTTTTTGGCGGCTCGCAGGTACCATCCGAGCGTCAAGCCTCCTGTCAAATAGAGAAGGATTTTGGGGCTCGCGGTGCCATCCGAGGGCCGACCCTCCTGACTTGTTTAAAAAGCCTGGGGGTAAAGAGGTAATTTTTTGCCACATGCTGACATCACATGCGCAAGATTCGAAGCGACTCAGATCCTAGTGGTTGTTGGATCTTGATGATTAAGATCCAACGGTTAGATCTTTTCGTGAAAATCGAGGAGCCTCTTTCTCTGTTATAAATCCCCCCTCCCCCTTTTTCTCTCCTTCATTTCCTCACTTGTGTTTTCCAACTTTCAAGAATAGGGGTTTTTTCTCATCTGCCATCGGCGACCTTTTTCCGGTGATCTTTCCGTTAGCACGGTACTATTAGGTTAATATTTCTAATTCATAATGTCGCTCTCTCAGTCTGGCTCCGAGGCAAGCTCATCGGGCCTTTCCGAGAAGGAAGCTGAGTCACCCTTTACGTCTTGGTCCCTGAGCGATTATGGAATTAAAGAGGAGGTTCTGTCAGATCTAGGGTCGGATGGCGAGGATGAGGTAGTTTTCGTCATGCAACCCTTCAGATCCCGTAGGCCAGGGAAAGAGCCTGTGGATGAGGGCGAGGAGGAGGAGGAAGAGGAGGACCCCGAAGGGGAGGGGGATGTTGATGACGACGAGGATAAGGCAGAAGAGGAGGGCGACGAAGAAGCGCAGGACCCCGACGGAGAGGGAGACGTTAAGGACGAGGAGGACGAGGAGGGCGAAGAGGAAGAGCAAGATTCCGAGGGAGAGGGGGCCGTTGAGGACAAGGAAGACGAGGAGGAAGATTCCAAAGGGAACCAAGGGGAGCCCGATCGGGTTGTCGGGGGAGACGATGTTTGAGGAGATGCGGTGGAAGGTACCGCAGGAGGGGCAGCCGAGGGTGAGGGCGATCTCCCTCCTCTGCCACCATTATCGACACCGTCTCCGGAGAGGAAAACTCGTCCTCATAAGAGAAAGAGGAAGTGGATCCGTCCGGATAGCCCTCCCCCCCCTCGCTTGATAAATATGCTCCTAGATCGGGGTTCGAGTTTGCCCCTGTCACCTTCAAAAATCCCTGGTCAATTAGGATGTATCCTGATGACGTTAAGGATCTCGCTCCGCTCCCCTCCGTGCTGGGTGACGAGAGTCGGGTGAAGATCAAGATGGACGGCATCCAGTGTGTCCAGAGGGCGGACTACCTGCACATTCTGAGGGCGGCCTACTTTATCCCCAAGGAGGTCGAACTCCTGATTCCAAGCCCCGATATTCGTCCAACCACCACTCTCGCGCTGGGCTACTGCGTTTTTTCCGAGGATGCCTTCATCACGGGACTTAGGCTACCATTGCACCCCCTTCATTAAGAGAGTCTTGAATTGGGCGAAGTTGAGCCCGATGCAGTACGGCCCTAATTCTTGGAAACATTTGGTCTGCTTTATCTTGATTTGCCACGAGAAGGGGGTCAAGCCGAGGCTTACGTACTTCCGCGCCATCTTGGGGATGAGCTCGTTGGGTGATGCAGAGGGAATCTTCTATTTTTCGCCTAGACCTCATAAGAAGGTGATGCACGGCCATCCGGACTCCATCAAAGGATGGAAGAAGAAGTACTTTATAGTCCGGAGCGAGAAGCCTTGGGGGATTCCGACCGCCTGGAACCTTTTTAAGCCAAACCATAAACCTCTGAAGCGCAACAAGTTGACGGAGAAAGAATGGGCGAAGGTGGAGAAGATCGTTGGGGTCACAGCATAGGGTGGCCCCGAGTGATGGAAATGCACCTGACCCGAGCCAGACTGAGCCCAGCCGATCCTAGTATGTTTTTGTTCTGAATTTTTCTATCTTTCTGTCTTCGTGTTAACATTTGCCTTTCTTCTATTTTGCAGAGATGGCGGCCAAGCAGTTTGACAATAGGCAGGCTATGTTGGCCATTGCCGCCAAGAGGGGGGCGAAGAAGGAAAAGAAGGCGGAGCAGGATAAGGCGGTTGCCCAAGGCACAAGGTCCAGCAAGGGGCCAGTCTCGGAGGCTGTGGTGCCATCCCTAAAGAGGGTGAAGAAGCATCACCACACGCCGAGGGCGTCTAGGGAGGCAGGAGGATGCTCTGGTAGCAAAAAGACTTCCAAGGTGCTGGAGCAGAGGCTTCCCCCACCTCGGCCCACTACCGAGCAGATGGTTGGGCAATAGGGACTGAGGCCACATGCCCCTGATTGTTCGGTTCTCGCAGGGGACTTCCTGTTTGAGGGTCCCGTGGCCATAGAGGTGGTCAGGAACCTTGCCACAGAGCAAGATCATATGGCTCTGGTGACGCAGACGTCTGAGATGGCCTTTATGCGGTGGTCTTAGGCACAGCTCTCGGTGAGTGCTCATAATTTTGCTTTGAGTTTAGACTCTAGGATTTCTTCTAACTTTTTCTTCCTCAGACAGGCAATGCTTCATGGGCAGCACTTTCAGAAGTGCTTGGAGAAGGAGATCCTCATCGAGAGAAGGAACGCGGAGAAGTATGTCCGCGAATTGACCAAGTTGACGGACGAGCTAAAGAAGGCTCGGAGCATGGAGGCAGTCCATGAGGCCCAGATGGCCTAGATAGCCGATTATCATAAGAAAGAGGTGGATCGCCTCAAGGAGAAGGCCCAGGAAGAAGTTGAGAAGGTGCGGAAGGCCATGGAGGAGGCAGAGATCACCATGGCGGATACCCTGATCCTGGTGCAGGACGAGGCCTATGACAAGGCTAAGGAGCATTTCCGGTTGATCTATCCGGACAAGATGGTCGACTACCTCCACTACAACTGGCAGCCCAAGCATCCGCTGACACCCGGTGGTGAGGAGATGGAGGAACCTCGCCAAGAGGAGGTCGAGGGCGATCCTACTGACGAAAAGGTGCCCCCCCAGGCATTGTTTAGGTTTTCCCTTTTAATTTTGTAAACGCCTTGCGCGGACTGGCCACCACCTTTTGTAGCACAAAAATTTTTAACTTAATGCAAGATAATTTTTTGCCCGATGCTCCATGACTTGTGCTTCTTTAGTCTCTTTTGCGACTTGTTGTTTTTTTCCGTCTTTTCGATAGACGCATGAGGTCCTCAGTGCCGACCATATTTCCACCGAGGCCTCCTTGGTCCGAGATGGGCTGGGAGCCATGGAGACTGCTCTGGCTCGCCAACAAAAGCAGACTCGAGACCGAGCGGCCACAGTGAATTACTTCATGAACAAGTCTAGTGAGCTTAGCTTGGAGGTTGCTCATTGGAGGAAAGCCATAACCGACCAGAACTGGTGGGTAATTGAGACGAACTAGTCGATCTCGGTTGCCTCGAGTGGGCAATCGGCTTCAGAGTCTTTTTTTCGTGAGGCCGTTGTTGAGAAAGAGTTGGAGATCCGCAGGTTGAAGCTGGTGCTAGGTGCCGGTTTGATCGAGGAGGCGAGCAATTCCGTACTAGGACCTTCTCCGACCTTTTTCTTGGAGGGGGCCCAGCCTGACGATGCAGAGAGCTCAGTCGCGGGAGAGCCTTCCCCGGTTGGGCTGGCCAAGCGTGAGGAGGAACCGGAGGGAAGCGCCATTTGAGTTTTAAGCCGAGCATGAGTGATTTGTAACCTTTTCGTTGTATTTGTGCTGCCGTTACTAGCGCACGATGAGTAATAAAAAAAACTTCCGACTTCTTTAACTTTGACGATTCATTGAGTGAGGATTATTGCCGAGCTCGGCCTTGTAAGGGTTCGCCGCCGAGGCAAAAAGGCTGCGCGGTAGCTTCTTGCAAGAAACGCATAATTAGTGTTGTTTTGCCTTCGATAAGCATTAATTATGTTGTTTCGCCTTCCATCATTTGGACTTCCCGATGCAATAAATACGCTTCTCAGGGGGCTATATAACCCCCATCCCCTCATTGTTTTTTATCAGGGATAGGGATTGACTCATCCGCCATACGATTCGGGTGCCTATCGAAGGCGGGCGTCCTAGAAATACAACATTGGTCCGAGAGTTCCGGATTGGTGGCGCACCAATCACCCTCGAACAATTCGGGGTTTTGGTCTTGAGGGCCGTAAACCCCGGGTTGTTCGTTGGTGAGTGGTGGGCCGATCAATTGGTTCGGAGGCTCGGAGAGAACCCTTGGTCGGTGGCTCCCTTGCCGCCCGCGAACAAGTCGGGGTTTTGGCTCTTGAAAGCCGCAAACCCCGAGTTGCTCGTGGGTGAGAGGAGGGTCAACCAACAACCCAAAGCTCGGGGCATTTGCCGAAGGCGGGCGCCCTAAAGCTTAATGAAAACTCTTTTGAAATGGTCGTGGCTGAAGGATGTAGCCGAGCGTAAAGGTCGCATGGCTTTGAAGAAAGCCAAGGCCGTGCTCGAGGTCGATGACGAACCCCCACACTTGTTCTTAGGAAGATGGCAAGGGTGTAGCTGGCGGTTGCCGCCGAGCACATAGGTTGATGGTCTCGAAAAAGCCCAAACCACGCTTGGGGCAGATACCGAGCCCCCACACCATGGAGAAAGCCAGTAATGGGCATAGCTGAAGGTCGTGGCCAAGCGTAAAGGTTGCGTGGCTTTGAAGAAAGCCAAGGCCTTGCTTGAGGCCGACGACGAGCCCCCACACTTGTTCTCAGGAAGATGGCGAAGGTGTAGCTGGCGGTTACCGCCGTGCGCATTGGTTGATGGTCTTGAAAAAGCCCAAACCATGCTCGGGACAGATATCGAGCCCCCACACCATGGAGAAAGCCAGTAATGGACATAGCTGAAGGTCATGGCCGAGCGTAAAGATCGCATGGCTTTGAAGAAAGCCAAAGCCTTGCTCGAGGTTGACGACGAGCCCCCACACTTGTTCTAAAAAAGATGGCAAGGGTGTAGCTGGCGGTTGCCATCGAGCGCATAGGTTGATGGTCTTGAAAAAAGCCCAAACCATGCTCGGGGCAGGTGCCGAGCCTCCCACACCATGGAGAAAGCCAGTAATGGGCGTAACTGAAGGTCGTGGCCAAGCGTAAAGGTCGCATGGCTTTGAAGAAAGCCAAGGCCTTGCTTGAGGTCGACGACGAGCCCCTACACTTGTTCTTAGGAAGATGGCAAGAGTGTAGCTGGTGTTTGCCGCTGAGCACATAGGTTGATGGTCTCGAAAAAGCCTAAACCACGCTCGGGGCAGATACCGATCCCCCACACCATGGAGAAAGCTAGTAATGGGCGTAGCTGAAGGTCGTAGCCGAGCGTAAAGGTCGTGTGGCTTTGAAGAAAGCCAAGGCCTTGCTCGAGGTCGACGACGAGCCCCCACACTTGTTCTCAGGAAGATGGCAAGGGTGTAGCTGGGGTTGCCGCCGTGCGCATAGGTTGATGGTCTTGAAAAAGCCTAAACCATGCTCGGGGCAGATGCCGAGCCCCCACACCATGGAAAAAACCAGTAATTGGCGTAACTGAAGGTCGTGGCCGAGCATAAAGGTCGCGTGGCTTTGAAGAAAGCCAAGGCCTTACTCGAGGTCGACAACGAGCCCCTATACTTGTTCTCAGGAAGATGGCAAGGGTGTAGCTGGCAGTTACCGTCGAGCATATAGGTTGATGGTCTTGAAAAAGCCCAAACCATGCTCGGGGCAGGTGCCGAGCCCCCACACCATGGAGAAAGTCAGTAATGGGAATAGTTGAAGATCGTGACCGAGCGTAAAAGGTCGCGTGGCTTTGAAGAAAGCCAAGGCCTTGCTCGAGGTCGACGACGAGCCCCCACACTTGTTCTCAGGAAGATGGCAATGGTAGCTTTTTGTGGCTCGCGGTACCATCCGAATGCCGAGCCTTAAGCTTGTAAGGGAAGCTTTTTGTGGCTTGCGGTTTCTTCTAAATGCCGAGCCCTAAGCTTGTAAGGGAAGCTTTTTGTTGCTCGCAGTTTCTTCCGAGTGTCGAGCCTTAAGCTTGTAAGGGAGGCTTTTTGTGGCTCGCAGTTTCTTCCGAGTGTCGAGCCCTAAGCTTGTAAGGGAAGCTTTTTGTGGCTCGCGGCACCATCCGAATGCCGAGCCCAAGACATGCTTTTAATGAGAACTTGTTTCAAGATAGTTGGCATAATTACAACATACTTGAACCTTACACAAACAAGGCACAACGTGCCGATTACATTTTTCATAATTTTATATGAGCTGTAGAGGCTAACCATCCCCTTCTAGGAATTTGATGAGGTGCTCTGCGTTTCGGGCCTCTTGACAGCCTTGCCTCCCGGGTCAGTTAGGCGGTACGTGCCCGGGCGTACGACCTCAGATACCTTGTTTGGGCCTTCCCAGTTTGGGGCCAGCTTCCTCTTTTGGCCGAGGTTGGATATCGCCAGCTTCCGGAGGACGTGGTCCCCGAGCTTGATGTCGATGGGATGTACCTTTTTATTGTAGAACCTTTCAATCCTCTGCTGGTAGGTGACTTCTTCCTGACCTTGTCTATGAGATCTAGGTCAGCACGTAGCTGTACCGAGTTGCTTGCTTCATCGAAGGCCATGATCTGGGGTGAAGGAATCTCGATCTCCAGGGGGATGACGGCATCCACGCCGTATGTTAGATTAAATGGCGACTCTCCCGTGTGGATTCTCTTTGTCGTTCGGTAGGCCCAGAGAATGCTTGGCAGCTCACATAGTACAGCAGCTTTTGGACTCCGTCCTCCTCTCGAATAAGGACAGCGCTAAGCACGTTTTCCAAAGCCGAAAGATAAAGCCAGAGGGGTTCACCTGGTTCGGGCTTGCCGAAGAGAGGAGGGTTGGCGAGGTACTCTTTCAATTGGGCAAACGCCTCCTGCTGCTGAGTGCCCCATTCAAAACCTCCGGTTCCGCACAGAGCCTTGAAGAATGGGAGAGACTTCTCTCCGGACTTGGAGAGGAAACGGCTGATGGCCACCAGTCTTCCTGTGAGCCTCTGGACTTCTTTGATGTTTCACCGCCTGTCCATCTCCGCTTTCACCGCCTGCTGCCGCTCCGGGGCGAACTTACGTCCCTTCTGGACGATCGGCTTCGAGTCGGGGATCACTCTGTGTTTGTGCATGATTAGGTCTTCAAAGATGCTGGGCATATCGGAGGGCTTCCAGGCGAAGAGGTCGACATTGCGGTGAATACAGTCGATCAGGGCAGATTTGAGGTTCGGAGCGAGGGAGCAGCTCACTCGAACCACTTCGACGTGTCCCCTGTTTCGAACGAGACCTCTTCTAACTCGTCTGCCGACTCAGGTTTCAGCTGGCTTCTTTCGGACAGTAGCTCGACGGCATCCAGGGGGAACACACCACCCCCAATTGCCGTCATATAGTACGATCATGCTGCTTCTTGGTTTCCTCAGAAAACTCCGATGCCTGACTTGGTGGGGAATTTCAGCTTTTTGTGGTAGGCCGAGGGAACCGCCTGGAGGGAGCAGAGCTCGGGTCGGCCGAGGATGGCATTGTAGGCAGCCTTGACGTTTACAACCATGAAGTCTATCGACTCGGTCCGCCTGTGAGGGGTCGTATCGGTGGTGACGTCTAAGGTCACAATAACCTCGATTGGCACCGGGATGCCGGAGAACCCGTGCAGGGTGTACCCGGCTGGCTTCGGCTTATCCCGGGAGAGCTTTAGGTTCTCGAATGCCTACAGGAAGAGGATGTTTACCGAGCTCCCGTTGTCCATAAGGATTCGATGGGCCTCGAAGTTCGCCATGTTGAGGCTGACGACGAGCGCATCGCAGTGCGGGAGCCGAACTCCCTCCAAGTCTTCCCTAGAGAAGGAGACAGGGAGTTGCTGGACCTAGGGGGAGAGGAGGCCCTAGACGGCGTTGACCCCTCGGACGAATGCCTTGTAGGAAGTGTTGGAATTCCCTCCCATGGGCTCTCTATGGACGCAATGCAAGATGGCTTGACCCTCGGGTTCTTTAGGTTCGGGGTCCCGCTCGGGATGCTGTCTGAGTGCTCAAGGAGGAGGGGAAGGCCTCCGATTCCTCGTGTCTCTTTGGTCCCGAGTGTCTTCCCATTTGAACTCCCGGAGGTACCCTCGTTGGATGAAGGCCTCGATCTCGTCCTTCAGGGCGCGGCAATGGTCGGTGTCGTGACTGTTGTCTCGGTGGAAGCGGCAGTAGAACCGCTGATCCTTTTTGTTGTTGTTGATCGGTTGAGGAGGGAATTGGACGAGGTCCCTGTCTTCGATCGTTAAGAGGATAGTTGATACGTTCTGCGTCAGCAGAGTGTACCTCTCGAAGTAAGGGACCGGAGGGACCCTTCTTCGCGATGCCCCTGTCTTTTGGGACCTTCTTTGCTGGCTCTGCCTCATCGGCCTTGCGTTTCCCCTTTCCAGGGGACTTCTTTGGAGTCCTCTGGATTCAGGGCCTCCTCGGCCCGGATGTACTTTTCAACCCGATTGAGGAGGTCAGGGAAATCGATCGGAGGCTTCTTCGCCAGGGATGCCTTCAACTGACCGTGCCGGACGTTGTGTCGGAATGCTGCCGAGGCGACCCCTGGGTTGAGGGAGGAGACCGACCTCGCCTCTGTGGTGAACCTTCGGACAAACAGTCGGAGCGACTCCCCTTCCTTCTGTCGGAGGCCCAGCAGGGATGTGCTCATCTTCTCAGCTTTCCTGCTGGTCACGAAGTGGGCGAGGAAGTTGCCTTCTAGTTGGTCGAAATAGTAAATAGAGCCAGAGGGGAGCTTAGAGAACCATTCCCGAGCCGGACCCCGGAGGGTGGCGGGGAAGGCGCGGCACAGGAGGAGATCCGATGCGCTGTGAATCATCATGAGAGTCTTGAAGCCCTCCATGTGATCAGCAGGATCACCCTCGCCGTCATAAGTCTCGAATTATGGTGGACGGAAATTCTGGGGTATCCCGGATAGCCTCCATGATCTCTTTCCGGAAGTCTTGGAACTCCTGGTGGGTGACCGGAGCTCGTTCAGCCTGGTTACGTTGGGGCGGCGGCCTCCGGCCGATGCGGCTGAGCGTCGGCTCCCGCCCTTGGGGCGGAGGTCTGGGATGGTTCGGGACCGAGTTGGAAGCGGCCCCTCCCCTAGTACGGCTTGCCTGTCGATTTTGGATGACTCCGCGCAGGTCAGGTACGACCGAACGAGAGGCACTCGACTGGTGTCCGAGGCTGATACCCGGATTGTTGGATCCATGAGTGTTGGAGGGGACGTCCTGGCAATGCGTAGAGGTGACAGCTCTCCTGGCCTTGGGTGCCATGTGAGCTCGGATTGATGGGATACCGTTGATGGCTGGGCTCGGACTAGTGTCCGTACCGTTTTCTCCCACAGACGGTGTCAACCTGATGCGGTTTGTTTTTGGGGGGTGGCTGCACCAGGTGTGAGTTCTTCTCGATTTGTATTTTTGCGAAAGCTTCGGTACGGATGGAACGCCCGACCCTCGGTCGAGGGACCCAATTGGGAGTAGAGGCAGGAGCAAAGCGGAGGTCGGCTCAGAGCTGGAGGCTCGGCTCGGATCTGGAAGCTCGAATCCGAGAGTCTCGTGTAACTGCACTCGGCCTAGAAACACCGGGGTTGGTCCCGGTGGCAGGTCCTCCGACGATCTAGTCAGTCACTGAAGGAGAGTAACAGTAACTAGGGTTTGAGAGGGAGAAGATTGATTACCTTTGGAAGGGGTAGGGGGCCTGGTATATATAGAAAAAGCCAACCGGGTCTGGACCCTGTTACCCGTGGGCCTGACGTGGCAGAAGCCCAAGTGGTATAGGGCTGACGTGGCACGGGTCCGGGGTGGTTTAGGGCTAACGTGGCGGAGGCCTGAGTGGTTTCCAGGCTGACGTGGCAGACCCGGATGATCTAGTGATGAACGCCTTTTGAGGGGATCCTGTGGCCCAGGAGCGGCCACGTCATCTGACCCATATCACCGCCTACTTCATAAAGTATTCGACCTAGTTTAACAACCGATACTCAATATTCAAGAGATCCCTTCTCAGAACCCATACTTGTCTCTGCAGGTCATACAATAATAGGTTTGTCGGGAAATATGTGCACCTATATTTTTTCACCATACGGCGCATATGGTGTCATTGCTCTTCGCACTACTACTATTGGTCTAGCTATGATCCAAGCTAGTTCAAGTGACTGAAGAGTGCAATCTCAGTTCGGCCAAAAAAAATTCTATTAAATTTTTTTCCGATTGATTGGATGTTCTAAATTCAATATGGACATAATAAGAATTTTATCTTAAGTGGAATTTTACTTTACTATATTTATTTTAACTATAGCTCTATACAATGTTTGGTTTAGATCTTAACCTAAGTGTTCATGAAGAAGTCCAAGTTTATTATTTTTTTTCTATAAATTCTAATTAGACAATGAATATTTTTCTTATTTTTATCTGTATAATATCTTATTAAATAAGATAATATTTATCTCTATCTAATTAGATAAAGGTTCCTATTTTTTTTATAGAATTAGTCCAACGGGCTATGAATATAAGTTGTGGGAATTCAATATAAAAATAAGAGAAGAGAGAGAAAAAGTAAAAAGAAAATAATGTAAGAGATATCATAAAACCAAGAGAGAGTTTGAGAGGAGAACCTTTTCATTAGAGTTTCTTCTAGAGATTCAAGTAGATTTTTTTGTTCATCATGGTATAAGAGATTGCCGAGTAAATCTTCAGTGAGCCCCCCCGGCAGGTGAGGCGGCCGCCTTAGGTCCTTAGATTTTTTGTAATTTTATGGCCTCAAATTTATACTTCTCTTGTAAATATAGACATGTATTTTGCATGTAAAAAAAAATTATACTGTTATTAAGGGCCCCCAAAAATAATTATTTAGGCTTTTAGAAAAAAAAAATTGAAATTATTTAAGGTTGTGCTTGATTGAATTTGAGGCTTTAAATTTGAGTGATTTAAAACAAATCCACATTGAAATCAATAGAAACTCAAACACAAAACTTACATTCAAATCCACATTCATACTCAACAACTCAAACCCAAAACCCGACCCAGACATTTTTCTTATGTACACTACACTCGATAACTCGATTATTGTTAAATGAAAAAAAGGTATGATTGATTTTGCATATTTGATTATATGTTTTGAAACTCAATTCACAACTCACAATTCACAGCATATTTGATTATCTATTCACAATTGTTGAGGCTCAATTATATGATTTGCATACCCTGAATAGTTTTATGCATGTTTTTGTATGCTACTCGTGTCGATGTTTATGTAGATGCATATCTGATTGATTATTTTCACTCTATTTTGCATATCTGATTGATGTTTATGAGTAAACTTGTTATTCGATGATATATATTTTGCAATTTTGTCTTGAACAATGTACAATTTTTTTGGATACTTTTTTTTTTTAAAATATGGAGGGCCCCAGTTCTGGAGCTTGCCTCGGACCGGCCCCAGTTCTGGAGCTTGCCTCGGACCCTCGGATGCTCAAGACCAGCGCAGTCTCTAGTAATTCTAAATTCTTTACATTAATATTTCTAAAATAATAAAACATTAATTACCTTGTAACTTTGAATTTGATTTTTGTTTTCGTTGCTTAAGGTTAGGGCTGCAATCGAGCCGAGACGAGCCGAATATCTTCGGGCTCGAGCTCGGCTCGTTAAGGAAACGAGCTCTGTTTTGAGCTCGAACTCGGTTCGAGCCGAGCTTTGATCGTATTCGAACCGAATAGTTCGCGAGCTTAGCCTAAAAAAAAAAAACCCAAACTTGAGCTCGGCTCGTTAAGAAACGAACTCAGTTTTGAGCTCGAGCTCGGTTTGAGCCGAGCTTTGACCGAGCTCGAACCGAATAGCTCGCGAATAGCTCGATTTGTTTGCAGTCCTACTTAAGGTTGTTGGTTTGTATTAAATTCTCCGCACATCGTAGATAAGAAATCTAGAAGTCAAAAAAACAACAACAACAATAATAATAATAATAATAATAATAATAAATAAATAAATAACCTGGCAAAGGGCAGAATAGTCATCCACCCAATAAAACACAATTTATATACGTCTTCCCAGGTCATCACCTGCATCAGCAACCAACAAGAATAAAACCCCACAGATAGTTACTACTCCACAACCACAGGAGCCACTGATCCATCATAGTTTCTAAAATGGCTCGGCTCATCACTACCCTTCTCTTCCTCCTCATCACCGTCTTCTCAATTTCCTCGGCCCTTGCCGGGTCGGACTTCGACGAACAAAACCCGATCCGCTCCGTCACCGACCAGGTCGACCACTCCCTCCTCCAAATCCTCGGCAAAACCCGCCAAGCTTTCCACTTCGCCCGGTTCGCTCATAGGTATCACTTGAACTCAATCAAATTTAATTTATCAGAAAATAGCATAAAGTTAACTTTGTTTTATTTTATGTGGCTGGAGTTTTAGACTCTATCCGATTACATCAAAAAAATTTGTTTTATTTTATTGTAAGATATGTATTTTGGGGAATACTCTATAAAAAAATAATACTAGTAATTTATACGTTGCACAGATCGAGATATAGATATATATATATATATTTCCAATAAGGTATTTTCTGATAAATTAACAAAACTCAAAGCGAATACTATATCATCATATTTATAATTAATTATGCAATAATTAAGTATATTGGTGCTTCATATTATAAAGCCGTATTAATTTTTGGATCAGGTACGGGAAGAAATATGAAAAGGTGGAAGAGATCAAGCATAGGTTTAAGGTATTTACCGAGAGTTTGGAACTGATCAGATCCACCAATAGGAAGGGACTGTCATACAAACTCGGAATCAACCGTAAGTTTTTTGAATGGATCACAGATACAAACAAACAAACAAACAAACAGTTGGCTTTATTGGGTTCTGGATCTTGACTAATTTTTTCCACCTTTGTTTTGGGTTCAGAGTTTACGGATATGACTGAGGAGGAGTTCCGAGCAACCCGGTTGGGAGCTGCGCAGAACTGCTCGGCCACTTTGAAGGGCAACCACAAGTTGACCGATGAAGCTCTGCCTGAGACGGTGAGGATTGATGTTGATCTTTGGGTTTGAATACTGTATACATATATGGTTGTGATTAGAGAGATGGTGTTTCTTAATTTTGTTTTTTTTTAATACAAGTTGAAGAAGTACTGGACAAACTTTGATGAATATATATATATATATATATATATATATATATATATAGCGAAAACATATATAACAACATCTAACACAAATATATAATTCAATTTTATTTTTCAAATTGTTGTTATGTGCATCGCACTCCCTGTGTTATACAAGTGCCCTATGATGAGCTTAAAAATACACTTATATATTAATTATCTGAAATCAAACTTGAAAAAATAAGCAAAATAGTACAAATTAATACAACTTGGGAGAGTTACTGAGATATGAGATTTGTTGATGTACTATTATAATAAGTTAGTGAGAGATACTGAGCCATGAATTTAGTGTGTGCCATAAAATCAGAATTTTCTATTTAATTTTGTTATTAGTGTGCTAAGGGAATGTAAATTAGCAAATCGATCCAAAAATATATGGTTATATGTTAAAGTGTAAAGTGAATAAGTTAATTTAGGTTCTTTTTAAGCTAAACCATATCTTTTAATGATGCGTTTGGCGTTGCAGAAAGATTGGAGGGAGGCCGGAATAGTGAGCCCCGTAAAAGATCAGGGACACTGCGGCTCTTGCTGGACATTCAGGTAAATTCATCCTGAAAACATTTACATGCTCTTATTTTATATAGCACACTTTTTGATGTAGCTTTCTGCTCCATGACTGATAAATTAAGTTACTTCGGGGAAATCTTTCTTCTTCTGTAAACTTTTGTACTGTACGTATAGTAATCTTTGATAAGAATTTGGCATCATGAGAAATACTAGCTTATACTGATGGTGAGGAACAAGCTATAAAAATCACAAGGACAGTAATAAAATATGAATCAACCATCTTCAAAATGGTATACAAGCTCCTCTTTGTTAAACTATTTTTTTTTGGATAAAAGATGACACAGTCATCGTTTCATTAATGCATAATTAAAGAAACAAAGTAGGACTACATACATAAGCCGAAGCTACAACGCCTATCTGATAGACGACACAAAACAAAGCAACAACATCAAATCTAACAAACGAGGAAAGTAAGATACAACCGACATGCAGGCCAGCACTACCAAAACACACAACATAAAACTACTGAGCCACGACGAGATAGGCCTGATGGTACAGCCGAAGTACCAACGAGTCCACCAACCGCTCCTACTCCTCCTCTTCCATCCGTAGACGTTTCATGGCTCCTCTGTTACCTGTCCATTCATGTGTTAGTGACATAATTTTGTACATCAACCCCAAATAAGTATATTTTATATTCTGAAAGCATAAGTCATTCCGGCATAGCCAAATACTCCACATAGTTGCTACGGCTATAATACCCCACTTCTCTCTCTCTTTCTGACAAGGTAACTCTAACCAACATCTACCCCAGACCTCAGCACTGGACCTAGGACGCTGAACCCTCCCAAAACGGCGACTTATATTCTCCCATGCTAACTTAGCCTTATTACACTCGAACAAAAGATGATTAATATCTTCGTCATGACACTCGCATACCCCGCATAATACGTTAATTTCGATCTTCCTTTTCTGCAGATTAATCTTCGTTAGAATCGCGTCGTTCATAACTAACCATGCAAAAATTTTTACTCTCAAAGGAACGGACAACTTCCATATGATCTTCGCGTCCTTACAACGCAGCCCACCATCATTAAGTCGCTTATACATCGAGGAAACCGTGAACTCCCCCGAGCTCCCCAGTATCCACTGTCTGCAATCAGCCTCGTTGCTGTTATTACTTCCTACCTCTGTGATGAACTTATTAAGATCGGTAAACTCTATCCGAGCACTTTGCGGGACTTGACCTTTAACGATCAACTTTAATCTGTTGTTGCACCACACATCTGCCACTAGTGTATCAGTGTTAATAGTAAACTCAGCTGCTGCGGGGAAAAGGTTCATCAGACAAATGTCCCCGCACCACCTGTCTTTCCAGAATCTAGTGTCCTTCCCATTCCCGATCGTACATCTCGTTTGCGCATGGAACAACAAACCGACCTTAGCTACTCCTTTCCATAGAGCCGAATATTTCCCACTAACGGACTTGCCCTCAAAACGGAACATTTTCCTCCCTCTATACTGAGCAAATGAATTGCACCACCAAAGATTGCATCTCCTCCTCATCTTCCACCACCACTTACATAGTAGAGCCTTATTCATGTCCTTCAAGTTGAGAATCCCGAGGCCCTCAAATTCTTTTCTTTTACACACTCTACCCCATTTTACCAGTGGCAATTCTTTGTTCGACTCGTCCGCTCCTTTCCATAAAAACCTTCTTCTACTTTAATCTATTGTCTTGATCACCCACTGCGGTATCTCATAAATCGACATAAGATTGTCGGCAAACTACTAAGCACCGAATTTAACAGAGTGATTCTTCCCCCTAGCGTTAGAAATTGGCCTTTCCATCCGGCTAACTTCTTATCTATCTTTTCTATCAATGGTAGCCAATCTTCTCTATGGAGTGGCCCTGGTCTTATGGGTACCCCAAGATAAACCAGTGGAAAATTAACCACTTCACACCCTAAATAACTCTTAATGTCTTCAACCGGAATGGAAAGTTGCTCGCTAATAGGCAGAACGAACGTCTTAGCAAGATTCACTTTGAGACCAGACCATGAACCAAAGCACTGCAACGCCAATTTGATTGCACCCATCTCCTCCTCTTTGGCCGCTCCGAACAACAACGTATCGTCCGCATATTGCAGGATAGAAATAGATTGAGGAACACCCTTGACCTTGATCCCTTGAAGAATGCCTCAAAACCTCTCCCTACTGATCATTTCTGCCAATCCATCTGCTACGATAGCAAATAAAAGCGAAGACAATGGGTCACCTTATCTGAGTCCCCTCTTGCATCTAATTTCTTTACCTGACTGATGGTTGACTTGAATGAACGACTTCCCCCCGTGGACACATTTCATAATCCAATTAATCCATTTGGGCCCAAACCCTTTTAGCTTCAGAGCTTCCTCAACAGAGTCCCATTCTAACGTGTCGTAGGCCTTTTCGAAATCTATTTTAAGAAGAAAGCCATCCGCCTTATCTTTGTACCCTCTAAACACCACCTCATGAGCAGATGCCACACTATCCATGATATCTCTCCCTTTGATAAAACCGCTCTGCGATTCTCCAACCACATCTCTCATCTGTGGCGACAATCTCCGCACTAACACTTTCGTCACAATCTTGAACGAACCATTAAGAAAACTAATGGGCCTGAAATCATTAACCTTGCACGCCTCTTTCTTTTTGGGGATCAAGATCACGTTAGCATAATTAATCCTGTCCAGCTCCAGATTCCCTCTATGAAACTCGTGGAAGATATTCATCAGATCGTCTTTAATAATTTGCCAATATAAGTTGTAGAAGAAGATTGGCAACCCGTCTGGACCCGGAGCTTTATCCTGCCCCAGCGCTCTAATCGCGCGCAGAACCTCCTCTTCTGAGAAGAGACCCTCTATACCATCACTACCATCTAGTCTAGATGAGCTCCACATGTCTTGGGCTAGGTTACACCTTCCTACAGAGTTAACACCGAACAAATTCTTGAAGCTTTTGTCAAATTCGTGCCTGATTAGTCCTTCGTTCTCTGACCAGGAGCCGTCAATGAAAATTCCCGCTATACGATTCTGTCTCCTCCTACCGTTTGCTACTTTATGAAAGAATTTTGTATTCGCATCTCCCTCTCTCAGCCATTGCACCCTTGATCTTTGTTTCCAATGTTGTTCCTCCATGTCACCGATCAGCTTAATCTGATTTCTGCAATTGAGTAGCTCTTCAAACTCAACATCCGATAATTCCCCTTCCTCTTGTTTGGTTTCCAACTTTACTGCCTTTACTCCTAGTTCCAGTAATCTATCTTTGTTACCTCCAAATTCGATTCTAGCCCAATTTTTTATCCTCTTATGCAGTCTCCTCGTCTTTTCGACCCAAATCCCTACAGCCGAGACCTCCCTAGTGTTGGCCTCCCAGGATTCCTGAATAATCTGATGAGTCTTTGGTGACAACGTCCATGCTTTCTCAAATCTGAATGGTGGCCTACTGTTAACATACCCCTCCCCACATTCCATAAGTAAAGGCAGGTGATCTGAAGTGAAACGAATAATGGACTTCACTCTAACTAACGGGAACGCGTCTTCCCACTCTGAGGATACCAGGATCCTATCCAACTTGGCTTGGATTGGGTTGGCTTGCATGTTAGACCACGTATACCTTCTATCGATCTGCTCTACCTCCATTAATTCTAACTCGTCAATAACAGAATTGAAACCAACTTGATCACTTCTGCTCTGACCCCTACCTCCGTGCTCATGGCTAAATCTGGTTATGTTGAAATCACCCCCCAATACCCACGGATCGACCCAATCCTTCCTTATGTCTCTGAGTTCTTTCCAAAATCGCGATCTTTTTCTAGAGTCGTAAGGACCGTATACCGTTGTAACCGCATGGATCCAATCATCGCTTCTCCTTCTAACTCTAATTGAGATCGAAAATTCCCCAATTTTATGATCCAGCATTTCGAACACCTTTAAATCCACACCTAACGCGATCCCCCCCCGAATATCCTATCGCAGGTTTAAACCTCCACTCGAAGTCCTTCGCCCAGGAGGGGTGTTGAAATTCTTCCTGAGTAGGGTACTCAATTCTAGTCTCTTGAAGACCACAAAAAGTAGGTCTGACTCTACCCACTGTACTATTAATAAGATTCTTTTTACCCTTTTGCCGCATACCCCTCACATTCCAAAATATGTATGACATAACTACACAATAATACTCCTATCCAACCTCTCTCAAGGACTACCCGACTCCTATTACCGAACCCAACTCATGTCCTCTCTAATCCTAACAACCAATTTAGCCTGATCATCACTACTCGCACCCATGTCTAAACCGTACAGGCTTGCAAAATAGATAAGAGACTCATCATTATTTAAATTTAAAACGGAGTAATTGTTTGCAGTCATACCTCCACATGCCGAGGCTGGTTCTTTCCCCTTCGCCGCCACCCTAATAAGGTCCCCCTCGCTAGGGCCTTGCAATCCCCATTTATCCAACTGTCTCTTGCTTTTCCTCTGGTACTTTGTAATTTTTTTCCGGTACTACCCAAATCAGTAATGACCACTGTTTTCTCTCCCTCCTCTGCCTCAGTGACTGAGAGAACATTATCGTCCCGAATCCCATCAAGTGCTTCAATCATCACATTCTCTTCCTGTATTTCAACTATCGGGGCCCCCTGCAAAAGTTGGCCCTCTTCCAGTAAGCTGTTCTCTCCCTCTTCAGAATTTTGGTGCTGCAAAATTCCCAGTCCTCGTTCGCTACACGATGGCCTCCCAACAATGCCCACATGGCCCACCTGTAAAGCAGGCCCACCAATCGATTTAGAGTTAAACCCCACTTTATCTGGCCCAAAAGGTCCATTCTGATCTTTACGTGCTAGTAGCGCTTTGATCGCGAGACGAATCGAACACGCTACTTCTTCTTTAGTGAAAGCTAGCGCCGAATGCATGTCAGTTCCCTCGAGCCCAGAGCCATCGAATTGACGTTTCAAAATTCCTTGTTTTGAGGACGTCCCTTCTTGATTTTTATCGCAGCAGCCCAGTAGCTTTTCTTTATCCTTCGTACTCTTAGCTTCCTCTCCTCTGTGTATGACCTCAGCAACCTTGGGACCCACTCCCTTAGATGCCACCACCAATGAACGATCCAGATGCACTCTTGCACGATCTAACGTCGTAGCGTACCCCTTAGGCTTCGACAGATCCTGACCCTCCACTTCCGACAAACCCCTATCCAACGGTCGACTGCCGTCTTCAACCTCACATTCGCCTCCAGAATCGCCGACGTCTTCTGCTTCCCTCTTCTGATCACCTCTAAAGGAGACGCTTTTTTTAAGCTCCGAAATGACTTTCACTTCGAATCGCTCCTCATCAAAATCGACACTGATGGAAGATGGAATATCATGCTTGTTGACGACGCCCACTCTAATACGAGCAAAGTTCAGATTGGAATGGGTGATCGTACCTCTGTCGACGTCAAGGACCATTCCAAAGCTTCTCACCGCATCTTGGAAACCAGTACGCACCCAACATTGCATCGGTAGGTTGAATAATCTAATCCAAACGGAGTAAAGCGATTGCACTTTCAGCGCCCCTTCAATGCGCGACCACCTTCTGAAGGTGATGTAAAACTCCATGCCGTCGGCGCTTCTACCCTCCATACCTTTCATTAACAGGAGCTCCGCCAAACTCTCCTCATCTTTGCAGTGGAGCAGATAGTTGTTCTCCGACATTTGGAATGCAACCCATTTCCACTCAGGACCAGTAGAGGTGACTGCCGTAAGCAGTTCTTCTATATCTTTGCCTGAAGGATGACCGGTGTGGGCCTTTATCAGAATGGCCATGTTGTACCGCTTTTCGATCCCCGCCATAATAGGAGTCGGAGTGATTTTTGCCAACGCAATTTTCCTACTGCCCGCCGCACTCTCCTCTGTTTTGCTATTGATGGACTTTGTAGACGACGCCGGAGTTGGAACCACCTTGTCGGAATACGTAACACTCTTGCCATGAGGGAACGCCGTCGATATATGCCCCGATTGCTTACAGCTGAAGCAGAACCACTCATTCCTACAATGGTTGATAGTATGCCCTCTTTGGGCACACTTGTGACATAGCGGTCTACCGGCGAAGCCTTTCCCTCCCGACGAGTCCCCACTTTTGCTGCTCCGCAGAGCCGCCTCCCTTCCCCGACCCTTCTTCGCTTTCACAAGAACCCATTCCCCTTCGTCGTCTTCCTTCTTCCTGAGCTCTAACATCTCCGAAGGAGGCGAGACTCTCGAAACTCTATGCCCCTCGTCCCTTCGCCCCTCCCCTCTAGTAACCTCAGCATAGGATCTCTCCTCACCATAATGCCGAGAGTGGTATCTCTCAGAAGGACGTCTCCCCTGATCAGCCGCACGATCTCTCTGATCATAACGCTGCACCCTCTCTCTAGAAGGCACCCTCACCCTCTCCCTAACAGCATCTCCTCCGGGGTGAGGACGACGCTGAGAATCTCTCTCCTCCCTCAACTCCTCCCTACCCCTCTTCGGCATCTCTGATAGTGGATGAGAAGTTCGGTGCGCAACTTGAACTTGGGGTTTGAAACTTCGTGGCGAAGTAGCTCTGAGAGGGGCTCTTTGGTAGTGTTTGTGCGATACCATTCTGAGCTTTGGTAGTGTTTGAGCTATTCTCTTGCTTAAATGTTATCGACATTAATCATTTCTTTGTTAAACTATTGAATGAATGTTTGTCAAGGGAATAACTGTAGGCGGAGTTAATGAATCCTTATTGCAGAGCAATGAGTTTTTTAGATTGTACAACTCTGAAGTGTTATGCAAGCTCCTTCGAAATGAATTATTCAATCATGTAGTTCAAATGCTATCTTGGGTTCAATCAAATTTATCTTTCTATTTGATCGACTATTCGAGCTACAATCTCAAATTCATGATAAAGTTGCTTTAATTGTAATCTACTTTGGCTATACTGAAAATTATAATCACACCTCGATGCAAATCCAGATTACTAACAAATTTCTTAACAATATATGTAGATTTCTTCATTGATCTGTAACTTCCATATACTCTACTATTTGTTAGAGAAAACTATTGTTAATTGCACAAGCCGTCCTACAAATAGCGCAACTTGCAAGGGTGTAGACATTTGTCAGAGATCTATGTATATCACATGCAACATGTGAATGAATATCCAATTTTATTGCAACTGACATTGACTTCAGTCCTTACCAAAACACAAACCATAATTTGTAGAACTTCTTAAATATCCAGGTATATATCTCATTGCTTAGCAAACACTGCTAGGTTTATCTGTTTGTTCCATGTCTGTACATAATGTAGAGATGCATATTTACAAATCATACTGCCATAGGATATATAATGCTAGTAATGGTATACCAATTACCGAAGCTCCTCTTCTCTTGATTAAACCTATTAGAGGTACAGTTCTATGTGTTTACATAAAACTATAATGAAAACTATTTGCACAAGTCTACTTCATATGATTATACTGTGTACGTGCTAGTATAAATTTCCACCCAGTTTTGAGATGTCAAAACGATGTAGATAGATTTATAAAGATACGGTAATATGTACAACCAGTTGTCATAAATATTCTATTTGTAATAGTTCCTGCTAAGGTTAATAGTGTTAGGAGATCACCTCCATGTTAACTAATTTGATTCTCAAATATACAGCACGACTGGGTCACTGGAGGCAGCATATAAGCAAGCAACAGGGAAAAGTATCTCCCTCTCAGAGCAACAACTGGTGGACTGTGGTTTCCCATTCAATAACTTTGGATGCAACGGCGGGTTGCCTTCCCAAGCTTTCGAGTACATTAAGTACAATGGAGGTCTTGACACCGAGGAATCATACCCTTATGCTGGAGTTAATGGCATCTGCAGCTTTAAACCAGAGAGTGTGGGAGTCAAGGTTGTCGATTCGGTTAACATCACCCTGGTAAGATACATATACATGTTCTTTTCTTTAAGGTTACAAAGGGAAATCTCTTTTTATATAATATCTGTAGTTCTCTGCAGTATTTGATGTTGTATGAGTTTTGAATTTCTCTAGTCAAATTTGCTTGTCAAATCTATTCCAAGAATCGAATTCTATTTATCTAAATGCGGTGAATTTGTAGAAGTTGTCTATAGCTAAAATTCACGTGATGTATTAAGTGAATTTTGAATTGCACTGATATTTAGTTTGTTTTCTACTTTAACACTTAACAGGGAGCTGAGGATGAACTAAAACACGCAGTTGGATTGGTTCGTCCTGTAAGTGTTGCATTTGAGGTGGTGTCTGGCTTCAAACAATACAAAGAAGGCATTTACACCAGTGACACTTGTGGTAGCACTCCGATGGTGAGTCCATATCTTTTTCTACATTTTCCCTTTAAAAAGAAAGAGAGAGAAAGCAGAGGATAGTAACTCCGTTTAGTTAAAGAGAATATTATGAAACATATTGTAGGAACGTAAGTAAAACGTAAAATAAAAGGTTTGAGTCCCAGCGTTCGACTTTCTTAACATATCTTTTTTGCTTCAAATTGGGATTGTAAACCAACCAACTGAAGGAGAATAATGCTTGATCACAATTTGTTGGATTACCTGAACTGGACTTATTTGCATGCGTACTACTCATGCTTTCTTTCTTTCCCTTTTGCAATTTTCAAACAACTGGCAAACATGAATTTAATGATGGTCCGTTTCACCACGAATACCTCGTCCTAAGAATCGAAGTTTCAACTACTGATAATGACGACGGCATTATCTTTGCAGGATGTAAACCATGCAGTGGTGGCTGTAGGTTATGGAGTAGAGAACGGCGTCCCTTACTGGCTTATCAAGAACTCCTGGGGCGAAGAATGGGGCATGGGTGGCTACTTCAAAATGGAGCTCGGGAAGAACATGTGTGGTAAGGATCTCAACTTGTTTACTCAAAAACTTCAAACTCTCGTGCTAATTCTACTATCCATAGTACAAATTACTCATGTTTTTATTTTCATTCTCAACAACCTTTTTTTTTTCTTTGACTAAATAGGATAGAGCCATAGGGCTCCAGCTCATTCTCAACGACCATTAGTGTGTACTATTATCGATACATACTTACTAAATGCAATGTTTTTAATGCAGGTGTTGCTACTTGTGCATCCTACCCTATTGTTGCTGCTGCATGAAATCAGAGCTTGGGAATGGAAATGGTGGCTTTATTTCAAGTTAATATTAGGGGTTTCCACCAAATACTATGAAGAAGGGAATGAATAATTAATGTGAAATTTTAGGTTCATATATAATATGAATAAATCTATTGGAACGCTCTATTATTAGAATGCGATTGTGACATTCATGAGAACAGTATTAGAACCACATCCATGTAAATATATCTTATTCTGTGTATAAGGAATAGCAGCAGTTATTATCATATTTATGTACTTTGGAATCTAAGACCAACAGCTAAGATTTTTGATTTACGATAATATCTACTTATTTTGCAGTGATTATCATGGAAATTCCTGCACAATGCATTGCTTTGTTTTCATCAAACATAAGAAGTTAAGAACAACAAAACAATATGTAGTCTAATTTGAACTTAATTTAATTAGTTATGTTGGAGCCTTTTTAAATACAACCATTCTCCTGTCCATACAAAGAAGACTTCTTATACATCTTTTTGAGAAGATGGCATCTTCTTATTCACATAATCATATGTACAAACTGAATTGTGCCAATAAGAAGGATAAATTCATCATTTGTGTATTAATTCTGTATGAATTTTTAAGTATGCATCAATGTAATACGGCTTGACATAATCATTACTCCGCCGAAGAAAGTCATCAGAGACCTCCTTAGTCCTTCCTTTATTGGCTGCAACATCCCCGCAAATTAGCTTCTTGGAAGATATGATGCACAGAAGCAATATAGAGATCATGCCATAATGTGCTTGGTATCTTGAGGTATAGGATCAAGGCTTGACCCCAAAAGCACCTGCTCAATCACAAACTTTGAATCCTCTTCGACAACTAATGGACCAGCATGAGCAAGAATATGAAATGCTCAGAGAGCTGCACATGGTCGCCCATGCTCTGGTACATGATTGAGTTTTTACTCTTAGTGTACCATACGCTAATCCAATCCATGATGGAGCTTTGCTTCTCTAGAAATATCTAGGAGATACCAAAGGAAATAATTGATTTTGGAAATCTGTAAGTCCTAAAGTTTTTCACCATGAAAAATGGTGATATTGGAAAACTTCCACCATGGAAAATGGTCATGTTGGAAAAATGGATTGAATTAAAGCACATACAAATTTCAAATTTTCTACATTGTTCCACCCTCCCCTATGTAAGGAAGTGATCTTCCTCATTTTGGTATCAAGCGATTGAGAGAGTTCTACTCCAAAGTAAAGTAAGGTGTTCCCCTTCAAGTAGAGAGTGAGAGTTTTTAAAGAGTTGTATACAACTTCAAGTTGAAAGTAAAAGAGAGTGTTCCACCACAACTAGTGTGTAAGGATAATAGTTTGATTCTGATGTTCTCTTATTGTACTCATTATTTGAATAGTGGAACAAGTATTACTTCTGCTCGTTGTTTTTCCCCTTAGTGGGTTTTTCACGTAAAAATCCTAGGTGTTCTTTCTTACTTATTTCTGTTGAGTTTGTGTGATTTTTCATTTTGTGCTTATCGATCCTAACAAGTGGTATCAGAGCCAGATTGGCTTTTATGGTTCCACAATGGAAGGAGGTGGAAGCTCGATAAAAACTCAACAACTCCAATTAGATGACATGGAAACCAAGAATGATGATATGTTATTCTGCAAAGATTTGCATGAGCTGATCGAAGGTGCTGAATCTAAGCCGGAGAATATATCCGATGCCGATTGGAGGAAATTGAATCGTAAAGTGATTGGCCACATCAGACAATGTGTGGATAACAATGTCTTTCACCATGTGTCTAATGAAACTGACGCTCATGCTCTCTGAGTGAAGCTCGAGTACTTATTCGAGAAGAAGACCACTGTAAAGAAAGCCTTCTTAATCAAAAAGCTCATCAATGTGAAGTACAAGGATGGCATGAGTGTAACCGAGCACTTAAACAATTTCCAGAACATGATTAACCAATTAGCCACTATGAACATGACGACTGACGACGAGCTACAAGCACTCTTATTGTTAGGTTCCTTGCCAGACAATTGGGAGACCTTCGTAGTGACTATAAGTAATTCTTCTCCTAATGGTGTTCTAACCATGAACAATGTTAAAGATAGTATGTTTAATGAAGAAACAAGAACAAGAGTTTCAGGCACCGACAATGGTCAAGTACATGTGACAGAAAGCAGAGGAATAAGCAAGAGTAGAGCTACAAAAGATCGCGACAGGACTCCAAGCCAATGAAAGCCAAGATTTAGAGGCGCTTGCCATCATTGTGGCAAAGAAGGAAATATGAAGAAGAACTGCCAAGCGTGGAAGCAATAACAAAAGAAAGAAGATGGCAACCACCCGAAGAAAGATGACAACAACAACAATACCACTGCAGTCCTATGTAGTGATGAAGCTGAGATCCAATCTATGGGTAAATGCTTACATGTTGGCAACTCTAGCCAAGACATTTGAGTTGGTCTTTGACAACGGTGCTTCCTTTCATGCTACATCCAAGCTGGAGTTCTTCTTCTCATCCAGAGAAGTCAACTTTGGGACGGTGAAGATGGAAAATGAAAGTTACTCCGAGGTTTTGGAAATTAGTGATAAATGCCTTGAAACAAATGTTGGCTGCAAGCTGACACTGAAAGATGTGAGACATGTTCCTGAATTGTCGCAATCTGATATCTGTAGGTGTAGTTGACCTACAAGGTTATGAGCATTACATTGGCCATGGAAGACTAAAGCTTACAAAGGGCTAAATGGTGATTGCTAAAGTCAAGCTTTGTTGCACACTATACAAGTCATATGTTAAAGTCTCTAAAGGAGAGTTAAATGCAGTTGAGGATTCTTCTCCAGAGATATGGCACAAGAGGTTAGGCCACATAAGTGAGAGAGATCTACAAGTTCTGGCAAAGAAGTCTTTCATTCCCTTTGCCAAAGGTACATCTCTAAACTCTTGTGATTATTGTATAATTGGCAAACACAATCGAGTTTATTTTTCTAGCACCTCCACTAGAAAAAGTAATTTACTAGATCTTTTTTATTATAATGTGTGTGGTCCCATGGATGTAGAGTTGTGTAACCCTCGTTCCCGCCAATATGTATTTTCTGTGTATTTTCGGTATTTCGATGTTTGCAAATTATTTTTCACTCTCAATTTCTTTTTTTGTTAAAATGTATTGTTGGATCTTCTATTAAAATCTATTTTTAATCAATGATTTTATTTGTAACTAGTTTCCAATGATTTTTATATTGTAATACGAATCTTATTATTTTTATTATTATTATGACTTTGATACATATTATAATTATTATTATTGTTACTATTATTATTATTGTTTCTGTTATCATTATTATTAGTATTATAAGTATTAACTATTATTATTGTTGTTGTTGTTTCTTGATTGTTTATTAAAAATTTAATTATATTCATTAATCGTATTTGCAGTTATTTTCAAATAGTTTTCATATAATCCTATTTTTACATGTGACCTTGTTATTGTTATTGTTATTGTTATTGTTATTGTTATTGTTATTGTTATTATTTTATTACTATAAAATCCTATTGTATTTGTTAGTATTTGAGTATTAACCGAATGTATACTATTTAATTTATTATGCTATTATAGTACTATCTAGTTATGTATTTATTTATTGATCTAAATCTTTAAATCTCTATTTTATTGACTTGTATATCTCCTGTTGGATTTTAAAACCCAAACCCGCTTACCCGTTTAACCCAACCTGCAACCCTATATATATATAACTCTGACCCTAGACTAAAGCCTACCCTACTCTACTGTTCTACCCCCTAACCCTAGCCGCCACTGTTCATCATCCCTACCCCCGTTTCCTCCTTCCTTTGCTCTCATCGAAACCCAGACCCAACCACCTGCACCTCTCCGATCATCCTCATCTCCTTTGTCGCCCATCCATCGCCTTGCACCCTCGTCGCCCCATTCAACCTCCTCTCCTCCTCCATCATCATCCACCGTTGACGTCCCTACCTCTTCGTCAGCCCCGCACCTCCGAGCTCCCACCGTCAACCCATCACCTTGCTGCCTCTGCCATTACCAGTCGCCGCCTCATCGTCTCCCCATCATCCCGTTCATCTCCCTCACTCTAGAATTGTAACACCTCGGATTTTAAAATACTGGAAATTATTCGTTTTTATATATTTTGTAAGGGTGAGAATTATTTTTAAGTGATATCTTATTTTATTTATTTTCAATATTGATATTAGTACGAATATTTGTGGTAGATTGGTATTATTGTTATATTAGAGTTAAGAGTTGAGATTTTATGTGAGGAAATATAGTTTATTTTATTTTATAATTTTGGGAAATTATTATAAGATAATTTTATGTATTTGTCTTGTTCGTATTATTACTATAGAAAAGAGTTGGAGTTTAGTTGTAATATTTTGGATTTGGAGGGCTTATAGGTAATTATACCTTTTTATTATTATTAAAATATATATTATATTTCCAATATAACCCCTTCTCCATTTTAATTCCTTTTTCTTTCTTCTCCCTTCTTTCCTTCTTCTCCATTCCGATCAAAACCAGAGAAGCACCGAACCCAAATTTCGGCCCTCTCTCTCTCCTCAAATCCACTTGGATTCTCGTCAAATCCTAATTAATTTAAGGGACAGGCTAATTGAGGGTTCTCTACATCGTGGAAGTGTCGGATTTTCGAAAGGATTTCGAAAAGGTATACCCTAACTTATTTTATTGTAGGAAATTGAGTTGGATTAATTTTTATGGAGTAGGATTATTATGGTAGAGAGATTTAGAGATGTTGGAAGTGGTAGATTTGAGGAATTAGTGGATTATTAGAGAAATTACAAGTTGTTAATAAATTAGGGTTTTGGGTTTGTAAAATAGAGATATATATATAGGAATTATCTCTTGTATGGTAGAGAAAAATTGTAGTGAGCCATTAGAATAAATGGGGAGTAGTGATTTTGGCATAAACATGAACTTTAGGGTTTATGAAATCGGGTAGAAAACTCGATCCAAATAATTCTAGAAAATGCATGTGAGGGTGTAGAGTATTATGAAAGTATATATTAATATGAATTTAGGATGATTTTTATAGGCTTCCAGCTCAATTAAATTGAGTAAAATAGATTATAGGTGAAAAGTGCACGCCGGGTATTCGGTGAAATGCCCGAGCGATATAGTGGTGAGAATTTGATGAATTCGGAAGCGTAGATGAGTCTTATTATTGTTGTTAACCCTAATTTAAGATATTAGGACAAAGGGATTGAAGAAATTAGGAAATAGGAAATTTTCCTATTAGAAAGCCTCCGATCAATAGGTAAGTTCTTGTATTGGGGTTCGAATTTGAAATCCGTCGATGTAGCTCGCCTACGTATGTTATTTGTGACATGTGGGTGAAGACGGATTTGAATTTGGAGATCCGTAGGCCGAGTTTTGAGTTTCATGCTAATCGATCCTATAATTTCCAATTTAGGTGGAAAAAGTCGAACTTCGACTGGCTACAGGACGGACGTGGGACATCGTTTGCTCGATCCATCAGGTGAGTATGTGTATTATAAGTATTTTTATATTGTGGCCGAATTTCGTGGCCTTTTGATATATTTTGTGGGAGTTATGCCAAAAGTGGACTTTTATTGAAAATACGGATTTTTAAGGATCCAAAATGGGTTTTTGAGATATGTGGTGAAAGTGACTATTTTAAGTATATAAAATCTATAGTATGGGTTATTGTGATGTGTTGAAGTATAAAAACTAATTATATTAGCTTGTTTATGCATATTTTTATCCAGTGCATATTTTGTGCATGTTTTGGGGCATATAGGCCCTTATAGGTAGTTATGATTACATGGAGCATGGTGTATGAGCTAGTATGCTATAATTAGATATTATAAGATTTAATTAAAGGAAATAAGTGATTTTGGCCCCTTTTCTGGGAAACCTGCATGTGTGGTGTATATTTGTGATATATATATAGATGATTATGATGTGTGATGCAATAGTTGATGAAATTAATAATTAGGTACATGTTTACATTGTAATTATGTTCGAAATAAATTAATGGGTAATAATACGATATCATAACGTGATGAAGTATACATTTTGACACTTTTACTATATGGAATAATTTAATGTAGTTCTTCTATTAATGTTATAACTGGGCGTATGCCTATATATGATATAAGGAGGTAATGAATAACATGGTACCCTTAATGTGGGTTGTTATAGCAAAATAAATATCTTGGCACATTAGTATTATGCAATAATATATTATGATGTTTTATATGATGATATGAAGGTTAATATTGTGCTCACTGGATATGTATTAAATGGTAAGATAAAAGAAAAGATAAGATGGTGCGTGCTAATAAACTGTCTTTAATTCTCGTGATAAAATCAAGGTGGTGGCTATTATTGAATTCAAAAGTGTAGCGCTGTGGAATAAAGTAAGCTGTAATGATGAAATGAGTAATGTTAATAACAGATGGTTTTGTTAACCAGTACCTACAACAATCCTGGGGGTTTGGGCTAGACCTCCTAACGCCCAAGGACCGGCTTGGGAATAGTGGACCCAAACTATGTTTGGGGTAAGTGGATTTTATCGCCCAAGCTATTGGCTTGAGGCCTGGTTTTCCCTCGATGACAGCTGTCGCGAGGAAGCACCCTAGTGGGACTAGTGGTGAGTGTTTGTCTCGCTGGCTTCGGTTGGGAGGAAGTACCCTAGTGGGACTAGGGGTTAGTGGTTTTTCCCTCGATGATAGATGTCGCGAGGAAGCACCCTAGTGGGACTAGTGGTGAGTGTTTGCCTCGCTGGCTTCGGCTGGGAGGAAGTACCCTAGTGGGACTAGGGGTTAGTGGTTTTTTCCTCGATGACAGACGTCGCGAGGAGGCACCCTAGTGGGACTAGGAGTGTTGTGTTCCCTCGCTAGTTCGGCTAGGAGGAAGACGTAGCCTCGGACGAGTAAGACTCTGGGAGAGCATCGGACCGCGTGTTTACTGGGCTGTCAGCTTTCAGTATGTTGGGATATTGTGGCTCACTGGTCGACAAACTAATAAAATAACTATGTGTTAATAAAAATGTGAGGGTAAAGAAAGTGGAAAGTGAATTGTGAATTGTGGATGAGAAAGAAAATAGTTGTGAATGAAGCAAATAAGAAAGAAAATGAGTTATGAGTTAGTGTATGAAAAGAAGTGATAAATGCAGTACGTGGTTAATTTAAAATGATAGTAATAAAAGAGACATGTGTTAATATGAATAGTACGAAGTAATTGTATTATGTGAGTGATTATTAAAGTAAAATACCGTGTGATATGAGTTGCACCTTGGAATTGTGTCAAGGAACTACCTGTCCGCTATTTTTGTGGAAATGGTGGGAACTACCTACCTTGGCATAATGCGCAGGGTGAGTTGGTATACTAGTGGTAATGATTAATAGAAATGAGAAATTAAATAAAGTGAAGATGATAAGTGATTGTAGTGAAGTAATAACCAAGCTATCGGCTTGAGATGTGATGTGATATTACCCAAACTGTGTGTTTGGGGTGCGGTGATTATTACCCAAGCTATCGGCTATGGGGTGTGATATGTGGTGGCCCCAGATTGTGTTTGGGGATTAAGTTAAAATGATAATAAGATTTATTGTTTATAAGAAAAAGAAATTACTAAGTGGTGTAGTGAGTTATGAATGAGTTATAAAACGTGTTTTGATGCAATAAGAATGTTCATTCGCATAAGTGATACGGTGATGATGTGATGAAATGCAAGTTAATTATAATGTAAGGAGAGGTTATGTTTGTGTTATATAACGTGAATGAATATGGCATTAAGGGAATGAATGCATATGTTTCTGATGTGATACATGATTTAATACAATAAAATAAATACTTGTGCTATGAAGGTGGTTATGAAAATGGTTAATGCAAAAAGTATGTTGTGTTATGAGTTTATATCCATATAAATGGTTATTAAAGAAAGATGTAATAACATCATGTAGTTATTCATATAATGCTATTATGACGATACTTGTGGAAGAATGAATATTTGGGTTAGAGAATTTAAATTGAAAAGTAATGGATTGTATGTGTATTCGTACTATGCGGATGTAAAATAAGAATATATATATACGAGGTTGATGTGAAGTATATTATGAAATGTGGGAAGTTATGGATAATTAAACAGTTGAATGCAGGATTGGCAAAGTATTTGATATATCGTCGTATTGATGATGTTGTTGTGTTCAGGATTCAGGTTGCATTATCTTAACTTGGTATTTGTAAGTTTAAATTATTTTCTTTATACTATTTTAATTTATTATTAGATTAATAACTATACTCACACCAGAAATGGCTGACCCCTTAGTGTTTGGGGGGTTAGGGGAGTCTGAGGACTACCCTAGATCCCCTACTGTTACAGGTTCTCATCAGTGCAGAGGTGAGGCGTGGATTGGTAGGATGAAGTTTTATTTTAAAAATTTGTACTAATTAGTTATGTGAATAGTAAAATTTATGATCTAAATTGTGTTATGGATGTATAAGCATGTATATGATGATGATGAGTATAGTGTGGGGTGGTGTGGTATGTTTGTGACCCGTACCCATCTTTTTGTGGAGTACTGGGCTCTGTGGTAGGTTTTACAAGGATTTTTCTAAATTTTTACCTCGTTTTTCAAAGAAATTTATAGTTTTTATTTGATATTTGATAATCCATTATGAGTTTGGCCCCCAAAGCATTACATTATATTGCCTGTGTGTTTCTGCTCATTTTGGCCTGGGGAGCCCGTGAAATTATTGCGTGTATTGTGAGCTACGAAATTTTGAGCAGAATTCCGTAAGCTATTTGTGTTTCGGGGCAAAATTTACAGGGGAAATTTTGCCAAAATTTTTCTTGAAATATAACTTTCTTAGTTTATGTTTAAAATGACATAGAAATTGAAAGAATTGAATTTGGAAAAAAAAAATTTTGGGGGTGTCACAAGAATCCACCATCGTCATTACGCTCATCCCTTTACCTTGTCCTCGTCGAACCCAACACCACTCCCTCTTCCATCGTCATCCCTTCATCGAGCTCCCCTCGACGCTGCTGTCCCGAGCCCCCGTCGCCATTGCCTCCCTTATTTTCCTCTCCAAATAACAGAGCGCCCACCGTCGCTGCACCCATCACCCCGTCGCTGTCGAAGCCCCGCAGCAATCCTACCTTGCTGCCGTCAACCGCCCTTGCCCACCGTAGCTACAGTCGAAGCCGCCGCCATACACCAGTGCAACATCGACATCAAGGAGGGGGAGATTAATCTTTGAATCTCAACCATCTGATCCTCTCGTGATTGTGATTATCGTCATCGAGTTCCATCATATCAGATATGGACCGTCCGATCCCTGATCATCTTGATCATCAGCCTCAGAGCGTTCTCAGCCATCTGATCTGCTTAATCTCATATGATTGAGATCAGATCAGGAAATCAATGATCTTAGCTGTCTGTTTGATCTGATCGTGATCATCATTATCAACTCTTGGATCTCAGCCGTCAGATCATCTTGATCTTGATCGTCATCAAGATCCGTGCCAGATCTGATCCATCCGATCTTGATCGTCGATAAACGTCACCATCCAATCAAGGCAAGTAACTTGTATGAATTTTTTGTTCCTCGTACAAACATAAATACCGCAAGTAGATCTTCATTATAACTTGTTCTTCATGTTCTTATTCATTAATGATCTTAGTTCTATTCGTTGATTTGCTTCTATCAACTCCATAGTCAAAAAGAGTTCACAAACACTTCATTATTATATCCATCACACAAACACTATGTAGATCTAGGAGATTTATCTATATGAATGCATGTTGTAAGTGTTTGTTTGTGTGTTGAGCATGTGAATGTTGTCTTCTTTGTTAATGACTTGAAAATACATGTGGCTTGCTGATTTGATACTCGTTACATTCTGATTTCCACCATGCTTCAACCCGAATCCATGATTAGTAACTTTATATGCTGTTGTCATGATTTTGTATGTTGATTTCGACCCTGTTAATGACTAAATTTTGGATTAAGTTCTGAATATGAATCATAGCACTACAACACAGAACCTATTCGCCGGCGTTTTTTTAGACCTTCACCGGCGGTTTTTTACGCCGGTGAAATATTCACCGGCATTTATAAAAACGCCGGTGCAAATGCCGCCGAATCGAGCCTCGCGGAAAGATAGGCGTATTCACCGGCGTTTTTACTGGATGCCGGTATATCTTTAAAATACACCGGCGGCCAGACAAACACCGGTATATGGCAATTTCTGGGTGCCGTTCTTTCCCCAATATACATTCACCGGCGGTCACATGCCGCCGGTATATATCTTTTCACCGGCGATTGTACAAACGCCGGTGAATGTGTAATATTTACCGGCGGTCATGAAACGCCGGTGTATGCTTGTTTCTAAGCGCCCTTCTTTCCCTACTTACAAACACCGGCGTGTCGTAAAACGCCGCTATAGAGATATTCATCGGCGTTGTATAAAACGCCGGTGTATCTTAGGACTGTTGCAACTTACGGGTACACCGGCCTGTGTGGAAACGCCTCTCTAACGAAATTTTCAACTAAGCAATTAGATACACCGGCGTTCTATGAAACGTCGGTGTATGCCCGTTGGTTTTTCCTGTTCCAATTTTTCATTCGATTTCAATTCACAATTTCATTTAAAAAACCTGTAAACTAATTCACAACTGATTCAACCAATTTTAGGCATATTAATGCGCAAATCACAACCAAACACAAGAATTAATTAAGATAATAAAGTTTCACACATAGTCCATTAATCGTCCAAATTTACCGCATAATTAACACAGTGTCATAATTAACAAATATAGTAATTAACATCCAAAATATCTCAACAATTACTTAAAACAACAATCCAGAATATAACAACAACAAGAACAACATAACAACAACAACTAGAGTAGGCCGACCACAGATCCATACCCCTCAAGTAGCTTCAGTGCTGATCATCAGAATTTCCTTCATCTGGGTGACCGCTCTATGAAAAAAAAAACAATAATTTAGTTCAACAGGAAACCAAATATAAGAAAAATAAGAAAAATAAGAAGGGGCTCATATCAAGTGTAGTTTTAAGGAACTGTTATCGTGGAAGGAAACCAAATATAGAAGCCAGAAATGGAAACAGAGAATGGTAGAGAATGAGGATACACCAGGCTAACATAGCGGCATTTTCCTCATCTCTCTCTCATCCCTTCTTTCCCTTCAGCACACGCACACAAAGAGACATCATCAACAACAACAAGAGCGACAAGAACAACAATAATAATAAATTATTATAAACGAGATGTCTCTATATGGGTTTTCAGATCTCCACTCGAGCCCTCTCTTTCTAATCACAGCCCAATTAAGAACATAGACGACAGCCACTAAACAATCCAATCACAGCCCAATCAAAATTTGCCATCCTGGATCTTAAATCTTCAGATGCATGAATTCAGCTTCTTTAACAGTAAAAGAAAATGAAAATTTCCAGTATCTAAGCATATATGTTTCTCTATTAATTCTTCATCCCAACTAAATCATGATGTTTGTGGCTCCAAAATAAACCTGCACAAGGTTTGTTCAGCCCAATTCTTGTACAGATTTGGAGGATTTTGGTATACAGCCAGCATCCTTAGTTGACAGTTAACCCATTTTGGTTAAAAAATCATGCTAAGATGACAATCAGATGCATGAATTCAGCATCTTTGACAGTGAAAGAAAATGAAAATTTCCAGTATCTAAGCATATATGTTTCTCCATTAATTCATCATCCCAACTAAATCATAATGTTTGTGGCTCCAAAAGAAACCTGCACAAGGTTTGTTCAGCCCAATTCTTGTACAGATTTGGAGGATTTTGGTATACATACAGCATCCTTAGTTAACAGTGAACCCATTTTGGTAAAAAAATCATGCTAAGATGACAATCAGATGCATGCGATCAGTTTCTTTAACAGTAAAAGGAAATGAAAATTTCCAGTATCTAAGCATATATGTTTCTCTATTAATTCTTCATCCCAACTAAATCATGATGTTTGTGGCTCCAAAATAAACCTGCACAAGGTTTGTTCAGCCCAATTCTTGTACAGATTTGGAGGATTTTGGTATACAGCCAGCATCCTTAGTTGAAAGTTAACCCATTTTGGTTAAAAAATCATACTAAGATGACAATCAGATGCATGAATTCAGCTTCTTTAACAGTAAAAGAAAATGAAAATTTCCAGTATCTAAGCATATATGTTTCTCCATTAATTCTTCATCCCAACTAAATAATGATGTTTGTGGCTCCAAAAGTAACCTGCACAAGGTTTGTTCAGCCCAATTCTTGTACAGATTTGGAGGATTTTGGTATACATACAGCATCCTTAGTTGACAGTGAACCCATTTTGGTAAAAAAATCATGCTAAGATGACAATCAGATGCATGCGATCAGTTTTTTTAACAGTAAAAGAAAATGAAAATTTCCAGTATCTAAGCATATATGTTTCTCTATTAATTCTTCATCCCAACTAAATCATGATGTTTGTGGCTCCAAAATAAACCTGCACAAGGTTTGTTCAGCCCAATTCTTGTACAGATTTGGAGGATTTTGGTATACATCCAGCATCCTTAGTTGATAGTTAACCCATTTTGGTAAAAAAAAACATGCTAAGATGGCAATCAGATGCATGAATTCAGCATCTTTGACAGTGAAAGAAAATGAAAATTTCCAGTATCTAAGCATATATGTTTCTCCATTAATTCATCATCCCAACTAAATCATGATGTTTGTGGCTCCAAAAGAAACCTGCACAAGGTTTGTTCAGCCCAATTCTTGTACAAATTTGGAGGATTTTGGTATACTTACAACATCCTTAGTTGACACTGAACCCATTTTGGTAAAAAAATCATGCTAAGATGACAATCAGATGCATGAATTCAGTTTCTTTAACAGTAAAAGAAAATGAAAATTTCCGGTATCTAAGCATATATGTTTCTCTATTAATTCTTCATCCCAACTAAATCATGATGTTTGTGGCTCCAAAATAAACCTGCACAAGGTTTGTTCAGTCCAATTTTTGTACAGATTTAGAGGATTTTGGTATACAGCCAGCATTCTTAGTTGACAGTCAACCCATTTTGGTAAAAAAATCATGCTAAGATGACAATCAGATGCATGAATTCAGCTTCTTTAACAGTAAAAGAAAATGAAAATTTCCAGTATCTAAGCATATATGTTTCTCCATTAATTCATCATCCCAACTAAATCATGATGTTTGTGGCTCCAAAAGAAACCTGCACAAGGTTTGTTCAGCCCAATTCTTGTACAGATTTGGAGGATTTTGGTATACATGCAGCATCCTTATTTGACAGTGAACCCATTTTGGTAAAAAAATCATGCTAAGATGACAATCAGATGCATGAATTCAGTTTCTTTAACAGTAAAAAGAAATGAAAATTTCCAGTATCTAAGCATATATGTTTCTCTATTAATTCTTCATCCCAACTAAATGTTGATGTTTGTGGCTCCAAAATAAACCTGCACAAGGTTTGTTCAGCCCAATTCTTGTACAAATTTGGAGGATTTTGGTATACAGCCAGCATCCTTAGTTGACAGTCAACCCATTTTGGTAAAAAAATCATGCTAAGATGGCAATCAGATGCATGAATTCAGTTTCTTTAACAGCAAAAGAAAATGAAAATTTTCAGTATCTAAGCATATATGTTTCTCTATTAATTCTTCATCCCAACTAAATGATGATGTTTGTGGCTCCAAAATAAACCTGCACAAGGTTTGTTCAGCCCAATTCTTGTACAGATTTGGAGGATTTTGGTATACAGCTAGCATCCTTAGTTGACAGTCAACCCATTTTGGTAAAAAAATCATGCTAAGATGACAATCAGATGCATGCGATCAGTTTTTTTAACAGTAAAAGGAAATGAAAATTTTCAGTATCTAAGCATATATGTTTGTCTATTAATTCTTCATCCCAACTAAACCATTGATGTTTGTGGCTCCAAAATAAACTTGCACAAGGTTTGTTCCGCCCATTTCTTGTACAGATTTGGAGGATTTTGGTATACATACAACATCCTTAGTTGACAGTGAACCCATTTTGGTAAAAAAAAACATGCTAAGAAGGCAATCAGATGCATGAACTCAGATTCTTTAACAGTAAAAGAAAATGAAAATTTCCAGTATCTAAGCATATATGTTTCTTTATTAATTCTTCATCCCAACTAAACCATTGATGTTTGTGGCTCAAAGAAGATTTTAGATCCAGGATGAAAAATTTTGATTGGGCTTTGAATGGAGATTCTAGTCATAGATCGATTCTTCGGAGTCCGACTTTCTAAAGGAAATGCCATTTGGAAGTATGCGGGTACATGTTTGTTGGATAACCAAAACTCCCATTTTTATTGAAGAAAAATAAGAATAGGGCTCATATCAAGTGTAGTTTTAAGGACCTATCATCGTGGAAGGAAACCAAATATAGAAGCCAGAAAGAGGAATGGTAGAGAATGAGGATACACCACGCACATAAAGAGACATCAGCAACAACAGCAAGAGCGACAAGAACAACAATAATAATAAATTATTATGAACGAGATGTCTCTATATGGGTTTCCAGATCTCCACTCAAGCCCTCTCTTTCTAATCACAGCCCAATTAAGAACACTTGTTGATAGTCACTAAAAAATCCAATCACAGCCCAATCAAAATTTGTGATCCTGGATCTAGAAACATATATGCTTAGATACTGCAAATTTTCATTTTCTTTTATTGTTAAAGAAGCTGAATTCATGCATCTGATTGCCATCTTGGCATGATTTTTTACCAAAATGGGTTCACTGTCAACTAAGGATGCTAGCTGTATACCAAAATCCTCCAAATCTGTACAAGAATTGGGCGGAACAAACATGTGTGCAGGTCATAGAATGTCATCTAAGCATGCTATATGCCAAAGTGGGGTTGGTCATAGAATGCATGAACGACACGTATTAGTGTTTGTGAGTATGCAGTGGGGTGCAGCGATGATCACTAGTTGGATCACCAAAACTCCCAATTTTATTGAAGAACAATAAGAACAGGGCTCATATCAAGTGTAGTTTTACGGAACTGTCATCGTGGAAGGAAACCAATTTAATATAGAAGCCATAAATTGAGTCAGAAATAGGAATGGTAGAGAATGAGGATACACCAGGCTAACATAGCGGCATTTTCCTCAACTCTTTCTCATCCCTTCTTTCTCTTCAACACACGCATACAGCAAGAGGGGGTTGGTCCAACAATAATAATAGATTATAAGAAACGAGATGTCTCTATATGGGTTTCTAGATCTCCACTTGAGCCCTTTCTTTCTAATCACAGCCCAATTAACAAACATAGATGACAGCCACAATGCAGACTTACAAACACTAATACGTGTCTTTCATGCATTCAAAATTATAATATCTTCAAAATTACCAATTTAAAGACTTACCGGTGGAATTATCCGTGGGTTCCTTGCTATTACCCCAATAAAGGATGAGAATTTGCTTGCATTATCACCAACCGGTTGCCCGACACCGTTTTCCTCCACCACAATTCTTTCGTCATTCTTAAGTTTCCATATGCCCGTCATCTTAGTTCGCCCTCGATGTTTTTTGACAGTGGACGGCGTGCTACCCTCCCCCTCCTCTGTTTGACTGCCACTATTATCTAGGATTAACAAACCAACATAATTACAAAAAATTAAAAAAGTGAGATTTGTAACAAATTCAACTACAATGATAGTTTGATGCAAATGACACTAAGCATTGTTTAATGTAAATGACACCAAGCAGTAGAAAATAGAAAGATAATTAAACCAATTATTAAATTCACATACAACATGTTCGGAATTACAAGATATAATATTACAACAAGATTTAAGACACGAAAATTACAAGACATATAATATTGAGCTATGAAAATCAAGTAAACTACAATACGACATCTTCCAATACATAGCCCTCTTCTCCATCCTTGCGGAGCCAAGTCCCGCAAATTCCGCTGTCGGTTGTTTTTACATCAAACATAGGAAACTCAGAAGCAATGTAACTGTTCATGGCTTCACCGTCTTCATCGTCTGAAGTATCGCCCAGTTGGAATACATCCCTTGGTTGCATCTCAAGAGCCACATACGATTTTGGCAGGGTTGGATCTTCAATGTAGAACACTTGCTGCACTTGGGATGGGAACACAAATGGTTCATGGCTAATGTGTGTACCGATGTGAATCAATTTTGAGAAGTTTACAACTGTGAAACCTAACTTATCCTTGTTATTAGCAAAATTCCTATCAAACTCAGCCCAATCCCCACGAAATAAGACAACACAAAAATGACCAAAATAGTTCAACTCAATGATATCCGTGAACACTCCATAGTAGTCGAGATCTCCATCTACCGGCCTCGTGTCCGACTTGGAAGCATAACTTCTAGTCTTAGAAGTCACTACCATTCCACTATTTTAAGACTTCAAATTACATTCACGATCTTTAGTACGAAATCTAAAGCCATTGAATATGTATCCTCCGTATCTTTTTGCCATCTTATAGGGACCCTTGGCAAGTACTTGTATTTCAGATGACACACCTTCAGGACCCAAAGAATGTACCTATTAATTTTGCGCAAATCGTATCAGCACCATGGATAATGTAGATATAATGAAGATTAACTTGCATTTTCTTAATTCACCTACATGAGATTCAAACCACTTATGAAATTTTTCATTCATCAACTTGTTTTGTTCACGTGGTGGTAGTCTTCTTGGTCTAGCCCTTCGTTTGATGTCCCTGACAAATTCGCTAAAATACAAGCAATTGAAATAAGGAATAACAAAAGTAAGTTAATATCGAACTCTGCGGTTTTCACTATATTCGATTTAAATTCAAAATCAACTTACTTTCGAAATGGTTCCACTGTTGTATGGTGGCCTAGCACATATCGATGTGTCTGTTCCTACGTTAAGTTATCTAGCTCAAATACATCAACTTTACCAACAGTAGTGCCAGCGGTATCAAAAAGATATTTAGCACCATCAAGATTGGAAATGTCTGGATTTCTTCTTGGTCTAGTCAAAGATGTCTCTACACCCTGCAGATACCTGGAACAAAAATGTGAACACTCCTTTAATAGATATCTCTGAGCTATTGACCCTTCAGGATATGCTCTATTTTTAACATAACCCTTGAGCCGGTATAGGTACTTGAACATGTATAATTAATGAATTAGAGCGAAGTAGGGGATTAAAAGAAATGAGCTTTTGAAAATTCTGTTTTGTAAGATGCATGAATTCTTTTACCTCTCAATGGGGTACATCCACCGATAGTGAACAGGACCGCCGATTCTGGCTTCACCAGCAAGGTGGATTATCAAGTGAATCATTATAGTGAAGAACGATGGCAGAAATATCATCTCCATTTTACTAAGTGTCAATGCCACCCGCTGCTCCAATTGGTCAATATCTTCAACACGAAGCATTCTTGAGCAAATACCTTTATATATGCTACAAAGATCTTTCAGGACAGTAGTGATTTGCTCACTCATTGAAGACCTTAGGGCCACAGGAAGGAGATCCTGCATTAGGACGTGGTAGTCGTGTGATTTTAGACCCTGAAGCCTCTTCTCTTTAAAGTTGACACATCTTGCTATGTTAGAAGAATAGCCATCAGGAACTTTAAGTTCCAATAGAACTTTGCAAAACAATTCCAACTCCGATTTTGACATTGAATAGATTGCAGGAGGTAGGAGTACTTTCCCGTTCGGTAATTCCTCTGGGTGCAACTCATGTCGGATGCTCATTGACTTCAAATCTAGTCGGCTCTTGAGATTGTCCTTTGTCTTCCGGTCATCTCCCATAACTGTTCCTATACAATTTTTACCAATATTTTTTCCGATATGCATCACATCTAAATTATGTCGCAATAAGTTGAATTCCCAATACGGCAACTTGAAGAAAATACTCTTCTTCTTCCATGCACCTAAACTCGTCATGTTCTGATCCTCATCTTCGCCACATAGATCGGTATCCTCATCTTGCTCCGGCCTTGCCCTTTTCTTGCCCTTTTTGCTGACTTGTGGTTCTTTTCCATATTTGAACTGATGACTATCTACCCGCCTCAAAATATCTGACCCAGAAGAAGCTCCAGGAGCATGTTCTCACTCGTCGGTACCATCAAATGTCGTTGTCTCTGTCCGAAATATATGTGTGTCAGGCAACCATCTCCTATGACCCATATAGCAAAACTTTCTGCCATTGTACAACCACCTTGAACTAGTTTGGTCAGCACAACAAGGACATGCATAACGTCCTTTAGTGCTATATCCAGATAAATTTGCATATGCTGGAAAATTATTGATTGTCCAAGACAACGCGACCTGAAGAGAAAATGTTTCTTTAGACACAGCATCATAGGTTGGAACACCCACCCACAATTTCTGAAGTTTATCTATTAACGGCTGTAGGCACACATCTATATCACTTCCAGGACCTTTCGGTCCAGGAACTATCATGGACAAAATAAATGAGGACTGCTTCATGCATTTCCAAGGCAGCAAATTGTATGGTATTAACACAACAGGCCATATGCTGTATGTACTACTCATTTGCCTAAAAGGGTTGAAACCATCACTAGCTAGTCCAAGTCTCACATTTCGAGGATCTTCCGCAAAATCGGGATATCTTTCAACAATTTTTTTCCAAGATTGAGAATCAGCAGGATGTCTAAGAATCCCATCATTAGTGCGACCTTCAGCATGCCATTTCATATCAAAAGAAGTTTTCGTAGACATAAACAATCTTTGTAGCCTAGGAATCAGAGAAAAGTAACGCAGTATTTTGGCAGGCTTCTTTCTCCTACTTCGCTTAGTAGATCCACTGGCTTGATCGTCCTGATTTGGTGTTTCTGTCCATTTCGAAGAACCACATACTTCGCAATTCTCCAGGCTTTCCTTACCTCCCGTGAAAAGCATACAGTCATTTGGACATGCTGCTATCTTCTCATACCCTAGATCGAAAGAATTTAGGAATTTTTTGATTTTATAGGCTGAGTTTGGAACACAGATTTCTGGAAATGCTTCATTCAACAGTTCAAGTAGCATACTGAAGGACTTAGCAGACCACCCGTTTAAACATTTAATCTGAAATAGTCTGACAATAAATGAGAATTTAGAGAATTTGGTACAATCGCGGTACAGCGGAGTACTAGCATCTTCAAGCAACTTAGCGAAGGATTCTTGCTGTTTATTATTTTCAGGGGCGGGGTCAGGCATTTCCTCGTCCACTACACCACCATGTGAGATGTTTCTGTTGACTCATTATGAACTTGGGTTGTTGGATTATTGGTGTGGAAAGAAACATTATGAATCCCCAAGGCGTCTTGCAATAAAGCATGCATCTCATCGGAAACACTTAAGTCTTCGTTCACTAAGGGCTCATTTACATTTTCTAATACAACCGGACGAACAGGAGCTGACGTATGATCCTCTCCATGACAAAACCACCGTGTGTACCCTTGAAAAAAACCGTTGACAACTAAATGTGTACGTACTACGTCACATGTCCTCAAATTACAATTTGTACACCGGAGGAATGGACAAAGGATTAGGTTGGGATCACAGGAATGTCGTTTGGCAAAGATAATAAAATCTTTAATACCATCACGGTACTCCTTGGATAATCGTGGTTTACTAATCCAACTTCTATCCATTATAACAATAGCACACAATCTGAAATTAAAATTTGACATATTAAATAGTATTGATAGTAAAGGGCATTTTGTATATTTAATTTCACCTTTTTTAAAACCATCCCTAGCTACAAATAAATAAACGATATAACAATTAACTGTAAAATAAAGAAATCGTGGTTCCAAAATATCTGACAAAAAAACAATTAAATCTTAATACAATCTACTCTATTCACATAACCCTAAACTACCTTTGTGGAAATTATCACAACCACCTTAGTGGCATTTTATCGCACACCTTGTGTTCGAGTCTAATATCGATTCGACTATAGTCTTCCCTGTATTTGGCTTTCCGTTCAAGGAGATGATGATGGTAAAGGGTATTTGCTGAGGAAGAGGAATCGGACGAATAACGAGGGCGTCGTACTATAAATACGGTAACAAGAAGATCTGATGACTCATGAACTATTCTGTTCATGGCTACTAATAATCAGTTACTTATCCCAAAATAATAATAATAATAATAATAATAATAATAATAATAATAATAATAATAATAATAATAATAATAATAATAATAATAATAATAAACCTGCACAAAAGAGACTAATATGGCTACTAATATGTTGCTCTATTAATTCTTCATCCCAACTAAATCATTGATGTTTGTAGCTCCAAAAGAAACCTGAACAAGGTTTGTTCAGCCCAATTCTTGTACATATTTGGAGGATTTCGGTATACAGCTAGCAACCTTAGATGACAATCAGATGCATGCGATCAGTTTCTTCAACAGTAAAAGAAAATGAAAATTTTCAGTATCTAAGCATATATGTTTCTCCATTAATTCTTCATCCCAACTAAACAATGATGTTTGTGGCTCCAAAAGAAACCTGCACAAGGTTTGTTCAGCCCAATTCTTGTACAGATTTAGAGGATTTTGGTATACAGCCAGCATCCTTAGTTGACAGTCAACCCATTTTGGTAAAAAAATCATGCTAAGATGGCAATCAGATGCATGTGATCAGTTTCTTTAACAGTAAAAGGAAATGAAAATTTCCAGTATCTAAGCATATATGTTTGTCTATTAATTCTTCATCCCAACTAAACCATTGATGTTTGTGGCTCCAAAATAAACATGCACAAGGTTTTTTCTGCCCAATTTTTGTACAGATTTGGAGGATTTTGGTATACATACAGCATCCTTAGTTGACAGTGAACCCATTTTGGTTAAAAAATCATGCTAAGATGGCAATCAGATGCATGAATTCAGCTACTTTAACAGTAAAAGAAAATGAAAATTTCCAGTATCTAAGCATATATGTTTCTCTATTAATTCTTCATCCCAACTAAATCATGATGTTTGTGGCTCCAAAAGAAACCTGCACAAGGTTTGTTTCGCCCAATTCTTGTACAGATTTGGAGGATTTTGGTATACAGCTAGCATACTTAGATGACAGTGAACCCATTTTAGTAAAAAAATCATGCTAAGATGGCAATCAAATGCATGAATTCAGTTTCTTTAACAGTAAAAGAAAATGAAAATTTCCAGTATCTAAGCATATATGTTTCTCTATTAATTCTTCATCCCAACTAAACCATTGATATTTGTGGCTCCAAAAGAAACCTGCACAAGGTTTGTTCCGCCCAATTCTTGTACAGATTTGGAGGATTTTGGTATACAGCTAGCATACTTAGATGACAGTGAACCCATTTTGGTAAAAAAATCATGCTAAGATGGCAATCAGATGCATGAATTCAGTTTCTTTCACAGTGAAAGAAAATGAAAATTTTCAGTATCTAAGCATATATGTTTCTCTATTAATTCTTTATCCCAACTAAACCATTGATGTTTGTGGCTCCAAAAGAAACCTGCACAAGGTTTGTTCAGCCCAATTCTTGTACAGATTTGGAGGATTTTGGTATACATACAACATCCTTAGTTAATAGTGAACCCATTTTGGTAAAAAAATCATGCTAAGATGACAATCAGATGCATGCGATCATTTTCTTTAACAGTAAAAGAAAATGAAAATTTCCAGTATCTAAGCATATATGTTTCTCTATTAATTCTTCATCCCAACTAAATCATGATGTTTGTGGCTCCAAAATAAACCTGCACAAGATTTGTTCAGCCTAATTCTTGTACAGATTTGGAGGATTTTGGTATACTGCCAGCATCCTTAGTCGACAATTAACCCATTTTGGTAAAAAAATCATGCTAAGATGACAATCAGATGCATGAATTCAGCATCTTTGACAGTGAAAAGGAGAGAAATCAAGAGAAATTACCGAAGAGAGAGAGGGGGGCGACGAGCGGTGGCGTAGGAGATAGAGAGAGAGCGGGGCGACGAGCGGTGGTTTTCGATCGCAAATTCACCGTGAAATAGAGAGAGGGAGGAGGGAAATCAAATTGGGCTATCGAAGATGACGAAGGGACGGAGGCGAAGCGTGAGAAATAGAGACAGGGAGGAGGGAAAACGAAGGTGGCCAAATTAGGTTTGGGAAATTAGCGAGCAAAATGTTAGGGTTCGCGGGGATTTATCTCAGTTAATTCACCGGCGTTTGAAATTACGAACGCCGGTGAATGTATCTATATATTTCTCGGCGTTTGTTATTAAAATGCTGGTGAATAATACCATTCACCGGCGTTTCTAAATAAAACTCCGATGAATATCATGATTCCCCGGCGTTTTATAGAGGCCGCCGGTGTATAGCCATCCAATCTGACGCCCCATTCCTGGTCACTCCCTACCCCAGTGCGAATGGTAAAATGCCGGGGAATATACGCCGGTAAATCACACATGTTCAGTAGTGTAGCCTCAAGTGTCTAGTTTACAGCCTTTTTTATGGAATCAAATTCCGAATTATATTTTGTGAGTTATGACTGTTTTAGTGCTTCTGGGTCTGGATTTCCATATTCATAATTTTGCTGCATCACTTTATTTTACAATTTAATTTGAGCATGCTGTATGTAATATTATGACATGAAATTTATCATGCTGAGACTAGACATGCTAGAGAATATTCGCTAATTTTTTCTGGATTTAATTGATGAAATTTCAGACCTGTTTCATGCTTGTAAACACAACTTTGAAAATTCTTGCTGAACATGAAATCTGTGTAGAATACTATTTTGAGCCCAGTTGCTGTAGCTTTTATATATCATTTTTATATGCATTGGAACCGGAAGAGAGTCTAGTTTCTATAACTTTTGACAGATCTAGATTTGCATTCCTGTAGCAACGGGAATCTCAGTTTTGGTACAATAACATCCTGCTGTCCAGAATTGGAATTCTCGTTGTTTTTTATAATTATAAATTGTGTTGACACTCGATTATGCTTCCTACCTAGCCTAAACTTGTTTCTTGTTTCCTATCATGTTTACTTTCCCTGTTTGTGCACTTTCATGCCTGCATGATAATAATAATAACAAGTAATCAAGTCGGGGTTTAAGGGAAAGACCTAGTATTGGGGTATATAGGAGGTTGTACTTGGAAGGGGGTCCGTATTTCCCATGATTTTAAGTTAAATAGAACTAAGTACCACATAGAACTAAGTGCCTTGTCATGAATGACGGGGCCACCTCTAGTTCCCGTGGGGGTTACCTCTAGTGCCCATTATATGATTACATGATATGTGTCTGCAATTAGATGGAACTAAGTGCCACGCCAGGGGTTGACAGGGGCCACCTCTAGTGCCTGCGGAGGTCACCTCTAGTACCCATGGTTCGTATTTCCTGCAAGACCTGAGTACTTGACCCTGTATAATCCACCACTAAGCCTAAACGCAACTTGTTTGTATGTAGCAACCATGTGGTAAATAATTGGACCGCAAGAAGTGCTACATTAGATAGGGTTAAAAAATAGACTTAAGTATAATATGTTCACTTACACATTCCTGTTACATGTTCTTATTACTTGTTACATATTACATGTTATTTGTTACTTGATACCCGTTACCAATTTACTTGTTCACTTGTTTTCTGATCTTGTTAGTTGATTCGTTTTACTTGCTTGCTAGTCTCTTTGAACTTTATTACTTGTTGCATCCCTGTCATCTTATGTTGTATACTCTTGATTCCAAATCTCTGTTTCATGCTTTCTTGTACGTGTTCCCATACCCATTGCTTATACTACTTGCGGCCCGTAACTTGCACTAGCAGGCGTTTGTCTCTTGTTTCTCTATTTTCTTCTACATGATAAAATACAGGTTTTGGAGATCAATTGCCTGCAGGAGTTGGTGAGCAAACATTTTAGGCTTCGCTTGGGAAATCTTGCTTTAGTTATTTGTGCTTGAGTTTATTTAATTCTTGTTGCTACTTGAAACTTGCAATGGGCTCATTGTCCCGAAGTTTTACTTTTGATCCAGATCTTGTATTTATTTGAGAAATTTATATTTGCTTTAAATAATTTCTGTTGATTAATTATTTGTTCATGCATGCGTGATTGAGTATATTCTGTTATATTTCCTGTTATGTTGTTGAGTCAATCCTACAGCTTATGAATGATGAAAATCATTCGCTGGGCTTTGTCACATACCCGTATTCCGTATTCCTTTTGGGAAGAGGTTCGTGACAAGTTGCTAGGAAAAAATAAATATTTTGTTACTTATATTGATGATGCTTCACGAAAGGTTTGGATTTATTTGTTGAAATGCAAAGACCAGGTGTTTTACACATTTCAAGAGTTCCATGCTAAGGTGGAGAGAGAGACGGTTAGATCTCTCAAGTGCCTCTGTAGTGATAATGACAGAGAGTATACATCTCACAAGTTCAGAGACCACTGTGTAAAGCATGGAATATGACATGAGAAGACTGTCCCCAACACTCCACAGTACAATGGTGTAGCTGATAAATGAATCCTACCATCATGGAGACGATGTGGTGTATGTTGGATATTGCCAAGCTACCTAAGCATTACTAGGGCGAAGCTATGAGAACCGATGTTTATCTCATCAATCGATCTCCTTCAATTTTGTTGGGCTTTGATATTCCAGAGGGAGTGTGGACAGGAAAAGGTGTGTCTTACTTTCATCTGAATAGGTTTGGCTGTAAGGCATTTGTGCATGTGCCCAAAAAGCAGATATCGAAGTTAGATTATAAGGCTGCACCATGTATTTTTCTTTGCAATGGTGAAGACGAATTTGGCTACAGATTATGGGACCCGAAAGCAAAGAAGCTTATAAGAAGAAAAGATGTGATCTTTCGTGAAGATCAAACACTTGGCAGTACTGATGAACAGGTATAACCCGAAGGTGCTTTGAAAGTAGTTGATCCATTGACTTTATATGGTAAAAAGCAGCAAGGTGATACAAATGAAGTTGCTTCCGACATTCGTGAAGCAGATAATATTCAGATACCTCCAGAACCAGAGATTCTTGACCAAGGGGAGCCTAACGAAGATGAAACCATTCATGAGGAGCTTTCAGCTGTAACGCCCCGGATCCCCATTTCCGGACATTCGTGACACAACCAGAATCATTGCCTTCAAATACATCTCAACACAGAAAATAACACAGAAATTAAAAACTTTTATTGCCATCAGAGTTATTACATCATTAGTTACAAATATTATCTTGTCCTTGAACACGGAATACAAATTACATCGACTTATTACAGGTACTACATCGTAACGATTATCGTCTGCCACCTAGAACGGTAAACAACAACTCTCTACTGGAAGCTCCACCGAGCGGTCATGCTGCTTCCCTGAGATGCGCCCTGTAGCTCAAATTTTCCGCTGCACTACTCTGATATTTCGGCATCTGCTCGAATGGTAGGCACGTACACTGCCACTTCCCTTGGATGCCCTGCTTGTCTCGAGTTCTCCTGCACTCGCGACCCGGTATCCAGTACCTAATTGAGTGGGCACATCAGTACTTATACTGACGCAATGCTGATAAGGAAACAACGATCTCTAAGCTTGAAATCAAAATCAATCTTGATGAGAAAGAAAACATGCATCCTAATTTTCTAGTGTCAGTGTATGCCATGACCTGGAGTTTAATGCATAAGACTCGATGTACAGAAAACAGATGCACTTAGTCTAATGTCAACAAGACTCTGGATATGCATGCATCCCATACTACATACGTTTCAGATCAAGCCGTCTTCTCCAGTTTCAGGGTTTTGAACCCTCGCCATGCAAATATTCTACTATCGTACTTAACCTGTTCCTGATAGATACAATCGTGGCTGGTGAATCCTACAGTTATTACTACTAAATACATTGGTGTTCTTGTTTAAAACTAGTGCCCAATTTGGATCACACCAAATACCATGACGATCTTACAGATACACAACCGCATATCTATGGCGCCGAAGGTCCATGGGACAGCAGCCCCATGGTCCGTTCGTGTCCACTCAATATAAGAACATGACCACCTCGAAGGTCTGAGCCCCCTATCCGACAGGATACCTCCTATTCTTACCACGGCACTTCGGGTTTTAAAAGTGCGAGATACACACCGCAGCACGTATCCCTAATAATAGGAAGAGACAACCCTGGTTATCACCGCCTAGTATTGGTCTTTAGAACAAGTCGAATTATAGGGAATCAACCCTAGCATCAAATCGGTCTTCAAGCGAAAAGTAACGAAACACAATATGAAATAACATTGTGCTAAACATGTGAGTTGTCAAATCATGGATAGTGTCTAAAGAATGATTGAGCCCAACCGGTTCTGGCAAAAATAACTAATCACAATCACGGTGAACCGACATTCATCGGTTGTCAACACCTTTGTAGGTCTTTGACCTAAGGTCCCCGGCCCGCAACCCTCAGCAAGCAGTACAACGGTGCCCAAAGGGAGTGCCTCATACCCGGAAATAGAGGTGAAACACACACAACTTACTAATATCCAATCATTGACAGACCTAGGTATCAACACATTCTATACGAGGCAGATAACCTAGCCTATCAACCCCTAAACATTGGCGATCTGATCTCCATCAGTCGCCACCACCTCCGTCTCAGGTCTCATACAGTATCCCGGCCCGCGGTCAACTTCTCTAGGTAAACAAACCGACGGAACACAGGAAAATCACTATCTCTCGAGGTGGAAAATAAATTTCAATACAATACTTACCGCCTAGGTTGATAGTCCTAGGGTATCACAACCTAGACTAGCTCCAAACTATATTAGCTGTGTGCCCCACATACAACAAATCGACCATAAATCTATTCACCCACTTACTCACGTGTCGACCATGAGTACTAATCACAAGGATCTCACATAAGTCCCACATGAAGTGCTTAATAGGGATAATCATTCAATCATCCCAAACTTAAATCACCTTATAGTCATAAATCCTGTAGCAAGTAGAAAATTCCATAATTGATGCTACACTCAACGAAATCCAATAAAATTAGGTTTTCTAGAAGGGTAGGAAACTCTTCTGCAATTCCCTAGTTGACAACTCCCTCAAATTGCTTATAGAACTCAAGTTCCTCAATTTAACACACGCTTAAGATCGACCAAGACAGCAGGTTGCTAAACTTGTAACATTCGTAACATCCAATATACAGTTCGGAATTACTTGATATTACCCATTTTGGAAAGCTAAGACCCTGTACTAAAAGTCTCTAGTTAATCATTTCCTCAAATTCAACCATCTAGAGGCTATACAATCTCTATATATTCTCAGCTGCGTATTTCTTCGTATGCTTGCTGCATCTTGCCATCAACATAATAACTTGTTCGCTTATCGGAATTACTCGATTCTGGATTCTATGGAAAGATAGGAGTGTCTACTATAACTTTCTAGTTGGACACATCCACAGACTCATCCATTAAAGTCCTCAAAAATTTTAATTTCTATTAGCATACACACAGGAAATGAGTTTCCTCTATGAAAACCAAATTCTTCAAGTAAGACTGGTTCTACCCCTATCTAAAAAAAATCATAACTCTACACAAACTGGAATTGCATGATTCCAGATGTTTTGGAAATCTACGACTCTCTACTATGATTCTCCAGTTGATCGTTCTTCCAAATTCTCAACACACAATTTCAGAATTACACGAATTTACTGATTACTCAAAAACTGGACTGAACTGAATATACCGTACTCAAAAGTCAATATCAATTCAACCACAAGTCCAATGCTTATGAAATTTTAGATCCGGTAACTAGACATATACAAGAGCAATACCATAATATCCTAGGAGTTATGAAATTTTGAACATGGATCAAAATCAGCCGCTTCAAACACAACAACAGCTACTCCTACTTTACTGCGCTGTTTTCAATTGATCGAATGAAGCCCCAAATGTTCTATAACAATTCTCAAATTTGGTACACTAATATTAAACATATACAAGATGCCACATTCCAAATTTCATCACAAAATTCCATACCAATTGAGAGATACAATTTTTTAAAAGTTCACATTCCATCTACTTAGCTGCAGTTTCCCCCACTCAACCAGTCGAGCAAACAAATATATTAAAAATAGCAAATAAATTCCAAATATTCTAAAATTTGGAATACATGTTGTTAACATAAACATATAACTTTTCCTTTCAGGTTCCAACTCAAAATTCTTTATAGATATCGAGTTATGAATTTTTATACTCGACTTAATCTACCTGAAAACTGCAGATTTCCAGTAATCGCTGATTTTGGAAATACCACTTGTAAGAGCATCCACTATCGTCTGCTATTTATTTAAAAAATGGAAATTTTGAGAAATTTCACGCCACTATCGTCTGCTATAAACCTAGTTTATAGCAGAGTCGTGAACAGGAGTCGGCCATATATAGCAGAGTAGAATAGCATTTGGAAAATATAGAAGACGGTAAATGATCCTCCGTCTATTAAAAATTTCTAATAGACGGAAGAAGATCTTCCGTCTATAGAATTTGACCGGTCAAAATTTTATAGACGGAAGAAGATCTTCCGTCTAACGAATTGGTTAATTTTTTATAAAAAAAATTTAATCAAACGGAAGATGTTCCTCCGTCTTCGTAAATTTTTTTTTAAAAAAAAAATAAAATTGAAATAGACGAAAGATGAACTTCCGTCCCTTTCAATTTTTATTTTTTTTCGTCCTTTTCTTTTTTTTTGTCCTTTTCCTAAAAGACAAAAAAAAATAAAAAAAATCAAAAAAATCCCAAACGGAAGTTGAACTTCCAGCTGAGGTTTTTTAAAAAAATTAAAAACCCAGACGGAAGATCTTCTTCCGGCTGGATTTTTTTTCAAACAAAAAATATAATAAAGAGAGCAGACGGAGGATCTTCTTCCGTCTATATATTTTACTATTTTTTTTGCAAATTATAGATCTCACGATAGTGGCGGAAGAGATTCTATGCTAGAAGCAAATTTGCATTTAGTTAAGATATAGCACGAACAATAGTGGATGCTCTAAACCCTTCAAATAAAATCCAAAAATTTCGAAATGATTCAATCTTGCTATATAAATATTCAAGATCATCGAGTAAAAATTTACAATCAAAACTCTAATGCATCACCAAGTTACAAATTTCCAAACATAACTAAGTTCTTAAGCTCAAAATTGCAATTCTACCACAACACCACATTCAAGCCAAAAATTTCAAGCACAACCATTTGTACTCCATGCCTACTACTAACAAGCATTCAAACAAGCATCTTAATTGCACAATTTAAATAAATGCAAATTTAATAGGAAGAAGTTTAGAAAAATCCACAAAATGAAGAAATGAAGAACCCCTTGCTTCTAGCTCCTCCTCCTTTGCAATTCTTCTTCTCCATCTCCTCCTAGTACCTTCCTTTTCAACCTACAAGAGAAAATCGAACTCTCTTTCTCTCTTTCTTGATAATAGGAGAAGTAGGAGAAGTAGAAGAAGATGGGGAGATTTTGGGTGGAAAATGAGATGGAGATGAGGGATTTAGATTTCGGCCATGGGAATTTGGGTTTCGGTGGTCATCAAAATGGGGAAGGAGGTGAAGATCGGTGGAGAAGAATGGGGAAGGGGAAGGGAGTGGAGGGGATTTTTATTTAGTTTGGTGTGAGTCCCTTATACCCCTACAATATATATATATATATATATATATATATATATATATATATATATATATATATATATATATATACACACACACACACACACACACACATACTTATATGTGTATACTCAAGTATAAAATCCAATTCATTACAATTCAATTTTAAATACACATACATACAAAATGCATAAATACATACATATACATATACATATAAAAATACATACGAGTATTCATGTAATCTATATAATAAAACACAAAGAAAGCTATCAAGTGGCTCTCATTCAATACGGTTGAAATCAATGATCCAGATCTAACATCACAAAACATATTTTTCCACCCAAAAGTTCTTCCAAAACTCAAATTCAAATTCACCCAAAACAACTCCTTTATTTATTTATTTCTCTCTCTCTCATTCTCTATTTACTCAAAAATTTATATTTTCAGATTTCAGATTTGAAAATTTTCAGATTTTTTATGCATTTTTTTATTGCTCATGTTACATTGAATATAGCAAATATCTCATTAACAGTTAAATTTCATCATTTTTCACACTCAATGTTCTAAGAAGTTGATTTTTACACCCCTATTTATAATTATTTTTCAACAAATACTAATGGAAACATAGACTTTTATTTACAACCAATTATTGTTTTATTATTCAAACTTGAACTACATAATTGTTGCTTTACTGTTTACAAGACATTCATATGCTGTATCGTTCCGAAGACGTACCGTAGGCACGTGCCCACAGGCAAATCTAGTTATCATATACAATCCAATCACAATATACATACATTCATATGTGTATATGTACCTCCATATACAAATAAAATATTTATTTGTAAAATAAAATATAAGAATATATGTTATAAAAATATTATTTTTCCAAATATTGTCTTGGCAAAACAATCGGGACAATACACCAGTTTAATTGAGAAGACATCCCAAATATACCTCATCGGTTGCAGAATATGTAATATATCTGAAATTTCTCCTTTAAGATCAATTATTATTAGAAAAATATATAATCGCGTGAAATTCTCAACGGTGCATGGATTACGATGCAAAATAGATATATGCTATTTTGCGGAGTATTACATTGGCCCCACAAGAAGATGAAACTCAACTCAGAAGATCCAATAGAGATCGAGTTATGTCAACCAAGTACCCCCCCCCCCCCCCCCATCTTAGTATATCTTGTTAACCGATAATGGAGAGCCTGAGACATATGAGGAGACAAAATCTTATAGATATTGTGATAAATGGATGAATGCAATGGAGCCCGAGATGGATTCTCTAATGAATAATGGTACCTATGAGTTGGTACATCTTCCAAAAGGCAAAAAGGCACTCAAGAGTACCTATGAGTTGGTACATCTTCCAGAAGGTAAAAAGGCACTCAAGAATAAATAAGTGTACAAGATGAAAATAGATGACAACATGACAAATTACAAGGCTTGCTGGTGGTCAAGGGATTTGGGCAGAAGAAAGGTGTTGACTTTGATGAGATTTTCTCATCAATGGTGAAGATGACTCCTATTTGGGTTATTTTCGGTTTAGCAGCTAGCATGGATCTTGAGTTAGAGAAGTTAGACGTGAAGACTACATTCCTCTATGGTGAATTAGAGGAGGATATTTACATGGACCAACCCAAAGGCTTCGAAGTCAAAGGGGACATGGTCTGCAAGCTAAAAAAAAGTCTGTACGGACTTAAACAAGTTCCAAGGTAGTGGAACAAGAAGTTTGACTCATTCATGGTGAGTCATGGGTACAAGTGAGCCAATGCAGATGAGGGCTCACAATGGGCCGATTTGGGCCAGACCCATATAGCACGGGCCCGAGCCCGAAGTTTAAAACATAAGCCCGAACCCAACCTGAATTTTCTTCGGGCTTAAAAAATTAGGCCCGAGCCTGAGCCCAAATTAGGCCTGAAAATACGCTAGAGCCTAGGCCTACTTATGCACGTTCTCATATATAACTTTCCCATAAAATAAAACTACATCAAGAATAATATATGATATAAAAATAACAATAATAGAAATATTACAAACTTTTCAGTAATTCACATCTAATTTGTTTATTTTCATTTAATTATATATATAAGACATAATTTCTCTATCTATAAACTTTAACATTCATTTCTACTTACTTACATGGATATTTTCTATATCTATAAAAAAAAACTAATGCATAAATACATAAACATACATATGCTCATATTAAATTTGATTCGGGCCCATCGGGCCTAAGCACTTGGGCCCGATCCCGGCCTGAATTTTTCTCGGGCCTAAAAATTTGAGCCCAAGCCCAGCTCGAAATGAGAATTATTAGCCCAAGCCCGCTAATTATCGGGTCGGACCTAGGCGGGCTCGAGTCAGGTTCGGGCCGATTGACACCCGTAATGCAGATATTATGTCTATATTTGTCAATTTTCCACAGGTAAATTCATTATCTTGTTACTCTATATTGACATGTTAATTGTTGGTCAAGATGCATCTATGATTAGGAAGTTAAAAAAGGAATTATGAAGGACTTAGGTCCAGCCAAGCAGATTTTGGGCATGCAGATTGTTCGTGACAAAAAATCCAAGAAGTTGTGGTTGTTGCAAGAGATGTATGTTGATCGGGTGCTTGAGAGGTTCAACATGAAAGGAGCTAAGCCTGTGAGCTCACCTCTAGGTAATCATTTTAAATTGAGCAAGAAATCATGTCCAAGTATAGTTGAAGAAAAAGAAAAGATGGCAAGTATTCCCTACTCTTCGGTGGTAGGAAGTCTCATGTATGCCATGGTGTGCACACGACCAAATATATTGCTCATGATGTAGGTGTTGTGAGCAGATTTCTCTCTAATCATGGCAAGGATCACTGGGAAGCACTAAGTGGATTCTCAGTTACTTGAAAGGCACATCTAAGCTATGTTTTTGATTTGGTAATTCCAAACCAGTCTTGGAAGGATTCAGAGATACTGACATGGCAGGAGATCTTGATGGTAGAAATTCTATATCATGCTACTTATTTATTTTTGCAAGGGAGAGTTGTGTCATGGCAATATAAGTTACCGAAATGTGTTTCTTTATCCACTACAGAGGCAGAGTACATAGCTGCTACAGAAGCATGTAAAGAGTTGTTATGGATGAAGCGGTCTCTCCAAAAATTGGTTTGAAGCAAGATAACTATATTGTTTACTGCGATAGTCAAAGCGCTCTTGATTTAAGCAAAGTTCTGCATATCATTTGCGTACCAAGCACATTAACATACGATATCATTGGATTAAAGATGTGATCGAGAAAAAGTTGCTCGAGCTAAAGAATATCATACAGATAAGAACTTGTCAGACATGTTGACAAAAATTGTCACAAAGCATAAATTGGATTATGGCATAAAGCTCGCTGGAATGGACTCCAGGTAGTTCGGAGTCAGGATCGGCGTTCCTCCCTTATAAGCTAGATGAGGAGATTGTTAGTGTACCATGGGCTAATACAACCCATGATGATCTTTGTTTCTCTAGAAATATCTAGGAGAAATATCTAATGAAATAATTGCTTTTGAAAATCTAAAAGTACTAGAGTATTCCAGCAAGAAAAATTGTGATGTTGGAAAACTTCCACCATGGAAAATGGTGATGTTGGAAAAATGAATTGAATTGAGGTACATACCGATTCCAAAATCTCTACATTGTTCCACTATCCCCTATATAACGAAGTGATCTTTCTCATTTTGGTATCAAGTAATTGAGAGAGTTCTACTCCAAAGTAAAGTAAGGTGTTCCACTCGAAGTAGAGAGTGAGAGTTATTAAAGAGTTGTATACAACTTCAAGTTGAAAGTGAGACAGAGTGTTCCACCACAACTAGTGTGTGAGGATAATAGTGTGATTCTAGAATTTCATTGTTGTACCCATTAATAGAACAGTGGAAGAAGTATTACTTTTGCTCGTGGTTTTTCCCCTTAGTGTGTTTTCCACGTAAAAATCCTGTGTTGTACGAAAAGAGTTGTACTGACAACTGGCACTGGTATCGGGTCGGGTCAGGTAGTGAGATACCCAGGACCTTGCCCTATGGCAACGGGTCCGGGTCCGGATCCGGGTATATTTAATTTTTCCAGGTCCAGTTCGGGTCCAATCGGTTCCCGGTACCCAATGGGTCTAATAATATACAACAATAAAAAAATTTCAGAGTTTATTGTTGAAATTCATAACATATTTCAATATTCAAATTCATAACATATTTTTTTTCTTTAGAGTACCACATGAATTAACTTCATACTGAAAGTGAAAGTAAAATTAATTAATATGTAAATGGATTTTAAGTAAGTTGAATTTATAAAATAAAGATTATGATATGCAAATTGGGAGTAAAAGAAAAGATTGCACACTCTTTATTAAGTTATATAAACATATTAAGCTTTATTTTCTATCAAAAAAGTAAAAAAAAATAAATAAAAAATAAAAAATTAACACATACAACAATCGTGTTCTAATATATTAAAAATTAAGTTATTGGTGTACTAACGAGTCCAAGGTTCAGGTCCAGATCGAGTCGGGTCCAATCAGGTCCAAAATCATCGGACCCTAATCATACCCGTCTAGAATCGGATTTGTTCCGGTCCAACAACGGGTCTGGGTCGGGTCCGGACCTCGAGTAAATGTGACAGTGCTATTAACAACCCGTTCTCAATCAAGGAAAATGAAGCCATATCCTCTTTCACCCCATCTGAGGAATCGTCGAAGTTAAGTTTAAATGTGAACCATTAGAAGCAAAACTTGCTTCCAAAAAAAGCTCACCATGTAGCTTTCACCACACCACTAGCCATCAAATAAGTACACTCAAAACATAAACGACATCGAGCTTTCTTAGATGAAAATGTAGTTTTCCTTCATGGAATTGTGACTGATAGACTAGATAGTAAAAGCCTACAACCATGTGAGCCTAAAAGACCAAAAATAAATCTTCATTGTAAATAAAGAAAAAAGCTCAAGGCCCACCAGTAGAGCCCACAACTTGGCCCCAGCCCACAGTGGCCCAATAATCACCTACTGTAACCCCCATTTCCGCAAATATGTATATTCTGAGTATTTTCTGTATCTCGATATTTGTAAAATTCGTTATTTGTTAAATTCATTTTCATTTTATGTTAAAGCATTTTTCTAAACAATAGTAATAATTATTTCGAATAAACTTTGTTTCCATTTCTACTTGATCAACTATTCACATTTTAACCCAAATCAAAAATATTATTACTGTTTAGACTATTTCAATAAATTCCTATTTTTATATAATGATATTATTCTGATAATTGCTATTGTTGTTGTTAGTATTATTATTTATTTATTTTTGTTGTTGTTGTTGTTGTTGTTGTTGTTGTTGTTGTTGTCATCTCCTTCGGTAGATTATTAAAAAAAAATCCATTCTTATTTAATAATTGTGCTTTTAGTTGTTTCAAATAATTTATGTAATGTAATACAAATTAAATTTTTGTTATAAATCATATTTTATCATATATAGTATTCTTTTGTGGTTGGGTTTATGTTGATCCGTTATATTCATATCCTATCTATTTTTCATTTATTGGTTCTAAAACCCAATTACCCAATAACCCTATATCTCAAATTACCCTATAAATACCCCTCATAAACCCCAATTAAATTTAACCCTAATATTTTTTCTAATCTCTCTCTACGCCGCTCACCCATCCTCTTCCTCGACTTCATTTTCAAACCCATTCCAGCACTTCGTCATCCCTCTCCTGTCGCTCCGACCGTCCATCCCCATCAGCCCTTCGCCTCATCCCGCCTTCGCCCTTGCTCCGTCCTCGCCACCACCATCTCGTCGCCATCCCCATCAACCTCCGAACCCATCAATGCCTCCCTGCTCGAACCCTTCACCCCGTAACCACCGGTGACTCCCCTCCCCTCGTCGTCGACGTCCAGAACCCCCGTCGTCTTCATCCCATTTCCTCCTCTATTTCGGTGAAGAAACAGAGTATCGAACCCCCCCCCCCCCTCGTCCCTTGGTCACTGCCGTGGCTTCTCGACCAAGAGCGCCCCTGCCATCAGCCACCCTCATCGTGGGTGTTGCCAGTCGCCGCCACTCAGTCGCAGCTGTCTATCTCCCTCTCTCTAGTGTGTTCGCTATTCAGGAAGTAGGGGATTCGGTTCGCCGTATGGTGTTTTGGTGTAAGGGGATCGGGATTAGTACTTGCTGTTTTGTGTGCTTTGGTTTGCTATGTGTGAATTCGCATGTGCTTGCGTGTTTCCGTTCGTGGTTCGTCGTCCGGGATTCCCATTCCGTTATTCTATATATTCGAATTCATCATCTAACAGGCAAGTCTCTTCTTGAACTAGTTTATTGTTTTGTTCAAGATTCCTTGATCTCCGCAAGTAGATCCAAATCTTTTTATCATACTTTTATTTGAATTTCGTTAAGTATATTGAGGGTTTACACGAGCTAACCCAATATATGTTTAACCTCTTGCCTACATCTTTGATAAAAAACCTAGTCCCTCTTGCACATTGCATATGCACGTTTACATGAAAAATAACTAGATCCATGTGATAGAATTATTTGATGAACTGAATATGTTCGATTGGATTTGATATGATGATTTAATTACCATGACTGTAAAATTGCATCTTAAATCTAAAAACCTGCATGTTAATCATAAAATAGCACCTTGATTATTAATTATCATAAATTATATATTTGTATGATGAGATTATTGCCTATTTGTATCAAATTATGTTCTGGCATTCTGCTTGGTTCTTTTTGTATCAGATTTTCGACCATGTTTTTGTGGTAATTTGAAATAACTTTCTGAATATGAATTATAGAACCATGAGTCTACTTTCCAAAACTTTCAACGGATTTGAATTACGAGTTGTAATTTGTGAGATATCTTATTTTTAGTACAGCTGGGTCTGGATTTTCAGATTCATAATTTTCTGTGTATCACTTAGATTTAATAATTAATAGAACATGTTAATAGTAAAATAAAAATATGAAATTAATTTTGCTGAGACTAGACATGAGTAGGAATCACCCTGAATTTTTGTAGATTTAATTGATGAGCTTTCTGACCTAAAACATATATGTGAACACAATCTATAACCTGCTGCCTGAACATAAAATCTGAAAAGAATAGGAGTTTGAACCTAATTTATGGAATATTTATATGTCGTATGTATATTCGATGGAACCGGAAGAGAGTCTAATTTCTAGAACTTTTTACAGATCTAGATTTTCTTTTTTGTAGCAGCGGGAATATCTGTTTTTGTACACTAACGTCCTGCTATCCAGATTTTATGAATTGTGTTGATTTAATATATATGCTTCTTGATTTGCCTGAAATGTGTAGAATTAGTCACAGCCAGCATGATACAACCTTGACACCTTCTTGCATGCTCACATATGATAAAATAAAATGATAATAAGTCAGGGTATTATGGGGTGACTTGGTAGTGAACAATCAGAGACTGTACTCGGTAGGGGTCCCTTGCCAGCTGATTCCTGTAAATTCTTGTAATTCTCGTAATTCCCGTACATCCCGAAATTTCGAAAATTCCCGTAATTCCCATACATCCCGTAAATTCCTGATTACTGGACTAAGTACATGATCTGTTAAGTTCATCATCAGTCTAAAATGTTCACTTGTTTGCTTGCATCGAACCTGTGGTATGGAACTTATGGGACGTATTAGTACGTGCACTAAATAGCCTAATAAAATGATTAATAACCCGCACTTGATATATCATGCTTGATCCCATATACTGTCATCAACATTGGACTTGAATTGAAACTATTGATTAAATGCATGATTAAACATAGATCCTTGACGTTTTTACCGATCTTCGATTTTGTTATTGACTTTGATCCCGTCCCTTCTTTTTTATATACCATGTTCCTATTATTCTCTGTTTTCTCTACTTGTTGTCAATGACTTGCTCTAAGGACATTATTTTTTTTCTTTTTAGATCAAGAATTTACTGGTACCAACTGATCTCTACCAGCAGGAATTGGTGAGCAACGACTCTAGAAGATGGAACTAAAGATTTCGCTGCTTAATTTACTTTATTGGTAGATTTATTTCTTTTGAACTTTGACTTTGACATTATACTTTGTTTTGAGTTTTTATGACCCAGAGTTTGTTTTATCCCAGATGTTGGATATTATTATTTGGATTATCTCATTTATTATAGAAGTTGATCTTTGTTTATGTGATTATATCTCCTTGCGTGGTTGTGATTGTTATTTCATATTGTTGAGTTAGACTGGTACAGCTTATGGATGATATGTACATCATTCGCTGGGTCTATATTACGTACTCGTATTCCGTATTTTGATAAGCGGGACGTGACACCTACAAACCTAACCTACGTTCCAAATCATTGAGGGAACACTCCAGTTTCCTAACGGGCTAACCCTCACATTCACATTGTCATTGTTTGGTAAGTCGACCACTTGAATACACTGACTTTGACACACCAAGAAGAAAGGGTATGGTCCCACTATACACTATACCCCATTGTCGAACCGATCGTAGCTCCATCCAAGACTTTGAATGAAGCCTTTGAATTGACTATATAGGGACGCCATTCAACATACAGTTGTAGGCTACATCGATAAAAAGTTTATTTCTACAATTTATTTTGATGCTCCTGAATATAACTGATCCAACAAAACAAAACAAAACAAAAAATGGTAATGGTCCACACCTTTGCATTTTCCAGCTATTGTGGATGACTTACTACCAATTTCGGCTGCAACCTCAAACACTTGTTATGCTACTTCCGCATTCCAATTACAACTATCCAAACAACAAGAAGTTGTTCCTTACATTTGCATCAAAACAAATAAACCAACTCCAATTCAAACAAACGAGTAAATAATCAAATCATAATTTTGTAGATAATGCAATTGTTTGGAAGCAAATGTCATAAATCACATACTTGATGTTGCACTACATGATATACAATGATTCTGCCACCTGATCATGCTTTGAGATGCGTGCATTGCCGAGGTCTAACCAGTCCCCACGTCAAATCATTTTTAGCATGATGTAGTAAAAAAATTCTTGGATCTTGTCCATGTATTTGCCCAACTAGACCAAACCAAAACCTAACCCTTGCTCCAATTCACTATGTTCACATATTCCTAAACTTTCCGGTCCGCATAATTAATCTGTCCGGTCCAATTTGGATTATGTTTCTCATGGGCCCCACATGGGCTACATCAATGACTGGAGATCTAATCTTAAAGCTTGAATCTGATCTGATCCAAACCTACGAGCTTATCAAATCCCCCCAAGGCCCCCTCCCCCGCGGCGCCTAACTGCACGGATTGTACACGTTGTAGTCAGTAACCCGCCAAGCAAAGTCGTAAGCAACTACTGCTCTAAGACAACGGACACGTGGCCGTCAATGAGCTCATCTACCACGTGTCAGTAATTCAGCTTGCATGACCCGACAATTTACGGGTCTGATAAATATGTCCTTTAAATGACCAATATATCCTTGATTCAGTTGGGCTTTAAATGGGCTAGATTGTGACAAGTGGATCCGAGTGGGAAGGCACTTGAGATTTAAGAATCACTTTTGAGATTATGTTTTTGGTTTGTGCAGCTTTAACTATTTTATTTAATCATGTTAATTAGCTTAGGTTAATTGAGGGCAAACAAAATGATTGGTAGGGCTAAAGGGGTGAGGTGATAACGTCACATCTAAACATTAAAATAGTTATTGAATTATGCATAAATTATCATTATTTGTTTTATTAGAAATAGCACTTTAGAAACTGTCTGATCGCAAGCAACCAGAATTGTAATGCGATACAACAAAAATTGCATTCATTTGATCAAATGTATATTTGCAAACAATAGGTGGAACAATGATTGACTTTTTATTTATTGCAGAATCTATGACTTGATCAAGATATGCGGTGATCATTCTAGATTTAAAATAATTTAGAGAAATCACCAACCAATCATTAAGGTAATATTAAAATTCAAAGAGAAGATTACACGAAATTTGTCATGAGATTGCTTTTAACTTTTCTTAATGTTGTGTGAGGTTGACGTTGTCCTTTTTACAATATAATATGATGATGGAAGATAAAGTTTTTTTTTTTTTTTTTGAGGTAAAAAGTGGAATAAAGCCACCTTGTTTCATTAATAAGTAGTTAATAAAATAACCCCGATAAACCGGGAAGGATACAAAAGTACATAGCAGGAAAGACAAAACAGTGCAGGAAATAAAACATAAACCCCTAACAAAACCCTGGGGGGTGGGTCGAATCCTCCATACATAAAAAAAAAAACCAAAAGTACAGTAGGTCAAGACCAAACTAGCATAGAGTGCAGCTATTGAGACTCAGACGAGTATGGATGGCTCCACCCCTCAGTCCAGTGTCGGCCCAAACTCTACCTCCTCATCATCAAACTCCTCCACCTGGAAGACCCTGGCAATCCTCCCTCTCGCTCCTGTGGCGGCAGCTGTAGCCCAAAAAAAAATAAGATGCATGATATGAGTAAGGTTACCAGAAATACTACTACATGAAGCACGAAAATAAAAGTTATTTCTGTCTAGCCATAACACCCATGTAGTTGCTGCAATGGCAATGTACCACACATCCTTCATTTCATGGCGAACCTTTGCGAATTTAGGGCCAACCCACAAATCCTCATATTCGCTGGGGTAGTCACTTGTTCCTAGGGCTTGTAAAACCTCTACCATAATGGCCTTACTCCTTAGACAGTGGATAAAAAGGTGGTTCAAATTCTCCGTGTGCATGTTGCAGAATCCACAGTCAATCGCAATCTAGGGTTGTCTTTTGGCCAGGTTCTCTCTGGTGAGTATTGCGTTATTAAGCACTAGCCAAAAGAAGACTCTGACTTTAAGTGGTGTTTTCGCCTTCCATAAAATCTGTGCCCAACTGGGTCTACAGCCCCGATAGTGAATCCATTGGTACAGGGATCTTACCATGAACGCTCCTTTGGGATCGAGTCCCCATCGCATCTGATCTAGGCCTTGGACGCATCTCGTCCCGGTCCGTGTGATGTGTGCTTGTAGTTCGAGCAGTTGTTGACGTAATCTTGGGGTAAGAGCTCCTCGGAACGACGGCTTCCAACTTCCCCTCTTCCAAGTCTCGGCTACAGATATATTGGGTCGATTCGTTTTATCATACAGCTCGGGGAAAGTTTCCTTCAAATTATGTGCACCACACTATTTGTCCCACCAAAATCTGGTGGACCGCCCATTACCGATAGTTGACGTCACCGCTGATTTGAACGGCCCGCTAGCTTTGGTAATTCCTTTCCAGAATCGTGAAACTCTAGACCCTACTCAGAAGCCCAGGTTTCTCGTGCCTTTTTCTCGCAGGTATGGCTGAATGAAATCCTGCCATCCTTCCCCGCTGTGGTGAAAAACCTTCCACCACCATTTTCCTAAAAAGGAAAGATTCATATCCCTAAGGTCGATGATGCCTAGCCCTCCATGCTTCTTCTTCATGCAAGCGATATTCCATTTGATCAGGTGGTAACCTCCCCTATTCGAATCTGCCCCTTTCCAAAGGAATCGTTTTCAGATTCGGTCAATCCTTTGGATAACGCACTTAGGGAGCTCAAAAAATGACTTGTGGTAGATGGGCAGATTGGACAGTACTGCGTTGATGAGTACAACTCTTCCTCCTAGCGAAAGCGATTTTCCTTTCCAGCCAGCTAGTCTATCCTCCACCCTGTCAATTATAGGCAGCCAATCCGACTTAGTGAGTTTTCCTGGCCTGAGTGGAAGCCCTGAGTATTTGAATGGAAACTCATTCCTCACACAGTTTAAAATGGTGGCATGTTCTCGCGCTTCTTCATCGGGGAGTGTAATGGGAATCAATGCACTCTTGTGGAAATTTATCCTGAGACCTGACCAGGCTTCAAAATAGTAGAGGAATCCTTTAAAGCAGACTGTTTCTGATCGGGTCCCATTTCCAAAGAGTAGGGTGTCATCAGCGTAGTGGAGAATCGTGCACCCTTGATTGGAGTTGCTGCTGGCCACGGGCGTAATCCAACCCTTTTTCCAGCAGTTTTCTAACATTCCCCTTAGCACTCTACTATGATCGTGAATAGCAGCGGGGATAATGGATCCCCTTGCTGGAGCCCTTTCTTGCAAGGAAATGGCGGTCCTGGCCTCCCATTCACCGATATTGCCGTTTTACTAGTAAGTAAACACTATTTGATCCATCTAACCCATTTGTCCCCGAATCCTCTCCCTCTGAGAGCTTCCAGCAAACACTCCCAATCAACAGAGTCGTATGCCTTCTCAAAATCCAGTTTTGGGAGGAAGTTCTTAGAGTTGCTCTTATGACAGTGGTGGATAACTTGTTCAGCAGTGGCCACACAATCTAGGATACATCTGCTCTTGATGAAGCCTATCTGGATTTTGCTGATTATACTATCCATTATACTCTCCAGGCGGATGGCCAGGACCTTTGTAATGATCTTCACCGAGCAGTTGATGAGGCTAATTGGACTAAAATCTCCTATGCGCTTAGACTCCTCCTTTTTGGGTATGAGGACCACTTCTGCAAAATTGAACATGCCCAATCAGAGATTGTTATGAAAAAATTCCTCCATCAGTGCCATAATGTCCGCTTTAATTTCTTCCCAGAACACTTGGAAAAACACCATTGGAAAGCCATCTGGCCCAGGGGATTTGTCTGCACCCATTTGGTTGATGGCCTTTTTCACTTCCATTTCTAAAAAAGGTGCCTCCAGAGAGGATAAAATTTGTGTTGAATCATCCCGGTATTCCTGCCAATAATCCTCCCTCAATGGGATCCTGAAATCATTCTTTCTTCCAAAGAGGCCCTTGTAGTAATTCTGAAAGGTTGCGGAGATCACATTTTCGTCTTGTAGTGTTCCCGTATCCGTTTGAAGTGAGAGGACGATATTGGATCTATGCCTTGCACTTGCCACTCGGTGGAAGTAGGCCGTATTCGCGTCTCCCTCTTTGAGCCACGAAATCCTTGATCTTTATTGCCATTTAATCTCTTCCAACTTGTACAGATTGGCAACATTTTTCCGAAGCTCTAGCAGCTTGCTTCTTTCTTCCTGTGACAGAACTCTCGTCTCCTCCACCCTTTCAAGCTCATCAATTCTTTCCAGAAAGGAGTCTTTTGCACGCCAGATAGTCGAGAATCTAGATCGATTCCATCTACGCAGCCTCTTTCTCAGTCTGCGGATTTTTTCACACCATCGGGATGCTGCGTCCCTCCCAGCAGTTGGGAGCGCCCAATTCTCCATTACCATGTGATGAAATCCCTGAATTTCCAACCAAGCCTTCTCAAATCTGAACTTCTGTGGCCTGTGGGCTCCGCGCACCTCCACATCGAGAAGGATCAGGGTATGATCTGATGTGGGTTTAAGGATCGATCTAGCTGAAGCTAGCAGAAATTTAGCTTCCCATTCCAACGAGACTAAAATCCTGTCCAACTTGGCCATAACCGGAGCCGCTTGCATATTAGACCAAGTGAATAGTCTGTCATTGATTGGGATATCGGTCAGCTCTAGTTCCGTAATCACTCTATTGAACTCCTCTCTGTGTCTGTCGCTAGAGCCTCTTCCCTTGTACTCAAAAGCGAATCTAGTGATGTTGAAGTCCCCCCCAACAATCCAAGCTCCCAACCAACATTGTCGAATGTCGACAAGTTCTTGCCAAAAGGCATCTCAGTCTGTAGCCACATTTGGCCCGTAAACAACAGTCACCATCTGCACCCAATCATCGGACCGTTGCTTAAGTCGGGTAGTCAGGGTGAACGTTCCACTGTACACATCAATGCAAGAGAGGATATCCGAGTTGAACCCGATAGCAATCCCTCCTGAGGCTCCAGCTGACGGTCGTAACACCCATTCCTTGATTCTGTTCCCCCCGATTCTTTTGTGTTTGAGCCCGTGCTGGAGTTTGGTCTCCTGCAACCCTACCACTTTCGCCTTGGAATTGCTAATGACGTCCCTTACCATATCTCTCTTCCCCCTATCCCCCAGCCCCCTAAAATTCTAGAATAGTGTATTCATTGGGGGACAGCATCGTCGATGATTGTTGGTGTGGGTGTGGGGCCGGCTACAGCCTCGGGATGTCTGTCGACCCAGCGCTATTTCCTAGGGCGTTCTCATAACTAGTCTTAACCCTCTCAGTTTCCCAATCCCTAATTTTATTGAGTAGTAAAGTCTTACGCTCTGTGTCACACACCTCTAACCCACATATTTTAGCTAGCAAAAAAATATCAGAGTCTGACATGAAATTTAATATAGTTGCTAAATAACTGCTCGTACCTCCGTTGTCGAATTTTGCAGCTTTGGCCGCTGCCGCTACTTCGAGGTAGTCATCCAAGGACTCCACATGAGCCCTCTTGGGTGAATGCTGCACTCTGAACCCAACCGTCCTGTGTGCTGTACCAGAACTAATTGCAGGTGCTTACTCTGGGAGTGTGGATAGAACCATTTCTGGCGACATCTGTGTGTTAGCGATGAACTCTAAATCCTCTGACTCCTCATCTGTGAATACGAATTCTTCGTCTAGATTTAGGCGCCCTTCCAGGTTCTCA